>CM031239.1:998080337-998802837 GCA_018340775.1 Taxus wallichiana var. yunnanensis
GAATATACTTAGTCAATCTTACAAGCTGCTCGGGATTTGACTGAAGGTACTCGGCTTCAGACATTTGGATCTTGGTCTTTTTTGCATGATCTATGATATCAAATGCGGCCAAGGGTTGCGCTGGTGAAGGAATGAGTCCCTCACTTCGTGATGGTAGGGTAGGATTACTGGTCTTGATAGGAATAGAAGAAGGCTGATTTAGAGGAGTAATGGGGGGAAAAGATTTCCTTGTAAAAGACTTAACAGGGAGTTGAGTAGGGAGAGGATTACCTCTTTTAGCAATGGTTGGAGGCACATTTGACATGGCCTCTCTCATCGCACATGGGTAGCGACCTCGCTTCTTTTCCTTGCATGAAGTGGTAAAACAAAGCATATGATTGTCACTTGCATAGCCCTGGGTACCCTCTTCTTCATCAGATTCTTCCTCATCAAATTCCATATACCCGATAGTAGAGTCGGTCGGTTCACCGACGTCTTGATCATCTTCGCCTTGAGACGAAGGTTCTTCATAATCTTGTTCCTCTTCTTCAATTTCAGCTAAGAGCATTGACCGGAGGAGCCTCAAGTGCCAACCGCGGAGCAGTTGCGGGTAAGCGCGGCCTTTGTGAAACATTGTTGGAAATGAAATTCCTCCGTGGAATATCCCGGTATGAGGAACTGGGGGAAGCTTGGGCTAACTACTTCTTCAATGCAAGCAAGTCGTTCGCCATCTTTTGAAATGTCGGATCAGATGAAGTATTGGGCGAAGGGCCCGAAGATTTAGGCTTGGAGGATTCCCTTTTCAATTCGCCAGATATTATCAAATTATCTTCAATTCGGATGGCAGCGGCCTGGGCAAGAATCAAGGTAGCCACTTGCTCTTGCAGGAGCAAGAAACTTACTTTCGAGCTCATAGCGTTCACGAAGAAACACTTCTGATTTTCCGGTGTTGGAAGCATGGCGATAGGGACACGGTTGATTAATGCATTGAACCTGGCGATAAAATCGCGCATGGTCTCATTGGCATCCTTCTTCAGGTGAGTAATCTGTGATAATAATGCAAATGCATCTTCTGAAGGCTTGTACCTGTCTTCAAAAGCGTCCCGCAAGGTGGCCCAACTGGTAATAGATCCGGCCAGCAAATGCTGAAACCATTCTGCTGCAGGCCCTTGTAGAGTTTCTAGAAAAAGGTGAACCGACACATCTTCGTGAGTTACATCCAGGATACTACATGACATGATGAATGTAGATATGTGTGAATCCATGCTTTGGTTTCCGCTCCCGTCAAATTTGGGAAAATTCTTTCGGTTTCCATGAGGGAGCGCGTGAACAAGATGTGGCAAAGCCAAGGGACCCATAAAGATTTCCCATGGTACGCCATTTGAAAGGTTGGAAAAAGAACACGGGCCGGAAGTGCGGTTCCACTGAGCAAAGCAAGGCGCTACAAAGGGATGAGGAGGCTCCTTGTGAAAATTGATTCTTTCGTGGAGGTGAGGCACTTCTGGCTGACCGATCAGCTGAGCTTAGTGTTGAAAAGTGCGCGGTGTTACACTGAAATTGTGCCTTTGAAGCAAATCGAAAGTAAGATCGACTTCTCCACGAGCTCGCCTGCTACGCGTAAATGGCTCACCGCCAGCGTACCTTCCAAATCTGCGACGTTGTGGAGTAGATTTAAAATTTCTTTTTGGTTGTACTTGCTGATTTTCTGGTTTTTCTGACAAAAACCAGCAGCATGTACTTTTCTAAATATTTAAAAATATCCTCTTTTGACAACCGATTGCGGTTAATGACAAATAATAGCGAGGATAAAATGACAGTGAAGATTAGCAAGCTGATTTTCAGATCTAAATTTGACTTTTTCAAAGAGTTTGAAATTTTTGGTAAACAGTCAAAAACTCAGATCTACGGCAAAATACAGATTTTTATAAAAACTCAGCGAACTAAAGATCTCCAACTAGGCCAGATCTATGGATCTCAGAAGAAAATTTTCAATTCGGGTCACTTTTGCAAAATTTTGGATTTTTAACAAAAAGTGCAGATTTGCAAAACAGCAGCGATTTTTCTGATTTTTCCGATTTTCTATCCTACCACTATCATAGATCCGATAGATCTGTTCGATCCCCAGTAGAGTCGCCAAAAATTGTTGGTCCGAAAATATGTCGCTTGGGCAGATCTATGGATAAATGAGCCAACAGTGTGCAGGGCATAGCCCCTCTTTGAGTCAGCAAAGCGAAATTGGTTTATTGCTATTCTACTAGCAGGAATCTATGCAAGTCTCACAATATTATTCCTTTGGGGGTTTGGGATCTCATCCCAGTAGGGTGTTTCCGACTGCGAAAAGAAAGGAAAGAGAGAGAGAATGAAGAAAGAGCAGGTCCGAAGGAAGAAAAGAAATGAATTCCAAAGCAGAAAGGTCAGACGGTTTATGTTTTGGGATTGGTAGTAAATAGAGCCAAACCTACTTGATATAAATGAGCAAAGCAATACTAATGAATAAATGACAATAAAATGCAGTAGATCCAGCCAGAACAAACACACGGATCTAACGTAAGAAAGATCCAATGCAAATAACACATGTATTCAAAGACAAAGTCTAAATATTGTATTAATAATTCCTTCAGAATAAAAAAGCTCAAAGTCTTTTCTTCTCATTTCTATTTTTCATCTGAAAGATATCCACTCCTCAAATACAACAAGTATTTGAGTATTTATAGAAGAAGGAGAAGAAGGAAGGCAAAAAGGAACCAACCACCTATTTACATAAAATATACAAAATATCTCAAAGTCATGTTGACTTTTGACAACTTGATGGATGACATCATCCCATGGTGCAACATGGATGATGTCATCATTTGTGCCAACATACTTTAGATATTCACAAAAAAGGACGCCGAAGGAGAGAGAGAGAAAGAAAGAGAAGCTATTCATCGTCGTCGTCCTACGGCCGAAAGGGAGTAACTCGCTTCGCTGCCGAATCGTGTGACGAGATGTGGAATTGGGCACGGTATTCCATAAACTTGCTGATCATGGGCTCTAGTTGATCCTGGGAAGGATCCTTGTGTCGCTCGTTGATCGCCTCGCAAGTCTCCCGCTCGTCTAAGAGCTTCTCGGAAGTTTGGAATATTCTCGACCCTCCGATATTTATACTTCATTTCTTCTTTTGTGAGCTTGGCCTTGCCTTTGGATTTGGTAGATCTCTTGCTTGATGTTGACATATGTTCTTTGATCTTAGTTGCTGATCTGCAAGAATGAGAAGTGAAACCCAATCGAGGAAAGCCGTGTCACCGCTTGATTTTCCATTGAAATCCGATGTAAGAAAGAGTTAGCAATTTTGAGGCCTCAGGGCGCATGGCGCATGGATAATGCTGATTTGCGGGGCTAAATAGGTAAGGCACACAGGAAAATGGTGTTGCGAGGTTAAATCAGCGCCAAAGGGCACACGACGCATAGACACTGCAGGTGCATTCTTTGTTGCTGTAAGGACAAGTGCGCCTGCGCCATGTAGATGCATTTTGTAAAGGGCACGAAATCTTTATGTTACACGGGAACAGGATGCGCCCGTGGTGCATATATTTTTCATGTTGCATGGAACTTCGGTGTGCCAAAGGTGCATATAAGGTTTGTGTAACATATGCTTTTTGTGCGCTTAAGGGAACTTGGCGCGGCGCATGGAGGGTCTGCACAACATGATGTTGCTGCGATGAGGAATGCGCCTGCGCCGTTTATAGCTTTGCACTTGGCGCACGGGAAGGACTGTTACATGGATGCTGGGTGCGCCAAAGGGCGCAGAAATTTGCAATGTTGCACTCAAGTTTGATGCGCTAAGAGGGCGCACGGAAAGTGTTTGCAGCAAGCGAGGGAAGTGTGCCATGAGGGCGCAACTTTTCATGATGTAGCAGGTAGGGAATGCGCGCCATTGGCATGACTGCTCTTTGTGTAACAGGGGCGATAGATGTGCCAAGGCGCAACTGTTTTTGATGTTGTATGGTGAGCCAATGCGCAAAGGAGAAGGAAAATGCAGTTTCCTTAAAGCTTTGATTCCTCGAGAGGGGTTGGCATATGGCTAAACTCCTTCGCAAGGTTCATTGGGGATTGAGATGGCTTAAACAAAGGGGTTTCAAGCTATTACTTCAGATGAGCTTCCTCTACCAGCAGATCTGGAAAGAGGGGAGGAAATGTGGAAAGACAGCAAGGGGGAGCAAGTTCAAGATTTCATTCTTTTTCCAAATCATACTCACAAACAAACTAAAAACCACAAACATGAAATGCACAAAAGAAAGAAGGCCACTTACGGATATAACGATGAAAAAGCATGAGAACGGGTCCACAACGTGATCGAAAGCGACAAAAGTGCGTTTGTGACAGCTCGAGAGAAAATCACGTGATTTACGTTGGTGACAATGACAGTGCAGACGCGCCTATTTATAGGCGAGGTAGCAATAAATGCGCCACCAACTTTTCAAGCGGCGCACCAAAGTAAGCTGTCGACACGAGGAAACATGCGCCCTATGGCGCACCAAAACACTTGTCAACACGAAGATATGTGCGCCTATGGTGCACCGAAAGTGGTGTCGATAGAGGAATATGTGCGCCCTTGGCGCACCAAAAAGAGGTGCAACAAAAGTTATGTTGACATGAAGGCGCATGCGCCTTGGCGCACGCAGGAAAGACTCAACATAGAGAGGCGCACCAAAATGCCTGCTGACACAAGAAAGCATGCGCCAAAGGATTTAAAGGGGGCGCATCAAAAGTTGATGTTGCATAGTCATTATATGCGCCCGGCCAAAAAGACCAAAAACGGCTAAGTTCGGAAAACTAAAATTTCCCGGGAAGGGATTTTGCAATGTTCGAGCATGAGGATCCCTAACGAGGATCGAAACAAAATTTTGGTATGGTTATCTATAAAATTTCCCTTGCCAATTTTACGGGATAACATGTTTCATGCCTATGATCGTATCTAGTATGCTTTGTCTTCTCTTGGACCTCTTTAGATGGATGGATTGAGTATTGGATTTTCAATCAAGAAATCCATAGGATTACATGATTGAAATCCCAATACTCTTGACTTCCTTGTTCCTAACCCATAAGGTCTTGCCTTGATTAATGAGATATTGTTCTTACTAGTATTTTTGGCTTCCTCCTTGTTGGCTGGTATAAATCTCTTTCTCGTGTGAAGAATTTTTGGATTAGTGGGTTGTGCTTGATCCATTCTAGAATTAGAACATTCCTTTAATGACATTGTTAAGTGTTAGCATATTGTTTCATTGTGTAGTCTCAACATGCTCAGTTCTCGTGAACTAGCTCGAGTTAATATTTGTGCGAGATGGACCTCATGAGTATAAAAAGGAAGGATTGATCACTGATTGATAAAGGTTTCATCGGGTTGTTTTATGAAGTTCCTTGTAAGAATGTCTATTGTGTTGTAAATCTTGCAATGGTGTTGTAATGGAGTTTGGAAGGCCTCTTGCCTTGGATTTTTGGTACTTGTGAAATAAAGTTGTTTTATCCTTTTGTAGAAAAACTTGTTTTATTATTGTGAGGAATTAAACTCAATCATCACCTTGTTATGTGTATTTTATTTATGATATTATTTCAGTCAAGAAAATGTTGTAGCATGGTTTGACCTTTTTTTTTTGTTACCTTGTGGTTCTCAGCCAAAGTTCAATCAAATCTTTTGACACCTTTTGTTCTTTGTGCCGTGTTGAGTAGAAATGTTAGAACCATGTTTTATTCTCCCGTTTAGAAATGGCAGTTCTATTTTCGAGTTATAAAACTCTCATGTTTTAATAACCCTCCATGGTCTTGACATTAGTGCAATTCTTTGTATATTTTTAATGGGTTGGCAATCCTGTTTCTAAAGTTAATAAAAAAATGAATTCATAGATAAATCAATAAATGAAATAACAATGAAATTGAGTTATTGTTGAGAAATTTAAGAATCTTAATTTGGAAAGAAATGAGTTTTCTACCAGTGTAAAGAAACCTACCCTCATTAACCTTAACTACAAATTAAAATTTATTGTCTTGATTGTGAAATGATAAGTATTCTAAGAAAAAGTTAAATCAGTGTTGGGTTTGGGGTATAGTTATGTCTTAGTTAGTAGGGGTGTTTGAACAAGAACACCTTAAGTCTTATACATCCTTTTTGCTAAATGAAGCCTTTACCCAAAATCTAGTTTATCCCTATAGTTCTCTTAAAGACCGGTTAATAACTAAATAGACCATAATGAAATAAATCGATCTTCTCTCTCTAACCATTACCATAGTACCTCGTAATCCTTTTCTAAGTTATGATAAAATGTTAATCCTTGAACAAAGAATATTATGGTTCTGAACCTAAACAATACTCCACTTCTTTTGAATTTATCATTGCTTCCTTATGCAAAGGAAGTATGAAACAAGTCTCAGTAGTGTGGGTCCGGAAAGAGAGCCTGGTGGAATTGTTTACCTCCTAGTTTTGTAAACAAATTAAACAAGTAATTATCATATTATAGATGATCCTAGGATAGATCTTAATAGTATAAAAGAAAAGAAACCTAACCCTATAAGAATAATTGTAAGAATCTTATCATGAACCTTGTAGACCCCAAAGTCAAGTCTTGAAAGACTGTTAGTGAATAAATAACCTTAAGAAGATTTTCACAATGGGATGTCCTGAGCTGTAACTATGTATTGTGGTTGGTCTTTTGTGGTGCCTTGTTAAAGAGAAGAGTGAATTATCCTTGATGGGTGTGATCGTTTCCGTGTTGCCCTTGTGGTCATCCTTGTATCAAGTTGTTCATAGAGTTAGTTGTAACCTTGGTGATGGCATGTTGTGTCATGTTATGTGTCAAGCAAGTCAAAAAAAAAATATCCTATGTTTTTCTATGTAGTCTTGTGTGTCAAATAGGGCGTTACATATGACACCTCAGATATAGTATCACCTCAAGGGGCCTTGTATGATGTAGATTAAACTATCATAACACTATGTCATAATGAAATAACTCTATTATAATACCATACATGTAAAGTATCCACCTAGAATTCCTAATACAACCTAGCTAGAATCTTTTGTCGGCATCTAAGGCCAATTATTAGTATGGCCTCCAATTTATTCATGTGGGATTCAAAATATAAACCAACTATTACCATGCTATGAGGATATACCCCTCTCTCCACTTATATCTATGGTGTCCCATCATCCCACCAGTTCTACTTGTGGGACCAATGCAACTAATGGTAACATAGGCAAAGCATGACACTTGAATATGATCATAGAACAAACACTATATAAGAGATGAATCTTAGAGATATATGATAGACTCACTAGCATTAGGTGTGGTTTCTATATCAGCATGTGCATAGAATGACAGTAGGCCGTCACAAGTCCTGTGTGCCCCATAATTTAGAGGCACACCTAATTCATCCTCCAACTATGTCAATGGGTTGATCCATCTCATCAAAATCAATATTTATTCTCTCTATGGATGATGGGATCACCCTCTCCCCCATCAAAATGATAATTTATGATACCTCCTTTATAGTATTTCCTCAAGGGGCACCATCTTATGTAGATTAAACTAGTATAACACTCTCTCAAAATGAAATAACTCCATCACAGTACCATGCATGCAAAGTATCCACTCTAAATGTTTGATGCAACCTAGCTAGAATCTATTGTTGGAATCCAAGGCCATTTATCAAGTATAGCCTCCAAGTGATGTATATGGGATTCAATATATAAACCACTTGTTACCATGCTTTATGAGGATACGCCCTCTCTCTACTTTCTTATACCTATGGTGTCCCATTGTGCCACTAATGCTACTTGTGGAACTACGTAGCTAATGATAACCCTAGGGTGCATGTCACATGAAGATGATCATAGACCCAACACTATATAAGAAATGGATCTTAGAGATATATGGATATCTCATCAATGAATGTGTTTAGATCATCATATAGCTAGGAAAAAGATAAAAATCCCATGAAAACACTATCTACTTCTTCTTAGCCTCCCTTCGTGCCTATATAATATCATATGCAATACAGAATTCATGTCCATATAGAATAATAAAGACACCAATAATGAAAAATATTTTGTAATGCCCCACCCCTTGCTCCTAATCGTCGAGGTGCGGGTACTAGCTTCGCACCTAGCCATTAGTATATTGAGAGCATAGTTCACCTTTGCCTCGAACAGTGCAGGGGACCTGATCCCATCCATATTTTATGTAAGTCTTATGAGATGACTCTATATCCTTTCAAGGCACAAGTTAGTCCTTGGTTGTTGGCGCAACCTACGCAGGGACAACGATACCTCTCTGGGTGTCGAATTTCATTTATGAATTAAGGAAATTTATCTCCGTATCTAGTTTGGTTGGATAGTAATCTTAGTAACATTATTATACTTGTTCATAATACGTAAATTATATAAAGTACGATATTGTTTGAATATAACATGATAATAATAATGATAGTAATAATAACGTTTAAATATGTGTAAGTGCATGAAGTTCAAAAAAAATGGACAAGAATCGAAAAAGAAAAAACGCGTCACGTGTTTTAATTTTTTTGGCTTGGGAATCACTGAACCTATAATGCATACGCGTTTTATGTAGTATGGACCATTCATATGTTTTGGTGTCTTATACTTACAAAAATAAATGTTTAAGTTTTATTATTTCTTATACTTTTATTATTTCTTATACTATAAATTTATTTTAGTAAATATAAGAAATTAGGGTCACTCTACACCTTATGGAAGTGGTCTTGTAGCTCGACGGTTATAATCTAGAAGATAGTTTTTCAAAATCTAATCTAGTCAGTACTTACTCATTTTCAGGATTTCAACAAACGACCTAAAACTTTCAGGGCATATATATTGTAGTCGGTCTTTGTTTTGGAAAAGCATATAGTCATTTTTTAGGTTTTTTGACCTTAAAATGGATTTTGGCCCTACCATTGCTTGAATTGGTACTATTTTTTAAATTTGGTCCATAATTCACTTTAGTGACCATGAATTAACTCTATGATGTTTGTCTACTTCTTACTAAAAATAGATCCTCAATTCAAGTAGATAGAGGATTGTTCCTGAATGGGATTCATGTCCTATGGCCAAAATGAGGTGATTGTAATGTGCCTCCTCCTTAAGGTGTGATAACACTACTAGGTGTTGAATGATTTTTTACGAATAGTACCAAGTGAATTGCATCAAGTGAACTCAGATGATTTCTCATTCTTAGAAACATGGTGCTCCATATAAAGATCATCCCCTCACCTTTCCTAGCTCTAAAAGCATCCTTTCATAGAATCAAATTCATGATTCTCATACATGTTTTTTCTCATATGTCTCTTATGGAGACAAATGATGCCTTAATACTTCACAAATAATGGTCCTTGATAACTCGGTGACATGACTAGCTCATTTTAGCTTGTTCGAAGGGTGTTGATTAACTACAAAATGGCCAAAAATGCCTTTTAGGCCTTGAAAGGAAGTAGTCTCTCATAATAACTAAATGAGTCGATCGATCACCTTAAACACTATTCCTTACACACTGAAACACGTTGAATGATATTTTTAGGACTTTCCTTTGGGTGAGGGTTTATGATTTAGGGTCTAGGGTTTAGGGCTCGGGGTTTAGGGTTTAGGGCTAAGGGTTTAGGACTCAAGGTTTAGAGTTTAGGGTTTACGATTTAGTGTTTAAGGCTCATAGTTTAGATTTTAGGGTTTAGGGTTTAGGGCTTAGGGCTTAGGGTTAATGGTTTAGGGTTTATGGTTTAGGGTTTTGAGTTTAGGGTTTATGGTTTAGGGTTAAGGGTTTAGGGTTTAGGGCTCAATATTCAAGGTTTAGGGTTTAAGGGTCAAGGTTGAGGGTTTAGGGTTTATGGCTCAAGGTTCAGGGTTTAGGGTTTAGGGATCAGGGTTTAGGGTTTAGGGTTTAGGGTTGAGAGTTGAGGGTTCAAGGTTTAGGGTTCAGGGTTTAGTTTTTTAGGGTTGAGGGTTTATGTTTGAGGGTTCAAGGTTTAGGGTTTTGTCTTAGGGCTTATGGCTTAGAGCCTAGGGTTCATGGCTTAGGGTTTAGGGTTTAGGGCTCAAGGTTTAGGGTTTAGGGGTCAGGGTTTAGGTTTTAGGGTTTAGGGTTTAGGATTTAGGGCTTAGAATTTAGGTTTTAGGGCTTAGTTTTTATGGTATAGTGTTTAGGATTTAGCGCTTAGGGTTTAAGGTTTAGGGTTGTGGATTTGCGGTTTACGGTTTAGGATTTAGGAGTTAGGGTTAAAGGTTTAGGGTTGAGGATTTAGGGTTTACGGTTCATGGTTTAGGAATTAAGGTTTAAGGTTTAAAGGTCAAGGTTTAGGGTTCGGGGTTTAGGACAAAGGGTTTAGGGTTTAGGGTTTAGGGTTTAGGGATTAGGGTTGAGGGTTTAGGTTTAGGGCTCAGGGTTTAGTTTTTAGGGTTTAGGTTTGAGGGTTTATGTTTAAGGGTTCAATTTTAGGGTTTTGGCTTAGGGAAAATGGCTTATGACCTAGGGTTCGGGGCTTAGGGTTTAGGTTTAGGACTCAAGGTTTAGGGTTTAGGGGTCAAGGTTTAGGTTTTAGGGTTTAGGCTTTAGAGCTTAGGATTTAGGGCTCGGATTTTAGGGTTTAGGGCTTAGTGTTTATGGTATAGGGTTTAGGGTTTAGGGATCAAGGTTTAAGGTTTAGGGTTGATGATTTAGGGTTTACGGTTTAGGGTTTAGGAGTTAGAGTTCAAGGTTTAAAGGTTAGGGTTTAGGCTTTATGGAAAGGAGTTCGTGGTTGGGGTTTAAGGCACGAGGTTTAGGGTTTAGGTTTTAGGGTTAAGAGTTTAGGTCACGAGTTTAGGTTTTAGGGTTTAGTGTTTAGGGCTTATGGTTTAGGGTTTAGGGCTTAGGGCTTAGGGCATAGGCTTTAGGGTTTAGTCTTGGGGTTTAGAGTTTAGGGTTTAGGGGTCGGGGTTTAGGGTTTATATTTTAGTTTTTAGGGTTTAGGGTTTAGGGTTTAAGGACCTTTAGGATTTAACATTTAGGCCTTAAGGTTTATGGTTTATGGTTTAGGGATCGGGGCTCAAGGTTTAGGGTTTATGGTGCATGTTTTAAGGTTTACGACTCGGGGTTCGGGGTTTAGAGTTACTGATTTTAAGTTTTATGGGTTTAAGGTTTAGAATTAGAGATCGGGCTCTAGATTTAGGTTTTAGGGCTCGGTGTTTAAGTTTTAGGGTTTATGGATCAAGGATTAGGGTGTAGGGTTCAAGGCTTAAGGTTTAGGGTTTATGGTTTAGGGATTAGGGTTTAGGGTTCATGGTTCATCGTTTATGGCTAAAGGTTCGAGGGTTCAAAGTTACTAGTTTTTGGGGGTTAGAGCTCGGGGCTCTGGATTTAGTATTTAGGGTTTAGGGCTTAGGGCTCAGGGTTTAGGGTTATGGGTTTAGGGTTTAGTATTTAGTGTTTAGGGTTTAGGATTTATTATTTTTGGTTTTAGGGTTTAGGGTTTCGATCTCATGGTTGAGGGTTAAGGGTTTAGGTCATAGAGTTCAAGGTTCATCGAATTTGTAGGCAAAACATTTAAAGAGAGTCATAAAAATTTGATGTTTTTCATCTATTGATATTTTGAAGGAGGGAAATGTCATATTCCTTATTTTCCAATCCTTCTAAAGACCCCAGTAGTCCTCAATCCTTGGATGTATAGGGAGACACTGTTACTTGGCTTCCATTTATAATGATAGAGATATTTGAAAATTCATGTTATGACCTCTAAATCTATATGAATTTCAAGTTGCTTGGAAATCACATCACACCCTTCACTAGGATTGATGACTACCCCTATCTTTTTGTTCAGGGGATTTTAAAAACATCCATGGGTTTATCATATAAGGAATTATCAATGAATGGAAGGTCACTAAGTCGTAGGCCAGGTAACTCCCATTTAGAACTAAATAAGAAAGATTTACTAGGCAATTGATAACCCCTTAGTGTTCTTAGCCATTCCCCTATTTCTATGCTTATTTTGAACACTTTAGGAAGTTCTGTCAAATTTACTATCCATTCCAGTAGAACACTTGAACTTTATCTTTCTCCAGAGGAGAGGATACTACATGAAATTCAATTATGATCCTACACTTCGCATTGATATATTCTCTATGTTTCTTTTGTTTCCTTTAAGATCAATTTTTTGTTCTGATGGTTATTTTTTCCATCTTCCAATGGGTCATCCTGTCTTGCATAATACCATACATGGAAATATGAGAAATGTGAAATTTGTTTCAAAGTGTGAATAAATTTACATTCAAGAGCGCAAGTATATGTGGGTAGAAACAAGTTTGGAAGAGATGTATAATATATGCATTACAAGGCACAAGGTAGATGTCATATCCATTTAGTTACTTGTCCCACATCTCATAAAAAGTTAGTTCTATAAGCGAGACTCAATGATTGTTCTAGGCATGAGACTAGGAAATATTGATGAAATATGGTTTGGGGTTTAGGGTTTAGGGTTTAGGGCTTATGGTTCAGGGTTTAAGGTTCAAGGTTCAAGGTTTAGGGTTATGGTTTAGGATTTAGGTTTTAGGTTTAGGGTTTAGTGTTTATGGTTAGGTTTTATTGATCGAGGTTAAGGATTTAGGGTTTAAGGTTTAGGGTTTAGGGTTTAGGGTTTTAGATTAATGATTTAGTGTTTATGGATAAGGGTTTATGGTTTACGGTTTAGGTTTTAGGGTTTATGGTTCAGGGTTCAGGGTTTAGGATTTAATGTTTAGGGATTAAGGTTTAGGTTTTATGGTTTAGGGCTTGGGGTTTAGTATTTAGGGTTTAGGGTTTAGGGTTTAGGTTTTAGGGCTTAGGGCTTAGGGTATATGGTCTAGGGTTTAGATTTTAGGGCTCAGGGATAAGGGTGTAGGGTTCAAGGCTTAGGGTTTAGGGTTTAGGATTCGATGTTTAAGTTTTAGGGTTTAGGGGTCAGGGTTTAGGGTTTAGGGATCATGGTTCATGGTTTAAGGTTTATGGCTTAGGCTTTAGGACTTAAGGCTCGGGGTTTAGGGATCACGTGTAAGGGCTAAATGCTTAAGGTTTAGGGTTTAGGTTTTAGGGTCTATGGATCATGGTTAAAGGTTTAGGGTTTAGAGTTTAGGGCTCAAGGTTTAAAGTTTAGTGTTTAGATTTATGGCCTATGGTTTAGGGTTTCGATTGTAGAAGTTAAATGCTAAAATATTTAGGTGAATGCTTTGAAATCTGAAAAATTACCTATGTCTTGACAGTTATACTTTTAAAAACTATCTCCTAAACCATGACTCGAGTTGTGAGACTAATTCCATAAGGTGTAGAGTGACCCTAATTTCTTATATTTACATAAATAAATTTAAATGAAAAACTTATACTTAAAAAATTATTTATGTGAATAGAACCATGTCAAAAGCATACATAATGTTTATACTACACATAATGCGTACGCGTTATGTTTATAATACAGAATGCGTACGTGTTTTGGATAGATTATTTTTGGATGGATTCAGTGATGATAGAATTTGTATTTATTCCGAAAATCCTTCTGACTAAAATTAAAGACGAGTTTTTTTACCTTTTATGGGCATCCTGTAAATGGATATTTAGGTGTTTTAGCCTTAGCACTCATAGAATGATTTATGACTTGCATTTTCATGATTATTTCACTCAAAGTAATTTTATTTTGTTTTTTGTTATCTCTTAAATATATCTCTGCATTTTTCTTTTTATCTGGAAAATGCATGAATATTGATCTCGGTGTGTAGTCCTTAAAGGGAGATGCACGTTTTTAATACTAAAGTATTGAAGTGAGATCGTGACGTTGTAGTCACTAAAATGAGTTGGAGGGAAAGTTTGTATTGAATCTTGCTTGATTTTAAGGCATAGAAAAAAATTGTGTCTTGAGGTAAACCGTGGATGGGCAAAGCATATTGCCAGTTAGTTTAGAACATCGTAAAATAATTATGTTTGTGAGATGATAGAACGTGAAGGTCATCTGCGAGTAATTGTCTCTTCCTCCTTAGATGTTGAGATTAGTTATTTATTTTTTAAATGTGTCAATTAAACTAAAGCGATGATTGTCATTAGTCTTAATACGTTCCTCTTATGAGAAATTATCTTTAAAAATTTGATCTTTCTAAAAGCAAGAAGATTTGCTAGGATCTAGGAATACCGATAGCGATGCGGGTCAATGTTGTAGTAAATCTATGAAGAATGTCCTAAGGAATTATACCTCTAAGATTTATTGCCTCGTATATTGAAGTAATGGTCTTTACGTAATCGAGAAGCTCGCCTATTTCTACTTGATTGTCAAGTAAATATTGATTATACTAATGATTACTTTTTTATGAAAAGTTTGAGAGAGGTTAAATTGTTGAGATGCATGCGAGTTTATTGCTCACTAAGAATACATATATTCTTATTACTTATATATCTTAAATCTTGGCTATGTACTTACATTTATGAAAAGGGAATAAGTAGAATAGTATTGTAGTTGATACGATTCCAGGTATGGATAGATGTTCATGTAATATTAAAGATGTTTCTTTTTTAATTTGGAAGTTATCATGGTAATGTATTATCAGAGATAATTTGAAAGTTTTATACCTTGATACCTCTTACAAAATAAGCTATGCTTGTCAGTTTGCACTCAGCCGGGACTAGGAAAGTACTAGGGCAGAGATAGTAAATTGACCATATCTCAAAAATTAACAAACGAAAAATTCTAAAATTCAGACAACTTGAGTGTTTTTGAAATATGAATCCAACGAGTCTAGTATTGACTTGATTGAATCATTTTTGAGGGAGATATCATCAAAAAAATATGGTACAAACAAGAAGAAAACCAAGAAAAGACCTAACTATCTAAAAAGACAACTTTAAATCTATCCACCAAGAAGGTCTGAAATTTTATAGGTAGATTCCTTATAATGTTTCCCGAGGGAACATCCAAGTTTCCACCCTTTTGGAGCACTACAACAAAATATATAAGCAACTGTGTTCTTAGAACTGTGTATGCATGACAAAGGTTTATGTGGATTGTTTGCTTGAGAAAATAGAATATTAGATGGGCAGAATCATGTCTTATTATCATCAATAGCTTACTGAGTATATGGTTGCCTTTTACTTGTCATTAGTAGAGTGGCTAAACATGGCAAGTTTGTGAAATTATTTTTGTGTCTACTACTAAACTTGAATGCAATGTACTAAAGAATAAAGACGTCTTTTATGATTTGGAAGGTAATTGGAGTTGTCTTAGTTGATAAATTATTTGTTATTAATGCTCTTCATTGACTTTTGTAGCATAATGAGTGTTATGAACTTGAATGTTGTTGTAAAAAGATGTCTTTACTTGTTTGGGAAGTAAATTGAGCTATGTTGATCACTATTCATTTGGCTATTATAACATGTTAAGAGTTATGCATTTGATTATGGCAGTAATGTGAACGTAAAATTTTTCATAGGAAGAATAGTAACTTGCAAAATATCTCTTGCTCCTGGTCAATGCAATAAGAATAAGAGATGGAGATTCATGTCGGTTTGCATGAAGCTGAGCATGTTCTAATCATGCGGGTGGCGAGGTTCCTCAAGCTTGAAAACAAAAAGAGATGATTGGATTGATTTGAATAGTCGTATGAACTTCATGAATGAAAATATTGTAACCTTAATTGATCTAAGGAAAGATATAATCTTTACTTGCATTTGTAATCTAGGAATATTATTGCAAAAAGGAAAGGCTTGTTTTACATAACAACCACCTTCTGATACTTGGAAATTGTATTGACAATGTAAGACTTGTTTAGTTCATATTTGAGCATGAAATTAAGGACATGATCTATTTTTATATGAGGAGATGCTTGAGAAGTTTATGCCGTTAAATTCAGTAATGTACTTAATGATAACATATAAATTAGGTGAGATTATGATTTTTGTAAAGTGTATACTAAGGTTGGAACTGAAGTATAAATGTGAGTATACTCATATATATCATTCTATTTCAAACAATGATTTAGCTATTATGAAATAGATTGGTTAATAAAAAGAAATATAGTTGCAAGATTCCATGATGGATTAATTAGTGAAAAATAGAATTATTTTTTATATCAAAGAATTCATATGAGTTAAATATTAATAGGGTTATGTACAAGTAATAATCTTGTTATTTTGGGTTACCCAAGTTGTACCCATCTTAAGCCTTTAATGAAAGAGCACTTGTCACAAAACCGAATATCGTATGTATCTCCCTATCTGGATCTTATCCCAATCTTGTGAATGTACGAATGTTGCTTTACAATATATTATGTTTAGACCACCATATTTTTTTAATGCATGATAGGGAGCATAGGTTATTGCATCATATCATTATTGTGGTAAAGTGAAGGACTGAATCAACTCTTAACCTTTAGGTCACCAAGTCCTGAACAAGAAGTTATGTTCCGTGGACTTTGGGAGATTAACAACCTATGTAAGAGTTTTGGA
Source organism: Taxus wallichiana var. yunnanensis (assembly GCA_018340775.1). Taxonomy (NCBI): domain Eukaryota; kingdom Viridiplantae; phylum Streptophyta; class Pinopsida; order Cupressales; family Taxaceae; genus Taxus; species Taxus wallichiana. Next base: position 998,096,789 of record CM031239.1, read on the forward strand.
GCTAGTTCATTATGTAATTTAGAGGTGCGTAGGTGTGCTTGAGTTATTCCCTTTTTACGGAATTAAGAATAAAAGACAATTTCACATGTGGGATCGTGAAATGTTGATTCTTGGGATCTTACCTTGAACACAAATCACTTGTGGTTCATGTGTAGCTTATAATGTTTCCAATCTTATACTTCTTTAGGATGTTAGGCAATACTTCCGTATCTCCTTTTGTTTTAAAACAATGTTAATAATGAGACCATATTGCAATCATTTAAGAGTAAAACGAGTTTTGTGATTAGGACCAAGGACACTCCTAGAGTCCTTATAACTCAATTAAACATTTTCATGTGTTATAAAGATTATGAATTGCCCTTGGTGGGATCAGTTTTCGAGAAAACAAAGTATGCATATATATATATATATATATATATATAATTTCTTGGTGTGGAAATGTTGAATGGATTCAACAAGAGATTGAATTATATTAACTATGGTAGGGAAATAAATTTTTCCGTGATTGAAGAATGTTGTGGGGAAAAGGTATCGTGAACCTAAATCCCCCTTAATCCTAAGATGTCTTTCTTGGCATCACGTCAGATTTACTTTTGTAGTAATGGTAAAATTTAAACATTGGATAAATATTTGAAAAGCATAATCTTATCATAAGAACGAGAGAATGGGGAACTTTGTATGCTTTTTGAAATATGGCAAGTACTTATGTTAATCACGGAGATTGTCATAAGGGATAAAGAGCTAACCTAAATGGTCAAACTGTAAGTTGATTGTGAAATGAATTTTGAACTATTAGGTGAAAAAAGTACAAAATTATCCTTGCAGAGTGATTATCTTGGATTGTTAATCATAACTAAGATGTATTTATGGAAATGTGTGTGTGGGGGCTTTCCATCCCTTGGGTCCCTTCTTGTTGGTTGGGTCTTTCCTAGCTTTCTATCGTTTGGAAAGTGTGGCATCATCATGTATATGGTTTTGTCATGTGTCTATTGGAGTCGATGACTTATGTAAGTGTCTTATGCATTGTTGAGTTTCTCTACTTAGAGCCTTGTGGTGTTGTGTAGTGAACAATGTAAGTAAAAAAAAATCCTAATATTTATACTTTTGTTTTTGTGTGTTAAAAGTGGGCATTACATATTCTTTTGTGTAGAAGAAACAATGTCCATCATAATCTCTTTTAATGATACACCACCATGTTGGTAGCCTAGTTACTTCTTACACCACTGGTAGAACCCTTAATCCTCCTATACGTTGGTGTTATGATCCCGTACCATACATTCTCTAATGGGAATGCATATAATCCTGCTCACATCATCAACCTTGACTACCATTTCACTTGTGGACTGATATATGATGGACAAAAGATGGTATGACCATATGTATCAACATTATTGCACATTACTAATTGACTACGATATTTATTTGGCCATTCAAGGCTATCTTGTCCCATTACTACACATTGGTTATGGGCTTACATTGGCACGTCTTTCAAGCAACATTGAGGGTTTTCACATCATTTCATGTGGGTGGCATCATATCCCTCCTCTTATATTTTTCTTCCATGGACATGTATTTATAATTGAATAAATCATGCTTCCCCTTATACATATTTTGCTTACTATTTCTATATATTACATGGGGCATGCCCCATTATTTTGAATTCACGCCATTTTGCTATCATCATGCCTCTATTTCAATTTATTCCTTTATTTTTGGCTTCACGCCTTTGTTATAACTTCATGCCCTTACTTCAGCTCCATGTCTTTGTATTAACTTCATTCCCTTGTTTTGACTTGATGCCATTGTTCTTCATTCCTGTCATAATTTACATACTTAAGATAGAGAGACGAGCATGAAAATATTGCTGAGTTCAGGCATGCATCAGCAAGAAAACGACTGAAACTTCCAAAAACATAAATAATTAATAATGAGCAAGTCCAAAGTACGATTCCTTCTTCCTGGTGATTCCAAAGATGCAATTTCGAAAGCAACAATTAATTAATAATGAAAAAGACTGGCATGGTAAGATTACGTAGACTGCATTCAATAACTTCAATTTGAATTTTAATAAACTCTAATAGGTTTAATTTAGTTTTATTCAATGTAGGAGAAATATATAATATATTTACATGGTAATGTGACTCAATTCTTGTTATGATTATGTTTTTTTAATAATAATAATAATAGCTGAAAAACGGATAAAACTATGACAATTATTAAATAAAATGAAAAAGATTTTAATAATTTTAATGGAATGTTAATAAAGAATATATTGCATTTTGAGTTCATATCAAGTATAAAATTTTATAAAAATATATTAACCCGAAAGGTGAAGGTGGAATAGAATTTATATATTTAAAATAGTAGTCAAAACAAGTTGAATATGATAAATGAGTGGTATATTGAAAATATTTTTATATAAATATAAATAATGTCTTATAAAATTTATATATAATGATGTAGTGGGTTTGAAATTTCTATATAAAAATGATTGGTGAGATGTGGAATTTATTACATAAAATGAGTTGTGTCATGTAATTTCTACAATAAAAGGGAGTAAATGGTACAAATTTTCTATATAAAAATGAGTGGCGGGAGTTGCGATTGATATATCGAGTGTATAACCAATAAATTGAATTGGTCTAAGTCAAATTGATCATAAATTATTGGTAGATTATTATAATGGTGAAAATTACATACCATGTCATTTCCCATTTAGTTTTGTGCCCATTTTGAGGAGAGGGCCTTATACATATATATAATACATATAGATATTGACAAATTGTGTAATTTTTGCAAATTTAGGTCTCTAGGTCTCTTTCCCTATGGACATACACTTGTCATTTACCCACATTCATATATTTACACATCCTTATATATATTCGCCCCATCCACTTATTTATCATAGTCATGCACACACATATTCCCGTACACATGTCACCCACTTTAATTTGGCCCCTCTCATATTCTCAAACTAGTTCATTCTTATGAAGATATGCTCATGGTCACAAAATTTTCCTTCCCAAATTAAAAATTTTAAAATTCTCTTAGGGAGGTTCTCCGATGACCCCTCCCCACATCGCTTTGACCACTATTGTGGGTCCTTATCTTGGATCAAGATTGAGATATATTCTACACTAAATTCATATAATCCCACATATCTAAATATCCTCCTCATGTAGTGTGTTGATCTCCACCTACTATGTCTATATGGTCATTTGTGTGCTCTCTAGCTAACCCATCAAATGAGAAATGAATGCATCATTTATTAGTGCATGAATTGTTCTTTGTGCATCAAATTTCCAACTCTCGACCTAACATGCCCCTCTTCATACAAATAGCATTGAGATCTATCCACCATCATCTTTTCTCCTACATTAGATCATGTATCATTATATCTCTCTTGATTGGTATGGTGTCTCTCTCCCACTCTAGTGATACGCTTTGTAGAGGTTTCCCTATACAACATCATAGTTATACTAACCATATATAAGAATGATGTAAACAACCCAACATGTGCATAATCATTTACTAGTTGATTAGCTACTCGGGATAATGAGTGCATGTTGTGTTATATGCTTAATGAGTTGAGAGGTGAGTGTTACCCACTCAGCCTACACTCCCTACATGATTGTATTTTTTTAGCCACATATCGATGAAAATAACAAAACACACATGATTTCAAATGTAATGTCATAACTAATATACCCTGGTCTATTTCCTACCAATTGTCATCAAATGGTACATAGTGCAAGGGGTAGTGTCTAATGTACCTTGAGGATCGACTCACTAGTAGTCAATGTATTTTCTAGAGCATCATGTGCAAAGAATGATGGTTGTCCCTCACAAGTCTACCCTACCCCATAATAAAATGCATCATTCTCTTCCATGCTAATACACTCCTCACCTTAAAGGATGCACATATCAACAAGGGTTTCTCCCACAAAGTGATCAATGGAATGCAATGATTCTTCCTCTTTTACACACACAACGAGTCTTCAAATTTAGCAAAAACATTATCAACATTCACAAATATAGTAGGAGAAACTAGAGAATCTCTTTCAATATAACCAAAACATTTCCACTATATAAATCCAAAATTAAAATTAACTATAACAAAAAATTATGAAAGAATAAAACAACATCAACACCATAATACCAAAATTTATCAAAAAAAGAGATACAAACTTTCTTTTTTATTAAGGATGAAGATTTTTTGGTTGGGACCCTACCAAGTTACAAAAAGGCCAATGCCCATATATTCAATTTAGTACATAAAAGTCGAACAGGACTAGAAAGACATCCAGTCACCAAAAAACAAAAATTACAACAATAATTCAATAATATGTCAGTAGTGAATCGGCACAATGTCAGCAGTGTATTAGCACAAAGTCAACAATTGCATATCAGAGGATCAAAAACAACTATCCGAAAGCCAAGGGACAAGGATGCATAAGTTTCTTTCATTAGCTTATGGAAGCTATTTTTAACATCATCCAATCCCTTTTTTATATCACTAAAGCTTGTGTCTATTTTGGGATTTTCTCTTCCTTTTTGGACATCGAATTGCGAAATGAGAAATGAGAGGAAATCCATGGTGATTTTTTTTCATATTTAGGATGTCACACTGTTTGGCCTTGATATTTTCCATATGTTTTTCTATTTTGATAACGCGGTTGTTGACATCCATAACAATTTTCTATCCAACTATTCCATCTACAATTTTGATCTTGCAATAATTGATTTTTCTCTTGAGCCTTTTGATTTTGTCAAGTTAGTTTTCAGACTCGGTAGTTTTCTTCATGGTGTAGAAAGAGAGGATTCAGTGCCATCCTTGATAATAGAAAGGAGGCTAAGAACAATATCACCTTCCTTCAAACTAGGAAGAGAAGGCTCAACGACAGTATGAGAGGAAAAGAGGTTGCTCCTAAGGGACCTTCCTATGAAAAGGGCTCGGATCTCTTCCTAGAGAAGGGGTCAAAAATAGAAGGACCGTGTGGGGGACAAAGGAGGGTGGATTAATAGGGGTGGGTTGGGGAGGGGCATGAGGAGGAGAGGTGATAGGGGTATAGGAGAAGGGGGTGGATTTGAATGGATCGAAGAGGAGGGTGACAGGGGGATTGGTGGGAGGGAAGAGGGAAGTAGGTAGGGAATGAGAAGCGAGAAGTCGAAATAATTGTAAAGCATAAGAATATGAGTATGATTTAAGGAAGACACGCTTGCCCCATTTAACCAAATTCATTTCATGTCTCTATAAATATGAGATTAAAATTATGAACACTCACACTTCTCTTTTAGCAATCTATAATTTAATAATACATAAGAGAAAAGTAATCAAAATTATTACAATATTTATCAATGAAGAGATATTAAAATCTTTCCCATGAGTTAACAACTTTATCAGAAGCTCATGAAACCAAACTAAGGAATATTCAACCAAAATTTAAATAAAAAGGATAACTATAACACCTTCATTATAAATCTCAAAATCCCAAATCATGTTAGTGAAGGCTTGTATATGTATCACTCCCTTAGGTGTTTCGTTGTAATTAAACTTGGGTAGAAATTCCATAATAGATTTAGGGAGAGATGTTAGGAAATCATTAAAATAATCTCTATCAATAGGTTGATATCTCTAGAATAAATTAGAATCTATGAATAGGAATATTTGGATCATAAGAGGAATCTAATAAATCATTAAAATACCACTCTATATAATCTAAACTCACAAATCTAATGTACCAACTAAAAAACACATGTGTTTCCTAATCCTCCAAAAGAGTGATAAAAATAAGTCAAACCAAATACATGCATTGTATATATAATCATCTACTATGATCAAAAAAATTGAAAACCGTTGATTTGATCTCACATAAAATCTCTAGGAACAATCCATAAGGATTCACCAAGTAAAATGAAAGAGCACTGATTCAAAATCTTTTTGCCAAAATTTTGAATATAAACAACCAACAATAAAATACTTGAAAGAAAAAGTAAATACTAAAAGACATTGGTTTATAAATGAACAAGGAGTCACCACTTCACAAAGGAAGAACAAAAATCATATAAGTATTATGTATCAAAACTTTGATTCCAACAAGATCATATCTATCTATGAAAATTAAAAATTTATGACTCAAACCGAGAGAGGATAAAGATTTGAAATAAATATTAGTAAACAACACAAAATGAAATACTCAAAATAATGTAATCTCCAAAAACCAATCCAACTTTTTGGAGCCCAAATTTGCACCCTATGGATTTGGTGAAGAGAGACGAAAAGTGAGCCAATTGAAGCTAGTGGTTTCCTTTAAAAATTGAGTCCACTTAACACCAACAGATATGAGAAGAGGATTCACTTCTCTACTTATTTTGGTTCTTCAAGGCCAAGGGTACAAATCCTAGCAATTCTATCACAAAATGGGATCAAATACATACTAGATCCTGTCCAAAAATGTAACCTCTACATGACTAAGCACCCAATTAATTTTCAATTGTAAATCACTCACATATTACTAAGAAAATAAACATAGGTAAATTTCTCTAATTAAAAAATATAAGGATATCCATGACTTCTTGACTTCCTAGCAGAGGTTTAAATAGATATAGAGCAAAATCATGCAATTATGAAGCCTAATATATATTTGAGATGCCTCTAAAGGTATACAAAGATGAAAAAAGGTCTCAAAAGGGGTAGGACATCAAGATTTGATAAAATAAGTGGTTTGATCATTCCAGATTCAACTAATGCCTTGTCGATTGGGCGAAATATGTAAAAAAAAATTGAAAATATAAATAACATAAAGAGTTCCACTAATTTGTATGATTGTGCAAAAATTCCCACAATTCAGATAAATAAATGGTCACATACACTGAGAGTGAATTATGCATCAAGTTTTTATAACCCATAACTTAGAATATAGTAGATGATAATTAAATGAGTATAAATGAAACTATAATTATAAAGGGATTTTATAACTCAATACTTTTCTTATTACACTTCATGTTTTTCACCTAATTACCAAATGGAAATTTTAATAATTTGAGTGAAAAAAAATTAGACTCAAATAATAGCTTCCTTTCTAATCTAATATCTCACATACAACTCAATTAAGCATGCAAGGTGTACTCTCATATATTTGAACTAACATAATCCTTAAATGATCACAATTAGTTTTATTCCAAATATCTAAAATAGGGCTGAATTAAACACCTAGAGACTAAGCAACTAAGGGGATCAAATATCCGATCAAAAAGGCTGAGATAGAATATGTTTGATGAATCCAAAACTTCATCCATTCAAACCATTTTTGGGAACTTTCCATAATTGGATAAAAGATAAAATGGATGGAATTTGAACCGCATGGAAATAGTGAGAGAACAATGAAAGAGAAGGCATACATTTCCCAACCATCCCCTAAAGATCAAGTGATAATTGAAACTCCAATTATTATATGAAAAACATGCAAGGGTTCCAATCCACCTCAATGAGAATGAAATAATCTTTGAGTGGCCCTAAATTATAGAACCCATAATTATGATATACACCCAATTCAATATCATTCACACACTAAGAGTTTTCCATAAAATAAAAACCAATTTCTGATTTCTCATCCTGGGTTCACTTTTACTACTCCAAAAACTAGTATATGTCAAAACAAAGAAGCTGGGAAGTAAGCTTACCAATGTAATCATCATTATGTAAATATTTAATTTCACCACAAGGGGACAACTCACTGTTGTGAAAATTAATTTTGGTATCACACATAACACTTGCATTCTCATTCCTCATATAATAAATCACTATTTTGATAATAGCATAATAAAATGAGTCACACTCGAAATTTGAATCCACCCATTGCATAAATCATCATCATAACACAAATACAATATCTTACACACATGCTCCTCTAACATGAAATCAACATTTGGGGACTCATGAAAACATGAATGAAGTAAATCACACTTATGTGCACTCTTTGAATGAAAATTTTGATTATTAAACACCTCAAATTCACTAAATAGTGGGTTATCATTTTTGTAAACAAATTCACCTCATTACTACATTCAACAAACTCATAATCCCAATCACCAATACTTGTAGATTCACTAAGGGCATTTAAATGTTGTGTTAAATCACTTAATCTATTTGAGTTAACTTCACCCATTTTACTTGCATATTACACAAGCTCAACGTTTCACATATAACTTCAAAAAACAATGATCGATAGATGCGTACCTTTCATCTATATCAATAGGAAACACATTGCACTCATCTTTGAAATTTTATTTCTCTAAGCTGTACTACATCTTCGTCATGAAAATATTCATTGAAAGAAAGATTATTACTATTTACAAAACCAAAGGCCATCAAAAGAAAACAATAAATTTCATCATTCTCTTCCATGTTAACATGATCGAACATGAAAGGATGCACATATCAGCAAGGTTTTCTCACACAAATTGATTAATGGACTGAAATAATTCTTCATCTTCTACACACATAGAAAATTCTTTAACTTCAACAAAAACATTTTCAACATTTAGAAATGCACTAGGAAAAACTAGAACGTCACTTTCAAGCTCAATAAAAATCTACCATTTGTAAGTCCAACATCATAATCAGCTATAGCAAAAAAAAATGAAAGAATACAACAAAAAATAACATCATTCCCTAATATATTTGGGGAGAGAGAATAGAAAAGAATGAAAACAAACTCTATGAACATGCTAATATCTCTTACCAATAAATGAGAGTCTATAAATAGGCATATTTGGAGCTCAAGAGGAATCCATTGAATCACTAAAATACTTTTCTCGAATAATCTAAACTCATAAATCCAATATACCAACTTGAATAAACACAAGTGTTACCCGAACCACTAATAAACTAAGAAAAAGAAGGAAATAAATCCAAATTCTATAAAAACTCATCTATTGTTATCAATAAATATGAAAACCACTAATTTAATCTCACATAAGAGATCTACAAGCAATACACAAGAAAAATGAAAGAAAACCAATTGAATCATTTTTTTAAAATTCAAAATACAAACAACCAACAATTAAATACTTGAAAGAAAAAGAAAATATTAAAGCACATTGGTCTATAAATGAATAAGGATTTTAACTTCACAAATGAATAAAAAAAATCAAAGAAGAATTGGTAGATAAATGGATAGGGATTTTACTCTCAACCTAACATGCCCCTCTTCATACAAATAACATTGATATCTAGCCACCATTATCTTTTCTCCTTCATTAGATGATGTCTCGTTATATCTCTCTCGATTGTTATGGTATCTCTCTCCCACTCTAGAGATACACTTTGTAGATTTTTCCCTATATAAAATCATATTCATACTAACCATATATAAAAATGATGTAAACAACCCAACATGAGAAAAAGCATGTACTAGTTGATTAGCTACTCGAGATAATAGGTATATGTTATGTTAGATGCTTGATGATTTGAGAGGTGAGTTTCAACCACTTAGCTACATTCCCTACATGATTTCATCTTTTATTTAAGCCGCATATCGATATACAATAACAAAACAAACATGATTTCAAATGTAATATCATAACTAATAAACCTTGGTCTATTTCTTACCAATTGTGATCAAATGGTATATAATGCAAGGGGGCAATGTCCAATGTACCTTAAGGATCATATTCACTAGTAGTAAGTGTATGTGCTAGAGCATCATGTGCAAAGAATTATTATGGCCCCTCACTAGTACACCATGCCCCATAGTAAAATGCATCATTCTCTTCCATGTTAACACACTCATTACCTTAAAGTATGCATATATCAACAAGGGTTTCTCCTAGTAATTTATCAATGGACTACAATTATTCTTCCTCTTTTACACACGCAACAGAGTCTTCAAATTTATAAAAAGCATTTTCAACATTCACAAATACAATGGGAGAAACTAGAGAATCACTTTCAATCTAACCAAAACATTTCCACTATATAAATCCAACATGACAATCAACTATAAAAAAATTATGAAAGAATACAAAAACATCAACATCATGATATCAAAATTTATCAAAACAAGAGATCCAAACTTTCAAAGAAAAATCATATTGTAAATCAGAAGCATAATCATATGATTCCATATTAGTATTAACTTTAAGGTTACTATAAATAGACTTTACATCAGCACACACTATCTCTTCAACCAAATAAAACTAATATTCAATCATGAAGGCATCAACAAAAATATCATAGGAATATGAGTTTTTTAAAACTTTAAATCCAAAATGAAATCATGAGTGATTATTAGTGAATTTTAATATCTCAATTAAAAATTCAATTTATAATTGAATGCATCACTATAAAAAAATGAGATCATATTCACTTGGTCCTAAGTTTACACAAAATCTATTTTCATGTCTCTACCAATATGATATTATAATTATGAACACTCACAATTAGCTTTTAGTAATTTATAATTAAATAATACATAAGAGAAAATTAATCGATTATCACAATACCGCTTAATGAATAGATTCTAAAATCTTTCCCATGAGTCAACAACTTTATCGGGAAGCTCATGAAACCATACTAAGGAGTATTCAACCAAACTTCAAATAAAAGGGATAACTAGAACACCTTCATTATCAATCTAAAAATCCCCACTCATGTTAGTAAAGGCTTGTAAATGTATTTCTCCCTTAGGTGTTTCATTGTCATTAAACTTGGGTAGTAATTCCCTAATAGATTTGGGGAGAGAGGCTAGGAAATCATGAAAATAAGCTCTATCAATAGGTTGATATCTCTAAGGAATAAATTAGAATCTATGAATAGGAATATTTGGAGCATAAGAGGAATCTAATAAATCACTAAAATACCACTCTATATAATTTAAACTAAAAATATAATGTACCAACTAAATAAACACATGTGTTTCCTAATCCTCCAGAAGACTGAGAAAAATAAGTCAAACCAAAGACATGCATTGTATATATAATCATCTACTACAATCAACAAATTTGAAAACTGTTGATCCGATCCCACACAAAATCTCTAGGAACAATCCATACGGAGTCATCAAGTAAAATGAAAGAGCGCTAATTCAATATCCTTTTGCCAAAATTTTGATTGCAAACAAACTACAATCAAATACTTGAAAAAAAAAAATTACTAAAGCACATTGGTTCATAAATTAATAGGAGTCACCACTTCAGAAATGAAGAACAAAAATCATATAAGTGTTATGTATCATAACTCGATTACAACAAGATAAGATCTCTCTATGAAAAATAAAACTTAATGACTGAAGGCGAGAGAGGATAAAAATCTAAAATAAATATGAGGAAACCACACAAAATGAAATACTCAAATTAATTTAATCTCTAAAAACCAATCCAAATTTTTGGAGCCCAAATATGTACCCTATGGATTTAGTGAAGATATATGAAAAGTGAGTCATTTGAAGCAAGCGGTTGCCTTTAAAAATTTTAGTCCAACTTAACACCAATAGATATGAGAAGAGGATTCACTTCTCTACTTCTTGTGGTTCATCAAGGCCAAAGGCTGGAACCCTAGAAATTCTATCACAAAATCTTCTCAAATAAAGACTAGATCTATCCAAAAATGTAACCTCTATGACTAAGCACCCAATTAATTTTCAATTTTAAATCAACCATGCATTAGTAAGAAAATACATGTACGTAAATTTCTCTAATGAAAAATATAAGGATATCCATGAATTTTTGGCTTCCTAGCAGAGGTTTTAATAGATATAGGACATAACGATGCAAGTGTGAAGCCTAATATATATTTGAGAGGCCTCTAAATGTATACAAATATGAAACAAAGGTCTCAAAAGGGGTAGGACATCAAGATTTGATAAAGTAAGGTGTTTGATCATTCCAAATTCAACTAATGCCTTGTCAATGGGCCTAAATATGTAAAAGTTTTATGGAGTTACAAATAACATAATGAGTTCCACCAATTTTTACAATTTTGCAAAAATTCTCACAATTCGAAAAACAACTTATCACATACACGAAGAGTGAATTACGCATCAAATGTTTACAGCCCGTAATTTACAATATAGTAGATGAGTTGGCGAGAAAATTTATCAGGTGGAAAAATTGATGGGTATCCACCAACGCTCTGGGAATCTAAGTCCCTCTACTTGAATGGTGCAACTCCATGTTGCTATGCATGCATGAAATTAAATTTTGTGTTGGCCTTATGGCCACGAATCTAACAAGAACACTTCACTAAACTCTGCGGAAAAATCTTGCAAATTCTTACAAGGGAGGAATTTTCTTAGGAGGTAAGAAAGGGAGTGGGAAAAAGATATGGGGATTAATATTGCAAGCAGAAAATCATATGCATATAACCAAGAATTGGAATATGTCAACACTCATAGATTTAGAAGAAAAACAACTTTGCAATTGGTAACAAGACAAGCTAATATTAAGAACAAAAAATTTTAACAATCTCCTCATCAAAAAAGGCAATAAACTCCTTCCTTATTCATTGATGCTTTGGAAAAATTGTACATAGTGAGAAAACGTGTAATGAAATTACTTGATTAATTATGATTATCACCAGCAATAGAAAACTAAATAACACAAAATTGCAGATAAGTTCTCTCAATATGAAAGTAGAATAGCTTGGCCAATTCGAGGGGGAAACCTCCAAAACATATAATAAGACTCAAATACTCAACATAATGATCATCCACTACCTATAACCCCTATTTATACTATTCTTATGATATGGCCATCAACAAGGCTGACCAACCAATGATAATATATCATATATGAAAGAGATACATCATGATAAGAAGTTATGATAGCCACAAGTCGGCTATATCCATCCCATGTAAGATATATAATTAAGGGTGTAACATGCCCCTCCCCTTCAAAGCAACATTGTCCCCAATGTTGGGAAGCCCTAGATGTTGTTGCATGAATGCTTCATCTTCCCATGATGCATCCTCAATATTCATATTCTTCCACTTGATCAGGTACTCGGTAATGACTCTGGTCCTCAGTCTTTTGGTGCGTGTCTGAAGAATGCCTTCAAGTTCTAATATGATCCTTCCTTCCTCGTCTAGTTCCGAAAGCACTGATTGGGTGGAAATGTGTTGCCCAATAACTTTCTTTAAGAAAGAAACATGGAAGACTAGATGTATTCTACTTCCTGGAGGGAGCTCTAGCTTATATGCCACACTACCAATTTTTTGCAAAACTCGGTAAGGACCATAGTATTTAGGAGCAAGCTTATTATCCTTTTGATGTTTTAAGGATAACTACTTATATGGTTGTAACCTTACAAAAACAAAGTCTCCCTCTTCAAATTTTCACTCACTTCTATGTTGATTAGCCTATTGCTTCATATGGTTTTGTGCCGTGCCAAATTTTCTCTAAGACTAGAGAGTACCTCATGTTGATGTTGAATGTGATCTTCGACTTCTCTCACCTTTGGTTTGACCTTCAAGCTAGATATGAGTGATGGAGGATGGTACCCATAAAGTTCCGAAATGGAGACATTTTGGAGGAGGTATGAAATGAAGTATCGTACCACCATTCTGCCAATGGCAACCATTACACCCAACGTTCTTGTTTATCTAAAGTAAAACATGAAGATATCCCTCTAAACATTTATTTACCACCTCAGTTTGCCCATCTGTTTGGGGATGATAAGAGGAACTCTAGGCTAGTTGGGTACCTAGACAAGAGAAAAAATCAGTCCAAAAGTTACTTGTAAATATTGGATCACGATCACTTACTATAATTTTTGGTGTGCCATGGAGCTTTTGAACTGTATCCATAAAAGAGATGGCAACTATACTAGCTGTGAAAGGATGAGCCATGGCACAAAAATGAGCATATTTGGTAAGTCTGTCTACCATGACCATGATGACACTTTTCCCTTCTAATTTAGGTAATCCTGTGATGAAATCCATTGATACCTCTTCCCATCTCTCACTAGGAATAGACAGAGGTTGGAGAAGACCAGGTGTCTTAATGGTCTTGCCCTTATTTTTTTGGCAAACCAAACATTCTGCCACAAATTTCCCAAAATAAATCCTTCTTAACTCTATGATATGTTTTCAGGACCCCAACATGGCCACCTATTGGAGAAGAATGTAGCTCTGAAAGAACATGGTGTTTAAGTGTAGAGTTCTTACATAGATATAACCGATCTTTGTACCACAATGTATCCCCCTTCCATATAAATTGAGCTGATATGGATGGATCTGCCTGGAGATTTTGAATGAGAGTATGTGTGGTTGCATCTTTCTTCCATTCTTCATGTGCTTGATCTACCCAATCTGCATTTAGTATAGATATGGCACATAACAATGCTTCAGCAGACTCATCCCTCCTAGACAGAGCATCAACGACCAAATTTTCCTTTCCTTTCTTATAAACAATCTCAAAGTCATATCCCAACATCTTAGTGACCCATTTTTGTTGTTCTTCTTGAAGATAGACATTGCTCTAAGAAATATTTCAAACTATCATGATCAGTTTTTACCTTAAAATGTCTACCCATCAAGTATGGTCTCCATTGTTTGACTGCATGTAGTATTGCCATCATTTCCTTTTCATAGGTGGGCTTTAACAAATTATTTCCTTTTAGTTGTCGGATCTCAAAAGAAATGGGGTGTCCTTCTTGCATTAGTACTACTCCGATTCCATTTCCTGAAGCATTGCACTCAACTACGAAAGTTTTGGAGAAATCTGGGGTTGCCAATACTGGAGTGGTGCACATAGTTGCCTTCAATTTTTTAAATGCCCTAGATGCTTCCTCATTCCATTGAAAGGAGTCCTTCTTCAATAATTTTGTGAGTGGTGTTGCTATACTACCATAGTTTTTGACAAATTTGCGATAATACCCTATGATACCTAAGAAACCTCGTAATTGTTTGAGGGTTCTTGGGGTTTCCCATTCCACCATGGCTTGGATCTTGTGAGGGTCCACCTTAACACCTTCATGAGAAACAATATGGCCCAAGTATTCCACTTCTGTACCCCAAAAGAACACTTCGAAGGCTTGGCATAAATTTGATGTTCTTATACAACTTCTAAGATAGTATTGACGTGATGTAAGTGTTTCTCCCACGATTTGTTGTAGATGAGTATATCATCGAAAAATACTAAGACAAACTTTCTTAGGAATGGTCTTGTAGACACCCTAATTTCACATCTGTCCTAAATCAATTAATTCCCCTTCCTCATTTCCCACAAAAATACACTTTGAATTAATCAAATATAATTTGATTAATTATCAATTTCAAAATCTAAAAAATAACCCAATCCTCACCACATGTCATTATTCTCCATGTTTTTCTACTATTGAATTAAAAATTCAAATTCAAATCCTCACCCACCCTTCATGGTCCCCGCTCACCTAAAATCCTCCACTTATGAATTAAAAATATAATTCAAATCCTCACCCATTCTTCATGGCCCCACTCATCTAATTTTTCCCACATTTTCAAACCACTCACCTAATCTTGCACCCACATTTTCAAACCACTCACTTAATCTTTCTCACATTTTCAAACCACTCACTTAATCTTTCTCACATTTTCAAACCACTCACTTAATCTTGCCCACATTTTCAAACCATGATTACTTAAATTACTCTAAGTTAATCACTCCCCCAGGCTATAAATACAACCTTACCCCTCCCCTCTAAACACATGAAGAATAAGCTTGAATTCCATATCTAAGTTCTTGCATCCTTTGAGCAAAGAACATCCTTCTGCCTCATCTTAATGCCCAAATAGCCTCATAATCCTTTTTCCCATCTAGTGCAAAGTAAGAGGATCATTGTTGTAGGAAGGTCTTGCTCCATCTTGAAGAAAATCACCTACATATCACACAATTAGGGCTCAATCCAAGTTTCCTATCCCATTCTGAGGTTTTGCTATGGAACGCGAAGGAGGAGGTATGATTATTGGTATTTTACTTCCTTAAGTAGGGTATTTTTCCTAGCTTACAGTGTCTAAATACTCAATTCATCAAGCTTTGGAATGTGGAGGGAGCATTGTTAAGACCAAATGGCATCACTAGGAATTCATAATGGCCTTGATGAGTTCTGAAGGATATATTATGAATATCTTCTTGCTTGACTCTAATTTGGTGATACCCAGAACACATATCTAGTTTTGTAAAATAAATGGCACCATGTAACTCATCTAATAAATCATCAATGACGGGAATAGGAAACTTATCTTTACTAGTGAACTTGTTAAGCTCTCTATAATTTGGACACATGCGCTATCTTCTATCCTTGTGATACATGATCACCATGGGAGTAGAATAGGCACTCTGACTATGACGAATAATACCCATTTCCAACATTTCCTCCACCATCTTCTCGATCTCACTCTTTTGCACATATGGATATCTATAAGGCCTGATGTTGGGGGTTGGCTTCCTGGAATCAATTGAATAGCATGATCATGCTCTCTTTCAAGTGGCAATCCTCTTGGTTCCTTGAAGATAACTACATGTTGATTAATAACCTTTTGAAGATCAGGATGCAATACCTTCATTTGCGGTTGGACTTCTATAGAGAATAATCGAGCTACAAAACCTTCAGACCCCTTTTTAATAATCTTCTGCATTTGGTGAGAACTCACCACTAGAGGATCTTTAGCTTGTAGACCTCAAAGTTCAAATTTTTACCCTCAGAATGAAAGTGCATGAACAATTCCTGGAAATTTATCTCTATGGTGCCCAAAGTAGTGAGCCATTGAACACCTAAGACAATATCAGCTCCTCCCATGGGAATAGAAAATATCGTAGATTCTAATGTGTAATCACACATCATGATTTTGACTTTATGGCATTTACCTGAACATTGGACTATGCCACCATCTGCAATCATTACTTGAAATTCAGGTGTTGGGTAGATGAAACAATTTAGTCTTGTTGCCAACTTATGATTGATGAAATTATGTGTGCTCCTAAATCAATCAAGACTGTTACCTTCTACTTCTTCATATAACCCACAACTTGAAGGTTTTGTGGAGTACTAATACTTGATAGAGCATGACATGAAATAGTGGGCTGAGGATCTCCAGATTCTTCCTCTAATTTTTCCACTTCCTCTATTGATGTTGCCTCATATTCTTCCTCATCACCAGATCCTTCAATGTAGAACAATTTTTCTCAGAACATTTATGATTTGGTCCATATTTGCTATCATAGTTAAAGCATAACCCTTTGGCTCTTTTTTCTTCAATTTGTTGAGGTGTCAACTGAATTGGCCGAGGGTAAGAAGGAGACAAGGTGTTACGATCTTTTATGCTAGAAAAGGACTGCCTTCTACTGGAAAGAAATTTTTCCTCTACTCAACGTGCCATGATAATAGAATCAACAACCTTGAGTGGGTTAAACATGTGTACCTCATGCTCAATGTGGTCCTTAAGACCCCAAAAATAGGTCATTCAAATACTCTTCTGTAATATCCTCCACACGCAAGGACAAAGTTTGGAATTGATGGACATACTCCTTAACTAAACTAGTTTGGCATAACTTTGCTAATTGGCTGAAGTAATTCTCAGAAACACTAGAACTATAGTGTAATTGAAGCTCTTCAGTGAAAATTGTCCAGGTGACATTTAGGCCATTCTTCTACCTTTGAGCACATAACCAACGATACCAAACAAATTGATCAGGTTCTAGGTATAAGGATGCCACAATTACCTTTTGTCCTCTTGGGATCTGATGGAGATCAAAGAAATTTTCCATTTGGGTAATCCAATTGAGTGGATCCTTTCCATCAAATTTATGCATTTCAACTTTTGGAATCATGCCCCTCCATTGGTGAGAAGATCCACTTGAATGATTAAAGGATCCTCCCTGATTGGAGTGATTTGGATCTGTGTGACCATTTCTAGTGGAACCCATATGACTGGCATTAGAAGTTGTATTTGAAATAATATGCAACAACTCCTGCTGCATTACATGAAAATCCTTTTGAATCTCACTCCTAAGGCTACCTTTCAGTTGATGAAGCTCAACATTAAGGTCATCCTTACTCACCATATTGTTTACCCTTTCCTGAAGTTGGATGACCACCTCAGATACTCCCAAACTAGTAGACTCTGAAGCAATATCTTCCTTATTTGGGGTCATTCCTAGAGTTTTTTGTCCTTTTCCTTGGCCTCGAGGTAGATCTACCAACCATGACGAAGGGTTTGGGCCTAGGGGTAGACTTAATAGGGCATAATTTTAGGGTTTAGGGTTTCGTAATTTTTTTGGCCAAATATAGGAATTTATAAAAAAATAAACCCTAGCTATTTTTTTGAGGGGTTTATGAAAATATAAGAAATTTGAAAAATTCCAAAAATTACGCCCTAGGGAGCCAAATTATGAATAAATATAGAACCGTAATAACTTTTGCAAAACAAGTCAAAACTTATTGAAATTTGGAGAGAAGCTTACTTGACTTATTTCACCACACCAAAAAAACATTGCAGAAAAATTCACTACCAATCTTGAGATATATCCGAACCTTCATTAGGGTTTGATGTTGTCCTGGCCGAGATCAAGCTCTGATACCACTTGTAATGAAATTACTTGATTAATTATGATTATCACCAGTAATAGAAAACCAAATAACACAAAATTTCAAATAATTTATCTCAATATGAAAGTAGAATAGCTTGGCCACTTTGAGGGGGCAACCTCCAAAACATATAATAAGACTCAAATGCTCAACATAATGATCATCCACTACCTATAACCTCTATTTATACTATTCCTATTATATGGCCATCAACAAGGCCGACCAACCAATGATAATAGATCATATATGAAAGAGATACATCATGATAATAAGTTATGATAGCCACAAGTCAGCTATATCCATCCCATGTAAGATATATAATTAAGTGTGTAACAAAAAGAAGAACATAAAGAGGGGGAAAAGAGGAAATAGCTATCTCTTTTGTTTCTTCACAAGTAGTAATCTCTCATGAGCATACAAAATTGAAAACCCTTAAGAATGAGGGTGTCATTACAATTTATAGACTTGAGAATGACTCTTCACCTACCCCCACATGACTTTTCATATGTCCCCTTACAACATGTGACTTTTCATATTCCTAGGTGTAGGATTAAGTCCCCTTTTATTAATTAAGGGTGACTTATTACATTAAATTCACATTTAAATGAATAATACAAAATAGGAATAGGAAAAAATGAAAAAGTGCAACCCCTAAATGACAGAGAATAACATGGAGAAAGAGTGGGAGATGGGAAAGGGAAGAGAGAAAGAGAGAGAAGGAGATAGAAATATGCCAATGAAGAAGTCATTTCTACTTATTCTCGCCTTGCCACCGATTCATCCTAACCTAGCTCCATTGGAAATATTTCCACTCCTTGAATTCCTTGTTGTATTGGTTTACGGAGGTGCTACATTATCCACTTGAGGAATGCAAATGCAACTTAGGGACTCAAGCCAACCATATGAGACATCATTAATGTTCTTGCTTTTTGCAAGCCATGACTGATGTTTTTCTGCAATGAGTGAAATGGTGGATCTGATCTCAGATAGAGACTCCAGTGTATCTTTGTTGAAGAAAAATGGGTCCCCGACCTTCTTCTGGACATACTCCTCAAATGGTCCTAAAATATTATATGCAGTAGTATTTTCTTTGATAACGAGAATTCTAAGTTTCTAAATTCTACTATTGACATTGTATTACATCTTGTAGGCATGTTCCTCATTTGAATCCAATTAATCAATATCACAATTGAACATGGCATATTGAGATACAAGATTCCTCTCCCACACCCATAAAAATCCTCACACTGAGAGAGAAAACTTGCATGTTCACCAATACTCGAGAATGATCATTTCCCTTCTCTATTACTAATGGATGAACTAGGTCTCAATATTCCTTTTCCATTTCAAATCCTTCCCTTTTCATCCGGGTCTTTTCAGCAGTTGCGCACATATATTTGAACAAAGATGACACTAGCTCGGAAGTAATTTTTTTCCATTTTCTATGATCCTTCTTGTCTATCTGTTGTTTTCTCATCCTTGCATAGTGCATTCCCATTTCATTCAAATGGAATACGGATTAAATCTACTGATTGGAGTAACCTCTTCAATTAGGAGTGATGAAGTATTTAGGTCCACGAAGTGTTGTACATACGAGGAGAGTGTCTATACTTGGTCCTCCAACTGATCGATCTTCTCTTTGTATTTTTGATTCCTTGTAATGAGATGAGTGGAAGAATCATGAAACATGTGTGCATCACCCTCGTGAGTGGCTGGGCCCAAGGGAATGGTGCTCATTTCATAGTCAACTAGTGTCATTTATTTAATTGGCTTCATCACCTTTGATCTGACCACTTCCACATACTGATTACTTGTGGCACCACTGAAAAAGTGAGAATTCGCTTGAGAAAAATTCTTCTTCTTCCCTTTGGAAAATTATGTTATTGCCAAAAAATCAAGGATTGTTACTTGTTGGACAGATGACAAGCCTCTTTTGTGATCATTTCTTTCATCCATTTTGGGCTCTATAACTGGAATTTCTGTTGTTTCTTTCTCGGGAGAAGAGGTATATCAAGTGAAAGGGGAACATGAGTGACAGAGGGGATGAAATGTTTTGAGTTTACTCGGGAGTTGGGATATGGACTAGATTATTCTCCTCAACTTGTGCTTTATTATGGGATCCTCCATTATATGATATCTTGGAAGATGGAAAGTGATTAGATCAACTCAGATGTCAAAATATTCCCTTGGAGTATATGAATACAAGCTCAGGGGTGTGAAGGTCATTTCTAAGTGTGATGCATCATTGCATTTCTTAGAGGTGAATATTCCCGAGAGAGATGGGAAAATATGCAGTCTTCATTTTCCATTTTCTGAGCTTATTATGAACATGACCAATTTATCTGCATAACTCAAATAGTACTATCTTGTCACTAAGATACCAAGGTAGTCTTAGTGGGGCATGAACAAATCTGGAGACTCAGATGTATGAAAAAGTGGCAAATTGTATGAAATATGAGTCGTATGTCTTGATAAAAGAGGTCGTTTGTGGTGACATCCTTGAGTGAAGGTCTCCCTCCAGTGTCCTGATGATGAACATAGTGAAGGAATTATTTACCCTTATGAAGTGTTGATTACTCTCCTTCAAAACCAACTGTGTATATCTCTCAAATTTAGGTTCCTTAGGAGAGATGTTCTATGCAAGTACTAACCCCTTAAAAGGTTTTGGGCTCACGAGATCATACACCAAATAATAAGTCATGGATAACTTATTCAATACTGATACCTAGAGAAATTGGTGGTGTAGATTGTCACTAATAATTTATCCCCAATAAATATTCTACTTCCCTTTAATGATTATGAGTATAAAAATTTATATCCAATTATGTAAGTCCCTTGTGTTCTCTTCTCCCATCACCCGACTAAGAAGGGCGATTGCTTTTGAATATCCTTCATGGAACTCACTCGTGAGAGAGACTTCATCACGTGAGAGGGCTTTCTTCCTTGATTTAACCATGATCCCAATGCAAGACCCTATAGGTAAGAATCCATTTTGGCCCATTCATTCACTACCACCTCCTTCGAGATGATGGACATATTTCTCCAAGTAGTGACTTGCATTAAATAGGAAATGGCCTTACAAGAAAGAACTGCAATAGCTGAACCATCATTATCTCGGATGGTTCTTGTTTTAGGTTCATAGTGGTGAGAGCATGCCAATACCAATTCAATACTCTGCATTGGCAATGGGTGGCCACCCACCGCATACAATCCAATTAAAAAAATCTTCTACTAGCTCTCTTGGGCTACCAAGCATGCATACCTTGAGATCGTCGAGATTCATGTGAGTGACATCAATGTCCCCACTTATGAATACTCGGATGACATAGTTAAGATTGTTTTGATTCCTATGAACTTGAGCTTCATATACGCCATGGTCACTTCTTTGTATCCAGAATGGGAGTTTGCTAAAAATAGCAAATGAGATTTTTTCAATCTTTCTAACTTTTATCACCCTTCTTGCTCTTCTCGGATTCTCCTTGTGCACATTACTTCTGAAAGTTGTTTTCATTGTGGAAGTTTACTAAAAATAGTAAGTGCTCATGTAGAGAATTAATATTTTTGGAAAGTGGATTTTCCAACCTTGGATTTTGACGAAATCAACTTTTTCGATATGGTATTTTCTTCTTTATCACATATCTGAAATTTCAGATCAACCTAATCTTTATAATAAGATAAAATAAAATTTTAAAATCCGGTGTAAGGAAAAAAGGGTTTGTTTGCTTCAAAAAATCATTTCTATGCATACAAAATCCACCTCCTAGGTTTTTATAGCCTCTAAAAAAGTTAAATGAAGTGAAAATCTCGCATTAAAATGTTCCTTCGTTATTTAGATATGAGTTTTTGTTTTCATGTGCACGTAGTCATTTTGGTGCAAATATAAGCCTGGAGCTTGGTTTTTGAGATTTTTATTGAGAAATATTTTTTCTGATATCATGGAGGGATGGTGAAATAGATTCAAAAGGGAAAAAATCAATGAAGGAATCTGGAAAAATTTCACTAGAGTTCCAGGTGCGAATGGAGAAATGTGGGGGAGAGAGTGAAAAATGGCTAAGTTTGGTTTTACAAGCTTGGATGCCTTGAGGGAGGGGAGCACATTTTTCCCCTTTTTCCCTTGGAAAGGTAAAATGGGGAAAATAAGTGCACCTTTCCCCTGGCTTTCCACTTGTCACTCATGCACAGCCGAGAGGATGGAGGAGGGGACTAAGATTAAGCACGTGGGGGCCACTTTTCGGTCATACAGAGAACCTAATATAAGCAAGGATGGGGGGAACATTTTTTCCCTATTTTCCTCTTACAAAGGGATTATAGGGACATAAAAGTGTGACCTCATCCCAGGTTGACACTTGTCACGCATTCAAAAGCGGGGGGGGCTAAGAAAATAGTCAAATGGAGTTAAAAGAAGTCACTAGGTCACATGGGGTGTCCATTATGCTTAAGGTGGGGGGGAACATTTTTATCCCTCTTATCCCATTGGAAAGGGACAATGGGGGCACAAAAATTTGACACTTACCTTGGGTGGTGACTTGAAAACGACATATCTTGAGCTCTGAATTAATATTTTAACACTTATTTATATAAACTTAACTGGAAAAGTAATTTTTAGAAGGAAGGGATGGGTCTCATGACCTTATTCTTCTTGAAACCATCTCAAAAATTATTATTTTTCTCAGGATTGCTAGTTATGCCTCGAAGAATGAGTTACATAGAAAAATGCATGGGGTTTGAGAAGAATATAAGATTATCACCATGTAGAGGACTAAAAATATTTCCATTGATATTTTTTTGGCTCTTAACTCATTTCGGAGCTCCTAGAATCATCTCCCGAATCTCGGTTTCTCTCCATGATGGAAGTTCCTTCAACCTCAAAAACCCACTTTTGATGAATTTTCTCTTGGGTCTTAAAATCTTGAAAACTAATTTGCAAAATTATCTTGGCTCTTGAATACACCTCCTTGATGGATCATTCCTTCAACACAGCTCTGGAGGGTGTGTACTTGTCTTAGAAAGGTTGATGATAGCCCTTCCTAATCTTTCTTGAGAATGCCATGAGAGATATTGCCTCGGAAGTGCTTGGATGATCTTGTTCTCCCTAAATAACCTATGGGGAAGGGTGACATACATATGAACCACTAGAAGGATAGGATAGGATTGATACGAGAAACAAGATAACCTGGAGGGATGTCTAAAAAGGTGTGCAATGAAATTTTTTGACACTAGGGTAAAGTTTTCCTATTTTCAAGTGGAATTTTTCCATTGCAAAAACACAGGACAACAAGATGATAATTAAATGAGTAAAAATGAAACTATAATTCTAAAGGTATTTTATAACTCAATATTTTAGTTATTAAACTTCATGCTTTTTCACCTAATTTCCAAATGGAAATTTTAATAATTTAAGTGAAGAAACTTCGGGCTCATATTATATCTTCCTTTCTAATCACATATCACACATACGACTCAATTAAGCATGCAAGGTTAGTCTCTCATATTTTAAATAAAATAATCCTTAAATGACCACAATTATTTTTATTCCAAATATCTAAAATAGATTTGAATTAAACACCTAGATACTAAGCAACTAAGGGGATCAAATATCCGACCAAAAATGGCCGAGATAAAATATGTTTGATGAATCCAAAGACTTCATACATTTAAACCATTTGTGAGAAATTTCCATAATTGGAGAAAAGAGAAGATGGATTGAATTTGAAATGCAGAGAACCAGTAAGACAACAACGAAAGAGAAGATAGAGATTTCCCAACCAACCCCTATAGATCAAGTGATAATTGAAGCTCCTATTATTATATGAAAAATATGCAAGGTTCCCAATCCACCTCAACTAGAATAAAATAAACTTTGAGATGTCCTAAATTACATAACCCTTAAATATGACCTATACTCAAATTAATATTATTCATACACTCAAACTTTTCCATAAAATAAAAACTAGTTTCGATTTCTCATTTGGGTACACTTATTACTACTCCAAAAAATGATTTGATTC
This sequence comes from Taxus wallichiana var. yunnanensis, assembly GCA_018340775.1. Classification (NCBI taxonomy): domain Eukaryota; kingdom Viridiplantae; phylum Streptophyta; class Pinopsida; order Cupressales; family Taxaceae; genus Taxus; species Taxus wallichiana. Next base: position 998,121,362 of record CM031239.1, read on the forward strand.
AAAAAAAGATTGGTAGCAAGGTTACCAATGTAAGCATCATTATTTAAATATTTAAATTCGCCACAAAGAGACAACTCACTATTGTGAAAATTGATTTTGAAATAACACACAACACTTACATTTGCATTCCTCGTATCATAAAAACTAGTTTGATAATAGCATAATAAAATAAGTCACACTCTTAATTTGAATTCATCCATTACGTAAATCATCATCATAACACAAATAAAATATATCGGACACATGTTCCTCTAACATGAAATCAACATCTTGAGACTCATGAAAACCTAAATAATGTGAATCACACTTATGTGTACTCTATGAATGAAAAATTGGATTATTAAAAATTTTAAATTCACCAAATAATGGGTTATCATTTTTGTAAATGAATTCACCTCATTACTACACTCAACAAAATCATAATCTCAATCACCATTACTTGTATATTCACTAAGAGCATGAAAATGTTGTGTTAAATCACCTAATATATTTGAGTTAACTGTTCACAATTTTTTCACTCGTGCAAAAATGTGAAACTCAAAACTTTGTTTTCGATGAAAGGAATTGATGAATGAACCTAACTAAGAGGGGCATTTACTGTTACATTGAGTTTTTATTTAATTGAATCAACAAGGAAAAAAGTAACTATGTGTGTTGTTGTGGAATATAACACCTCACATGTGCTACCATCCCATGATCATCTTCATCAAAGATGTGCGAAGCTTCGAAGAACTAATTACAACCTTGAGGTAGGCAGAGAAAGAGGTAGACCTGAGACCTTGGACTTAAAAACAACAAACATATTTGTTTTTTGCATCACTAAGAGTTCATTTTTAAGTTACACATATTTTCAATTCGATTATTTCCTATGATTAAGTGTTATTAAGTATGTATCGAGTTGTTTAATTCATTGTACAATCATTACAAAAGAGAAAAGTTGATAGTAAAAGGAAGTACACAAATCAATTACAAAAATGATATCATTATTCATCAAGGAAATTCAATGTTTCCCACTCAAGTGTGGGATGTAACTTACGATCATTGAAATAAAAGACACATGTACATGAAGCTAAAAGAAAAAGAGTATAGAAGAAACCCATCATTGCCTTGGGTTTTCTTTCATTCTTTTTTGTTTCAGTTCTAGCTCCATCTTTATCTTTTGCATCATGCAACAATGTACCTGAAAAGAAAAGAAAATGGATATAATTTTTGAGCTCAAGGTTTAATTTGTACTCATGTGCTATCTAGTTTCAGGAAAATGGGCCTCTTAAGATCAAAATGCATAAGGTGCATTAAAGTAACAGATGCGGATTTGAGAATTACTATATTGCAAAAGCTCATGGCATTCACAACAATCATGACAAGGAAAAGGAAAGAAAATAAATTCACTATGAAATACAAAAGAGGCTAAAGCCTATTATTTTCTAACTATTTTGTTTAAGTGTGTAGGTACATGTTGCAGCAAAAGAGAAAAAAATCATGATTTAAATTTTGTACTAATAAATATAGATTGTTTCGGCACATAAAAAACAGAACTAGGGGATATAAGATAAATATTTTCATGTTATTTCCCAATATCAACCATAGCAAGCTACAATTTTAGGGAAATTCTAACATCAAAAATCATACAAACTTGGGCCATTATGCAACTTGAAGAAAATCATATAACAAATCACTAGGAATGAAGGAATCCACTATGATTAGCTAAGGCAAGTAAGAGTAATGGAAAAAATTTATCACGTTTCCTTATGCCATGAATAGCTTTCAAAATCAGCACAACAATTTCAAACTAAAGTAACATAGGCAAAAGTATCGAGAGTTTCCAAAACTTGCAAATACGGTCGGGATACGGGTCACATGTGTTTTTAAGTGTACTTGATTCATATTGGGAGGAAGTAATAAGGTGTGTCAGCAAAATAACATCTATAGTATGAGGTTACAGTAAGTTTTATCTTTTCAAAAGTACATTGTAGGGTTAAAGTCATAACTTTGTAATAGTGACAAAATAATAATGATTTCAGGAGGAGACCGCATCAAACCACAATATCGATATAGAGGTACGATACAAAAGATCAAGTACATTTTCCTTCAATTTCCAAATCACGAAGAAATCTACGGTGAAGTAAGATACAACTACATAAGAGAAATATAAATCAAAACCATAATGCAAATATCTTACAGAAAATAAGGTTTGTTGATCAAGATATAAGTGTTTCAAGCCATAGAAGAAAACATTTTGATCAAGGATTACATATTTCGAGCTTATAATGAAGAAACCAAAGCATTAGTACTTACAAGCATGATTGAGAAGTAGAAACAATTATAAAAGGGTACTTATGTAATTTCATAACATCAAATAGCACAGACGTGTTTGAAAATAAACTTATTTGAGTTACAATATTCATCTCAAATACAACAAATCAATAAGATCATTGAGTCCAGATTTGATCAAGTATGCCAATACAGTTTTAAAGAAGAAAGCAGATCTTCAAGAACATCAAGGTATACAAATACTGAGGGATATCATCAAGAAGTGCTCAAAATACAAATCATGAAAATGCTATCAAGATCAAAGCTACAATTAACAAATTGAAAGCTGTTTCAAAAAATCCATGGCAAGGAAGTAATGCAAACACACTATTTCAGAGAATGAAAGCTATTTCATAGCATTCAAAAACTAGACTTGAGCACAACTCCTCTAAAACTAAAGATTCAATATTCCATTAAAATCATGCTACAAAACAACAATCTTCTATATCCACAATTGTAAAAGAAGCCACTCCTCGAAGATCAAACAAGAATGTCCGAGTTGCTCTGAGAAAAAAAAACACATGTAAAAGAAATCATGGCAAGTATTTACGAAGCCCAATATTATCGAGTACAGCTATAATATGTGTAAAACAACCTCATAGAATAGAAAATCAAGCTACTTTGTGATCTTCCAAATCCATTACAAGAAAGGATTAGACTTACTAAAAAGGAAGCAAGGGTTTGTAGACAACGAAACAAAGCTAAAGAAAAGAGACAATCCACATTTTGATCTCGAATTCATTGAACAAGAAATCAGAAACGTATCATCCTTAATTGTTTCAATATAAATCACAAAACCATGTACAAATGTTTCAAGGCTTGTAGTTAAAGTAAACCATGAAAAAGAGTTCATAAAAGGAAAAACAAAATTGCAACTCATAAACATGAAAATGGGTAGAGTTTTATTTCCAAAATGATCTTCAACGGAGTCACGAAAATTGATTGCAATGGGTTCACTGAAGATAAAATTTTCACATCCTTACCAAATGCATGAAATCCCAGATATACATATAGCCTAATAAATCTAAGTAATTACACAAATAAAAACAAAAAAAAACTCATGAGCAATGGCTTATACAATCATGCAATAGCGAGTTTGAGAAATGAACAGAATTCAAACAAAGCAAAGTTAAAGCTTTAAATTTCGTCCATTAAAACAAAATAATGATTACCAGAATGACTAAGCAATTGAAGATGAAGGTGAAGGTTCATCAACAAAATATAGACCATTACTAGTGTTGTTCATCAAAATGCCTTATACTTTATGGTCATTCATGGTTCCAGAGTATAACTTTTGCAAAAGAAGTAAAAGAAGATCAAGGAACTCACTATTTAAGGTTTTCCAAACCCTCAAAAGATATTCGAAGGTAGAAAAATGATGACACCTAGAACACATTTCCAACTCAAAAGTTTCAGTCGTTTGAAGAAGTGCATAGAATCACAAAATTTCAGCATATTAGTGCTCAATCAACAGGAAAAATAGACAATGCAAAGTTACAGTGCTAAAAATTGTAACTCACCTTCGATAATGGTGGACATAATCAAATAAAATTACACACAGTCATAAAGAACAAAAAATGGAATTGAACAACAATTATTTGAACTCAGAGCGACACGAAGCTTAGAACCCACCAAATCGAGCTCGAATCAGAGATTAATGGTGGTGAATTCAAAATTGGCTAGGGCTTCACCCATGAAACTGAACATGATCAAATGAATAATGATTCAGGGTTGAATTTTTTGACCAACTCAACTCAATCTCACATTTACCTAACTTGACCCGGGGAGTTAAGGATCGATGGATTAAAATTGCAAGTACAAGATCAAATAGCTAGCATCACAAACCATTTCCAACTACCCCGTTAACCAAAGTCACTAGAGAAACGATCCAAATCAAGCAATACAAGATTGAATATTTTTAGTTCTAAAATGGAGCCCAACTCATCACCCTACATGATCAATGGTTCGGACTTCAAAGTACAAAGATCAATGATCGGAGTTCAAGTCACAAATTTCCATGTCAACCATAATCAGACCCAACTCATCAAAGGTTTTGATCAATGACAAAGATTAGAAATTATGAATATCAATGGTCCTTATTAGAAACTACTAACCTGTAGTGCCCACACTTTTATAGCCCAGTAGCTTGTTGTTTTCTTTGCTCATAGACATGTTTAGATAGAATTTTGTTATATCATGGACATTATATTAGAGATTGGATCTTGTTAGACATGTGTGGACATTCAGGCGCATAGCGCCAATTTAGCTTAATTCCTATGTTGTCACATTTTCTTATGATGTCATGGATACTAATGGATACGATGTTGTGTTTGGAACATAATTATATTGATGGATAGTTGTTGCATGTGGAATTCTATGGTTATATGTCACTTTATCATCTTGTCTAACTTTTGGAATATTGAGTATAATTGTGCACATTGTCGCATTTTGATTTCAGTAGGATGTTAGGCTAGTTTAGAACTTATTGATATCTTATTGTGTCATTGTTTTATATTTTATCAGATAGGTACAGTTAATGTGTGCAATGAGTGTGCAGGTGACAGGTTTACAGGAGAACGTGGGATTCAGGCCAGCTACACAATCTTGCACAAGCAGCATACAAGCTGAGTCCTAGCCATATTCTTTGTGCGAAGCCTTAGTATAGGAGATTATTATTTTGGGCACTATGAGTGACCCCAATTTTTGTAATGTATTGTGCTTGAATTATTAATTTTGTTTAGGGTTACTAGTGGAGTTGTAAACTTGTTTTGGGAATTAATAATCCCACTTTCATTAAAATTTTGATTTTGTTTAATGAGTCACTTAATCACAAGGGTTTAGGGTCACATGTGAGACCCTTGGGTGGTCCCCACACCCTCTACCCTTGTGCCAAAAATGCAAAACCCGAAATTAGGTTATTTTGGGCATTTTTGGGGACCCCTTTTTTGCTTAGGAGTTCCCCTAACATAAAAATGAGCCCTTGGACCCTACCTAATGGGTAGGGGGCTTATTTTCAAGGCTAGAGGGATTTTTCCTCCCTTTTTACCTCTTGTTTGGTCACATCCATGTAAGGGGTGTGGATTTGAGTGCTTATTAAAAGTTTCACTAATTTTGTCTTGCTAACTTTTAGGGAATTTTGGGAGAAGAGGGCAAAAAGACAATTTTACCCTTTCTCTCTTTTGTTTTGGCATCTTTGACCTTGAAGGAGGAGAGGGGTGACACATGTCACCCCCTCATTGGTGAGAACTCTTGCTTGCTCCTCTTCAAATTCCCATTCATGGGAAAAGAGAGGGACTTTTTCTTTTGGGAACTTCTTGCTTGGATGCTTGGGTGATTTGGAGCTTGTGATTTGCTTGAGTCAAGAGTGGAGAAATTTGAAGTTGGAGAGCTTTTTGGAGAGCTTTCCTTGAGGTAGGCTCTTATGTCTTTTGTTTGTGTTGTTTTCCTTTTAGATGTTAGATTGGGTGTTTGAAATTGTTATTGTTGCATGTGGATTTTGGTTGTTGTTTTCTTGTTTTACTCCCTCCATCATATGGCATGATGGAGTTTTGGAGTTGTGGGGGAAGAGAGAGGGAATTTTCCTCTCAATCCTCAAGGCTTGATGGACAAGCCTTGTAGGGTCTTAGTGTTTCCCCTCAAATGGTTGAAGTGGGGAATTTGATTCATTTGGCTTGAATCTCCTTCCCCATTCTTGGTAAGGAAACCCCTTGGGGTTTGAAAATCCTTCCAAGAAGGACTTGGAGAAAGGGTGGAGGAATAAGGAGGGCTTTGATTGAATTAGGAGCAATAAGGAGGATATGGAGAAAAAAATTTTGTTTTGTGCAAAGAAATTTTGAATATAACTTTTGGAGAACTCTTCTCCTCTCTTCCCCACCTTGGAGGTAGAATTTGGGATTCTCCTCTTTGTGAAACTTGGATTCTTGGTTTATACTTGTTTTCTTTTCCTTTGAATGTGTTTTTGGTTGCTTCACCCCTTTCTTGTGCAAGTTGTGGATGGCAGTCATTTTTCCCATGGGCTTGGGGGAGGCTAGCATGCATCCCAACCTTGGGAGAGGCATGTAATGATGCCTATGGTTGGGTGGCAAACAAGCTCTTTCTCCTTGTTGGTTTCCTTAAAAGTCACTCTAGTTGAAGCTCAAGCATGGAGATGGTTGGATTTTGTGGCATCTTGGTCTCTCCTTATTTCCTCAAGTTATTGTGAAGCATTACTTTCATTGTAACACCTTGGGTATGGCTATTTTCGGAAAGTTCTTTGGCATGTAAAAGTTTTCATCTTGTGAATTGGAGTCACTTGAAAGATTAGTTTTCCATTGGCATGTGAAAGATTTCTTTCAATCTTAGAAGGGAGATTTGTTATGTCATTTCTCTTATGTATTTTAACATTTTGAATTATGATGTAATTATGAACTTGAGATCCTTGTAAAATGAGTCTTGTAAAAATGGTTATATTTCTTTAATGTGCATTATTTAAAGGTCATTTTGAAAAAGAAGATTGCTTGATGGAAGTAAGATTCTCCCTAAGAAATGATGTTATTATTGTTGGTATCTTTGTTGGAAAATCTGAAATATTCATTTAGCAATATATTCTAAAACAACATCAAATATATATATATATATATATATATATATATATATATCTTCTTGCTTCCATTTTGTGACCACGTGGAATGGAGAGTGAATTAGATGTAACTTCCTAAGTACTTTGTTTTGCATCAAAGGATAAAATTAAAATCTATATCTATTTCAAGTGAAATCCTTACGTTTTATCATTGTGTTTAAATTGATCTCTTTCGGTTCAAAATAAGATATAAGCTTAGCTCAATTTTGTATCAAAATAAGTTTTAAATTACATATGTCTTTATATAAAAGAATATTTCCTTCTGAAGATATTGTGTTTTTGTATTTATCTCTATATTATACATATATTGTATATAAATAATAATATTATAATCAATTACTATCTGTATATATATGCAAACATAAATAACAAGTATATATATAAACACATATATAAGATTTTCATGTTATATATATACAACTATATATACAAAAAAAAAAGTAAATAAACAAAAACATTTTTTTAAGCACGAATGTGAAATTTTTTTAAAAATAGAGTGTTTTGGTGGGGGTTCGGCCCCCACCCCCTACCCATTTTTTAAAACAAAAAAAAATGCTGGTGGGGAGGGCCGAACCCCCCCCCCTACACTATCCACGGGGGTGCTACTCCCACAATTCCTCCCCGCACCATCTTGTGGGATGCCGATCCTCCTTCACCCACCGGCACTATCCCGCCGCCCCCGCACTTTGTCCCACCGCCCCTGCTTTGCTTTGTTCCATCGCCCGCCTCCCTCACCATGTCTCCCCTCATCTTCCCGTCGCATGTGCACTGCACCCACGTGCCTCCAACCCCGCCACCCCCGATCTTCCACCTTGCCGCATTTATTCCCCTATCCGCCGCTAACTTCCCTAACTGAAAATCCGCCCCTCCCCACACAAAGAACAAAATAATAATAATAGCATGTGCATTTCAAAAAAAAAAGAGGTGAAACCCTTCGGTTTTATAAGTAATTTAGAAACTAATATCGGGGTTGGTTTGATAAAACTCCATAGTTTTTCTCCAACCTACACATAACAAACACAAACAAAAATGAGAAGAGATGAATGGAAAGGAGGAAGAACATAAGAAAAATTAGGTTTTTTTTTAGGCATAAAAAAAAAAAAAAAGAGATCAAAGGCTGAGTTTGATTTAATCTTAGGGCTCAAATAAAACCCACCTCATTTTAAGTTAAGAGGATTTTGGTGGGAATGGTAATTTAATTTAAGAGGGGAAATATGGGTAAATATTTGTAATGGTGAAGGGACTCAAAAAAAAGAAACGAATAATTATGTTTTGATGTGGAGAAAATTATTATATATTATTAAACGTGAAAATTTTAAAAGAAGTTGAAATAAATAAAATTAACTAGAAATAATATTTTGGGCAACCCCAGAAATTAGTAATTATTATGAATCAAAGGGTTAAGTAGAACATTAGTTTGCACTTCAAAAAAAATATTCAAACTTCTTAGGTTGTTTTTGGTGTCCGAGGACGATTCACAACACTAACTCAACCATGGTTCACATACAATACACATGTCAAGCAATTGCAAACCCTAACTAGGGTTAGATCAAATTCTCTTGACATAATCATCAAGGGTCGAAGCCTCATGCAAAAGGGGACCGATTAATCAAACAAAGGATTCTTGCTCCAACTATAGTAAATGCCACATAATCATCGACAAACCTTATTTCTTGCTATGATTTCCCCCTATGGGGTTGATATTATTTTCATGTAATGATCGAGGCACCAACCTTAATTATTAAATAATTATAATATGGGAGGGATTTGAATCGTAGTGGAGACCGAATGTGTGTGCCTTTTCAAAATCAAAACGGGCTAACCATGTTGACCAATTATTATACATAGTTGCAATCATATTCAAGGTGGCCAACCTTAGTAAATCCAAGGTATATGCCATAATTCAAGGGTCGATGCATGTAAAGGAGATGATCAAGTGTTCACTTGGTCAACATTATGATCCTGGCTTTTACTATCACCTTTTGCAAAGATTAAAGGGAGAATATTACTTTTGCACATGAACATGTCGGAAAAGACAAAAAGATTTTTATATTGCATGTGATCACTAGGTGTCACATCGGAGAAAAGACAAGTTATATGCATGCAAAGGCAAGTGGAGCTAAGAGACAAAGTGATTAGTTACAAGTGATAGATTCAAGAAGAGGGCAATATTATGCATGTTGAATAGACTTACGTAGCAAGTAAGAGATATATTAAGAAAACATATTCACCCAAGTATTTTAATTACATTAAAATAGAAAAATAACTACAATTTGACTAAAGTGTATTTTTGTAACTAAGGCTATTAATTCCTCATTGTAATCAGCATGCATGTCTATTTTTATTCTTTTATTTATTCATGATAAAGGGGTAAAACTAGCATGCATGGGTGAGTACAGACTGTAGTATATTTTTAGGAGGGGTTGGGTGAAGTATTTTTGCTATATATTGTGTGCACTAGCAAGGCACAAGCAGGACTTTTTGGATACATGAGTGTTGAAGCATATTTTTCCAGTTTTTCCTTGAATGAGAACCAGTTATTGCCTTTCCAATTATTTGCAGTGGTGTGTATCTTTCTATTATCTCTTGTGAATTTTAATTCCCTAATTTAATTATCTTACCTTGCTGCAAATCTAGTATTTTTGCATAGTCTTAGTGTGCATGTTTAACTTGTTGTGTTGTTGTGATTTATCCCTCAATACATAAGTGTTTTGCCTTAAGATTATGTTGAAAACCATTGGTTCATGCATCTGCAATTTGTTCTCAATTTTATTGTGCATGTACTCAGTCAAATCCCTCAATCAATTTGGTGTATCACCCCATTTCAATTCAGTTACAACAATATTTTTTACCCTCAAAACCCCAAAAAAATTAGTTTAGGATACATCAATAAAAGATGGCCTTGATACCGGAGACTCACCTCAATAATAGGTATACCCACAGACATGAGGTGTTTCCATTGTATCTACGGAAGTGAGAGATAAGGAAATCTTAGAACCCCTGTTGTCATCTCTCAACAAGGGTGCACTTCTGAGAGATAACATGTTTTGGCATGCCCAATGGGACACAGATCAGATTTGCAAAGTCAGATTACAACAATTTACAACAGATTTATAGAAAAAGAAAATAACTTTTGGAAGAACAAAACTACATAAATCCATTGAAAATCAGACCATTTTTGTAGTATGTTCCATGCCTAAAGTGACTACAAAATTATCAGTAAGAGGACTTCATACTAATTTTATTTCTTTACCTTTAAATTCTGCAAGAAGATGAAGAGTTGGCAATACCTTACCTTATAACAGGTCTTATTTTGGCAACCATCCTCCACTTCCTTCACCACGTATTAATCTTGTTATTTAAATCGTTGGTATTCAGATGGCTCAAAACCACCACCACCACCTAGAAATTTTGTGACCTTTACTAATGACAACCCTTTAGTAATTCAAGTCTATCATTATATACTTTTGTTGCCTTAAAAGGTTTACCTTCATTTATTGGTGAAAATCAAATTATGCCCATTGAGCACATTAAAGATATTATATCCCTTTTTCAATCCATAATGTAACTCATGAAGATGTAGCCTTGAGACTCTTAGTTGCATCATTTAAAGGACAAGCTTTGCAATGGTACAAAACTTTACCGATAGGGAGCATAACAACTTGGGATGAATTAGGGATCAACTACTTAAGAAATTTCAAGACAATTTTGATCATTTATCTCTCATAGAATAGTTGTCTACAATCAAGAGAGATCCTCATGAATTTATGGCTAGTTTTAATATCATATTTGCTAGAACTTGGGAAAGAATTCCAGCCAATGTTAAGCCTCAAGTTGATCATGCATTTCTATACTATCTTAGAGATTTAAATAGCAACATTTCAGCCATGATACAGTCTATGCAAGTAACTACGCTCCCAACAAACTTATGATATTGCTATCGTGGCTGAAAATAGCCTTATTCAAGCTAGTAAATTAGCCCCAAGACCTTCTATGCCTCTTATGGTAGATTTGGCACCTATTCCATAGCTTATTACCATAATAGAACCTGTTGTTGCAGCACCATCGAATAAGTACTTAAGGCTTTGCAGACACATACAAATGAAATAAAAACATTAAAGAGATAATTGGCTCAACCTAATAGATCTTATCAAGCACCTTATCAACAGAATAGGCAACCATATTAGCAAAATCAGAATTATAGGTAGCCTTATCAGCCAAGGCAATTTGATCCTAAATCTCCTAATTCATCTAGCACTCTTGTTCCAGTCAACATGGCTTCAGAAGAATGGTGTTTACCTTGCAATCAACCTCATTCAAAGTTGCATTAATTGTCCAAATGCATTCTTGAATATAAGCCTTATTGCATAACCTCAATCTGAAGCATTATTTATGCCTCAAATGGAGGGTGGGCAACAAGATGCTTAGAATTAGAAATCACCTGAACATAATTTAGTCAATTTTGGAGAAGAATACTTTATTGTAGTTACAACTAGGTCTCAAGAAAGGGCTCAAGATAAATAAAAACAACAAAATAGACCTATTTTACCTACAATTACCAATAAATCAACTAATGTAGGTCAAAAATAACAAACATCTATGTTGTTCCTTCAAAAATAGCAAGCAGTTCAGCCCCTAAAGACTAGCAAAAACAATTGCAGCCCAATCCTAGAAGATTATTCATACCTTAGATTTCAAAAGTTGCTTAAAGCAGAGTCATTTTTGCTAAATCTTATGCTAAAATTGTAGAATCGTTTTCAAATATTGTTGCTTCTTTTAATATTTTTGAGGTAATAAAAAATCATAATATTAATATTTCATTATGGGATGCTTTAAGTATTCTAGGACAACAAGAGCTACTTGCTCATGAGCTTGCTAAGTTACATATTTCTTCAAAACCAGTAGAAAAGGAAGCTCAAAAAGTAGATACGAGTTCTTAGTACAATCGAGCAAGATCACATGAAAGAGGTTAAGTGGATGGTACAAAAGGTTTTAAATGCTCATGATATTAAAAATCCACCACCCTTTTACCTATATTTGATAATTGGAGATTATTTAGTTCATAATTGCATGGTTAACAATGGTGCAATCATCACAGTAATTCCTAAAGCAATTGCATAAAAATTGCTTAAGATGAACCTACAAAGATAAGTGTGTTGCAGCTAGATGGGATAACAACTAACACAATTGGCATCATTAAAAATTTGAAGGTAATGTTACACGCTTATCCAAATGTTTTTATTTTGCAAGATGTTACTGATTGTAGATTTACCTCCCTACTTTGCTTTATGTTTATCAAGAGATTTCACAGAAAAGATAAGAGGTTATCTTTCTTCAGATTGGTCATTCTTATTCTTTACTACAAGGTATGGAACTAAATTTACATTCAATTCAGATCCTTTGGCTAGATTTCATATTGAACCTCATGCTTCAAATGTTGTAGCAAATTATGCAGCCATAGATCAGTCTGATTTTGACGTCACAACACATGTTTCTACATTAGATGGTGTTTCTAATCTATTTATGGATGAAAAAACTCAATAATAACATGTTTATGATCCCTTCAAGGAAGCGAAAGAAGATTTATTTGGCATTTATTGTTTGCATGAAGAAAATGCACCAATCCCCTTGTTGTCCAAAACAGAAAAAAACAACAGAAGGCTTATGGAAGCTTCATTTCGATGGAGCAAAGAATAAAAAAGGACAAGGTGCAAGTTTGATGCTTACTTCCCCTATAAATGAAAGGTATTTTTCAGCTCTAAGTCTACAATTCTCATGTACTTGTAACGTAGCTGAATATGAAGCATTAATTCATGGCCTACAATGGGCCAGAAAAGAGGTATCAACATGTTACAAGTTTTTGGTGATTCAGAGTTAGTGATTAATCAAGTAAAAACTTTAATGTGTGTAAGAATTCATTGTTGAAATCTTACAAGCATAGAGTTTCAGAATTAATAGATGATTTTGAGGCTATTAATATTCAATATGTTCTAAGAGTTGAAAACAAACATGTAGACAGACTTGCAATAGTTGGTGCTAGCTTTGAAGTGCTAGAACAAATTGAAAACAACAAATTACAACCACATATAAAATTGATTATCAGACCTTCGTTGCCTGATAATGAAGAAAAATGGCAAGTTTTTGAAGATGATGAGAAAATATGCAGATTTTTGTACAAGAAGCTAGATTTTTGTAGTTAATCAAGAAAAACTAAAACATTTATATGGTGACCAGATTGTTCAATTGAAGACAAACAAGTTGGCCTTAAGGATTGGTCACGCAGATAACTACAAAAAGATAAAGGAAAGATCTCAACTCATGTAGATGACTACGAAGAGATCTTAGTTGATGATGAAAAGAATTTATTTATTGGGAAGGTATGTTCCTTAACTGAAAAACAATCTTTCATTATTTTATGCAAGGAATTCAAAGATGGTTTTGCTTAGAAATACCAATATTTGATAGAATTTGACCCCATTTTAGCTCAGCATACAATAGAGTTACAGCCAAATTCCAAACCAATTAGGTAGAAACAAAGGCCTATAAATCCTAAGATTGAACCTTTGATGAGAAAAGAGTTATCCAATTTGATTGAATTAGGTATTATCTTTCCAGTTAAGCATTCAAGTTGGGTAGCTAATCTTGTGCCTGTTCGGAAAAAGAATGGATAAATTCGATTGTGTGTGGATTTTAGAGATCTTAACAAGGATTCATTAAAATATCATTATCCACTACCTAACATGGATAAAATTTTAAGAACAGTTTCAAGTTTAGACAGGTTGTCCCTTTTGGATGGTTATAACGGATATAATCAGATTCTTATATGTGAAGAAGACAGATACAAAACAACTTTCACCACAAAGTGGGGTACTTATGCTTACAAAAGAATGTCTTTTGGAATTTTTAATGTTGGTGTAACGTTTCAACGTGCAATGGATATGGATTTTCATAGCCTTCTAAATAAATGCATCTTGGTTTATTTAGATGATGTTACTATATTTTTGAAGAATTTTGATGATCATCTTATGCATTTAAGGAAAACTTTTCAGCTTTGTAGGTAGTTTGGAATATCATTGAATCCCAAAAATTCTATCTTTTCAGTCCATCAAGGTAAATTACTTGGATATATTGATCCTTGCCTCATCATAAGAAAGCATTACAAATTTTTCTTGGAAAAATCAACTTTGTTAGAATATTTGTTCCAAATTTTATAGCATTGGTTAAGCCATTAACAGCCATGTAAAAGAAAGATAAAACTTTCTCTTAGACCAACAAAGGAAGAAAATGATTTGAAGCTATCAAGACAGATATTTCAAAAGCTCCCACTTTGGAAAATCTGAATTTTGATGAGGATTTCATAATGTATACACTTGCAAGATTTGAAACCATTTCAACCATATTAACTCAAGTTAATGATGAAAATATTGAGCAACCAATTTCTTTCTTTGGGAAAAGTTTACATGACTACGAGACAAGGTACACTTTTCTTGAAAAACAAGTACTTTCTTGTAGTTAGAGGATTAAAGAATTTCAAGTAAATTTTTCCAATAATAAGATACATGTTTTAGTCTCTCATCCAAGTGTTAAAGCATTCTTATTGAACAAAGAACTAAATGAGAAAGAGAAAAGGATGGATTACAAAGGTTATGGAGTATGATGTTTACATCCATGTTGCAAAAATAGTTTGAGGTAAAGGATTATGTGAACATATGATTACTGATATGGAAAAACAACATGTTGCGAATCAAAAATTCATTACAAACATGTTGAAATCACATATCGAAGTCAAAAAAATTATTACTGACTGAAAATCGAAACCATAACTCAATCCAGATGTTCAAGGATCAAGTTGGATGACTGATTTGATTAATTACTTGCATCACGACACTTATTCGAAAGGTATGGACAAGAATAAATGAATATATTTTAGATTATAACATGTATCTTATGTTTTCATTAATGGTGTGTTGTTTACAAGGGATATAAATAGAATCTTGTTGCGATGTACTAATTATGATAGAGTGCAACAATTATTATTCAAGTTTCATAGAGGACCTACGGGAGGTCACTTTTCAAAGCACATATCACGGCGCTTGAGATCATGAAAGCTGGTTACTATTGGCCCAACATATTCAATTATTGTTTTGAATGGATTAAAAGGTGTAAGAAATGTGCATTCTTTGTTGGAAAATAATGTTTAGCTTCACTACCCTTGCAGCCTATTTCAGTGGATCAACCTTTCATGCAATGGGGTCTTCACTTCATTGGCATGATAAATCCACCTTCATCATAAAAACATAAATGGATCTTGAATGCATGGATTATTTCACATGTTGGACTGAAGTATTAGCCTTGAAATAAGCTAACGAGACTTCAATCTTGTCATTTTATGAAAGTATAGTTTGTAGATTTGGTGTTCCAACAACTATCATTTTAGATAATGCCTTATCATTTCTTGGTGCAAAGGTAATAGATTAGGTTTTCAAGCATGGTATATATTTCAAGTACTTCATCTAATTATTACCACAAGGTAATAGATTAGCTAAAAGCATTAACAAAAATATTTTGAATATCATCATAAGAACACTTAAAGACAACCAAAGAGCTTGGTATCTGATGTTGAATTCAACACTTTGGGATGATAGAGTGAATCTAAAAGATCAGTTGGCAATTCACCATACAAACTTGTTTATGGATGTGAGGCAAGAATGTCTATTTCAATTGAGTTGCCCACATTGGATTTACTACATCAGATGGAATTACTTGAGAATGAACCAATGTAGGTTCGTTATGCAAAATTAATGGAGCTGCAAGAGATAAGAGATCAAACTCATCTGAACATGGAAAAGAATCGAGAAATATCAAGAGAACATTTGATAAAAAGGCTAAGTTCAGAATCTTTAATGAAGGAGATATTGTGCTCAAATGGGATGTTAGTCATGCAAAGCAGGAAACCACACAAAGTTTGATACAATATGGAGTGGTCACTATATGATTTCATATTACGAAGAGCACAATGCATTTCAAATTTCAAGGCTGAATGGTGAGGAACTTCCCATTCCAGTGAATGGTATGTTTCTCAAACACTGTTATTGAGAATCTTACAGTGTCTGATAAGATTAAGTTTTCCCTTTCAATAAGTGTAGTTCATACAGATCACAATGTTTTTCAATTCAATAAGTGCATTCATGCACGTGATCTGGTTTAACAAATCATTTCCCATCTTTAGTTTGTTTTTTGAAGGGTCAGTTTTTTGGAAAAGGGCAGATTTTGGTTATATGCTTTGACTCCATGCCCAATGGACTAGAGAAAAACACTGGTCTACAAGCTAGTAGGAATCTTTCCCCATCTACACTCATGTAAAATGGGAAACTTGAAAATTTGTTTTTGATGAAAGGAATTGATGAATGAACCTAACTAAGAGAGGGCATTTTGTTAAAATTATTTTCGATTAAGTGAATCAACAAGGAAAAAAGCAACTATGTCTACTGTTGTGGAATATAACACCTCACATATGCTTTTATCCCATGATCACCTTCATCAAAGATGTGCGAAGCTCAGAAGAACTAATCACAACCTTGAGGTAGGCAGAGATAGAGGAAGACCGAGAAGTTGAACTTAAAAACAACAAACAGCATTGTTGTTTGCATCTTTGAGAGTTCATTTTTAAGTTACACATATTTTCAATTCAATTATTTCTTATAATTAAGTGTTATTAAGTATGTATTGAGTTGTTTAATTCATTGTACAATCATTACAAATCATAAAAGCTGAAATTAAAAGGAAGTACACAACTCAATTACAAAAATAATATCATTTATTCATTAAGGAAATTCAATGTTTCCCACACAAGCCGTGGGATGTAACTTATGATTATTGAAATAAAAGATACATGTACATGAAGCTAAAAGAAAAAGAGTATAGAAGAAACCCATCATTGCCTTGGGTTTTCTTTCATTCTTTTTTTTCAGTTTGATTCCATCTTTATCTTCGCATCATGCAACAATGTACCGAAAAGAAAAGAAAAAGGATATCGTTTTGACTTCAATGTTTAATATGTACTCATGTGCTATCTAGTTTCAGGAAAATGAACCTCTTAAGATCAAAATGCATAAGGTACATCAAAGTAATAGATAAAATTTTGAGAAGTATTATATTGCAGAAACATGGCATTCACAATAATCATGACAAAGAAAAGGAAAGAAAATAAATTCACTATGGAATACAAGAGAGGCTAAAGCCTATTGTTTTCTAACTATTTTGTTTAAGTGTGTAGGTACATGTTGTAGAAAGAAGAGAGAGCGATGGAGGGATAGTAAGTGTTGTGTCCATTGTTTTGGTGTAGAATGTCTTTTTCTTAGCCAAATCTGATTGCAAAAGGGTTGATTTCTGACTTGAATCGGATGGTTGAAAATCCGCACATACAGTCTGATATAGAAAAGGGATCCACACCTTTAGCTTGGAATAAGATTCTCAAGCAACAAGAACAACTGGACAAGAACATGGGTCCATAGTCACCAGCAAAGGTGTAATTCACGTGCGTGAAGGAAAAAGAAGGTGTGACCCACCTTAGTGTGCCAGATGGTTGTCTGCATCGGGCTTTGGGTAAAGTGAATCTTTCACTTTGGTTGGTAAGTTTCTCGGATCTAGACCTAATATTGATGTTATTAGAAAATGGGCTATTAGAAAGTGGCAACCAAAGGGAGATCTGACCATTACCACCATGTCACGGGGTTTTTTCGGCTAAATTCAATCAATATATTGACTTGGAATTGGTGCTTCTGGGAGGACCATGGTGTTTGGGCAATATGGGTCTTTTCTTGAAAAGATGGTATCCAGGGTTTGATCCCAACACTGAGAACATACACACCATTCTTGTTTGGTGTAGACTTCTTGGACTACCCCTTCAATTTTGGGATGATGAGATATTGCTAAATGTTGTTAAATCTATCGGATCTCGATTGGACTTGATGGACCAACAAGGAATATATCCAGACTCGCCTTTTCTAGGTTTTGTATTTCTTCGGAAATGGAATAAGAAATACTTGAGCATATAATTTTATAGTCAAAGTATGACACCTGGTATCAAAATATTTAATATGAAACATTTCTTTTGAGATGTAATAAATGCCATCGCATAGGACACTTCACCAGAATGTCCTAACAAAGTGACATCTTAGAAAAATTTGATGGGAAATATGATATACTAGGAGGAGTACCAGAAAAGACAGAGAAACAAGGAAAGATAATAAGCTTAGGAACTCTATAGAGGGTACTAGAAACAATATTAGGGAACCAAAGTGCACATGGAAGGGATTTCTTTAAATCAACCAGAGTGAGGTATAAGAAAGGAAAAATGGGTTTGAGTCCAATAAATAAACCTCGATCTATAGAAACTCTGGTGACCTAAAACTCTAGCATCATGGTCGATGGCGATACCCCTAACCACAAAAAAATATAGAAACACAGGCACCAGTAAAGGTGGTTATGGAGGTTGACGAGCATGATCGACACTTTGTTAGATTTAATCTTCTTTCTTTGGATCTAGACAACAATATGAAAGATTAGATCAGACTTATGGATCGGGGAACAAGTGCAGATCTGATTTAGTAAAAAAAGGGATAAAGAGAGATCAATTTTATCCTCTATTTATCATTGAGGAAGATCTAGATAAGGATAAAGAAAATAAGAAAACAGATCTATCAATGTGGAAAAAAATCTGATGAGAATCCTCTTGTAAGTAGCAATATAGCAATTTCATAGCCTCCTAAGGTTCAGGATCAGGGAGAAAAAGAATAGGGAGAAGTTACACCACTCAAGATAAACACAATATTTGATGGAGATTCTGATTTGAACAATGGATTTATGGAGGTTATCTCTAGGAAGAAGAAAAGAATGAAGGGCTTTGAGAAGATCCCGGATACACTTTATAATGATAGGAAAAAATTGATAACTGGGGAGCTTCAACATCCGAACAACTAGATCATCTACTAGAAGGCTAGAAGAATTTTAAAGTAGTTCTAAAAGAGGAAGACCTTCAAAGAAGGAGCTTAGAACAAAGAGAACAGAGGAAGATATTACAGATGGAACTCAAAGCCAATTGAGCCATCAGGAAAACTCATCCCCCATATCATTTAGATGAAGATCATCTCCTGGAATATAAGAGGAATGAATGGGAACTCTAAACAAAGAATACTCAAAGAGTTAAGAGACTTAAGTAGACCTAGTATTTTCTCTTACAGGAAACCAAAATGAACTCTAAGTTCCTTCAAAGCGTAAAAACATTTATGGGATAAATCGGAAAGCGCATTTGTTGATTCTCAGGGAGCTTCAGGAGGCCTTGCCACCTTTTTGGATAAAATGATTTTTACTGGTATGATTCTCTCTGACACCAATAACCATCTTACTATTAAATCCCATGCCATTGATAACAATTTTACTTGGATCCTTTCAAACATCTATGCTCCTAACATGGTAAATGGTAGAAGGAAACTTTGGAATGATCTTAAGGTCTTTAGAAGTCAACATAAAAATGACAACTGGCTTATTATGGGTGACTTTAACTCTCTACTAAATCTTGGGGAAAAGCAAGGGGGTAATTCTATTTTCTCCATCAGCATGGATGAATTTGTTGATTTCGTTGTTGATTTAAATCTCATGGATGTGGATCTTCATGGTAATCAGTTTACTTGGTCAAATAGAAGACTAGGCAGTGACATGATTCAGGTCAGACTAGATAGAGCTCTTATCTCTACCAATTGGATTTTACACTAGGAATTTCACCTAACCTCTCTTCCTAGAATTGGATCTGATCATAATCTGATTGTTTTAAATCTTTTCAACTGGGCCAAACCCACTAAGAGCTCTTTCAAATTCGAGAAGATATGGATGGAGCATGATGACATCTTTGATAAGATTAAATATTGGTGGAAATGGGATGGAGGAGGAACTTGCAATATAGACTCCTTCAGAAATTAAAAAATGTCAAGAAACAGGTGAAAATTTGGAATAAAGAAGTTTTTGGTAATATCTTTTGAAAAAAAAAGATCTAAAGCAAAAACTCTAGGATCTAGAAAATAAAATTACTACTAAGGGAAAGTCCTTGGAGGATCAATCAGCTGAGAAAAATATTCTTTCAGAGCTACATACGGTTTGTAGCAGAGAAGAATCCTTCTAGAGACTCAAATCTAGAGCGATCTGGCTAAAAGAGGGAGATAAAAACACAAAATTCTTTCATATGACCACTATGAAACATAGAGCCTACAATAGGATTTTGGAAGTTTCAAAAGGTAATGGTACTATCATCAAAGATCCTAAGGCCATAAAGGAGGAAGCTCTCAGATTTTATGAAAACCGCTTAAAGAGAAGAGTGCTATAAATGATGAGGTTGCTTCTTTTTGCTACAGAGGCTATCCCGAATGATAGAATTGATGAGCAAATATTCAAAAACCTTTCCAAAATTGTAACTATTGAGGAGTTAGAAAATTTTGATTTAACTCTTAAAGGGGACAAAGCTTTAGGGCCTAATGGCTTCTCTGCTAATTTCTTTCAGAAATATTGGGAAATATGTTCTGATGATTTACTTAGGGAAGTGAATGAGTTCTACAGAACTGGGGTTTTATTGAAAGAGTTGAATAACACCCACATTGTGCTTGCTCCAAAGAAAATGGGCGCTAAAGACTTTAAGGACTTCCATCCCATTAGTCTGGTTAATGTTATTTATATAATATTTACTAATAGTATTGCTACCAGACTCCAGACTATTCTCAATGATTTAATTTCAAAGCAACATAGTGGGTTCATAAGAGGAAGGATAATCCAAGATGGGGTGATCATGGTGCAAGAGGTCATTCACTCTATGGATAATAATAAAAAAGCAAGCATGGTCATGAAACTGGATATGAATAAATCTTTTGATAAAGTCTCTTGGTATTTTCTTGACAATGTTCAGGCTAAATTTGGCTTCCATAATAAATTTAGAAGAATTATTAAGGCTTGTATCTCTACCACTAGATTCTTTGTGGTCGTGAATGGTGAACCGGTGGGTTTCTTTACTAGCAATAGGGGTTTAAGACAAGGGGACCCTATATCCCCCCTGATTTTCATTCTGATGGAGGATAGTCTCAACAGATCCATTGCCAAAGCAGTTAAAGAAGGACTTCTTAAAGGAATTAAGCCTAATTATGCACACCACACAACTTCACACCAATAATTTGTAGATGACACAATTCTTCTGTTGATGGCCTCTATCCTTGAAGCTAAGGCTAGTAATTCTATTCTGAAACTTTATGACGCTACTTCTAGGAAAGAGATAAACTTTGATAAGAGTTCCATGTTCTTCTTCAACACTCCTATAGATAGACAAAAAAAAATTCTAAAATCATGGGATGTAAAATCAACTCCTTACCCACTACTTATATGGGTCTCCCTCTTGGTACAAAAAAGTTTCTATCAAAGTTTGGAATGATCTACTGGAAAGATTTCAAAAGAAAATGGCAGGCTGGAAAGGGGCCATTCTTTCCAGTGTTGGAAAATGTTTGCTTATTAAAAGCACTCTTCAAAATATTCCTATATATATTATGTCTCTTTATAATATTCCCTTTGTCTTTAGGGACAAAATTGAAAGGATCCAGAAGCACTTCTTATGGTAGGGAATGGAGGAAAAATTAGATACCATTTGGTGGCTTGGGATCAAGTTTGTACTCCTAAAAGAATTGGTGGGCTTGGCATAAAGGATATTAGAAAAATGAATGTGGCCTTAATTGCTAAAATGGGCTGGAGAATGCTCTCGGAGGAACAACCTTGGATTGATTTAATTAAGGCTAAGTATCTTGATCAACAAACAACTATTTCTTTCCTTAATGATGGACAACTCCCTCATGGTTCCATTTTCTAGAATAACTTGATTCAAGTCAGAAATTTCATCAAACAAGGTTGTAAATGGAAAGTGGGAAATGGCAGGGATATTAATTTTTGGTGTGATAACTGGTCTAATTCCAACCTAAATGACAGATTTGGTGCAGTCAAAGACATTCTAGAGCAAAATTATGGAACTAAAGTCAAAGATTACATTGAAATGGAGGATAATAGGAAAAGATGGAAACAAATTACGGTGGAAAGGACTGATCTGAATCCCATAATCTCCTCCCTACATGAACAGCTGGACATCATACCCCTGAATCAAACTGAAGCTAAGGATGAACTTGTCTGGAATAACTCAAGTGATGGAGAATACACAGTCAAATCTAGTTATAATTCTTATTTTGAAAACACTCATAGTGATTTCAAATGGAGGAGGATTTGGATGATTGAATTAACCCCTAAAGTTAATTTTTTCATCTAGCTTGTTCTCAGAGGTAAAATACTCACAAATGACAACCTGATTAAGAGAGATTTTATAATGCCAAACATGTGCTTAGTAAAATCACAATAAAATGTCCCACTTTTTGGTATGTTTTGTACCTTTATAAACATGAATTTTTAGTTTCATTGATTTTGTAAAGGTAATAGCCACAAAACCGTACACATTCATGAAATTCCACAAACTAATGAAATGTTGTGTTTAGAGTGTAGAATAAATGTAAAAAAATTAAATGACAAAAAATATGGTCTTTTTCTTAATTTTATTCATCTATTGTTTCTTATGTTATAAAAGAGGAATGATTGTCCCGAGTGGTTTTTTTAAATGAAAATTTATTTTTTCACCATTAAATTTTAGATATATGTTCAAGATTTGAATTTTGAGGCGCTGTCAAATTTACATATTTTTTTGACTTATATTTTTTTAATTAATTATTCAGTAAAAATATTTTCAAATAAATGGCGTACAAATGTTAATGCCAATAACTTTTAAGATTTATATCGAAATTGATAATTTTTTTCACAGGTAAGAAGAAGACTTCAGCAAATAGTAAGTTTATTTTTTTCAAATTTTTTTGATATATTTTGCTATTTTTCAAATTGGGTTGATTGTGTACGATTGATTGTCCTAAAATACCATATGTTAGCAAAATATAAAAAATAAATAGTAAAACAGATTTTTAAAAAATGAAAATTATATTTTTAGAAAGCTAATAAAATTTTATATTTTGTGTTAAAATTTTATAATTTTATTCATTCGCTAACCCTAATTACGTGGCACCTAGGTGGCACATTTTGGCATAAAATTATGCTCCAAATGGATTTGGTGCCAAAATGGCCCACATAGGAGGGGTTCACGCGAAGGGGGTTCACCCGAACGGGGTTCGTGTGAACCCCCTTTGCCCGAACCCCCCTAAACCCTAAATTTGATGCCCAAAACTATATAAATATCTATATATAACTCTTTTCTCCAAAATTATTTGAACCCAAAGGGGTTAGCGCGAAGGGGTGCTCGCGCGAACCCCCATTCATACGAACCACTTTCTTTGGCCTACGTGGTAGTTCGGGTGAAGGGGGTTCACATGAAAGGGGTGTTCACGTGAACACCCTCAAATTCCGATCCCTCCCAACCTCTTACATTTTTGGGACACGAAGTGGGACACAACATTGTGTTTTGACCATGACACCTGAAAAAAGAGGCTGAGGACATCAAGCATCTCTTAGTTCATTGTGAGTATGCTTCAATAATCTAGAGTTATGATTTCTCAAAGTTTAATGTTTATTGGATAGTGCCAAAGGACTTTCTCCAACTTTGGATCCAGTGGGATCCTCCTTTTAAGAATTGTGTTGTTAGAAGACTCTGGAAACTGGTTATGCCTCATATTATCTGGAGGATCTGGAAAGATAGAAATGACATTATATTTAGAAATAGTAGACAACAGTGCATGAACAACTTTTTTAAGATTGTTAATGCTATAAAAGACAATATAGAGAGATTCAAACCTCCCAAGAATAAGAAGTATCCAAGATGAAGAATTTATTCTTTCCAACTAGAAGATTGGTGTTGCAAATATGCAAAAACGTAGAACTCCAAACATTGATAGGTCAACAATTCATTGGATCCCTCCCCCAACTTCATGGTACAAACTTAACTTTGATGGAGCCTCTAAGGGCAACCCAAGGGTAGTTGTTGGGGAGGTGTAATTCAGGATCATAAAGGTTGCTTAGTTGTTGCTTATGCTGGTAGAATGGGTAATTAGACTAATCACTATGTGGAAGCCTTAGCAGCTCTTTGGGGGTTGAGGCTTGCCAAGGAACATAACATCAGAACATCATTGTGGAAGGGGACTCCTTAAATATTATCAATCACCTTAATCAGATCTATCCCCCTAGTTGGACCATTAAAAATTTCATTGAGGAATCCATTAGTATCTGTCGCACTTTCAAAGAGATCAAAATTGGTCATACTTATAGGGAGGGCAACAAGGTGGTAGATATCTTGGAAAATTATGGCACTAACAACAATCTCACCTTTTGGGATAATGAGAAATACACCCCAAGGAGGTGCAAAATGGTATTAATAAGGATAAATATGGATGCACACATCATGTAGGATCTATAATAAGATTGAGTGGGCTTTAAAGTACAAGACTGGTTACACACAAGTGAGAGCAAAGTAATCCAAATTACGGCCATAAAAGTTCACATAATTATAGAAAGCTGGGTTGGTTTTAAAAAACCGGTTTAGTCATATCACAAACAATGCTTCTAAGGGTGGTTTTAAGTAGGGAAAGTGCAGAAATCATAGAAGGAAAAAGATAGGAGGTGCTCGTGCGGCCGGAACCTAGCTGTGATCCGCCTCGAAGGACAATGGGAGCTTTGGAATCTTCTTGAAAAGGAGGGGGTTTCCAACTTAATTAAAAAAATCCAATGGCATGACAAAAAAATTCTATGCATTTTGCCATGGATTGGAAGGATAGGAAGGTAAAATATGGGGGTCATTGTGTGTTGATGAATGAGGAGCTGATTGTTGAGGCGACGGGGATCGACTTGGATGGCTTCTAGTTTTTTAGCAAAAGGGTCAAGTGTAACTGCAGTAAACAAAAAAATCGAAGAAGGAGGAGCTCATCTTTGTTGCGGTGAGCGTCAAGGTAAGTTCCATTCTAAAACCCTACGATGAGATTACTAAAATGATGGTTTGATTCATCTCCCTTGAAGGGCACTTTGTCACTATTCCTACCAAGCACTTGGTCTTTCTCAACCATTTTAGGAGACAGTTTGTAGTTTGTTTCCTGCATTACCTCTTGAATTCACTTGAATGTTCCATTCTTGATTTCCAGAAGCACACCAAGGCCATCCCCCTCCACCAAGGGCTCATCTTCCTCCTGTATAAACTCTGCCTCTCCAAATTCCCTGACATTCCTATCTCCCCAACGACCCGAATTTTCCCATTCTAACTACTCCTTCAAAGAACTCGGTCACCTCTTCCAAGGCCAAAGCTATCAAGAACCCCAAACTTAGTAAAGTGGCCTCTCCTCCCTCTACCCATGTTCTCAGAAGTAATAAAGAAATGGAAGTGGTTCAAAATATCTGACACATTAGCAATGTTGGCCAGGATCATGCCTCATGGGATGAGATGGATAATACTCTTCTCAGACTATATTTATTGGAGAAGGAGGTTGTGAATATTAAGGAGCTGCAGCAATTAACCAAGTAAAAGGGCAAGAGAAAATTGAATGATGATGCGGATATGGAAATTGATCAAACTAAGGGTATTTATAGAAATTTAAACTCATTGGAAAATAGATTGGGGAGGGCCAAAGACAGACACGATCACAATATGGCCATTTTCAATGCCATTAGTGAGTTCCTGGAGCAACAAGTTAGAAGCATTTCAATGTTGAGCGGGATTCCTAAAACCATTTGGGGGACTGAAAAGGAAAGAAATCAGGTTATTTCAAAGTTGAACATGAAATGGATGGGGCAAAAACCCAAGGAAACGTTGTAAAATTAAAATTTTGGATAGTTTCAGTGATGGCAGAATGAAGGGGGCATGGGTTTCCTCGTGGATGGTTAAAAATTTTCACATATGCAAACAAACAGCTCTCCAACATGATCTATTTACTCTTCCATACGCTCCCGACCTATGTCAATATGCAATCCTTGAAGCAGGTATAAACGTTCATCAAAGTAAAAATATATAGGAATTTTGCTAGATGTTGTAGTTGCAAGTTCTCTAGTAGGTATGTATTCGGATGTAGAAGCATGTGATTTCCTATAAAGTGTTTGACTATGCCTGAAATGTCACCTCATGGACTTGATGGCTGTTAGATATGCACAAAGTAGGTTTGTTGAAAAGGATTAGAAACTTTCAAGAAAATGCTACTTGCAGGTGCAAAACCAGGCTTCATAGCCTTTGCCAGCATTCCTCCCAACCTGTGTAAAACACAGGACCTCTGGAACAGGGTATGGGCATCCAATATAGCGTAAAAGATAGAGGAATATTATCAAATGTTGTTGTTGCAATGGCCTTGGTAAACACATATGCAAAATGTGGAAGCATAGCCAAGCACGTGAACTACGTGACAAAATACCTCAAAAATGGAGTCCCATAGAATTCCTTAATTACAGGATATGCATGGTTTCGATTAAGGAAGTAGTCACGATCAAGTTTCAGCTCTCTTTGTAACCATGACAAATATCTGCAGACGTTCAAAGAATGGGCTATTCATTTGTTGGCATGCACTATATTTTGATTGTTGCAAGGGTTCAATGGTAACTATGGAAATGTTTGGGGAACTTGAGTTCGGACATGCTAGCTTATGGTGTATCTGATGGAAGATTAGTATTTTACAGAGTCCCAGATCCACCCTCTTTACTGCACCAGCTAGAAGGGCATTCAAAGGATGTTACAGGTGGGGATGTTGGCCCAAAATATAATGATTGTTTTTTTATTATGAAATAGAGAAATAATATATATCTACTTGAAGACTAGAGTACCTATGTCACAAGGATATGCACAAAATGGGTTTGTTAAAAAGGCCTTCGAAACCTTGAATCAAATGCCATTGGAAGGTGTAAATCAAGACTCCAAAACCTTGGCCAGCACACTCCCTTTCTGTGTGAAAATGGGAGCTTCAAGGCAAGGGTGTTTGGTAAGGAACTTCACTACCATTCAATTAGATGCCTCGAAGAGACGTAATCTCATGGTTTGTGTTGGTGGAAAGACGTGCCCAAAGTGGAGTTTTGAAAAGTAATGGGAATATGGAAATCAAAGTGCATCTAGCAAGTGTATCACCAAACTTTTGGCGGCGAATGCTAATATTTTTCAGGCATGGTTCATCTCTCCATATCTTTCATAATTCTTGTTCTTAAGTTTTCATTTGCAATGAAATAAATCTAAAAGTTTGAAATATTTCACATTCAATTATTTTTATATAAATTTGTTTTACAAAATAATAAAATAATATGGCACTTAGGTGCTACACCCTTAACCTATTGCTTGTATTAGGATATGAGTAGCCAAATTATGGCTTACCATATCATTTTACTATATCATTTATACTTTCCCATGCTTAATAGGTCAGCCTTGATGATGGTCATAGCATATGAATAGTATATATAGGGGATTGTAGGTAGTAGTTGATTATCATTTGGAGCATTTGAGTCTTTTATATGGTTTGGATGTTGCCCCCTCAAAGTGGCGAAGCTATTATAATTACATATTGAGATCATTATTCTGAAATATTGTGTTATTTGGTGTTCTATTGCTTCTCATAATCTGAATTATAGTATTTATTTCATTACAAGTGGTATCAGAGCTACGATCTGGGCCAAAATTAGGGCAAAAACCCTAACTTTTGTTTCCACAATATATTTTGAACCAGATTGAATTGGTGGGAGATATTTTTACCAGCATTGTGAAACATTTCAAGTAAGGTTCCCTGAAACTTTCAGACTTTTTTGATTTATTTTTCACAAGTTATTACAAATTTAGGGTTTTTCATAAAATCACTCCCTAGGGTAAAAATTGTGGAATTTTTCAAGTTCTTTACATTTTCGGAAATCTATTAAAAAAATAGTATTAGTATATTCTCTGTGTTTTTTCCTTTTTGGCCTAATTTGTATCTAAACCCTAAGGTTTGATATCATGGCAGGGCCTTCCACAAGAGCAAAAAAGAATCTGGTTCTCGTAAGTAAAACCCCAGATAAAGATGGGATAGTGATTGAAGAGATGGAATCAGAAGGGCTAAATATAGATTCCTCGGCACTAGGGTTTACCTCATTTGATCATAAGGTGAGCCAACTTGAGTATGAGCTGTGAAATGTACAATCTGAGATGGTCTCTAAAAGAGACATAGCCCAAATCAATCATCATTTCGATGATATCATGCAACATGTAAAGGGTAAACAGTATGGCCCAAATCCGGCCCATATCAACCAAGGAGGATCTTCAGTTCAAAATCATGGACAAAATAACCATGTTGGATTGCTTTTCCAACCCAATTAGAATCCAACTTATTCGCAACCACGGAATATGATGCCAAAAGTGGATATGCACAAATTTGATGGTAAATATCCCCTGAATTGGATAAATCAAATGGATAACTTCTTTGAGCTACACCAAACACCATTAGGACAAAAGGTGACATTGGCATCGCTATATCTTGAACCAAACCAATTTGTTTGTTCTTGATGGTTATGTGCTCAAAGGCAGAAGAATGGTCTCGGTGTCACTTGGACAATTTTTACCGAGGAGTTGCAATTACACTATAGTTCTAGTGTTTTAGAGAACTACTTTATTCAATTAGAAAATTTATGACATACAGGATCATTCAAAGATTGTGTGCATCAATTCAAGAACCTATCCTTAAGGGTGGAGAATATACCAGAACAGAATCTAAATGACCTATTTCTTAGGGGTCTTAAGGAACACATCAAGCATGAGGTACGTATGTTTAATCCACTCAAGATTTTGATTCTATTGTCATGACACGTCAAGTAGAGGAAAAAATTCTTTGTAGTAGGAGGAAGCCTTTCATTAACACCAAGGATCGTAGTATCTCTTCCCCTTCATTTTCTAGGCCAATTAGACTGACTCCTCAACAAATGGAAGAAAAGAGAGCAAAAGGATTATGTTTTAATTTTGATAGCAAATATGGACCGAGACACAAATATCTTTGAGAAGAAGTTGTTCTATATTGACGGAGGTAATGAGGATGATGAGGATGCTAAAATTATAGGAGAGAGGTGAGGAACTAGTAGAAGATGAAGTAGAGGATCACCAACCTACAATTTCTTATAGTGCATTTTCAGGTATTATTACTCCTCAAATACTTGAGGTTATTGGCTATCTCAAAAAACAAAAGGTGACAGTGTTGATTAACTCGGGAGTACTCATAACTTCATAAATAGTAAGTTAGTTGCCCGCCTTAATTGTTTTATTTACCCAGCTCCAGAAATGCAAGTTATGATTGTGGATGGTGGGATAGTCAAGTGCATAGGAAAGTTCCATAGTATCAAGATTTCCATGGGAGATTACATGTTAGACTCACCTATGTTTTCTATTTCTATGGGAGGGGCAGATATTTTTTTGGGTGTCCAATGGCTCACAACATTAGGTACTATAGAGATGAATTTCCAAGAATTGTTCATGCGATTTCATTCAGATGGAAGGACAATACAATTGAATGGGATGGTAGCTAAGTCTCCATAGATTATTAGCTCTCATCAGATGCAGAAGGTTCTCAAAAAAGGAGTAGATGGATTTATAGCAAAGTTATTTTCCATAGAAGTACAAAATACAGAGTCTTCAATGCCACCCGATCTTCAAAAGATTGTTGATGCTCACTCATCTATTTTTGATGCAATTCCAAAGGGACTACCACCAATTAGGGATCATGATCATGCCATTCAGTTGATTCTAGGGAGCCAAACACCTAACATCAGACCATATAGATACCCATATTCCTAGAAAAGTGAGATCAAGAAAATGGTTTAGGAAATGTTGAAGGCAGGTATCATCAGGCCTAGCTAGAGTGCATATTCTTCACCAGTGGTCATGGTACGTAAGAAGGATGAAACATGGAGGATGTGTCCAAATTACCGAGAACTCAACAAGTACACCATCAAAGATAAGTTTCCTATTCCAGTAATTTATGATTTACTTGATGAATTGCATGGTGCTATTTATTTCACAAAATTAAATCTTCATTCAAGGTACCATCAAATTAGAATAAAAGAGGAAGATGTTCATAAGACGGCTTTCAGGACTCATGAGGGCCATTATGAGTTTTGGTAATGCCTTTTGGTCTTACAAATGCGCCTTCAACCTTTCAATGCTTGATGAGCATTGTTTTCAGGCCATTTGTAAGGAAATTTGTATTAGTTTTCATTGATCTGACATATTGATTTCCAGTAAGACATGGGAAGAACACTTACAACATGTAAATAAAGTGTTGGAAGTTTTGGAGAAACATACTCTCTATGCAAAGCCATCCAAATGTTCTTTTGGTGTACAAGAGGTAGATTACTTGGGTCACATTGTATCCCATGAAGGCATCAAATTTGATCCTCAGAAGATCAAAGCTATGGTGGAATGGCCAAGGCCCAAAACTCTCATAAATCTTCGTGGGTTCCTAGGACTAACAGGGTACTACAAAATATTTTGTGGGGATATGATAGAATAGAAACCCCACTCACTACATTGCTAAATAAGGATGCCTTCCATTGGACAAACTTAGCCACAAAATCCTTTGAGTAGCTGAAGGAAGCCTTGTGCAGCACCCCAATTTTGGCTACTCCCAACTTCTCAAAAACCTTCATTGTTGAATGTGACACTTTAGGATCAAGATTGGGAGCAGTTCTAATGCTAGAAGGAAGACTAATTTCATTTGAGATTCTCCAATTCAAAGGAAAAGATATACTCAAACCTATCTATGAGAAAGAAATGATGGCTATTCTTCATGTGGTCAAGCAATGGAGGCCCTATCTCATGGGTAGACACTTCAAGGTAAAAACTGATCATGATAGTCTTGAATAATTTTGGACCAAACGTTATCATCGAGGAAAAACAAAAGTGGGTAAAAAATGTTGGGTTATGATTTTGAAATCATATACAAAAAGGGTAAAGAAAATGTAGTAGTTGATGCGTTGTCCGGAAGGGATACATCCACAGATGCCTTACTATGTGGAATGTCCATATTGACGACCGATTGGGTGGATGAAGCAAGATTGGAATGGGATCAATACAAGGATACAAAATCTCTAATATAGAATATTAAGCAAGGATCTATGACATCTAACAAATTTGAGTGGAAAGGTAATGCCCTATGGTACAAGGACAGGTTATACTTGAGTAAAGATTTTGAGTTAAAGCATAAGATTCTTGCAGAGCTACATGCCTACTTTGTTGGAGGAAACTCTAGGTTTTTAAGACATATCATAGAATAAAAAGGGAATTATTTTTGCAAGGACTAAAGGGGATGTACAAAAGTTTGTATCGAGAGTGTTTAGTGTTCCAACAGAACAAAGGGTAAACAATTAAGACATTAGGTCTATTACGCAACCATTACCAATTCCTAGCCAGAGATGGGAGGAGGTCTTTATGGATTTCATCACTGATTGCCTTGTTCAGAGGGTAAGAATGTTATTTTTGTGATTGTGGATAGGCTCACAAAATATGCCCATTTTGTGCCCTATCACATCTATTTGCAACTAATATAGTCACGGCTACTATTTTTTTGAGACAATTCAAAGGCTACATGGAACCCCAAAGATAATTGTAAGTGATCATGATCCTATTTTCACAAGTAATTTTTGGATGGAATTATTTTCATGTTTGGGTACTCAGCTAGCTCACAATTCATCTTATCATCCTCAAATTGATGGGAAAATGGAAGTGGTCAATAAATTCTTAGAGGGGTATCTACGTTGTTTTGTATCAAATAAGAAGGAAAGGTGGATTAAATGGCTACCACTTGCAGAATGGTGGTATAACACATATTTTCATACCTCTTCTCAAATAACCCCATTTTTAGCATTATATTGTTACCATACACCTACTATTACTTCCTCCTTGAGGGTGCAAACTAAGGTCGAGATGTTGAGGAACATGTTCAACATCAACAACAGGTTTTGGCTAGTTTGAAGGAGAATTTAGCATTAGCACAAAACAGGATGAAACAACAAGAAGATCAACATCGTAGTGAAAGACATTTTGAAATTGGTGATTGGGTTTTTATACATCTCCAGCCTTACAAACATATGTCCCTAAAGAAATAGAAAAAGGACAACAAACTTGCTCCTAAATATTATGGCCCTTATTAGGTTCTATAGAAAATTGGCAGTGTTGCTTATAAACTAGAGTTGCCTCCATCTTCACACATACACCCAGTATTCCATGTTTCATGCCTAAAGAAGGTTATTGGATAGAAATTTGAAGCCTAGACAAAGTTACTAGAACTTGACGAGGAAGGAAGAATCATTTTGGAGCTAGAGAAGATTCTACAAACATGTACTAAGAGGTTGAGAACCAGAGACATTAAGGAATATCTGATCAAGTGGAAGAATATGAGCATAGAAGATGCAACCTGGGAGGATGAAGGTTTTTTGCAGCAACATCCAAGATTATTCAATGTTGATGACAATGTTGGTTTTAAGGGGAAGGGCATACTACGCCCTTAACTTATTGCTTGTATTAGGATATGAGTAGCCGACTTGTGGCTTACCATATCATTTTATTATATCATTTATACTTTCTCATGCTTAATAGGTCGGCCTTGGTGATGGCCATAGCATATGAATAGTATATATAGGGATTGTAGGTAGTATTTGATTATCATTTTGAGCATTTGAGTCTTATTATATGGTTTGGAGGTTGCCCCCTCGAAGTGGCGAAGCTATTATAATTGCATATTGAGATCATTATTTTGAAATATTGTGTTATTTGGTGTTCTATTGCTGCTCATAATCTGAATTATACTAGTAATTTCATTACATTAGGTAATCCCAAATAACCCTTGGCAGTAATCTTGAGCATAAACTTAAACCCCTCCTTGGACACAATTTGAAAACTTACGTAACCAAACTTTTGCGCTAAACAACAAAAATTATCCTTATGTTTTACATTACCAACTTGTAGTTTGATCGTCATTCATGGCTGCAACCACAACCTTCTATTGATACACCACGGATGTCAAAATTAGATGTTCATGTCCATTGGTATTGGTGAGAACTAGAAGAATTTCCAACTAAAAATTTGGATTCTATTTTAAACCACCTTTCAAACCCCGAGTAACAAAATGTCTTTGAAAATTCATTTGTTAAAACCTCTAGTATATTTACTAGACAATTGCTTCGCAACCTCCATTTTGGAGAAAAGCAATCTTCTAGATATTTTGGAAAGGACATTTGTAGGCCTTTTGGGTTTTTAAAATCACTTTGATGAGCCCACCAGATTCAGGGGACTTGCACAGTCCCTTTTCTTTATGGGAGAGGTTTTATCAAAAGCAATAGCTAAAACTTATATCAAGAAAATGTATAACTTTCATCTTAAGGTTGGACTTGACATCTTAAAATGTTTTTTACCAAAATAGCTTATCGATGAACAGAATGGAAGAAACTAAAGAAAATAAAGTTGTGAATATATCAAATGTACTTTCTGCTTATTTTGGGGAAATATAGATAGAAGTATAACCTTATACATAATGAGAAAGGGTGATACAAAGAAGGTTTATAATCATTCATATCCACGCATCTGCATAAGATATCATTCCATAGTTTACACAAAGTTCCAGGGAAATCATATCAATAAGAACAAAAAGTTTTTATTAAAAAAGATAAATGATCCACATATTTAACGGGTACATATTTCAGAAAGAGACAATAGATGAGAAGAGAGAAAGGGGAAATTCTTGCGATTGATTACTCTTGTCTATTTATATTTCAAAAGCTAGCCAACCTTTTGTCATGAGAAGCTCTTACATTTATAGATGAAGCGAAAAGAGGAGAAGAAGAGAAGAAATAATAAAAATGAGCGAATCCGTGGAGGCTCAACCACCAACCATCAGAAAAATGCCCCTACAAATGAATCCGTGGTAGGCAATTGAATCAAAAAACCTGCTGCATGCCTTTAGCGTGCTAAAGAAGGAAGGATGGAGGATCTGTCTAATGATCTGGTTGAAGGAATCAGTCCTACATTAATGGCTTGAAATACATTTTCCAGATTTTCACCCAAATCAATCTTTCCAGTCATCTCTCCGTGTTTGTTTGGCATTTGGAGAAGAAAAGATGGAAATCGATCAATTACTGATCTTCTTGTTTTGAATTAGATCACGCATTAATGGCGTGAAAGACATTTTCCATATTTGCAACCATTACGATTAGGAAAACAATATTTTTGACTCCATGACATATAGGAGAACAAGACCTTTTTGTATAAAATTTATAAGGATTGAAGAATTGCACAATGAGTGAAATTTATTTTCATTTGAATATTTGAATAATCCATATGAAAATGGTGAAAATGCTAAAATGGATCTGTTTGAAATTTCCTAGAAAAATGGCAGACTTCACACGTTTTTACATTTGTATCGAAACGTGGCATTATAAAGTGGTATGAGTCATGGTTCACTTTATAATTTTACTTCTTTTAGAAACGAGGCTCAAAATCTCAAAGTTCTCCAACACTCGCCTCTCCGCTTTGACTTTTGATGCGGGCTCAACATTTGACTTTTTCCCTTTTGGGAACAAGGCTCAAAATCTCAAAAGGATCTTAACAATGAATACTTGAAAACAATATTGACATAGAAGCTTTGCATAGAAACAAGACGGTGCTTGTGTATTTTATTAATATCAAAATCAAGCATTACAGACAAATGAGAGAGCTACAATATTTATAGATATTGGACAACTTCTATCTCATCCACAATATATGGAAACAAATCATCTAATCTGAGAAAATATGTAGAAATAGCATATTGCCCCTAACTACCCCTATTGCCCCTCATGGAAATCATTCGGGAACAAAATATGTAAAAGATAGAACATGATCCCACAAACATTGGGATGATAACACTATCACTTAGTTAACTAACAACTAAGGACAACTAATATCTATTGACATAAGTTTAAAGTATTTAATTAAATACTTTAACTTATTACATTTATTCAAATATCAACTAATGATGAATTAAGCTAAGTTTTATTCATAACATTCCCCCCCTTAATTCAGCATGGTCTCAAGTGAACAGGAGAGAAATTCTCTAAAACCCTCAAATTTACCTCAAGCAAGTGACTTTGTGAAGACATCTACACGTTGCATATTTGTTGGGCAATATTGGAGCTGGATGTTGTTGTTCTGAACATGTTCATGAATGAAATGTACCTGCACCTCAATGTGTTTGGTGTGCTCATGAAAAACTAGATTCGAACAAGTTTTACTACTCCTTCATTATCAACATGTAGGATATTTGGATCTTTCTGTGGTATTCCCAATCCTTCAAGTATACGTCGGAGCCATATTGCTTCACAAATAGCTCCACCTACTACAGGATATTCTGATTCTAAGGAGGATCTTGAAACACAAGTTTGATTCTTACTCCCCCATGATATTGGTCCAAATCCCAAAAAGAATACAAATCCTGAAGTGGATTTCCTATCATCTATGTTTCTACATGATCTGAATTTGAATATCCTGTCAAGAAGAAGTTATTATTCTTCTTGTATTCTAGGCCATAGTCCATAGTTCCTCTGATGTACCTCAGTATCCGCTTTTGTTGATTTCAGTGATAAACCCTTTTTCTTGCATGAACCGTGAAGATAGCTTGATATCGGCCTGATATTTGGCCTAGTGTAAGTCAAGTAGATGAGACTCCGATCAACTACCGATAGAGAGTTACATTTACTTGTGGTGATGGATATGTTCGAGACAGTTGAAGTATTGTCTCCATAGGTGTGGAAAATGGCTTACAATCCATCATATTGAATTTCTCGAGTGTTGTCTTGGCATATTTCAATTGTGACACAAAGATATGATTTTCTCTTTTCCAAACTTCAAGTCCAAGACAATAATGTAGAAGCCCGAGATCGGTCATGTCGAATGATCATGTTAGATCTTTCTTTGTTGACTCAATCATCCTCACTGATCCTCTAGTGATGACTAGATCATTGACATATACTACAACGATCACTATCTCCCCCTTGATTTTTGAGATAGAGATTAGGATCATATGGACTCTGTTGAATCCATGTTGAATGAGATGCTCATTGATTTTTATGTACCATGCCCTAGGAGACTGCTTTAGACCATATAGTGATTTTATTAGTTTACATACCTTTTCCTCTTTACCTAGTATGAAAAAACCTTCTAGTTGAGTCATGTAAACTTCTTCCTATAAATCACCATTAAGAAAGGCACTTTTCACATCCATTTGGTGTATTTTCCAACCAAATTGTGCAGCTAGAGCAAATATTAACTTGAAATTTTTTATCTTAGCATTTGTGGAAGAAAAAAAATTAGCCTCTGTTTATCAATACCTTCTTTTTAGCATATCCCTTAGCAACTAGTCTAGCCTTATGTTTATCAATTTTTCTATCTGCTTTGTACTTCATTTTGAAGATCCATCTGCATCCAATCGGCTTTTTACTGGTGGAAGATCTATAAGTTGCCATGTATTATTTTTCATAAGTGACTTATATTTTGCATCCATAACATCTTTCTAAGGTTTAGACTGTAGGGATTCTCAAACTGAGGATGGCTCAATAGTTTCAACAACTTTACTCATTAAGGCCACATTTACCTCATTTCGAGCCATACTACGAGTCCTCATTCCAGTGGTAGATTGTGGGGACACTATCCAATTTTGCATCTCTAATCATACTTGTATACCATTTAGGCATACTTTTTGTGGTTCCTATGGGAGGTTGAATTTCATTATCTTCCCCATCATCACTGTTATCATCAAAGTGATTACCATCCTCTATTTTCACTGTAGGGATGATTTTTTCATCATGTGAGTGTATGGAAGGAGCATCTTCTTCTTTCTTCTCAAAGAACTCAACATCCCGACTAGTGTATACCCTTCTTGTTCTTGGATTCATAAGTCTATAGCCAAGTGCTTCATCACTGTATCCCAAGAAGATAAGTTTTTCTGATTTCATATCAAGCTTAGTTCTTTGTTTCTTAGGAATGTGCATACTTGCTTTACATCCAAAAACTCTAAGGTGTGAAATAGATGGCTTATGCCCTAACCATGCTTCCTATGGTGTTACTCCATCAAGAGTTTTCAATGGGAACTCTATTTAGTAAATAGACTGTTGTTTTAGTTGCTTCGGCCCAAAATATTTTTGATAAACCTGTATCATCAATCATACATCGCACCATATCCATGATAGTACAATTTCACCTTTCAACAACACCATTTTGTTACAATGTGTGAGGAGGAGCCATTTGACGATGAATGCCATATGTTTCAAAAAATCATTGAACTCATTGCTGGTGTATTATCCCCCTTGATCTGAGTGGAGTGTTTTTATTTTCCTACCAGACTCTCAAAAGGGCTTTAAACTTCTTGAAAGTTTCAAAAGCTTGGTCTTTTGTAGAAAGACAATATATCCACATTTTTCTTGAAAAATCATCAATAAAGAGCATGAAATATTAAAACCTAGAGTGGCTAGGTCTCATTAGTCCCACAAATCGGTATGCACCAAGTCAAGTTTTTCCTTAGCTCAAAATGTACTATGTTTGAATGGTGCTCTATTTTGTTTTCCTGCTAAACAATGTTGACATTTATCTATACCCTTTTTAGAGGTGGTAAACCCTAACCATGTCGTATCGATGAAGTGTGTCAAGATAGCCAAAACTCACATGTCCAAGTCTTCGATGCCATAGTTGAGCTGATGATGTATCCTTGGCTAAAAGTGCTTGATCATTTCATTGAACAAAATCCAACTGAAACATTCTTCCAACATTTGAAGCTTTTGTAACAATTTTGAGCTTCGTGACTTATCTCGAATTAGGCACATCTTTTTACCGCCTTTACAATCAAAGTCAATTTTGAGATTGTGATCTAATAATTGACTCATGGATAATAGATTTTTTGTTAAACAGGGACATAAAGAACATATGTAATTTTACAATTATGTTGCCCAAGTGGTAGTGAAATGGAACCAATGCCTTCAACACTGTATGATGTATCATCACCCAAAGAGACATGATTTTTGGTGGGTGTTTTACTCATTATGAAGAACCAATCTTTCTTTCTGTCATGTGTCGAGTTGCACCCGAGTCGACATACCAAATTTCATTTGTAGAATTGGATACTTCATTTGATGCAGAATAGAGGAAGTCATCATCATCAAATTGATCTTCCTGTTTGGCTACATTTCCTTGTTGAGTTGGTTTCTTCTTCCACTTTTGATAATTTTGTCCTTGTTTACTCTGTTGTTGGCCTGATTTTGTTTGTTGGTAATTAGTCTTTTTACCACTTGATGATCCTTGTTGGAATGTGTTGTACCAATAATTTTTTAACTCATGTCCTTTTCGACCACAAATAAGACATTTTTGTTGGTCTTTTTGGCCTTGTTGAGAATTACCTTGCTTCTGAGGTTGTTTACTAGACTTCACCTATTTTTTCCCTTTTTGATTAGAAGCAAGTTCCTACTCTTCAGTTTCAATAGTTGAGTGAATAGATTCTTCTTGTTGGAGCATATTCACTAACTCTTCAAAAGTTGTTGTTTGACCAGTTATGTTTAACGTGGTCACAAAAATCCTATAAGGAGGAAGAGCTCTCAATACTATAGGCACAAGTGATGTGTCAGTTACTTCTTCTTCCAAAGCTTGAAGTGATGCACACAAAGTTACCACTCTTCTAAAAAAACATTTCAAATTTCTCAGTTAGTTGCATTTTCAAGTTTAATAGTTGACTTTGGAGATGAAGTATTGTGTTCTTATTTTTGACTCATATACTATTTTCAACTTGTCCCAAGATTCTTTTGCTATTGTGGACTCACGAATATGAGGTTGTACCTCATCTGAAACACTAAACAAGATTATTAACTTTTCTTTTTGATTTTCACGATCAAATGTAGTTTGTTGTGTAACATCTATTACAGATCTTGTTAATATACCAGAAACAACGGACCATAGATTTTCAAAATCAAGTTGTGCATGAATTTTTGTTTTCCATGCTAGATAATTATCAGAACACAAAGTTGAGAATATGGCAAAAATAAATTTGGTGTCGTAATTGTGGCCATTGTGAAAACTGAATAAGGAAAGAAGAAGGATTGAACAATTTCTCCCCTTAAAGCATACACCCCCAAAAAAATATTATTTTATTTATTTTGGGCTCCTTTTCAGCTGTGTACAATGAATTTTTGGCACTATTGGCCTGTTACAAATTTGGGTCTGTGGTCGATTTGCTAAAAAAAAATAAAAATAAAAATTTTTGGACTCTTTGGTCTCTTTTCAAATACAAAAACTTATTTTTGTAATTTTTACAAGATAAATATTTTCCAAATCTGATTAAAAACTAGACCAAGATGTAGAGCTCACAAAAACACACACTTTCAAAAAAAATGGACACCTCAATCCGAGGTACCAATTGAAAGTTATGCCTTTTTTAAATTGTAATTTTAATATCTTTCGGGCCCCTTTCCAAAAATGGAAAAAAAAATCCCTTCTAATTTTTTTCACTATGTCCAAAAATGGAATTTTTTTAAAAATTATTTTTTAAAAAACTGTACGCAGCTAACGACTTACATGCATGCGTACTGCGTTTTAGGGCACAACTGCAATTCATCCACTTTGCATATGCATTATAATAACCCTTGGCCACACTTTTCTTTTATTGTTTCTCTTTGTACGTAGGTATTTCTTTTGCTTGGAGGATGTTTCTTCCTTCTTCCAATCAAGCTTTTTATTATGCAGTTGCAAATCTTCTCCCATTTAATTTTTAGTCTTCGCTTTTGGATGAAGGCACGTTGCGAGATCATTCAAATATGTGGTCTTCTCTTTGCTCGGAAAATGCAGTTCACAAAGAACCTTCCACGTTTGATTGGATCTCCTTTTTTGAAAATGCTCAAATACAGAGAAGAGGAAGAAGAATAAAAAGTACAGAGAAGAGGAAGAACAAGTAATGTGGGGATCTTGAAAAGCTTGGGTACCCACAGATCAAAATAATATATATATATATATATATATATATATAAATGCTTCCAATTTAAAAAATGCACGTACAAGTAATTTTTTTTTTTTAAATACAGAGAATGAAACAATGTCACCTTTTACAACAAATTAGCATCCAAGTCTACAAAGGCATGTGATTGTGCTCTAGGTGTTCTTCAACTGCAAATCAACCGTGATTCAGGGTGTGGAGCCGGGTAGGGGCTATGAAATGGTTGGGGGCATCTATGGCTCCTCCTAGCTCTGTAATTTCTCCAGATCTCCCTAAACTTCCCTAAAACTTCCTACACTCCTCTCTGGATCAGAATACTACTCTAATACCAAATCTTGACAATGAATACTTGAAAACAATATTGACATAGAAGCTTTGCACATAAACAAGACGGTGCTTGTGTATTTTATTAATATCAAAATCAAGCATTACAAACAAATGAGAGAGCTACAATATTTATAGATATTAGATAGCTTCTATCTCATCCACAATATATGGAAACAAAACATTTAATCTGAGAAAATATGCAGAAATAGCATATTGCCCCTAACTACCCCTATTGCCCCTCATGGAAATCATCCGGGAACAAAATATGTAAAAGATAGAACATGATCCCACAAACATTGGGATGATAACATTATCACTTAGTTAACTAACAACTAAGGACAACTAATATCTATTGACATAAGTTTAAAGTATTTAATTAAATACTTTAACGTATTACATTTATTCAAATATCAACTAATGAAGAATTAAGCTATGTTTTATTCATAACAAAGGCTCTAACAATCCGCCTCCCGCTTTGACCTTTCTTGCAGGCTCGATATTTGAATTTTTCCCTTGGCATGAGTGGGGCCGCGGTTCACTTTATCACTTTACACCTTTTATGGAAACAAGGCTCAAAATCTCAAAGTTCTCTACCGGCCCGCCTGCCCGCTTTGACTTTCAACGCTGCGTCTTAACATTTGACTTTTTCCCTTCATTTGGCGAAGGCTTTATGTCTGACCCGAGACATGTGGAGGCTTCCCACTCATTTGGAGACTCTGTTTGGATTTTCCTCTTGAAAGAGCGTTGAAGAGACACATGGCTCCTTTCGTTGCCTCGCCTTGTTTCTTTGTGTTTTGGCTAAGTCCCTTTTGTTTGGCGGGGCCATATGTCTGACCCTAGACATGTGGAGGCTCGTGAGCGCATTTGGGACCTACCTCCATATTTTTCCTTTGAAGTTACACCGAGATGACACATGGAGGCTTCCACAAACCATTCTATACTTAGCCGATTCAATGGCCACTCTATTCCCTTTTCGGACCTAGGACATGTGGAAATCTGGCACTTGTTTAGGGACCACCTTTGGCTTCAACCCTTAAAGATGCACCATTGAGACACGTGGAGATCTCTACCAGTTCTTTTATACTTAGTCGATTCAGGCTTGCTACCCATTTGACTTCTATCGGACCCTAGACACGTGGAGGGCATGCACTAGTTCAGGGGCTCTCTTTGGGCCACACTTTTGAAGTTGCACCGATGAGGCACGTGGAGAGTTGGTGCATGTTTGGGGAACTACCTTTGGCTTTGACCCTTGAAGGTGCGCCAATGAGACACGTGGAGCCATCCACCGATCCTTTCGTACTTAACCAATTTGGGCCCGCTCCTCTTTCTCTGCATTTTTGGCTGGGTCCCTTCTTCTTATTTAGGAGCGACTATGTTGGGTTCTGGACACATGGAAGATTTGTGCTTGTTATGGGACTCACTTTGTATTTCACCTCTTGAAAGAGTGTCAAGAGACACATGGTTCTTTCCACTGGCCTTAGACCTTTCAATGGTCGATTTAATTTTTTAAGGATTTGAATACATGGAGGGTTGGTGTTTATTTAGGGTTTGTCCCTTGGGTCTCACTTATGAAGTTACACCGATGAGGCGCGTGGTGAGTTTTCACTCACTTAGGATCCTTCTTTGAACTTGGCCTTTAGAGGTGCGTCATTGA
This sequence comes from Taxus wallichiana var. yunnanensis, assembly GCA_018340775.1. Lineage (NCBI taxonomy): Eukaryota > Viridiplantae > Streptophyta > Pinopsida > Cupressales > Taxaceae > Taxus > Taxus wallichiana. Next base: position 998,163,309 of record CM031239.1, read on the forward strand.
GACACGTGGAGGCTTTTGTCGGCTCTTTGTACTTAGTCAATTCATCAACTAGATTTATCTTTTCGGACTCTAGACATGTGGAGGGCCTACGCATGTTTGGGGTCTCCACTTTTGTGTGCCATACCAAAAGTGTGCTGCAAAGACACATGGCACCTTCCGCGGTCCTTCTATATTTAGCCGATTTAGGCCTCGATTGAACACTTCTTTTCTTCATGCAAAACCAAATTTTCAAAAGTGACCTGACAACCTGCCTTCCTGCATCCAATCAGAGATGTCCACGTACTCGTGGATGCTATGGTCAAAAATTGACAGGATGATACACCACTCACTCCCGAATGTGGAAAAAATGGAGAGAGGAAAACTCTACCATTTACGCTTGAATAACACATTGCTCCTCATGGAAAAGAGAATTGTAAATAACACTACTGGACATGATCCACGATCATAGAGAAAGGATTTGAAAAATTCATTCAAATGAAGGAAACAATTTCAAGCATCCAGATGGGGAGACATAAATTTTATCAAACCATGCGGACTACAAGATTTTAACAGGGTGAGATTGCAAATGAGCACCAATTTCTTCAAAACATAATTTTTTCCTATCTCTTAAGACTTCTCACTATGCTCAAACATCTCTCAAAGGCACCGACTCAAAATTTTTGAAACTTGAATTTTAAAATGAGGGTAATTTTGAGGGTGACAATAGTCCTCAATTCATTGTTTGACTAGGTCAAACTGGCTCAACTATGACCGGTGGCTCTAGAAAACACATCGTCATTTGCAACATGTTTACCAGTTCTCGGTCCCATTGACTCTATTGAATTCTCCATATATACATGGGTAATTGTAGTAAATTTATTGTTACATTCCATCAAACATTAGCTTTGGATGTGGTTTTTTATCCCTCGAGCTAACTTTTGATCATTTACAACTAGGGCCGATTTGATCGATGGCCTCAAAAATTGGTGGTCAATCGTAAATTGTTTACCGTTTTGAATTCCATCAGTTCCTATGAATTCTTGGGGTATATGAGGATACATATAAATTTACCCATGGTGTGTTTGCTCATCGATGACAACGTTTGAAAGTGGTTTCTTAGCCTCTCGAGCCTTAATTGAATGTTTTTGCAACTAGCAGGAAAACGTAAAAAGAAAGTTGTAGGACCTCCAGTGGGTAACCAAACCATCATGGAAACTTGTTGACACTTGTAAATAACTGTTTGAAAATCTATCATGTGACTTGTTGTGTGAAATTAAACTTTTGGCAAAATAGTGTTTCTCTCTCTTCCCTATCTCTTTCTCTCTCCTTGGTTATGAAATAAAGTGAAATGAAATGAAATAAATATGTGTCTCTAACCTTCTCCTTTTGAATGCAAATTATTAATATTATGTAAATGGAAAATTGAAAATGTTAATTATGCTAGATCTAGGTGGATGCCATGCCAAAGTGATTTATTGTTGATTTCATGCTCACTTGGTTTTTCAAGATGCAAGAAAGATGGTGAAAAGGTGTGGTGTAATTCACTGTTTATTATTGTAATTTATATAGATCATTGTAAAATGTATATATGTATAATGTATTTCCATATTACAGAAAATTTATATTTGAAATTTGGTAATATGTATGAGATGTTAGCTTTAGGGATGCCTTGGGAAATGTGCATTTAATCATAAGTGCAATTTTGATTCATATTTACGTAGGGTAAAAATATTGGATGTGTGTGTGTGTGTTAAATGAATTTGAATTTAATATCTTGCAGTGCATTTCCAGTGTGCAATAGATGATTACATCATTGGTGTGTTGTGTTTCTTACCTTGAAAATGTAATAAAGGAATCTAACCAGAACAGTCATCCCTAGTATAAGATTTGTGCATAACTCTAGTTCATACGGATCCTTCTTAGCATAGAAGAAATTGAAACCGTAGAATGAACTTAAACTTTTGCACTCAATGGCACCTTCTAACTTAAGTAAATAGGATCCCTAGTTTGATTTATCACCATAGCATGTATGTTTAGCGACACACCGTCATGAACCCGTCAATTAAAAGTGACATGGTTAAACTTTGTCTTGGGTATGTGGTTCCCTTCAGGATTGGTTATCATGTGTGTAGTAAGGAGAATGTTTTCTTTTTAGGTCTGACTTATGTGTTAGGTTGCAAAGATCACCAACTACTCTTGAAATTCACCTTTAGCAGTAGGGATTATTAATGAAGTTAATATTTAACACTTTTGTACCTTCCTCTCATTCTATCCACATTAGTTTGCAAAATGATATCATCCTAAGAGATAATTAATCCTCACAACTAAAATTTCTGATACTACACCTAAGAAATGTATTCAATAGATCATTTCTATAACTTAGGAGTCATTGTTCAAAGCAATGACTATGCGGTGTAACCTTACCATATATGGAGTAAGTAGAACTAACACTTCCTTAGTATCCTAGTGGATTACCAAGTCTTACGAAGTTATATATAGAAAATAACTTCATCATCGAATGAATTCCTTGTGTCCTTCCAAGGTGTTCCTGACCCTCTCTATCTTTTTCTCACTCTTTTGGGTCTTTTTTACTTCTTAGGAATATTTAACACTTTGGGTCAGCCTTCCAAGCGTCAATTATGAAATTCAAACAAGGGAAACATATATGTACTTAGTTACTTCTCCAAAGTCAGGGACCAAGCACTAGCATTATCTACTATCACCTAAGATTACATCTAAAGGCACATGATCATTACAAAGCATCCATCTACTGGCTTCATAATAGGGAAAAGGGTTGCATCACTTTGTATACACATCATAAGAGGGGAAGTCTATTATATTTCATCTCACACATTTGCATTCTTGTAGCATTCTCTATATAGCTCGCTATCATAGTGCAAATTACACAACGGAAACTGAGGGCATCATTACACAAACTTTCACATAGAACTACATAGATTTTAAAATGTAGTGCAACGCTCGGTACTAATTTCACTCTCCATGTGACCATCGGGGTCAGTCTGACTCCACATTCTACATTTTTTTATTAGATTTGATGTGGTTTGTGGACATGTGTAGGTAGATAATTTTTTGCGGAGTTAAATGTATAATCATCGACATTAGAGTAAGGTTAGAGCGATAATACGAAAATAACAGCAAAGCTTCTCCTACATAAAACTTAGGCATCTAAGTGGACACTAGTACCCAGATCAGTCACTAGAACCCGAGCACTCTTTTCCTCATGTGGGAACTCCTTTCCTACACATTTTTTGGTCTCAAAACATCCAGTGAGCCTTAACGACATTGCTTCATCTGTTTCACCTATTCAAATATCCAGATCATCACCAAGTTGCACGAAATCAACTAATTCACCCTCTCTCTCTTCCGAGGGTTTCATATTATTACATGTTTGTTGTGTGTCCATTTATTATATTTTATCACTTGTATATCATACACTACATTAATTACTCTAAAATATATATTTAATTTAATTTATAGTAAATCAGCTTCTAAGAGCACTCTAAGTAGTTCCGAGTCGATCTAAGTCTATGCGCAGTTCAAGGGTAATATTTTCAAGTTGTCAAGTTGAATCCGTGCCTAATGGATGTTTTAAGACCACTTTGATATCTCCTATCTAGCGAGGTAGATAACCTCGTTAAGTCACAAAATTGTTGTCCAAAATACCCCGTGCTATTTTGACAACTAACAAATCCACTTTGGACCTAAACAAGGAAAAATGAGTCAAGACTTAGGAAAATTAGGAAATATCATCTTTTGGGGCAAGACTTATTGTTCCAGACACTTCTCTTCTTCTTTAAAGGCCTTAGTATCCAAGACTTGGCAAAATTTTGAGTGAAAAGGGGTCAAATTAGGCATGTATTGGCCAAATTGGCCTTTAGAGGAATAGGAGGAACTGTTCATTTGTTCTTCATGTTCCCCGCACATCAGTATCAACCACATGAGGGCTCATATTGGGTTAATTAGGTCTTCCTTGTACCTATGAAAATGTTCCAATATTCTCTAAGTTCACCAATTTTTGGATTGGCCAACCTGGGAGGGATAGTGTTCGCATTGATTAAGGTAGACTTGGAGAGAACTCGACGAAACGGTTCTTCCATTCCAATCATTTGCCACTCGATCGAACAGGGAACAAGGGTGAATGATGTAGACTTATTCAAGTTCATTAGAAATGTCAGGCATTATGGGAATAGTGGGAACTATTCCCATTATCCTTGGTTCTGTGGACATCTATAACTTTTTCCAAGAAATGCATTGTGGATAATTTGGGCCCAAACAAAGACAAAAGGAACAAAGATTCCCTTCCACTAGTTCTCCTCCCATTTCTTTAACCAAACCAAAGTCAAAACATTTAAAACAGCTTTTGAAGGCCCATGAGGAACATTTCCTAGTTCATATAGTTCCCCAAACACATGCTGGGTTAAGCGGAGTTGGTTTTCGAGCATAACATTTAATCCAGGGCTCCAAATTACACAAAATTGGTGGCATTGGAACCATATCATTAGGGGCTACATTTTGGCATCAAGAAATCTAGAAAATGATTCTATTTTGAGGGTACAATTTACAAAAATGTGTTTGGAGGTGGAAAAGACATTTTTGATAGTGTAACTACCCATAATTATTGGTGAATGGTGCTTATAGACACCAAAAATTACACATTTTACATTTTCAAAAAATAGTTACAAAAGTCCCTAATGATGATTTATGTCCTTTCAAAAGGTGTTCAAGCTCCTAAACCCATTCGTAGTGTATATTTATAGCCTAAACATCCTTAATTAGCTTTTCCACACTTTTTCCAACTTCCTGCTTCATTTTATGCATGTTTTGGCCTTTGAAGCAAGGACCGCCACCCGCCTTCTTTTGATTTCTCCATTCTTTTTCCTCACTTTGGAATGATATTTATCACCCAAGTAGAGTATTGTGATAGGAAATATTATTTTTTCCTGGGGATCTATCTTAGGATTGACAGCTCTTTGTTTTTATCTCGATTGGATTAACATTACGATCAAGATCAATGGAATGTTGAATAATGTTTGGATCATAGCCACTGAGATATTCATATTCCCATGAGAATACATCATTATAATTTTGAAATAAGGAGATTAAATCTTTATTTTTCATCATCATCACATACATTTACATGTAATAGCTCTTTTCCTTGTGCAACATTGACTGGTTGGTAGTCCTCTTGACTTGTTGTTATGTTCTTCTCAAGTCCCCTCCGAATTCATCATCAAGACTAAAAATATACTCAAGAGTAACCAAACCTTTAGGTAACTTGTTATTTTAGCTAAATGATTTGATCACCATATTTTTCATGCAAATCAGATTGCATTTTTAGGAGAATACAACTTCATTTTGGATGAATTGAACACCTTGTTGATCACTATCAACTAACTTTAAGCTAACTTCATTATGAGGAACTAATGGTATGATCACTAACTCAACATGTTGTTGATTTCCTTAGATAAGGTCCTTAGCTAGTGAAAATTGTGATCCAAGGACTTTCATTTGGTCTACTTCTTTGTTCAATTTTTTTGGCACCACTTACAAATTGAGAGCCTCAAAACTCTTCAAGAGGTCCTAAACTCTATGTTTATAATACTTTAGAAGCTTGTTTTTGGTGGCACACTTCCCCCTCACTTGGTGGATGACCAATTTAGTGTCTCCAAATACCTTCAATGATTTGACTTATCTCTTTTCAACAATAATTAAACCATGAACTAATGCCTCATACTCTACTACATTGTTACAACATGTAAACTGCAACCTAAGAGAAAAGAAGAATTTATCTTCCATTGGAGAAATTTATGCAACATCTTCCTGGGCCCATTTCTACTTATAAAATCATCAAAGAATAATTTCCATAATCCCGAAGCATGATTTTCTTATTGCTTGAGTGGTGTCGGGAAGGTAAATCATTCTTCATGAATGCAGTAGTTTCCAAATCTAGTTTCTATAGTTGTATCGTAAGGATCAAATTCATAATTCTTCTTAGCCCATTCATCTAATAACATATCAGAAATTGAAGGAGGGATAGGCTACTCAATTGAAACTAACTCATGCTCTTGATCTTCATTATGCGATAATTAGATTGGAGAGGAGTAGGATCATAAGACTCAACATGATAGGAAAATATAGGCTCATCTTGGATGGTAAATCTAGTACCATATCTAGTTCTTAGGAACATATGAGACCAATCAAGACAAGTAACCACCTACTTTAGTAGTAAAGTATATTGATAGATAAATGAAAACAAAGGAGGAAAGTCAATGATTGATACATCTTGAGTTATGGCTAGACTTAGACAAGCATGAAGGGTTAACGTAAGAACTTTGATCTCTCCTAAGATGATAACAGTTGAGCCATCAAGCTACAAAACACCATTCGAAACAAGATTGTAGTTAAGACCTAGGATATCAGCAATTTTCTTAGGCATTACAAAAGTATTATCCCCTGAATCAATCATACAATTATGAACCAAGTGTTTTCCTACAATTAAAGACATATAAAAGGGTGGGATCTTCTTAATTTTTCTTACTTATTCTTCATTTTCTTGGCACATGTTGGTGCAAGCATGAGTATTTTGAATAGATAGATCAACTTAAGGCAGCTTCTTTGAGCTTCATGTAGGAGATCTCTTTTGATGGAATAGCAGGGTATCCCACATTATCACATTTACATTTGTCTTCGTTGTCTCCGCTCAACAATGTTGTTAAAGGGAGGGCAACCTATTTGTGCATTTGAGGTATGGTATTCTCCTTTCTTTATTGTTATAATGTTGGGATAGGTGCTTGTTATCCAAAATGTGCCCCCGCTCATTTTGTGGCTAACTCCTCTCATTCTCCCTCTCTTGCGCCTCAGTCACAAAATTTTGCTTTTCAAGCACTCAAAACCTTCTGGAAATGGCACCATTGGATAGAGCTCTTTCTCATCTTTCCAAAAAGGTAAAGTTTTCCTCCTAACTCCATGTTATTTTCAAGTTATGGCTCGGCGGAGTTTTTGTGGGAAATTTTCCCCTAGAAGGCTCGCAGCCAATCAGAACTCGCCACGTGTCCAGGCCAAAAATATCAAAGCGACCCGATTTGGCTCTGTTTTGCCCTAAAACTTCAAATCGCCATATCTTTCGATCCGAGCTCAATTTTTACGTTCTTTTATATCAATGGAAATCTGGTGAAATTCTCTACAAGATTTCAGGGTCAATTTTGCATTTTAGTGGAGTTTGGAGAGAGAAAATCAAAAACGCTTCAGCACGTGGTAATGGCGAAATGACGCTTTCAACAACCAGCTTTAATGCAAAATGGGTCACATTCTTCTTCAAAGATGGCAAAAATGTCAAGGCATGGGTCTCGTAAGGATGCCCATGCTATTTTAATGCATCTTCATTCAATGGGGAATGGCTTCCACATTTTTTACACGTTTTCTCTCTCCTAGGCTCGACCCATGCATTGTAAAAGCCAGATTTGGCTCATTTTTTGAGGTGGAACATTTTTTTGGATAGTAAGCTTCTTCTTTCACCTTCAACAAGTGATTTTTGCAAGTATCGACCTTCTTCATGATTGTAATGGTTTCGCCTCTTTGATGTTGCAAATGCAAGGATTTTGACAATGAAAATGACAGTCACAGTACACTTTATGATCAATTTTCAGTCCTTTGTTTGTATTGTCTTGCTTCATTTCAAACCTTTAATTGCATCTTATCAGCCTATGTATGATGTTTCATGTTGCATTTTATGAAATTGTGTCAACTTGCATTAACAAGAAGTGTTCACCACTCCTTTGGTGTATCACCTATTAGTTTAGTTTCAATTTTTGCACTTTCTATCTCTGTCTCCTTGGAATTTAGAGTAGGATTAGGATTCAAACCTCTGTAATTATGCAAATAACAGATCTGATCAGAGGAGTTTGAGGAACCAGCCTCTAATCTGGAGATTCCTCTCTCATTTTACAAGTCCCACACTTAGAGAGAGGTTTCAATGTTGTGCAATCACACTGGATGCCTGAAACATCAACTTAGAAACCTGATTTGCATCCAGGGGTGCTGCTGATTTGCAACAACAATGCCTTTAGTTTGAAGAACAAACTCTATTACTAAACTAGGTCTACTAGAAACATCGATAATTTGTCCTTACCGAATCTACTCCCAACTTCATTTTCCTTATGAAAATGATTATCTTGATTAGAAGAAGATGAAGGCATCCAACACTCTCTTCTTAGACCTTGTATTATCGAAATATGAGTATGAGCTCTGTTGTAACTTCCCACAACTTGATTTATTGCAAAAACTCATCAGGTCCAAATAACATGAGATCGGTCTCGTGGTAACTTCTTGAGTTCCTTCTAGATTATAGTTGGTTGTATCCATTAATGGTTCATGTTGATTGGAATAATTTTAAACCATAAATTTTTGATCTTACAATGAATTTGCACAAATATACTGATTATGTGGCTAATTGCATGGAAAACACCATTTTTTCTTGTACAACATTATTTTTCCCTGAAACCAATGCTTTACTTGAGCTAAGAGCAGGAATCGACTAAGTATGAGAAACTATCGAAGAGGAATATGTAAATTTTGACCTTTTCATCTATCATTTTTCTTATTTTTCCCATATCTTTGATTTGGGTATTGATTTCTATAGGGCTGATATCCTTGATTAAAGCCTTAGTTATAAGATTTCCTTAGTTAGGATTTGGGTAATTTCTATAAGATTGGACTTGTTTTTTTCCAAAGATATAACTTTATTTGACAAATTTATGATCAAGGCTTTCATTTCATCATCATCCTTTTTATTTTAGGGAGATTTAGATGTAAAGGGCTCATATTGGGAATCCCGCTCAAGAATAGGAGCAATAGAAGGTTGTGCAGCTTGAGGAAACTCAAGAAACAAATTCATAGGTGATCTAGGGGCTATTTTTTTAGTTTGTATCAAAAAAATTCACCCCTAATGTCTATTGGATAAGCATTAGGTAATTTTTCAACTCCCATAGATTGTATCATATTAGCAATATCATAATTTAGAGCACTTAAGAAGTAAAGGAAAGTACCTTGTGGATTTTTTTCTCAAGAGAACTGAAATTTTGTCATGTGTCTTCTGAAATTTGAAGTTGGAGTCATCCATAAGCTCATTAGGATCCCTCTTAATAGTTGTTAACTTTTCTAGCAATGATATGTTGTTTATTTTTTTTCAAACTGTTGACATATATTTGTACCAAGTTCATCCCAGCTATGAATGGAAGTAGGTCTCAAGCTTCTATACCATTGAAGTTTTTTACTTTTAAATGAAGAAGCAAGGATTCTAACTACAACATCATCTTATGTGATTAAATGAATTGAACACACATTAGCAACATCTTGAATATGATCAGCTAGGTGGTGTAGTTTTCACCAATGAAGAAAGGGATACTTTTAAGAGTATACACATTGGTATATCATGTTGTGCATTGAGAACTAAAGGACTACCACCATTAAAATTGACAAAGGGGATATTTCTTTGTTGTTCCATGAATGCAATGGGTCTTAAAATTCTAGAGGACATCAAGAAAGTCCTACTGGGAGGAAGAGTGGAAACAATTCTATTTGGAGAATATGGTGATCTCTAAGATGCTCTACCTCTAATTATTATCCTTGGTAATAACTACAAATATTTAAAATCTTCACCACTTGTTGCACTTTGTCTTGTTTATATCCTTCTCATGAAAATAGGCACCTTGACTATTGAAACCAGTAAATATGGAGATTGGAGTCACCAGATGTGTTGAAACAAGCCTCCAAAGGCTATAAATCAATAAGTCACATACCATACTCAATGAAGAATGAAAATAAATCTTTCAATATTGTCCCATCGGGTGTGCAGAATCTGTTAGAGCTCAAAACTATAGCCACACTTGAATCATGAAGATCCGGGCTTTGAGGCAACATGGGACTGCCTCTAAGTTGTGGGACTTTCTCTTGAGATGACCTCTAGAGAAGGTTGGTTCCTCTACCTATTCCTAATGCTAAAACTACTCAATACTATTAGAAATGAAAATATCTAGTCCTACTCTAACAATCCAAGGGACTAGGGAAGAGAGAGATGCATGAAAAGGAAATAATAAGATAATAAAGGTGATAACACCAATAAAATGGGGAAAAGACTCTCAAATGAGGGGAAATGGGGAAAATGAAGGAGGAGAGGGTAGAAAAGAGTGACACGGTCCAAAGCAACATTCAAACTTCCATTTTCATGGAGCTCAATAGAAGTAAAACCCTACAAAGGAAATAAAACATGAAGAACACACCAAAATAGAAATAGAGCAGTAAAGAATTACAAATAAAACAAGTTATGGAGAATAGCCACAAAACATAAATTATATTTCTTAATGGGATGCACGGTCCATTACAATGGAGGAAGAAGGTAAAAACACCTTGCAAAGGTCCATATATGAGGCCTATAACTCATAGACACTTAAGAAACACTCTAAATGAATCCCTTGTGTTTTGATAGGGTATAACCTTTACAAATGAGCATCATTTTACAATATATAGAAACTGGGAGAGGAAAGGAGGAGGGAAAAGAGATGTAAATTCATATTTCTATCTTCACCCACTAACAACATGTATTAAATCACTAAAAACAAACATGGGATCTCTTGCAATACCGTTCTCCGTGTCCTTGGTTTTCAAGAGGAGGTATGGGCACCATTCACTATTAAATATGGAAGTTGAGCTACGGAACTACATTTTAATTATTGGTACTATTTTTGCCACTTCCACCCACCTAACTCCACCATCCTCTAAAACTAATGATGCTAAATTGAATTTTGTGATGATACATTTCTAACAAGACTGATTTTACAAGATTTGGAGTTTTGGGGAAGAATAAATGGCCAAGTAAATTTCTATTATGTGGGAGGAATGGAACGAGGTTCCCGTGGGTTGTGACAGCCTATTTAATCAAATTATGCATTAGGGTAGATAAATCATCTAAGAAGGGTACCCGAGGAAAGGAGGAAGTGTTTTTTTTTCCTCGCATTCCCGACTTACCCGATTCGACTACTTCGTTCATTCTTCCCTGTTCTTAGTTGGTTATGTCACCCGATCAACAAATTGTTCAAACCATGGAACATTTCCATGGGTCTCAATGGTTCCCAACTTAACCACCCACTTGATGACAATGCCCCACCCCCTCCCCGTGGATGATGTGGCAATGCAGAGAACAAGAGGAACAAAGAAACAATTCCTCATATTCCTTCAAAAGCATATTTGGTTGATTCTACCTTGTTGACCCCCAATTTTCTAATTTTTGTCTAAGAATGGGCATGAATGGCTTGGTAAGGAGGAAAGGAATTCCTTGAACTAATCCAACCTATCCAAAACATGATTTTTCCCATATCTTGATCATGTTATACTTCCCAAGTCCAAATGAAAGTGCAAGTTATCAAAATAACTCTAGAGGGAGTATTTTGGATAACATAATCCTTGACCTGGCCTAAATGGTACATATATGGTCACCAAAAATGTAAACCTCCAATAGAATATGGGATCCTCTAGAAATCTAGGACATCATGCTAACTATATCGTTTATGACCCTTTATCCACCAAATGTGTACTCATGGTCTCTCTAGATTGTCTAATGTAATGGGTATGAAAGTAGTCTTAATAATTAGGAAATTATGATAGGAAAAAGGTTTTAATAGTGTTATGGCTTTTATACCTCCCTCATGTGGCTCATATACAAATCTATAAATGTCTAGATACAATCGATTGGGAATACAATGTCACATGAAAGTATGGTTTACCTCTCCTCCATCATAAGTACTATGTCATGAAATTCATATGATCATAACACATTCATTATCATGACCACAATGTTGTATCTAGTAAAAATAATATATATGAGAAGATGTGGTATAACCCCTCCATTTAAAGTAGCCCTCACTCTCACTAGGTAATACTTGTGTGTTATCCTCTTCTCTTCTCCATTAGGTTTTGTCACTGAAATTTTTCTCCCTTGATGGGAAGCCTAAGTATGCCCCATATATCCTCTACAATTACTCTTGTCTCCCTTAACAACAAGCAAAAATTATAGGTGTCTTTATTCCATCACCAATGGTGTGAGAATAGAAAGGTTGATGTGCATCATGTGAAGCAAGTGTTACACAAAGTTTCATTCATGTCATGATTTGGGTCAAAATTCTAATGCAAATTAATATTTTCATGTGATGCAAGATTTGTAAAATTTGTCATTTTTTTGAGTAAATATGACATAAAATGATGCCATTAATTAAGTGTAATAGTGTCATTTTTTTCATTATATATCCAACATATTTATACATAAAAAATTAATTAAAACACTTTAATTACGATTGCAAATACAACACAAATAGACCAATAAAATATAGAAGTACAATACTACTAGAAATCTCATAGAAATGTGTGATGGAAACATTGAAGGGAGATGCATCAAAGAAACTATTCAAGAGGGATAGAATATCTTTGGAGGAAGCGGGATGATGAGGAAGGGGTTTGAGGGAGGAAAATTAAACCGGTGGGGAAATGTTGGGGGTGCAACACTCATTTTTTTATGACCAAGCACATATGAACCACGTTTCATTTTCATCAATTGTTGGAAAGATAAATTGGGTGTGGTGTGAAATTCATTTTGGAAATGTACTTTGGAAGATGAATAATTCCTAGGTGAACTTACATATGTTTTTATCCTAAAATCTACCTATGTTTGATATACCAACTATGCCTTCATGGTTCCAAATATCGTTTACTTCGTGTACATGCACAATTATGGTTTATCTTTAGCAACAAAGGTAGCAAAGCATAGTTTCCTCTTAGCAATAGTCTTGTTGACATTGTTTGTCAATAACCAACATCACAAAACATTGACCTTATATTTTCCTCGATGTGGGTCAGGTATAGACACTAAGACTCCCATTTGGAAACACCCACTAGCGTAAGTAATGTTTGAGGAAATTGTAAGTGAGAAAATATTTTTGTGTCAATGCTCTTTCAATCATCTACCTCATCCACGGTTCAAATAATGGAACATTTTAGTTTGAAGGATATAATTCAATTAAATGGTTGTCAACATTATTTCACATCATTCTAATTTTGTGCAAAGATAGTCACACAATGCACAATCCTAGTAGAAGAGTCGACACTAGTTTGAAATGTCTAACCCAATTCTAAATTTGGGTACTTCTAAGGTTACCTAAGGATTGTGATGATTGTTCCTAATGGGCCAATCCTCGGGACATTGACCTTGATACCCACATGATCCTTGTCCTCAGAGGCTTTGCAGAGTGTCCTTCACCTCCACCTACAGATTGGAAGCTTTCATAAGTTTGAGATCAAAAAATTTATGCCCTTTACCGCAATTCCTCGTAATGCATCCTCACCATCCAATTGATCTTCTGTTAAGAGACAACGTAGAGTGAAAAAAAAATCAACATTTTCGTTTGAGTTGTGTATTCCTAGGCCCTTTGGTTGGCACTTATGCATAGAGTATACACCATTTTTAATTGTAATTACCATTTTTTATTTACCTTCCAAGCTTACGTTACTAAAACACAACAAATTAATTCCAACAATCCCTAAAATTTGTAAATCTAATAAAAGTAGAGATTTTTGAGTTGACGGCTATTAAGACATATTTAATGTTCAACAAAAATTGCATAAAATAGGTGATGTGGTGATGGTGATAAAAATTGACATGTTATCCATATGTGACTTGTCAGAAGAAAAAGAGAATCACCTATGTTCCCTCCAATAGATTCCCCAACCTGAAAATTCTCCTCCCTCAATCCCCTTCTTCATCACGACTCTTCCCCTGTCTAATGTTTCACCTTCAATCCTTCAAATTTTACTTCTTTAACACCTCCCTATCGACGTTTCTAATGCATCTCCTTGGTGTGATTGCTAGTCACAACGTATAATTAGAATTTTCCATCAAGGCACACTAGAAAAAAACATGCTTACGTGACATGAAATCCTTTTTTGAGTAAGGTTAGGTTATAGTAAATATTTTTTTAATTGAATAGAATATCCAAAGCAAGGAAATTCAAATCTATTTTCTTGAAGGCTTTTGGGTGTGCAGGTCAACATCAATAATAATACACTATAGTGGGTCCATTTATTGTAATATTTTTGGGATGAGAGATGATGTTTGAACTTTCACGAAAAGGTATTAACACTATTTTAGAAATTTAATAATGCAGTAGTTCATTATATATCCTTGTAGAAAAAAATAGGAAATAATTTCCGCGCATTAGGAATATGAGATGGTAGAGATAAAAAAATCAAAATGTGGGAAATGCATAGTTTTAGGCATTGCCTTTTTCATGGTAGCCAAAATAATACTACTTATCCAAAATAGGAAATTATATTTATGTGGATGCACCCTCCCGAATTACAAAAGGTTACTTATTTCCAACGTAGGTCGTGACACTTTTTTAATAGACTAACTTTGATAGGTTGGTTTAGTTTTATTTTTAAAAATGAGAGGTGACAAATTTGGGAAGATATTTTTACATATCTCTAAAAGGTCCCATTAAAATATTTTCCATATCGAAGAGAAAGCAAGGAGAGAATATTTTGGGGGTGGTGTGAGGGTATGTTGAAATAAGTATTGAGTGACATGATTCAATTTAATTAAAAACATTGTCGATCTTAAAAATAACTTTGTTTTACGTATTTTTCTAGCCATATGGAGGGGTCGCGAATTCATCGACGTTAACTTATCTATCAATTCTACAGAGCCAACAATTGGGCCTTACACAACTGAAAGAAATGGAAATTTTTGAAAAATATGGGAAAAAAGGTTTTGGTTATTTATTCATGGTGTCGAGGTTTTTAAGCAAGCGAAGATTATTTTGTTAAATAAAACAAAGACAAGAATTTAAATTTGGAAAGAAAAAGGTGGAAAGTAATTAATTACTTGCATGTCGCACATGCTCCATTGTTACCTCCCAAATAATATTTTTGTCCCATACAAACTCAATTATTCCCACCCAAATAATATTTTTATTTGTGCTCCACTTTATCATCTCACTCTCACTTACATTATTCATGTGAGAGTGCAATTTGCACTTAAAGAGATGAAAATAAAATATAGGGAAAATCTAATAGATTTCAGGTTGGAAACACTGACCACATGGAAACCTTGGAAATACACGTTGTTATTCAATAATGTGTATCACTTGTGTGTGGCAATATCAACCTACATCAAGCCTTCAACCCCTTCATAGCTCGGCATTTGTCCACATCCAGCCACCACCCCGACATCTACATAGCCATGTTGGCATACTTTGTAGCTACTTTTCATCCCTTCTACACATGTTAATGTGGACCTCAACAATTATTTGAAGCTAACATCCCGACTACGTGGCTCGTTATCCAGGTCATCTCCTTATTCGCATGTCATTACCACCTCTACATGGCTTCTTCTAATAAACAAACTGAAAAAATGCACTCTTCCAACACAAAGTCCAATATTTTTTCACGTTATTAAATAGATGGCCAAGATAGCATTGGATTTTCAGCGTCCATGGAAGCTTGATCCTAGCTATATGAGTCTTTAACCTATGGCAAACCAAACAACCCTAAATCCAATATGGGCAATGCCTTTGGCATGATAATTATTTGTAATTTCAATAAATTTGTTGTATTTTTATTTTATAGTGTTAACTATATTTCATATTATATTATTTATTTCATTATGTAAAATACATTAAACTATAAAAATTATATCCTAGAAATATATTTATTATATTATATGCACTTTTATTCTTTTGTGTTTTAATTAAACAATATTGTAATTTGAAAAGTTCAATCTAAATTTTAAAATTTAACAATCAAATAAGACAATATTTAAATTATTTATTTATTTATAGAACTTTCTATAATAGTTAGTAGGTACCGATAATGAGGTTAGTTTTGGCTTCTTGGACTTCCCCTCCGAAATGAATTTTGTCACTCAATGTTGATGGTGCATAAAAATACAATCCAAGTCCAACTTGAGGAAGTTATGTATTCAAAGATGAGGAGATCCAACATCTTCTAATCTTTGGAGTCGATGATGGAATTCAAACAAATATTTAGTAAAATGAGTTAGCTCTTCTAAAATTTCTAAAACCTATTGTTTTGAATGATAGAAACGTCTCATTACGAAAGGATACTCCCAAATTGATTAATATAATAAATGAAGGAAATATGGAACCGCGATGTTTCATGAGACAAATTTAGCGTTACATATCGTATCCAATATTGGTACACCCTATGTGTCTACATATTGGACTTACAATTTGTTTGAGGATTTGAAGAAGTGATAAAATGAATTAATTTTCAATTAATTACACTTAGTTTGATGATTAGGGTGGTAAAACTATAAGTTGAGGACTTCAATTGTGTCAATTCCGAAAGGCATGCCAATTAATAAAGGTGGTGTCTATGGTATATACCATCCCATCATTCTACTCCAATAACTTCTCAATGTTCATGGTATGTGAACCTTTATGGAGGTACTAAATGAGTAGGAGTTGTATTTTGGCAACAAATAACTTTGATTTATGTGACATTGGTTAGAAATTGTAGATCTCTCACCTCTTTCTTAGTGTAAATGAAATGGCACTTGGTTAGAAACATGTGTTGAAGAATTAAGAGTAGGACACCAACTATACAAAAAGGGCAATTGGAAATGTGGCAGCCATTTCTTTTGCAAAGGTCTTAAACAGAGAAATTAAGAATTCTCTAATGTGGCTTTGGGTGGAACAAGTTTGGTGAGTAGTTAAAGAAATGGGTGATATAGAGATTAATGAGCAGATATTGTTAATGAAATGGGTGGCATGTAGTTGTGCTTTACATTGTAAACTTACTATCTAATGTTGTTAGTATCTTTTTCCTCCATGAGGATCAGACTACTTTGGATAAAATCTCTTTGCTAACCATGAAATCCTATAGCAAAAAAGGAGTTGTTTGCAGTTGCAAGTGTCAATTTGTCCCCTATTGCACTAGAGGAAGTCCCTCAATGTCGTTCAAAATATTTAAGCAAGGACACGACATAGGAAGTAATAATCATAGGTTAAATCCACCAATGGGACTGTATTTTTGGTCTCTTCCATTTTTTATATACTAGGTCACCTACTATGGGGTCTGTGTTATCTAGGTTCTTATCCCTTTTGAATGTTTTAGTACAAGTATAAGTCTTGCATTTTCAAAACATGTGTAGAATTTTTTTGCTAAATCCAAATACTTGTGTAATATATGTAAGCACGAAGCATAACATACATTAACTATGGATGTGAATATAGCATAGAATATACATACATGTGTGGATTATTTTTTTTCCTAGAATGGTTTTTTACTTAGCATTATGTTGTGGATAATGTGTGGGTTATATAATATTAAAGGCCCATTTTTTATGGTGCAATTCACCGCACACACCATGGTGATACTATTATCACCTTGCTCACATTAAGGCATGTGATTATCTCCGCACACTTAGAATTCATTGTGATTTTGCAAAGGTCTTAAACAGAGAAATTAAGAATTCTCTAATGTGGCTTTGGGTGGAACAAGTTTGGTGAGTAGTTAAAGAAATGGGTGATATAGAGATTAATGAGCAGATATTGTTAATGAAATGGGTGGCATGTAGTTGTGCTTTACATTGTAAACTTACTATCTAATGTTGTTAGTATCTTTTTCCTCCATGAGGATCGACTACTTTGGATAAAATCTCTTTGCTAACCATGAAATCCTATAGCAAAAAAGGAGTTGTTTGCAGTTGCAAGTGTCAATTTGTCCCCTATTGCACTAGAGGAAGTCCTCAATGTCGTTCAAAATATTTAAGCAAGGACACGACATAGGAATTAATAATCATAGGTTAAATCCACCAATGGGACTGTATTTTTGGTCTCTTCCATTTTTATATACTAGGTCACCTACTATGGGGTCTGTGTTATCTAGGTTCTTATCCCTTTTTGAATGTTTTAGTACCCGGTATAAGTCTTGCATTTTCAAAACATGTGTAGAATTTTTTTGCTAAATCCAAATACTTGTGTAATATATGTAAGGGAAGCATAACATACATTAACTATGGATGTGAATATAGCATAGAATATACATACATGTGTGGATTATTTTTTTCCTAGAATGGTATTTTACTTAGCATTATGTTGTGGATAATGTGTGGGTTATATAATATTAAAGGCCCATTTTTTATGGTGCAATTCACCGCACACACCATGGTGATACTATTATCACTTTGCTCACATTAAGGCATGTGATTATCTCTGCACACTTAGAATTCATTGTGATTTTGACGCAAAATAATATAGGATAACACATTATTTTGTCTTTGTTAGCACTAGAACTCCTAGATAATTAGACACATGCACTCACAATCACTACTCAAGTTCGCTTTTGGCCATTTGGACTTGAAATCGTTTTCATCTAAAATTGAGACCGAGACCATTACAACCACTCACTTGCATATATTACATTATTCTTTTAGGCTTTTTTTTTTCAATTTTATCGACTAAATTTTTCATTTAGTGGGATTTTCCAAACTTATTCAACATTTTTGATGAGTGTTTTTTGTGTTGAAGAAACATATTAATGTATTCTAGATGGGAAAAAACTAAAAATAAAGATAATTTGACTCGAGCAATTATTCTTTTTTGAAATACATGAATCCGAGAAAATATTGAATGTTAAATATGTTGTGCATAAATTAAACACTTAAAACATCAAATAAATTAGATTAAATAAGTAGAGTTAATAAATTGAAAAACTAAAATAAAAATATAGTAAAGTGCTTACGTCCCCCAAATATCCAATACCTTCATGTTATCAATTATATACATGTAATACTGAGTATCCCAAAAACATAGTATTTGTATCATGGATATTTGAATTAATGGGCCTCTCATCAAAATCTAAAATGGTATATCACTTTCTATACCCTGCCCCAATCATTTTGGGATGTCTTAAATGTTTATAACTTTACTAGGGTGGACAATCCATGGGTTGGGTACTCCACGACACGGTTCGGAAACAAATATGAGAGGGTTCGACATCTTTCACACTACTCAATGTACCTTGAAAAGGTGCAAATTATGTGGTTCACTAGTAAAATTATAGGTTATGATCCAAATGATTGAAGTCAATATAAATAACAAGATGATAAATTTATACATGAATGATGCATCCTTAAACAAATGAAGGATGTTGACTCGTTTTGCATATTAAACATGTGATACTCAAGTTGTATTAAATTATTTAAAAATGATTTTAAATAATGAATTTGTATCATATTTTATTAAAATATTTCAATTTTAAAATAATCAAGTTGTATCAAAATCCATTGAAATATTTTGATTTAATAAAATAATTTAAAAATAATACCTACATATAAGGTCCCTAACAATGGACACAAACATTGACTTGTACCAATGCCTACTCACTTTTATTTTAATATATGTCCATGTACATGATAAACATGCAATCAATACCCAAGAATTGTGTTAATATCAAAATAGTGGTGTTAAAACATAAATGATATACAAAACTAAATATAAAAAGTATTATACATGTGGGGTGTTGCCATATCTCACTGAAGACCATCCATGTGATTGAGAGGTGTGATAATCATCTTCCTCTTCTATGTCATATTGTGATGTTACACAAACACGCGAGACACTTTGAAACTAATCTGTAATATAGAATTCCCTTGCCAACATATTTTGGTGTGAAGCTCTACCCAATACTGGTGCCTAAAGCATCAAAAAAATTGCACAATATCAAGTTAGAAAACATTTTTTTTTACCATTAATTATGGAGAACTAAAAAAATATTATTTTCATAAAAAATTGTCAGTGGAATACTAGGACTTGTGTTATTTTTATGTTTTGGTTTTTTTAAGGATTTTCTTATACTCGTGACTTTCAATTTTTGTGTTTAAACAATTATGGTCCAAATGTGGAACAAAATGAGTTTCCTCCTTAGACTTATCGTACACAAATGTACCAACAATATATATTTGGATTACACAAATTACTTAACATTAGCATGTCCTTGACATACAATACATAACTACATAATGATATTTTATCTAGCAAGAATAATATTTTCTAACTTTATTCAAGTGATCATGATGTTGTCTAGACTTGAAGTTTTGAGTTGTTGTTTAGTCAATCTATTTTTCAGGGGACCCCAAACACCTAACATTCGGGGAAATGAGCTACGTGGTCCATTAGAATATTTAATAAGATACTACAAGAGGTCAAGATTGTGTGACATTAAGTTCATCTCCCTATTCAAATTGCATTATTTAGAATTTGGTTGACTAAAAAAGCATAAAAAATTTTAGAGATCAATGTCAACAAAATTGTATAATACCTTAATGTTGAGAACACTAAATTAAACCTTAAAAATTTTACTCCCGAACTTAAATCCAAATCTTGCATGACTAATTTACTAATATAATCAACTTGTGTATTGTTCTACAATTACAAAGTTAAATGTAATAAGTCATTTCCCGTCAAGCAATCCAATAGATCTAAATGAATTAATGGTTGGATTGGCCCCTCTATCTAATCCTTAGGAATCTCCCATGAATATAGAGGGTCCAAATCCATTATCCCGTCCCTATAGAGATCATACATCACTTCGATAAGGATTTCCATCCCGACACCAAATGTAAATGTCACCAAGATCTGTATAGTACATCAATGTTGAGACCACTAAATTAAACCTCGTCAATCTTAGGCCCAAAATTAACACAAATCTTGGAACTAATTTCTTGGTATCATCAACTTGTATATTGTTCTACAATTATAAGGTTTTTGTAATAGGTCATTGGTTGTAGACATAAAATTATGCACTTATTACTATTACATCACACCTCTAGTATATTGTTGTATACATAATTTCTAAGTACGAAGATTAGACACTAGTGACACCTTTTCCTAGTCCTTTTATTTCTTTTGATTGATTTTGATTGTGACATTATCTTATACTTATTAGATTTATATATTTTGGTTAAGTCACAAGGATCCCTATACCTACTCTTATTCATGTTTCTAATTCTTGGATTTAACACAATATCACCCATCAAGAACACTACCGCTCGGGTGTTAGTGTCCCTTATAGGTGCTTTTGTTCATTCTCTTTGGTTTTATAAATTATCGTTTGGCACTTAACTTTGGTCTTTGGTGTCACTAGGTGTCGAAATTCAAACAAAGAATTCATATGTATAAACAACTTACTCATTATTATTAGGGGATGGGCAATTGGGCTATCACTTTCTATCTATCATCTACAAGATTAACAATGTAGTGCCCACTTCCCTTCGACACCTTTTTAATTATTGGTTTTGATACTGTTGACTGCATTATGGATATATTATAGCTTTTGATTTAGCATGTTAGTAGATATTAGATATATTGAACTGTT
This sequence comes from Taxus wallichiana var. yunnanensis, assembly GCA_018340775.1. NCBI lineage: Eukaryota > Viridiplantae > Streptophyta > Pinopsida > Cupressales > Taxaceae > Taxus > Taxus wallichiana. The sequence goes on from CM031239.1 coordinate 998,184,750, forward strand.
TTTTATTCGATTTGTATATGATGCATATGGACCATTAGAGACATTTGATGTTGATATTGATATACTGTTGACATGGTTATTTATCTATATTTCTAACATGTGATATATTTAGTCATATTGAGTAGACCTTTGATAATTGGATTAATGTTGTGATCATTTTGACATGGATGAAATGTGGAATAGAAATGTGCTAGAAATTGTAAGTGATATCGTATTTGCATAGATGATATTAATTTGTACATACTTGATTTTAGATTTATATCGTATATTTTGGCATGGATGTTTTAATGCGGCCACAAGGTCGAAGGAGGTATTCTTTCTTTTGCATGTATATTATATTCATAACAACATCGGGGATTAAAGACCAACCACATCGGAATTCGAGAAGAATTCAACTAGGGTCACCATGGCAATATGTAATTGTGTGGGTGTTAGAATTATTTGGTTAGGGGAAAATTGTGACCAAGGGGTCATGTGTTGTTTTGTTTTAATTTATTTCTTTTTAATAATGTTAGTATGTGTTTTCTTTTAGTAATGAAATTTACTTGTTTTATTATTTAGATTTTTGGATATATGTTTACCCCTTTATTATTCATGGGTTGTAGTGTCTTAATTAAGCTAATTTAAATTTTTCCTAAACTAATTAAAGATGTGACCAAAAAGAGTTCATTTATTAGACTTTATTTACTCTTGGATTTTGTGTTGAGTGTTGTTTGCTTGAGTCTTGAGTGTAGTACACTCTACCCTTCATGGGAAACTCGAATTTGGCCTTAGAGGCCAAATTTGGAAGCTTGTGGGACAAGTCAAACTTGTCCCACACCTCTTAAATGCCTATGCCAACCCTACCTATGGGTTGGGGGGTCAAATTTAGGCCCTATTAGGTGTTTTGGGAAGATAAAAAGGTGAAATGTTAATTGCACCTTCTTTCAAATATTTAATTTTGTCCTTTGGGGGTGTGGGCTTAGATGGAGTGTGTAAGTTTCTTGTCATTCCTTCAACCACATATTAATTGTGCATTGGAATATGAGGTTGACCAAGTGATGTGGAGTGGAGAGGAAATGAGGTGGCATCCTACTTGGAGCCACATCATCCCCCTCTCTCCTTTCTCTATTTATTGAATTCATTTTGCTTGTTTGGGGGTTACTTGATCATTTTAGTCTCTTGAATTTTTTTGAAAAGTGAGAGGATTTTGAGAAGGCTTGTCGATTGTTGAAGATTTGTGGATGCTTGCTTGGTTTTGGAGGATCTTGGAACAAGCTCTACCATGGAGAGGTAGGAGCTTCACCTTAGTTTAAATTATGTTCTTTTTATTTTGTGTTCATATGTTTGTGTTGTGTGTTGTTTTCCTTTGGAATGTTGTTGGATATGGGTAGATTGCCTAAGTTTGGAGTGGGAGGAGACCATGGGTATTTTTTTTTGTAGGGAGGAATAGGAGTTTTCTTTCTTGTGAAGGGAGTTTGGGTTGGGTGTCCCACCTTGTATGAGGGATGCTTGCATTTCTTCTTGTTCTTGTTATGAGGGAGGCATAAGAGATTGAGGGAGGCATAAGAGTATATGGAGGTATAAGGGGTACTTGAGGGAGGCATAAGAGTTTGTAGGGGATTTGAGACATACATTGGAGGCTTAAAGGTGGACACCCATTCCCATTGGGAGGCATAAGTGGCCTCCCATAGGTCTTACTCTTTTGGCTTTCTTGATAAGCCTTGTTATATTGTTGCTTTGTTGATTCTTCTTGTTGAGTTGTTGTTTTTGAATGTGAATGGAATGGATGTGAAACTATTTGTTAAGTATTGTGGAAGCTTGTAGTTGCCATGAGTTGAAATATTCTTCCATTGTAATGTGGTTGGGGCTCGGGGCCAATTGAGAGGATGGCTTCTCCTCTCCATTGGATATCTTGGTTGGGAGGAGAGTGTTGCCTCTCCCCCTATTTTGTTGTGAATCAAACAAATTCTTGCAGGAGCTATCTTGTTGGTGGTTGGAGCTTGAAGTCTTGTTGGTGACCATGTGAAAATTCCTTTGTATTTTTACCCACTTAGAGTGGAAGAAATTGTAATAATGTACTTCATTCTTGTATTTACATTTTGTATGACTTCCCACATCAAGTGGAGAACATTTTATTGATCTTGTGAAGAAACATATTGCATTTCATTGTGGCTATGGAAGTGTATTATATATTGAAAAGAAAGAAGAAAGATTTGTGTGAATTAGTTTTGAAATGGAAAAGAAAGCTTACTTTCATTGTAGAGTTGTTTTATTGTTAATATGTAATAAGGAAAAAGAAATGACCAAAATGGATATATAGTGCAAAATTTAATTAGAAGTTACAATGTGAAAATGAGAGTTGCATTCAAATAGTTGGGTTGTTGTAATGGGTGTAGACACTAAAATTAGGTCACACTCCTCTTTGGTCCCTCGACGAATAAACACCCTTCAAACACATTGACCTAGCCATGGCCCCCTTCACCCCACTAATATTAATTTAATTAAATTAATTAAATTAATTCATTATCCTCACTATATCTATTATTTAAATATCTTATTTTAAATAATATCCACACATCTGATTCACTCAGACACCTCACCAAGCCAACTCAACATAAGACCTATTCTTAGTAAGTTGTCATAACTAACTAAGACTTACCCAAACCCTAAAAATCAATGCCTACATTCCCTCTAACCACATTCCTGCATGCTCACAACAAACACCCAGCCTAATCCGTGGGTTAACGACATGAAATCGAGGAAATCAAGAGGATCTCCCTAGTTTAGTAAACCTAGGAAATCTCACCTTGACCGATGCCAGTTACCCCTAACCGTCACCGGTTAAGTTGGAACCGCCATCGGTTACCCTTTTAACCCCAAAACAACCTTATTCTCAAGGTTGGAAGTTGGAGGTTAGAAGCAAAAGCAAGGTTGGCGAGAAAAACACATCTTCAGAGAGTAAATTCTAGTGAGAACCCACATGCAAGGAAGGAGATCAAGCATTTTCTCTTGCACAACCATCCCAGCCATGATCTGATCTAACCAAGCAAAGAGGAATGTACATGCAGCCCATGTAAAAGCTTTCCTTCAATTGGTGATCACTCACAGCATTCAGACGGAATCCAAGTAAGTATAACATCATACTTTTTTGGTTTATTTTATTTCATCATCATTTTATCATCTATTGTTTACCTAGCCACATATTGACCTTCTCCAACATTTCCACCTCTATATACACATTAAAACCTCACCAAATCCTACCCCAGTCACCCAATACCTCATCCCGACCAACAAAATTCCTTTGTGTAATCATAAAGAAGACCCAAAGCTTATTACATGGCATTTCTAGATTTCCACAGTAACCGGCACCGGTTACACTTGACCGTCGTGGTTACGCTTAACCGACATCGGTCTCTATATTTTCCCATACAGCCCAAAACAGAGACCTACCCACAAAATTTCATCTCACCCTCATCCACCTGTGATCTACCCGAGACCTCTGTCAAACCTGTAGAACCCAAAACCAATCATTTGACCTTTGGATTCTATTCTAGCTTAGCTTGTTAGATTATATCTATTTCTTATTGTGTTTTAAATGAGATACCTAAATAATTTTGAATTACAATAGGATTTACTTTTTTACAGACATTAAATTGTTTAAAATAGTGGACTGACAACCATCTAGGAAGTATCACACTTCCCGGATCTAGCATACACTAGGCAGTTCACTGCCCATATTGTTTAATTCCTTCTAGTGGTCTTGTTTTGCATTACAGGTAGTTCCTCCTAGCCAAAAGGAATCTCTCATGATCAGCTATGGATTCAGAAGTCATACGCGCGCAACAACCCATCAACCAACATTTGAACAGGTATTCCTCCTACACCCATTACCCTATTTGTTTCATCAACACTTTAAAGAAACGATCTAAGAAACAAGTGAAACATTTTGGCATGCCCGGTGGGACCCATCCGGGGTTCCTTTCATTTCATTCATTCCTAGGAAAAATTGTGTGTTTGTTTCCCTTCTGAAAAGCATACACATTAATTTTCTTCCTTAGTAACCCACCTTTTCTTTCTATTTTCTCTAAAGGAAACCTTTCTTTTGTTGTAATTAAAAAGAACCATTTCTTCATGTTTTCTGCATTATAGTGAAAGAGCATCCCTCTTCCCCTTCATTTTATTGTGTCATCTAATTTCACACTTCGATTTGGGCTTAAAACTAAGTGCATTCCATTTTGATTTATCACATTAGATCACATTAATTGAGGGCAACCTATACACTGGAAGTTATGACCAGTTGATGGTTAACAAACAAATCATAGAAAGCACATCTCTCTCTCTCTCTTTGAGTCTTGCCAAATTACACAAATTCAAAACAAACACATATTCTTAAACAACATCTTTCCTGGGAACGCTTGTCAATGATCGCACTAGTCCGAGGATTGGTAGGTACTCCCCCGACTCACTACTCTATCAAGTCATGGTTCAGAGTGAACCCCACCCCACCATAACATACCGAAACCTCACCTTTTAGATCTCCTTCTTTGTAGGAAGCCATCCACACCAAAAATTATGTTTCACAATTCATGTGTCAATCCCTAAATAGCATAAGCTAAACAAACATAATAGAAAAGGCACTCTTAGGATCACATTTTTCTTAGTGTTTCTACTTGGCTTGCATTTTAAGGTGAGAGATCACGCTCTTCAATTTTTGGTTCATCCCGCATGCTCCTCATCACACTGGTGTATTCCACTTTACCGAGTGTGTCTGCGGGCCATATCATCATCAATCTCGAATTCTAGGTCTGATTTTACATCGATTTTAATTCACAACCACTTTTCTTTCATCATTGTTTCAATTTCATAGTAACCGTCGTCGATTACCTCTTACCGTTGTCGGTTATACCCAACCGACATTGGTTCCAGGTCCTTTGGTTAGCCTACCCAAAAGTACATTTTATTTCACTTTCTTCCACTTTTCACAGTTCTGTCATTACCATCATACCCATTGACATTGTAAACATCATTAGATTTGGCATACCTATCATATTTCACCTTCTGCCTTATTTTTCACTCACTGTCCATTTTCTACAGTGACCGATAAGCGGTTACCCTAGACCGGCGTCGGTTTTCCCTAACCGGCATCGGTTAGCCTGTTTCACATTCCAACCACCATTTAGTACCTAATCCACTTTTTGCCACCAGAATCATCTATTCCTGTTGTTCTCTGTGTCATTTACAGAGAAGCAACCCTACCTGATCGATTACTGGTTCACATGGTGCTAACCCAAAGACAAGCAAGCACACTCGTATTTCATGCTAGTTGTCAACCACTCCCACCTAGTCCTTCACTACCTTCCATTTTATCACCAGCCATGGATCCCATCCAACCTATCACTATCACTACCGGAGATGAGGAGTTTGCACGAATCCTTAACCAAAACCCTATCACTTTGCAGTTTTACCTTTCCCACTCATCCACTCGAGATGCCTCGGGTCAGTTGATATACGGCATGCCCGTATCTATCCCCTAACTCTCGTACCCACTCCCGCATGGCCCTATCTCGGCTCTGTGTTGCCCGCATCTACCTTACCCCTGGTCATTTTGCAACTAGGTTCTATACCCGTTATGATCGCCTCATCTCGCCATCTCGGTGGCAATCGCTACCTCCACCATACCCATGAAAACTACCCCAAGCATAACCTCATCCACCCTTAATGTCTCACATGTACCTATAGCTACATTACCACCTCCAATGTCGGTGATCCCTACCCCATTTCAGAACATGGTACTTTCCATTCCACAATCATTAGCCCCTTATTGCCACTAAGGTTATCACAACCCTTCCACACCCATATACATACTACCAACAACATCCTGTTTCATCCATTATTCATTTCGGGTACATACCCCTTGTTTCACTACCTTCTTCTCAACCAACCTACATGGCAACCCCATACACTAGAGTGCCACCCCGTTATATGCCCAAAACCAACCCTCTCACACTATAGGAGGCACCCAATCATCGCAACCCACCAATGACCTAATTAAATTGATGTTGGACAAGATGCAGACATTGGAGGCATCGGTTTCCAGCTCCCACAACACTCTCACCTACGACGAGATTTGCAACGAGCCCATTCACCCATCCATTCCTATCCGCTCATACCCCATGCATTGGGAAATGCCTAAATTCAATCGTTTCAATAGCAAAGAAGACCCGCAGCAGCATTTGCGGTCGTTCAAACATGGGTGTTATCTGATCACTCATGATGATGCCTTACTCTTGAGAACCTTTCCCATGTCCCTCACTAGACCTGCATTAGATTGGTATAGTGGGTTACCTAGAAACTCTATATTCTCATTCAATTAGGTAGCCCAAGCCTTCTTGGATCATTTCTCTATCAATATCGTCAAGAAGGTTACCATGACCGATCTATACTCCACGCGTCAGTATGAGGACGAATCTATTGCAGATTTTGTCGCTCGCTAGCATAGCTTGATCAACCAACTTACCTTCCAACTGCCACAAACAGAACTCATCCAAATTTTCACATGGGCTTGTGCTAGACATATCTCACCAACCTTTCAGGTCCAAACCTTCCAAACATTCGATGACGCATTCATTATGGCACAAAAGTTAGAGATTCAGGCCATTGAAGAGAAGAAAATCTAATTACATAATGATACCTCTTCTTCTTCCAAACCACAAACCAATTATTCAAAAGCTAAGGGTACTGCTAATGCAGTGGTACTCAAGGCTAGCCTAGCTCATCCGTCAAACCAAGCTACCCCCTCATTTAATCTCTCACCTGTCCAGACTTTTCAATTCAGACGAGAGCAGAAGAAATATACCCCAATTGGGGAACCTTACTCTTATGTCTTAGAAAATCTCATCAAATCCGGAGCCATCACCCTTCCACCTATAAAACCACACACTGGTTTTGACCCTGCTCGCCCCATGCCTGCATGGTATAAAGAACATGACTTCTGTAACTATCATCGAGTAAAGGGTCATAGTGACGGCAATTGCATCACTTTCAAAAATATTGTCCAAGAAATTCTCGAGAAATGTGAGTTAATTGTGGATAATCCTAATGCACCTGCCAACCAAAACCTACACATCTTCAAGAAACCATTTCCCAACCATGCCCCTTCATCTAATCAAACCGGTGAGACCTCAACTCATGATACCCATACCCGCGAGGTTCATGCTATCTTTAATGACGTACCTATCGCCTCCCAATTACCCCATATTCCTTCCATAGAGGAGATCCTAGCCCGAAATCCTCCTTCCGCATTAGAACCAACCTCCCATGTTCCTTCACCCATAGAGGAACACCTTTCATCTCCTTCATCACCTACGGAGGAGTCTTCCGCTAACATTGAGACCATCTCACCCCTGACTTCACCACTTAGAAAACCTTTACCCACGTACCTCCTCCACCCATAGAGGAGCACCCATTATCTCCTCCACCCATAGAGGAGCACCCATTACCTCCTCCACCCATAGAGGAGAACCTATCCGTTCCTCCACTTATAGAGGAGCTCCCATCATCTCCTCCACCCATCATAGACCCAGTTGAGATACCTTTGCCTCTTAGCGAGCATTCTCCATTAGCTACCCAAAATCCTACAGACCTACTTTCGGCTCTCTTACCCATGGAAGCTGAAGCTAGCTAATTCCCCATCTCTAAGACACATTTTATGGGAATTACAATTAGGTCCTCACCAACTCCACCTACAAACATGTCATTCTCATGTTTGGCCGATCACTTAGATTATGTGGATAGAGCCTTACTATGGGGGCACCTTTTACTTCCCGTCTCAACACAGATGTAGAGATCCCTTATTGATACCTCCACTATCTACCCAAAAATATTTCAACCAATCGAACCAAACACAACCACCTCTATCACAACCCCTTCCACGACACTTGTTATAGCTCAAACCACACCCTTACCCATAACCCGACCTACATCTAAACCCAAATCCACACATACAACATCTTCCTCAACTAAACCTATTACCACTTTAGGGGTCACCCCGACCACCAGCCTTACTCATCCACCTATTAAACTTGGATTTAGCTACATCCTCCAAAGTCAACACCACACCTACTCGACACCCAAACAGAAGCACCAAACCCATAGAACTCATACCCTAGCCGCACCAATCACACCTGCACTTGTCCCACTGTCTTAGGACCTCAGCTGCCCAACATGGTCAAGCAACCTCCACCCACCAATAAACCAAAAACACAACAGCCCATTCCTTCCTCACAAACCTCTAACCTACCCAGACACCCAACCTAACTTACACCTACACCTGTAGCATCGTTACCACCCATACCTCCAATACCCTCAGCTATTGCTTCACTACCCACTACACTTCAGTCATTGTCTCTCACACCCCAAGCACGACCCATGTCATCTACCTTCACAACACCCCCATTATCCCCATGGGTAACTCACCCTCTTCCTCCATCTGCTTTTCCTTCTAGACCTCATACACCCACATCACCTTTACCCAAGAAGGTGCAACCCAAAACAAAACTCCACTACCCCACAATAAGGTAGTCAAAATAACCACACACCCTCCTACCCATCCATCTACTATACCCCTACCTAAACAAACACGACCGATACCTAAAACTACACCAGCACCTAAACCTCTTCCAAAAACCATTCCTCGACAATCAACCATGCCTACACCCAAACCCACGTTCACTTCTCATTGCGATCCACTAGCAGGGTCCTATGCCAAAATTTTAACCAACCTCCTTGAGACTTCGTCATCACATTACCACCACTCAGACCTTACGACCCCCTCAAACCCAAGCCAAAAGGGTTTGACGATACTAAAATTTGTGTAAACCATCGCATGCCAGGGCACCATGTGGAGAACTACAAGGCCTTGAAAATCATCCTTATCCAATTATGTCCACCAGAAACCAACTTTGACGACGATGACCTTCTCGATGAGGATCCTACTTCACCAACACCCATTCCCACACTACCCACTCAACAACCGCAACCTCCACCCTCACAGCTCCTAGAGCCACCCCAAAATTCAAATTTAACATGGTTCGCATCGAGAACTTACCACACCACCACCCAAATGTCATTTCACCCAACTCACCTTACAGGATTTTTCTCCTCCAAAGAGGTTTTTACCTGTCATGTCATTATACCACTCATCCTACACCTTCTCCATTTGCCAACTCCCTCAAATCAACATGATACACGTCACTACAAATGCATAGAAGGGTAAAGAAAAGGCAACCCGACCCACCAATTAATCCTATACCCAACATACCATTAGCACCCATACCTAAAATAACTATTTCGCACCCCACGTACTCCCATTTCTAATGGCATCACACATCGCACCATGCTCAAACAATTACACCAATCTCCCTCAAAATGTCCCTATATGACCTCATTCAAACCTTGGAATCCCATCATCAAGCTCTCATGGAGGTTCTTCAATCTATTGAGGTTTTACCCAATGACCCTACACCCGTAGCCTCCATTATCACACCCCATCATGTAGCCTCTCTCACCAAATTACCATCTTCATCTTCACCCCACCTTGTTCACCAAGTGGCCTCCCTTAGCTTCTCAAAGGAAGAGATCACGCCACACCAAAATGATGACCCGGACCCAACCCTCTTCATCTTTGTCCACATCGACGACATATGGGTACGCCATGTGATGATTAATGGGGGCACTAGCATTAACATCATTTCATCCCATGCATTCGCTCAAAGGTATATACCTGAAAATTATATGCATAAACATCCAGTCATGTTGCATTCATTCAATGATGATGTCACCTCTACACTAAGTAATGTCATCCTCCATGTTCACGTGGGTCCCCGCACTATTCCAGGATTGTTTTACATTTTGAAGGGAGAATTCCAATATAACTTGTTACTTGGCGAGACCTTGGATCCATATCATGGGTTGCGTTCCTTACACGTTGCATCGTTGTGTAAGGTTTGAACATGAAGGACACACTTATACCATTCCAACTGACCCATCACCTTTCAAAACATGCAACATGCTTTACCAACCCAATGATGTACTCATACCTATCAAGCCGTCTACCTCCGGGACCACTTCCGCTTCACCTACACCTCCACCTACCAAGAGTCTGACCGCTTCTACCACACATACCTCCTCCATTCCTACTGCTGCCATAACCTCCACGACTGACCCATCATCTTCCCAATCCGTTAACTCCACCTCTACATCGACCTCTGACACATTATCCATAATAGTTACCTAGATACCAACCACTGATCCCTCGGAAGGTGTTTTTCAACGCCTCACTTTGGGGGAGTACCGCCTATATAGTGTCAACACATTCCTTACTCCATAGGAGTATGGAAGTCTTCTTCAACACCCTCATTATGATCACCGCATAAGAGAACGCCTCCTTTATGGTCCTCCTCATCTTCGTACTAGTCTCACCTATGGGGGACTTGATACTACCACTTACACACCTGAACCACCATCACAAACCCGCCCATTTTCCGCTGACTTCCAATCACTTACCAATTGCCATTTTTCCCACACCTTCCTACACCGATGTGTGTGGAAGGGTTTTGGTTTTAGATTTTACGAGCAAGGCCACCATACTGTTATTCCATGTACCACCCGCAAACATAACGACCAGTAGTGGTATCGGCTTCCCGAACCACCTACCAAACAAGCCCGCATTGAACTCATTAAGGACACTATCCCTTCTCCATCTTCTTTACCCGCTCCACCTTCATCACCACCTTCACTGACAAATTTGATGGATCCTAAATCTATCCCTCCTAAAAAAATTCATAAACACCATTTCCTTGGTACCTTTGACTTATCAACGCGAGGGCGAGGCCCCTTCCACTCTTCCCTTCTTGTATCCCGATATGATCGATGAAGACACACCTACAATTAACATCATTCAATGTCAGGATGATGAATCCATACTCACCTACCTCGATGTAGAAGACTCATATATTCATTGATCGTTACCCTCGAGAAGCAAACCATACATTGTTACCTTGTCTTGAAAGAAAATCAACACGTAACCAAAGCAGAAAAAGTAAACGAGGAAAATTTGCTCCTAATTGGCTTGGACCATACATCGTAACTCATACCTATGGATCAAGTGCTTATCGTTTATCTTCTCTTGAGGGTAAACCCAAACCTGAGCCCCTTAACACCTTGCATCTTCGACCATTTTATTGTTGACTTTTGGTCCTACTCACCTTTTGTCTCTTTCCATGCTCATCCCTTGAGCGCCATTCACTCCATACACCTCACCAACGATTAAACAAGAATCATGTGAGTACCCATCACTCATTATCTTCTCTTAAATATGTGTACCATGGCACTACACATAGCATGATTCTCATGGATACTTTTCGTCTACCTTTAGATGAGATCCCATGGTCATTTCACCTTTCCTTTTGAACAAGAGTCCTATCTTTCACCTTGGTCTTGTCTATGACTACAAAGACCTCACATGGGACCAAACTCCTTGAGTCAAACTTCTACTAAAAAGATGACTCCCTCAAAAGGACATCTTCCTCTCAAAAAATTGCTACTATAAATAGACTGCTCCCTCGAAGGACAGCTATGTAAAGCTCTTTCTAAAAAGGGGTGGAGAAATCAAAGCTTCCCGCATCGATCAACTTCACGAAGACCTCAAGGAGTTCAATTTTATTTTATCCCATATAGACTTCCCGCATCGATCAGTCTATCAAAACAAAAAAATTAATCATGGACTTGCCCATTGTGACCTAGGACCTCTTGCCCGAAAGGCTTGTTACTTATACCATATAAAAATTACCTACTCTTCACCCTTTAAACCATGCCCACTCTCATTTCCTCAATGCCTCAAGGGACTTCTTGGAACTTAGAAATTTAGTGATCCCGTGACTACTTTTCACCGTAGACCAATCAATCATGCAATGTCTTTAGGGTCTTACATTCATCACCTCTGCCAAGGTATGATCTACTTAGTACAATCCTACCTAATCAAGTGGCTTTATTGCCCCCTTTTATCTTTTAACCATCATTGTTTATGTTTTGATTATCTTATATAGGACTTGGTCCTCGACACTTAATTTTGGGATAATCTTCTTCTTTTGCCACAAGCGACCCCACCTACATCATTTTACCTATAATCTACCCACGCCTAGCAGATCTAAACCCACAACATGCCCAAAACTTACAAACTCATTTTCATACCTCCTCATATTCTTCCCTAGCTTATGGGAGAACTACATCAGCCTAAGGTCCCTTTTCGCTGGGACTATTTAGGTAGCACTCGAGGGCATGGGGCCCTTGGAGGTTAGCTCGGCCATTCTCTACCCTAAACAATTCATCTTCCATCTTCCCCACCATTTACATCACATCTCACTTAATTTCCCTTTTATATACAAAATTGGAAATTAAGCCACATGCATAACAAGTTGCTTCATATTCTATACATTTATTACACCTACCATTTCTCTATCATCCCTATGCATAGATTATACCACACCTCACATATGACCCATAGTATCATTCATTGCAAAAAATAATGAATCACAACTTAACCAAACTTAACTCGATCCATGTCTAACCAACCTAACTCATCCATGCCTATAACCTAACTCATCCATGCCTACAACCTGACTCAATCCATGCCCAGCCCAACCTAACTCAATCCATGCCTAACCAAACTTAACTTGATCCATGCCTAACCAACCTAAGTCATCCATGCCTATAACCTAACTTATCCATCTGCCTATAAACTGACTCGATCCATGCCTAACTAACCTAATTTCCATCCATATCAAAAACAACAAATCCATATCTCATCTACCACAAGCCATAAACCAATATCTCATAAACACATCAACAAATCACAAAATACCATGTATCTCATCATATAAATCAATAAATGTGTATCTCAATATACATGCCTATCTCATCATGTCCATCATCTCAAAATGTCAGCACGTAGGCCGATATACAATACAAAATGTCATCGGCATGTAGGTGGTCTCATATATACAAAAATAATGAATCAATACAAAATCTCTTTAGCACGCAGGCCGGTATATGCTAGAAATATACAAATCACTCATACATCCTCACTGTCTTCAGCATGCAAGCTGGTATATGTATCAAAAAAATAACTAGTATACATCAAAAACCAGGTGACCACATATCAGGCATCTCACCGGATGTCCTCCATCTCTATGTCACCTATACCCTCGACCTCTTGTGTCCCTGTTGGCACCTCACCTAATGCTGGTAACCGTGTGTTGGTGGCCTCTCCTTGATCGGGCCTCAGAGGTCGCTAACTTCTCGTGATCTCCACACTATGAGTGTTGGATCTTGTCCTCTCACTGGATACTTGTTGTGCCCTGTACTCGGCATAGGATGTGAAATCTATCCCAACCACCATAAGTTGGTCCTGATAGAATCTCGCCTCACCTAGGGCATCCCATAACCTGGATACAGGCATGGTCTGTGGTGGTCCCATAGGTATCGGCCCCTGTACTGCCTTCTACCATGCAACCTACCTGCTTTGCCTATGAACTAGGACCTACTCCCGATGCCCGTGGTGGTGCCCCTTGCCCCTTTTACCTCACCTATAATGACCTAAACTACTCCCGGACCTCTACACACCCCACCTATACAATTTACTATCCTCCTTCTTCCTCTTTTTTTCTCGTTATTTCCCCCATACCCAAATTTAATTTTTACCTACCCATAAAAAACCAAAAACTGAAAAAACCAACATTTTAATAAACCAACCTCTAATTTATTCAATCAACACTATAACATAGGGCATTTACCTCGTTGTGCTCCCACCGTCTCAGTGGCATCTCTGGTCATTATACCATTGGCCCGCTCGATCCCTCTCCAGCCTCTGCCATCACCGAATAGCTACTCGCAACCTCCGACCAATCAAATCTCTCGCCCTGATCCCATGGACCCACTACTCACCAACCAAACCCTCGTCAAATCACACTACCGACTCACTTTGTCCGTTTCCTCAGGCACCCTTTTCTCTCTTTTCTCTCTTTTATTTTGTTTTCTCACTTCACAAATAATAAATCAATAACAAAAAATGTGGATTTTTTGTTTTTATAACCAACCTAACCTATCCGGCATCGGTTACCTTGACCAGATCGGGCCACGTGCCCTACCTCACCATCTTCGGGATTGACTTATATCGATGCTTGCCGGTTAGCCATGACCAAAAGCATCGGTCACCCTCACCTACACATTGTCTTCCCTTTTTTCCTTTTACCCCACCCTTCACCCGACCATTTACCCACCCCACCTTTACCCAACCCATTTACCTTACCTTTCCCGACCTCATCATTTCCTACCTCCCTTTTTCTTCCTTTGGGGACGCATTATTTTACCCCTACCTTGGCCTTACCACGCCGTGACCTCGTTATTTGGACCTGGACCATCGCTAGTGACATTTGACCTCATGTGTTTGTTATACCTTGGCACTATTATTACCTGTGTTGATTGACCTGATGACCTTACCTAGCCTATTGTCGTGACCGTTTATCCTGACCCTACCTTTGGTGTACTGGAACATACCTCAATGTTCTTGTACCTAACCTACGTTGTGTTTCCTGACCATATCCTATACCTTGGATACCGGACGCACTTCAACCTTGTTTGGATAAACCTATCGACCCTAGACGATGTAGAGTTTTCTCGCTCTTAAACTCGGTAGCGTGCTACTGATTTATTTATGCGCGTGCATTTGACTATTGCTACCTTTGGCCGACCCATTACCTAGATTATCATTACCAACCAAATGTTAATACATGTTCAAATGTGTTTGGTAGGGTGTAGGAGGAATACATGTTCAAATGTTGGTTGATGGGTTGTTGCGCACATATGACTTCTCGAATCCACAGCTGATCGTGAGAGCTTCCTTTTGGCTAGGAGGAACTACCTGTAATGCAAAACAAGACCACCAGAAGGAATTAAACAATATGGATAGCAGTGAATTTCTAGCACATGCTAGATCCGGGAAGTGTGATACTTCCTAGATGGTTGTCAGATCCACTTGCTTTTAAACAATTTAATGTTGTGAACAAAGTAAATCCTATTGTAATTGAAATGATTTAGGTACCTCATTTAGAACACAATAAGAAATAGATCTAATCTAACAAGCTAAGCTATAATAGAATCCAAAGGTCAAATGACTGGTTCTGGGTTCTGCGTAAGTTTGACAAAGGTCTCGGGTAGATCTTTGGTGGATGAGGGTGAGATGAAATTTGATGGGTAGGTTTCTATTCGAGATTTCATAGCGCAAATTTGAGCTATGGAGATTCGTACCTAGCCCCATGCAACTTTCCTCGCACTTGCTCGTGAACTTGGACATGCTCCGGTGCTTGTGGTGGTTTCCCATGCCCCTATGCCTATATATCTCTGGGGCTGTAAGGCCCCATCTATGCCTAGGCTGTGGCCTGTAACCGGCCTTGTAAACTGCCACCGAGCCTATAAGGCTGCCCCCCGACCATCTCCATCTCCTCCATCCACCATCTCGGGCCTCACTGGACTAGCCACCTATACGTGTAGCTCTACTACCTCTACCTCTAAACCCTCCAGCTGTGTATGCAGATACCCAACTGGGTAATCAGTGTGGCTACCGTCCCCGTAGGGCATCTCTCGCATTATAATAGTAGCTAGGTCTAGTTGCCCTGGGTCAGGTAGTATGGCTCGAATCGAGCCGCCCACCACTACTCGTACTGTCTCGTACATCCAAAGTGTCATCTATCCATCGCCGATCCACTGGCTGCTCCTCCTCCCCTGTGGTCACTGTAGGTTGTGGTAGAGGTAAGGACCTCTCCACGTCATCTCTCTGATACTATGGGAAGGGTGGAGGAATGTCCTGTAAGAGCTCGAACTATCATCAAACTCTGTCTACTAGGATCATCTCATCCTCCCCAACACGGCGACCCTGTATCCACCTCTCTAGATGGAGCTCAGCTAGCTCCTCATGCATATGCCTATATGAGGGGAATCCCACATATGGCCTCCATATAATGTCCACTCCAGATAATCCCTCTAATAACTATCAAAAATGGGCCACATCATGTGTCGGCCTATCTGATCTCCTCTCCTATCACCGGCACCCATCTCTTATATCCCACCCACACAAATCTAGCTAGGAATGCATTTGCTCAGGGCATCCCTATAGGTTACATGCACACTATGTGCTCGTATACCCAGCAGTGTAGTATAAATGTACAAAGACAAAGCTAAACCTACGAATCGTTCATATGCCCATAGCTCTCTGTATAGATGCACCAAGAACGATGGTGCCTAGGTAAAGCATGTCTCATGCACCATCATATCGTGGAGTACCCCCATCAGTGATCAAGGAAAGCATCCACCCTCAACATTTGACAGTGCATAGCAAGACACTACCTCCATCAACATAACCACTAGCCTCGTCTCATCTGGACGGGCTAGGTACATCTCTCCATAGCTCAAAATGGTGCTATGGAATCTCAAATCAGTCGCCCCCTCACCAAAAACTGTCCCAATCAGCTCCTCTGAGGCCTCGAAGGAGATAGAGTAAACCTGGGCACCCAATATGGGTAACCGCAAAATCCGGAACACGTCCTCCAGGGTGATAGTCATCTCACCCGTCGGCAGGTGGAATGTGTTGGTCGCGGGATCCCATCTATCGATGAGTGCGACCATCAAGTTGGGCTACCGAACAACATGTTTATAGTGATAAACCCCACTCAAACCCACTACCTCCACATGCTGCAGCTCCAACGGGGTCACTGCACCGCGCAATGTCACCAATAGAGGCGGAACCCTGTCCTACATATGTAACTGCGCTCTCCCCTGCATCCAATCTAAGCACGACATTAATCCACATTTACCATGACCATATTCACCAATTATCATTACCCTCCACCCTATTTTCACCCTACCCATCTCAACTACCTAGCCCACATCACTTTTGCACCCTTGTGCCTAAAATCTTGACCGGTACTGGTTCATCCTAACCGACTCGGTCACCCTTAAACCGGCATTGGTCACCTGTTTGGTGACCAATACCAGGTTAACCCTTACCGACCACGGTTACCCCTTAACCAGCATTGGTCACCTGTTTGGTGATCGATACCGGTTCCACCCAACCGATGTTGGTCACTATCGCGGAAAACCCACGACTTTCCAAAACCCCCTTTTCTAAAAACCCCTACCCCTTTTACCCCACCTACAATGACCTAAACTACTCCTGGACCTCTACCCACCCCACCTATACAATTTACTATCCTCCTTCCTCTTTTTGCCCACTATTTCCCCCATACCCAAATTTAATTATTTCCCACCCACAAAAAAACATGAAACCAAAAACCAACATTTTTATAAACCAACCTCTAATCTATTCAATCAACAATGTAACGTAGGGCACTTACCTCATCGCGCGGTTACACGCCTCTCGGTGGCACATCTAGCCGCTGTACCGGTGGCCCGCTCGATCCCTCTCTAGCCTCTTCCATCACCGAATAGCTACTCGCAACCTCCGACCAATCAAATCTCTCACCCTGATCCCATGGACCCGCTGCTCACCAACCAAACCCTCATCAAATTACACTGTCATCTCACTGTCCCGTTTCCTCCGGACCCTTTTCTCTCTTTTCTCTTTTTTTTTCATTTTCTCACTTCACAAATAACAAATGAATAACAAAAAATGTGGATTTTTTATTTTTATAACCAACCCAACCTAACCGACATCGGTTACCCTTAACCAGCATCGGTCGCGTGCCCTACCTCACCGTCGTCGGTTGACCTATACCGATGTCGGTTATCCATGACCGGCATCGGTCACCCTCACCTACACATTGCCTTCCCTTTTTCCCTTTTACCCCACCCTTCACCCTGATCCTTTACCCACCCCACCTTTACCCAACCCATTTACCTTACCTTTCCTGACCTCATCATTTCCTACCTCCCTTTGTCCTCCTTTGGGGACACATTATTTTACCCCTACCTTGGCCTTACCCACACCGTGACCTAGCTATTTGGACTGGACCATCACTAGTGACCTTTGACCTCATGTGTTCACTATACCTTGCGGCACTATTACGTATGTTGATTGACCTGATGACCTTACCTAGCCTATTGCCATGACCATTTATCCTAACCCTACCTTTGGTGTACCGGAACATACCTCAACGTTCCTGCACCTAACCTACATTGTGTTTCCTGACTATATCCTATACCTTGGATACCGACACACTTCAACCTTGTTTGGATAAACCTATCGACCCTAGATGATGTAGAGTTTTCCTACTCTTCAACCCAGTAGTGTGTTGTAGTTTATTCACGCGCGTGCATTTGACTGTTGCTACCTTTGACCTAGACCCATTACCTAGATTACCCAAGTGGACCTTTTTCCCTTTCTCCCTCGTGCCCACCTACCTTTTCCTCCCATTTCCCTTTTATCAAACCACTCACCGATTTGGCCTTCGGCCTCATCGGTTCTGGTTTGAGGGGGATCACCTTCACCCTCACATGGGGCAACCACATCGTATTTTTGTTAGATCGCTTACCAATACAAGCTACGCAATAAAAGGGGCAAAATGTAGACACTAAAATTAGGTCACACTCCCCTTTGGTCCCTCAACGAATAAACACCCTTCATCACATTCACCTAGCCATGGCCCCCTTCACCCCACTAATATTAATTTAATTAATTTAATTAAATTAATTCATTATCCTCACTATATCTATTATTTAAATATCTTATTTTAAATAATATCCACACATACAGTTCACTTAGACACCTCACTAAGCCAACTCAACCTAAGACCTATTCTTAGTAAGTTGTCATAACTAACTAAGACTTACCCAAACCCTAAAAATCAATGCCTACATTCCCTCTAACCACATTCTCGCATGCTCACAAGAAGCTCCCAGTCTAATCTGTGGGTTAACGACATGAAATATGAGGAAATCAAGAGGATCTCCCTAGTTTAGTAAACCTAGGAAATCCCGCCTTAACCGATGCCGGTTACCCTAATCGTTGCCGGTTAATCCAGAATTGTCATCGGTTACCCTTTTAACCCCAAAACAACCTTATTCTCAAGGTTGGAAGTTGGAAGTTAGAAGCAAAAGCAGAAGGTTGGTGAGAAAAACACATCTTCAGAGAGCGAATTCCAGTGAGAACCCGCATGCAAGGAAGGAGATCAAACATTTTTCTCAGACAATGATCCCAAACCATGAGCTGATCTAACCAAGCAGAGAATGAACATGGAACCCATGTAGAAGATTTCCTTCGGTTGGTGATCACTTGCAGCCTTCAAACCCCTCATCAACACCTCCATCCCTCACTCACATGAGGCATTCAGGATGGAAGCCAAGTATAACGTCATACTTTTCTGGTTTATTTTATTTCATCATCATTTTATCATCTATTGTTTACCTAGCCACCTATTGACCTTCTCCAACATTTCCACCTCCATATACCCATTAAAACCTTTCCAAATCCTACCCCAATCACCCAATACCTCATCCCGACCAACCAAAGTCCTTTGTGAAATCATAAAGGAGACCCAAAGCTTATTACATGGCATTTCTAGATTTCCACAAGAATCGCACCAATTACACACGACCACCGTTTGTTACCCTTAACCGACATCAGTCTCTGTATTTTCCCATACAGCCTAGAACGGAGACCTACCCACCAAATTTCATCTCACCCTCATCCACCTGTGATCTACCCGAGACCTCTGTCAAACCTGCAGAACCCATAACCAATCATTTGACCTTTGGATTCTATTCTAGCTTAGCCTGTTAGATTAGATCTATTTCTTATTGTGTTTTAAACGAGATACCTAAATCATTTCGAATTACAAAAGAATTTACTTTGTTTACAACATTAAATTGTTTAAAACAATGGATCGATAGCCATCTAGGAAGTATAACACTTCCTGCATCTAGCATGCGCTAGGAGTTCACTTTCGCTCATATTGTTTAATTCCTTCGGTGGTCTTGTTTTGCATTACAGTGTAGTTCCTCCTAGCCAAAAGGAAGCTCTCACGATCAGCTATAGATTCGAAGTCATACGCATACAACAACCCATCAACCAAAGATTTGAACAGTATTCCTCCTACGCCCGTTACCTTATTTGTTTTCAACACTTCAAAGAAACGATCTAAGAAACATGTGAAAGAATAGGAAAGAAGGAAAAATAGAAATAGTAAGAAGTTGAACTTGTATACAAAATAACATTGTATGGAAAATAAGGTTATTTTAGCTATTTTGAATGTATGTACATTGTATTGAAATGAAAGAGAGAACAAGTTAGATTATATTGTATTTAGAAATGTTGATTTTATAGTAAGGAAATGACAAAGTAATGAAATAGATTTATATTCCTTTTGCTCTTGTAATGGAAAGAAGAATCTAGTTAAACAAATGGAAATTATTCTTGTAAGTAGATGAATTTTATTAGAGATGAAAACACTTTAAAATGACTAGATTTAACTAAGAAATGAATAAAAGAGCAATAAATCTCAAATTTGGAACTTGAAATGAACAAAAACAAACTTAGAATGCATTTATAAACCTTTTTGTAACTTTAAGTTTTTGTGAAAATCTCGGCATTAAGGTTCTATTTCTCAGAAATAGGACCACCGCCCTATGCAGAGCGGTGGTCTCGTAACTGCTGCTCAAAGCTATGGTGGCGGTCTCAAAACTGCCAATCAATAGGGCGGCGGTCATGTGTTTGTCGCCCAAGTAAGGCGGCAGTTTCACAATCGTCACTCCATAGGGTGGTGGTCCATGGTTTGTCACCTAGGCAGGGTGGTGGTCATGGGACCGCTAGTCTACTCTGGGCGGCAGTTCTTTCACTTATGATAGAATCCACCGGATCCGCGCCTTGTGTGTGTGAGATTTAACAGATTTTTCTCAAATTGCTAAGTTGTAAAATTTAACCTATAATTACCAACAAGTAAAACAATGAGAAATACTATGGATTGGAACAATAAAATGTGCAATGGTGGATTTAAAACTAGTTCTTTTCATTTATAACAATGGGGTAGGGTTTGCCCCAAATTTAAAACCCAATACACAAATAACTTGAAATAAAAACCAAATTGGTGGAGGAAATCCCTCCCAATCCTTGAATGAAATAGATTACATAAATAAAACTAAATCTAAACTAAGCCTAGACTAAATCTTCATGTAGAATCCTCCATGGTTTCTTCCTCTTGTGCTTTCATGGCTTCCTCCTCTCCAACCTACAAATTTAACAAAAGGAAATAGACCAAATGAGAAGAATAGAATGAGAAAAGGTTTTAATAGAATTTCATAAGGATTTTAGGGCTAAGTTTGGAACCCTAGGATCTAGTGGTCAAGATGGATTTGATCCAAGGGTGGAGGATTGACCCTACCTTTATTAAGAAGAAATATATTTCAAATGTTTTAAGTGAAATCCTTAAGGGTATGTGTAGATGGGTGAGTGGGGCCATTTAATTGCCTAGGGGTGTAATGTCCTTTTAGAACCCTTAGTGTGTGTAGGAATTTAATAAAAGGACTTTTAAACTATTAAGATAATGAATTTAATAAATTAACATAAGGTTAACCTTGTTAGGAATGAACATTAATTGAAGAGAAGAGAATATATAATTAAGTGAATTAAAACTTGTTAGCTTCCTTTTGTATGATTGGTTAATAGACCCTAGAGATAATTTTGAGAACATATAACTTCTAGATAGACTTGGTTCTTCAACCATAAAGTTGATTTAAGTAGTGTAGGTAAGTTAATGAACCCTAAAGCTTAAGCACCCTTATAACATCCTTATATCATAAACAAAAAAATTCATCGCATTTTCGGGTTAAGTGTTAGGTTGAAGAGAGTTCCTAGAACGTCATTTTTGTGAGCATTACAAATACTCAAGGATTGCATTTGGGTTTCAATATTCACTTTGCATATGAGGTGCTATTTATAAATTCCATCTCACATATTCATCTTGGGGGAAAATTATTTGTATCTCATTATCTTTGTGTGAGTGACACAAGGGCAACCTAGCTTCAAGGAACACAATTCAATCATAGACACGCACACACACACACACACACACACACACACACACACACACACACACACACACACACACACACACACACACACACACACACACACACACACATACACACCATATCTACATAGAGTTTTAAATGTAGTGTAGCCCTTAGTCATAATCACATTGGAGTTACCACCAAGATCAGTCCAACTCAAGCATGTATGCATTATTTATTTCATTTAATGGTTGTTTGAGCCTTGTGCAGGTATCTAGGGTTTGTTTTGTAGGAACATGTGCGACCCAAGAACCCTACGAAAATATGAAGTGAAAATTAATGAAAGGAAGAAGCTAAGTATAGACCCTAAAAAGAGAATAATTAGAGCACCTTCCAGGGACACTAGCGTCGTGGCCGGTCTTATCCCCGTTTGGGCGGTTCCAAATTCTAGTTTCTCAAATAGAGCTTACACAACCCAGCCTCCCGCCTTTCCATCTTGTTTTCTAGCCTAGAATTAGTCCAGATCTCTTGATACAAGTTAAGTCACTCTTATCTCCTATCTTGCACACTTGTTTGTACTTTTGCATGTTAGATCTTACTTGTTACTATTATATTCATTTGATCTCAGTCCTTTGATAAAGATTTAAATTTATTTAAATCATTTGGTGAACTTGTTTAT
Organism: Taxus wallichiana var. yunnanensis; assembly: GCA_018340775.1. Lineage (NCBI taxonomy): Eukaryota > Viridiplantae > Streptophyta > Pinopsida > Cupressales > Taxaceae > Taxus > Taxus wallichiana. The sequence goes on from CM031239.1 coordinate 998,207,485, forward strand.
TGATCAAACCCTAGTTTTCCTAGGATCCATCATCTTGTATATTCTTCATGGCTTATCAAAAAATTTGTTAACTTGTCACCCTAAGCTTCTTTCCCCCAAGTATGAACATATCCCTATGACTGGTCTTCACCTATTTTCACAAATTACCAAAAGGAAACGACCTTCTATGACAAGTCACATATTATTGCTACATGTCATCCCAAATTCCTCATGTCTTTACAAATATTTTCAACCCCGGTCCTAATGTTGTACTCTTACCCCTATTGAGGCCACTAGTTATTGTGAATCTAATAGTGATGTTGATTTTATTGCTACAAATGATAAATGTGTTGAATATTTGGTTAATTTTTCAAATGAGGAAGGTCATGTTAATGATTCTTGTGATACACGTACTTATGTATGCACAAATCATTAAATGTTATCCTATTGCTATTGTTAATGATATTCTTGTCCCCCTTTTTCTTCTCCACCAAGTACTTATTCATTGAATATTGTGCCTCAAAATTCATATCTTTCTTCCCCACCTCTTGAGTGTTTCCTAATGATGTTAGAACTCATTTTTCTTCTCATGATGTGTTAAAATCTATAAAAATTTATGATGCATGTATTTCTACTCTTGATGTTTCCAAATATAGTGTACATAATGATGATCATAAGGATAATATGCATGTTGCTTGTGTTCCTTATCCTACTGAGCTTGTTGATAGAAGTGTGCAAACTTATTTTCCTATTTATTCTTCCCATGTTCCTATTCCTAGTTTTCCACTTGTTGATCTAAAATTTAACTTTCAACCCAATAGTGTCCATATGGCTACTTATAATGGCAAGATTCAATAACTTACTAAACCCCTTAATGTTTATTTCATTCCTCCATAAGAAGTTATTTCTCTTATGCATGTTGTAGGTGATTTACAAAATAAGATCCACACCCTTACCCTTGAGAGTAGGGCCTATTATGCTAGCAATGATAATAATTCACTTCATGGCAATCTTATTCCTAAAAATATTTACAATTCATCTTTTCCTAAGGGTTTTACTTTGCCTACTTTTAAACTTTTTTGATGGAACGGGTAATCCTTATATGCATCTTAAGGATTTTAGATTAGCTATGGCTTCACATTTTAATGATAGATTACTTCTCAAAGAATTTCCTAGTAGTTTTATTGATATTGTTTCTCATTGGTTTCATCATTTTCCTAGTGGATCTATTATTACTTATCTTGATATGGAAGAAGTATTTCTTAGATGTTTTATTTCTAACAATGGTCCTAAAGTTACATTTGAGCATTTTCCTTCTTTGCATCAAGGAAAGAATGAACCTGTAATGCCCACTTCCCTTAGACCATTTTCATTTCACTAGATTAGTTGCATTGGACATTTTATCTATCTCCTAGGATATTTTGATAAGGATTATGATACTTGGTAATTTGACATTTGGATGGTATTGATTCGGCACTCTATGACATGATCATTTTGGATGATATTAATGTATGTATATGTACATGTGTGCGTGTGTGTATGTATATGTGTGTGATTTAAATTTAATTTGAATTAAATGTAATTACAGAGTAACTAATATGATAAATGGTGTACAATTGCTAACATAAAATAATGACATAAGAAAACTAAGATGTAACGTATGAAACCCTAAGCAAGGAAGAGAGATAGGAGCACTTAGCTGATTTTTGAATGCACAAAAAGTGATATGTACTAGTAAACATGTTGAGCAGGACTACAAATAGTGTCGCAAATGCTCACTTTGTGAAAACGGAACTTGAGAATAATACTAGGCAGGGGCACCCAAAGTCTTTGGAAAGAGGTGTCTGTGTGTTGGTGACTGAATATGGGTGTTGGTGACTACGCGGGAGCTTAAAATTTGATTTATGTTGTGTCACAAAGGTGTCGTAATTGCTCTTTGTTGATCGCCTAATAGTCACTCCTTGATTTTTGAAGGTACATGTAATCTACAAAAGAGAAGTTCAAACCACATCAAACCTAAAGAGAATGTGTACTTGTCATCCCTTCTACACATGTTAATGTGGGCCTCAACAATTATTTGAAGCTAGTTTCAACTCATAATCACCTCATTATTGATCAGCTCCTCATTCACGTCTCATCACCACCTTTACCTCGGCTTCTTCCAATAAACAACTTGACAAACCGCACTCTTCCAACACGCCCAATAGTTTTTTGAGTATTAAATAGATGCCAAGATAGATTTGGACTGTCAACGTCCATGGACGCTTGATCCCACTATCTAAGTCTCTAACTTGTGTCAAACCAAACAACCTTGAATCTAATAGGCAATGCCTTTGGCATGATAATTATTTGTAATTTCAAATAAATTTGTTGCATTTGTATTTTATAGTGTTAAATATATTTCATATTATATTATTTATTTTGTTATGTAAAATACATTAAATTATAAAAATTATATCATACAAATATATTTATTATAGTATATGTACATTTACTCTTTTATATTTTAATTAAACATTGTCGTAATTTGAAAAGTTCAATCTAAATCTTAAAATTTAACAATCAAATAAGACAATATTTATATTAACTTTATATAATAGTTAGTAGGTACCAGATAATGAGGTTCATTTTGGCTTCTTGGACTTTCCTCCAAAAGGAATTTTGTAACTCAATGTTGATGGTGTATAAAAATACAATCCAAGTCCAATTACATGAGGTTATGTATTCAAAGATGAGGAGATCCAACCTCTTATAATCTTTGGAATCGATGATGAAATTCGGACAAATATTTAGGAAAATTAATTAGCTCTTCTAAAATTTCTAAAATCTATTGTTTTGAATGATAGAAACGTTTCATTATGGAAGGAGACTCCCAAATTTAGTTTAATATAATGAGTGAAGGCAATATGGAATGATGATGTTTCATGAGACAAATTTAGGGTACATATCATATCTAATATTGGTGCACTCTAGTGTGTCCGCATATTGGACTTACAATTTGTTTGAGGATTTGAAGCGGTGATAAAATGAATTAATTTTCAAATAATTACGCTTAGTTTGATGATTAGGGTGGTAAAACTATAAGTTGAGGACTTCAATTGTGTCAATTCATGCCAATTAATAAAGGTGGTCTCTTCGGTATATACCATCTCATCATTATACTCCAATCACTTCTCAATGTTCGTGGTATGTGAACCTTTGTGGAGGTAATAAATGAGTGGGAGTTGTATTTTGGCATCAAATAATTTTGATTTGTGTGACATTGGTTAGAAATTGTAGAGCTCTCACCTCTTTCTTAGTGTAAATGAAATGGCCCTTGGTTAGAAAGATGTGTTGAAGAATTAAGGGTAGGACACCAATTGTACAAAAAGGGCAACCGCAAATGTGGCGATCTGCCTCTTTTACTGAGAGGTCTTAAACAAGGAAATTAAGAATTTTCTAATGTGGCTTTGGGTGGAACAAGTTGGGTGAGTACTTAAAGAAATGGGTGATATAGATATTGATGAACAGATTATTGTTAACGAAATTTTATTAATTAATCCTTGGTATGCGAGTTGTGCTTTACGTTATAAACTTATTATCTAATGTTGCTAGTCTTTTTTTCCTCCATGAGGATTAGACTACTTTGGATAAAATCTCTTTGCTAACCATGATGACTCCAATTTTTACCATCATCCTATAATAGAGGGGGTCAAAGAAATCCTATAGCGTAAAAGGAGTAGTTTGCGAATGCAACGCAAGTGTCAAATTGTCCCCTACCGCACTAGAATATAACATAGAATATACATACGATTGTGGCTTACTTAAACCGCCCGGAATAGTTATTTACTTAGCATTATGTTGTGGTAATACGCGGCTATAGAATATTAAGGGCCCAATTTTTGATGGTGCAATTCACCACAAGACACCATGGCGATACTATTATCTTTGCACACATGAAAGCATGTGATTAGCTTCTACACACTTAGAATACATTATGATTTTGAAGCAAAATAATATAGGATAGAACATTATTTTTTTCTTTAACGAGCGCTAGAACTCCTAGATAATTAGACACATGCACTCACAATCACTAAGTTCGCTTTGAGGCCATTTGGACTAGGAAGCACTTCGAGACCGAGACCATTACAAACCACTTACGATTTGAGAAAGGTTTATGTGGTAAAGTTGGGTTTTTATGATTTGTAAGACTATCGGTTTGAGGAGACCAAGACTTCATTGACTTCTATCAATTCTTCAATATTTAGTTACGCCGAAGGCATTACCCCTATGGGAAAGGGCTTTGTGGACATTCATGGGACTGTGTCAAATTTGATGGCCTAAATGACGGTTTTGCTATTTTTAACAATTTTACTTTTGCTATTTTTAACAATTTTGCTTTTTGCTTTTCTAACAATTTTGCTTTTTTGATTTTGCATGTTGCTTTGGCTTTACTATTTTTAAATTTTATTTTATAGCTTTTGCATGCATTAACCTTTAAATACTAGTCACTAACACTATAATTTCATTCTTTAGGCTCTCCAAGTTCCACCAATCCTCGTATTAAATTGACTTATGCATGCGAGCATTTAAATTATTTTGTTCGGATAGACATGTTTCTTTCTATGAACCCTCATGTATTTGTTTTCTTAGATTGATATTGATGCATCCCCATGCACGGACAGCTGAACCAGCATCAAAATCAATTTAGCAACGCAAGTTGAACTTTTTGGGGTCATCTGGGCACTTTATGAACTCATGGTCTATGGTTTTTATTTGAGATTATGCCTCTGTTCTTTGATTGGGTTTCCCAATTCTATGAAATTTATTTGCTGGGTTTTGTTAAAGTTGTTCTTGCCTATCTTGTGGGGGGATTCATGATTTCTATCATAGGTTCCCTAATTGTGAAATCTGGACAACATATTAATGCTTTTAATATTTTTTTTGTATGATCTAGGCTTTATGTTGTTTCCAAGGTTTTACATTTCAATGAAATTTTAATATGTGAAGGAGATGAGATTTTTACAGTTATTGTTTTGAGGATATATGCAAAGTTTTTGTTTTGAGGATATATGCTAAGAAAGTGTGTGAAATTTGTGAAAGAAACTTAGCCAAAGTTGATGCCAGTCCACAGAGTATGATTTTCTTCCTTCAGTTTTCTCTTTTTGTATTCTTTTCAAATTTATTTTGTATTTTATGGTGGATACTCATATGGGTCCTTTTTTGACTTTTACTATATGGCTCATAGAGTAACTTCGGCTTAGATACCATGCCACATGGGTATCTCTTTGGTCAAACACCCAGCGAGTTGGTTGTGGTACTTTACCTAATTTAAACGCATTTTCATGTCTTTTGGGGATTTGAAGAGGCGGTTATGCATTCGAAGCCACAATTATTTTATCACTCGAGTTCATCACGTTTGACTATTTGGAAGGGTAGCTACTTCATAGAAACACACTACCTTGGACTTGTTTATGTGTAGTGACATTATGATTTAATGGGGATTCATAATAATTCTTGTAGATGACGTTATTCTATGATATACTATATGTTTTTCACATGGCTCCTCTTTGGTCAAATGCCCAACCGAGGGCGTGAACATTTTTTTTGAATATGTGGAGGTAAGATTTTTGGGCTTTTACTTGTCTCATTGGGGTGATTTCTCCCGCATGATTAGGTACTGATCTCCAAGTTATTGGATCACTTGTTGACTAATGTGTATCCCTTGTTGGAGATCAACCTAGGGTGGAGCTAGCCCAAAAGAACATGATATAGCTACTTCCATTCTCTTTCTCCCAGTTTGTTTGGGTTTTGTTTATAGTTCTGGTGTCTGAAGTTACAACACCATTTTCTATATTTTACCAGTTCTTTGGTATCTTTACCCCCAAGACATGTTTTTGGGTTTGTGAGAATAAATAACAAAGAAATTCATTTGGTATTTTGGATGACAAATATCCATAAAATCCCAATATGAGCTTCAGTCTATGAGCTAGGTTTTATGTTGTTCCCAAGATTCCCAGTTCAATGAAATTGTCAATACATGAAATTTACTTATTGGGAGTCACTCACATCGCATTTTGAGGTTTTTCTTGCCTATCTTGTGGGGTGATTTGGGATTTCTGTCATCAAGTTTCTTAATTGTGGAATCTGGATATCTTATTAGAATGTTCTTAGAAATTTGTTGTATGATCTAGGCTTTACGTTGTTCCCAAGATTCTGTATCTCGGTGAGATTATTATCTGTAAAAGAGATGAAGAGATTGTAAAGGTTAGTGTTTTGGAGACTTACAATGAGGAAGTGTGGGACTTTCTTGCAAGAAGTTCAGCCAAGGGAGGTGCCAGTCAAAAAGAGTATGATTTTGTTACTTCAATTCTCTCCCCTCCTCTGTTTTTATTTATATTTATTTTGAAATTTTGATGGATATTCAAATGGGTCCTTTACCAAAAGACTAAAATGTGGACTTCAGCAGGTTACCCAATTTTACTTGTGTTACTTACACACACAAGTGACATGCTAGAGTACAATGACACCAAGAATTGTTGGGAATGTAACTCATAAAAAAATCTTTTATATGCTATTTAATGATCTAATTTACGTTATTACCAAGCTTCCCATTCGAAGCAATGCCCAATTTGGTGGGGAAAATCTTCTTGCTGAATATGCAGATGGGATTTTTCCCTTCTCGTGGCTGGTGTAATTCGTCCTGCAATTAGATACAGTCACCAAGTCCTTGAGATCACCTAGTGACAGATGTGTGTCGCCTGTTTGAGATCAGCCATGGGTGGTACCTGTGCAAGAAGAGAATGATTTAAAATTTTCAATTACTTCCCCCACTGTTTTTCTCCCTTTCTTTTTATTTTTATTCATGTCTGTCCATATTACTATGGAGCTCTAATTTGGTACTTGTGGATATGGTTCCTTAACCAAAAGACCAAACTTGGGACTTCACTAGGCATCCACTTTCCTTATTATTTATTCATACACATATATGTTATATCAGACCCTCGCCACATGTCTGCTAGAGTTATGGGTTGCCTTAATGCAGTGGGAGACTTTGAATGTGGGTTAGGCTCTAGAGTGTCCCCGTTACCATTACACCAAAACCCAATGGAATTACTTTGAATAGACTTATTGTTGTGATACAAATATCTATACATATTTCATATGCTCTTTAAATTTTTGGAAGCCCCTTGTGAACTTTTGGAAGGCACATCCATTGAATATGGACCTCTTAATTAGTTGTCTAAGTCTTCTTTGTCAAGGAACTCATCTTTCATGCTCTAATATAAAATCACAAACTATAATATGATGTCAGAGTAAGTCTTGAGTTAAAACTATTTGAGAAGTTGTATTCTTTATAAAGACATGAACATCATCTATTTTTCTAAATCCACTAAATGATTGATTATCTACTTATAAGTTTCAAATATGGAATTCTTGGATATTTTATCCAAATTACACATAATCCATGATCTAAGATCAAATTTGTTAAATGGTAAAAATTGTCATGCATACAAAGCATATAGTTTTCTATCTCACAATTATTATGCACTAAGTGATGAAGATTATTGCTTCTATATGTTATCACTATTAAATTTGGCCTACATCTCTATTTCCTTAATTTCTTGAGGTCAATTGATAACCACATACATTTAGTTTTATTAACTTCTTCTTTCACTTTTTTGTAGGATATTTCTGATTCTCTTTCTCCTGCGATAAAGAAGAGAGTGTCGTCTCTAAATGAACTTCAGGTGGGTTTCAATATTGATTGAAGTATTTATTTATTGGATGTTATGGACTAAAATATGGCAACCACTTGGATTTTGTTCACAAGTCATTGTTAGACGACCCTAATTTGCTAAATACAACACAAATAGTATCATGTTCCCACATACGGACCTTGAAGAACTACTTAATTGTGTTCAACTCCACACAAAATGTTCGGAGCATGGCATGCCTACGTAGAAATGTAATGTCCCCAATGGACATTATTTAACCCCTAAATGGATTTTAGGCAATCCCAACTTTAAATGCAACTTGTAGACAAAATACCAAACAAGTATCACACAGATCTAAATTAAATAAGGAAATGTGACTTGGGTTAAGTGGAAAACCCACACCAATCAACCTCTAAATTTATATCTTTCCACTCAAATCTAGTACCACTAATTTATAAAGCCCAAATATGTATAAAATTGTAGATTTCAGATGTAAACAAGGCTGCAATAAATTATTTAAAAACCTTGTCTGCAACATAACTTCAAAAATTCATATCTTTTGCTAGAGAAGTCCAAATGAGCTGAAACTTTGGATCTTGGGCCACAAAAATATGAAGAATAATATTCCAAAATTAGTTTTTGTACAGCAAACAAAAAACCCTAATTTTTCCCTAAAAATTAGGTCACCCAACACATTTAGGGCATCAAATCAACTCCAAAAATTAAGAAAACAAGCTACTTTGATTCCCAAACAAATCAGCCCTGAATAAACTCCAATAATGACAAACTAGGGTGGATCTTTCACCACCCAAGAGTGCCCTACTAGCTAGGAATGGATCTCTCACCACCGAAGCTAGGGTCCCTGTGGGATCTTACTCCACAAGCTAAAGAAAATCCAAGCGTATATGCAAAAGCTACAAGCTTAAGACACAAATCAGAAAATATCAAGTGGTTATGCAATATCCTCCTCAAGTTGACTTCTCCTTATAAAGGAAGAAGAGACCCAAAACAACCTCTACAATATCCAATTAGTCAACAAGGATTTTCCCTATGCAAGCATTTAATATTTTTCCATATTAAATACTTTTCCCAACAACTTTTTCCCTCCTAATGCAAGCTGCATTTTTCTAGGGGAAATACATAGTAAAATGGGCATTTATCTTTTCTATGTTCCCATTCCCCTTTCTAAGGCAAGTCACCTTTTCACCTAGGATGGATAACAATTTATATTTGGGCCTTTTCCATCCTAGATTTAATAATTATTAAGTCATAAATTATTATAAGTGCTCTATATATTTTTTTCTTTTATTAATGGCACTTTGTAATAATTAAATATAACTTAAGTCACCCTTATATTTTTCCTTTGGCCTTCGGGTTGACAAAATGGGTCAAAAGTCTTCGAATGGGAAGGGGATATTACAAGAAAACAATCGCAGTGCGTCTTGCAGTGTGTGTACAACGCACCATGGGCCACGCAACCTACTTCATCCCTACTCATTGAAAGTGATGGGAAAATTAAGTACCTCCCTTCGAGAAACGATGATAGACTAAACCTACACAATCAAACTATGATATCCATATGGAGAGAAAATGTCAATTTCCAACCAGTACTTTCCCACCATGCAGTTATGAAATATTTTACAAATATGCTTCAAAAGTAGAGCAACGTTCAAAAACCTATCACCAAATGCTATCCAGATTTTCAAGAGATGCTGACGTCGATTCACCAGCACACATTGTGATCCATAAAATGCTCACAGAGAGTTTTGTTGAACATGACATAAGTGCACAAGAAACATGTCAAAATCTTTGTAAAAATTGCCACTTGTTATGTGCATGCCGTTCGTTTGTATCATTAAATGTTGGCAAAAAAATCTTGAGACATGTCGTTGAAAGTGACACAGATGTACAAGAAACAACCACTTCTTGGATGCATATAGAGTTCACCCGCAACCATGGAATACCTACAACTTATTGAGTTCTTTAGAGATTATAGCTACAACAGAACCGTAAAGGAGATAAATGGAAATTACGATCGACTAAAGCAATTGTTTGGGTTCACCTGAGATTTGTGGAGGTCCCAACTCAGGATTCAACATCATATGACTTTTTTTTGTTGGTTAGAACTTTTATACAATCCTTTTAGAAATATTACCTCCAAATTTTTCTCAAGCCCACATGACATCAACGGCACTTGGGACATATTCAAACACAACTATAGACCATGGCATGTTTTACGCACTACCGCAGACACAGGACATGATACAGATGTTAGTTCTGAATCTGAGGTCGAATGTAGTATTCAACACGAACCATTGCAAGAATGGCAGGTCTTCACACAACTTCATCTAGGAAACAACACGGGTCTTGATAGTCTTGAAATGTTGGGGAAATGAGATTTTGACATACACAATAATTGGAACATACATGGCATTCCGCATGATTTGCAGATAATTGGTTCATCATTCATCGAGAGAGAAAAGGTAGACACAAATAACACCAGCACGCAGTGCCACACCACCATCTACCACACTACCTTTGTCTTCAGAACAACAACTAGCTCTTGATACCATACTGCACCATTCAACAAACAAAACACTTCTACCTCCACTAAGATTGATAATTCAAGGAACAACTGGCATAGGAAAATCATTTTTGATAAATAAAATCCAAAATTCATTTACAACAGCATCAACCACATCTCCCTCGCCTCTCCTTCTGCTCACCCCTACCGGTGTTTCAGCATTCAACATCTCTGCACCCACAATCCATGCATCCCTCGTATTCCAATCAAAGAACTGAAACCCTTGAAAGCATTATTGTCTTTTCAAGAGCCATTTGAAACATATAGAATATGTTCTTATTGATGAAATGAGTTTCATCAGCCCAAAGTCGAAAAATTTACAAAGAGGCTACGCGAGGCTTTCCCACACTCAAAAACATCCGAATTTGGAAACAGATCGGTCATCCTCCTCTGAGACCTCGAGCAATTACCATCGGTTATGGAAAGACCTCTTTATGCAAGTAAATCCTATGGAGACACGCTTTGGAAGGGATTTCGTTCTTCCATCACATTGCAAACTATATTTTGGCAACAAGGAACAACTGATGCACAAGTTTCATTCCAAAATTTATTGTTCAACATGCGAGATTCAACCCCTCTTATTAAGGACTAGGAACTCCTAATGTCTCACATAGACACACACCTAACTCAGCAAGAGCTCAAAAATTTAAGAATGCACCACATTTGTTTGCAAAAAATAACCTCGTGGACTCCCACAACCTTTAGATGTTGAAGGCATTGAACATTTTGATCGCCCAATCCATTGTTGAAAGTAACAGGTGGGATGGACCAAGAAATCCTAATGATGATCAATTGGAGCACAAAGTTCTATTGTGCAAACAACAAAAAATCATGCTTGTTACAAATTTATAAGTTGACGCATGCCTCGTAAATGGTGCTACATGAACAATCACCGACATTGTCTATGACACATTAATGCCACCACCAATATTACCTTTATTTTTGTTGTCAAATTTGATAGATACAACGGCCCATGTTGGGATCCTCTAACTTTGTTACATATTTCGATACCCCTATTTCGAGAGGAAATCGAAGACAATTTCCGCTTAAAATGGCCTAGGCATTAACTATCCACAAGTCCTAGGGACTTACTATGTATAGAGCAACTGTCGACATTGGAACCAATGAAAGGCAGGGTCTGACATTCACATATTTCTCCAGAGTTCCCTCACTTGCAAATATGTGCATTTCACCTCCTTTTTCATTCGAAAGGTACTCAAAAATGGTGCATGTAGCAACACTTGGAGCAAGAAGAAAGGAAGAAGCAAGACTACTATCACTCAACCCTTCATAAATACTACACTTTGCTTTGATAGCACCTCCGCTACTACTTTACTCAATACTTTTTTTATCCTAGATGTCATTCCTATTCAAGGGGTATCAAATGTACTCATGTTTACCGGAAATAAAATTACCCTCAAAAGGCTACCATTCATGATATAATTCTTCTCATGTTAAGTTCTAATAAAATAGTCTGCAAAACGATACCACTCATGATATGAGATTTGTAAATGTATATGTACGAATTTGTAACAACTTTGAAATGAAGAGATGAAACCTTTAAATGAAGTGGTTCGTTTATATATCTACAATTACAAAATTACACTTTTCAACATACATGTTCGATTTTTCCTTTTATTGTTGCTCGTTTCTTTATGTTAACCAACAACAACACATTTTTAATGTCTTCATCTGCACACAAATACCTACAACTTTAAAATGCCGAGAAAGAACCATGCAATTTATAGTTGTTTCCATCCAAAGCTTTGTACATTTAATAGAAAATCGTATTGTCAACACATCCCTTATCAACAACTAAAAAATTAATAATTGTCTTTCTAAATCTAATAACATATACCGTTCGATGTTCACGTTGCATTGTATACATGTGATTGCTAGTATGATAATGTTTTTATCATTTTTGAAACTATTGAGTTTAATAGTACAAACATGGTAGGCAAACACTATCTTTATGGTGTGTCTCATTATAAGAGTAATCATCATTGTAATCATGTTCCTCTTCTTCATCCCTTCATTTTTTAGACTCGCAAGTATATCAAATAATCTTTATAAATACATAATTTTTAAATTATATAAATTTTTGAGGTTGTTATTTACATATATCTAATTATTCAAAACTAATTGAATAATACATGTCTTACTGTTATATAATCCTTTAAATTTGCCCAGTGTTTAATGGCTTATGTATCCCACTTTAAGGATTTCAACTCTGTATAAACTTCCTTTAAAATCCAATTTCATAATGTTTCTCCTACAATAAATGACATATAATAAAATAAGGTATATTGATGTATATAAAAAAAGTGATAAACTTTCAAAATACTATAAAATAACTTAAAATTTACAAACTTGTGTGTAACCTCGTCTTCACTCATTTTCCCCGAGTGATTAATCACTCTTGCTTTATAAGCCTTCTCCTAGCTAGTCTTTTTCCTTGCAATACATGTAAAGTATTTATTTAATAATAAAACATAGTAAATGACACATCTTATTCATTTTTAACTAATCTCCTTAACAATTGAGCGCATAACTTGGTCCAAACGTCACTATTTATATCAAGAGATTAATGATCTCTCCTCTCTTAATTTTTTCCACCTATATAACCTCTAAATTATAGATTTGAAAAAGCTAATAAAAGGTTATAATTCTTCCAAATATTTGCATATTAATGTAAAATAATTACTCGCATTAATTGTATTATTTTTTAAGTTTTTTTTTTGCAATCTTATCAACTAAATTTGTCATGTAGTGGGATTTTCCAAGCATATTCAACATTTTACCAATGAGTGTTTTTTGGTGTTGAAGACCTATTTTAATGTATGCTAGATGGAAAAAAATAAAAATAATGATAATTTGACTTAAGCGAGTATTCTTTTTTGAAATACATGAATCCGAAAAATATTGAATGTCAAATATATTGTACATAAATTAAACACTTAAAATATCAAATAAATTACATTAAACAAGTAGAGTTAATACATTGAAACACTAAAATAAAAATATATTAAAGTACTTACGTCCCCCAAACATCCAATACTTCCATGTTATCATTTATATACATGTAATACCGAGTATGCCAAAAAACATAGTATTTGTATTACTGAAGATTTGAATGAATGGGTGTCTCATCAAAATCTAAAATAGTCTCACTTTCTATACCCCACCCCAATCATTTTGGAATGTCTTTAATGTTTATAACTTTACTAGGGTGGATGATTCGCGAGTGAGGTACTCCACGTAGGGTTCCAAAACAAAGATAAGAGGTTCCTACATCTTTCACACTACTCAATGTACCTTGAAAAGGTGCAAAATATGTGGTTCACTAGTAATATTATAGGTTACAATCCAAATGATTGATCAAGTCAATATAAATAACAAGACGATAAATTTATGCATGCATGATGCATCCCTAAACAAATGAAGGATATTGACTCGTCTTGCATATTAAACATGTCATAATCAAGTTGTATTAAAATTTATTGAAAAAAATCAATTTTTAAATAATTAATTTGTATCATATATTTTTAAAATATTTCAATTTTAAAATAATCAAGTTATATCAAAATCTATTGAAATATTTCAATTTTAAAAAATAATTTAAAAACTATACCTCCATATAAGGTCCCTAACAATGGACACAAACATTGACTCGTCCCAATGTTTGCTCCCTTTTATTTTCCTATATGTCCATGTACATGGTAAACTCCGCAATCAATACCCAAGAATTGTGTTAATATCAAAAGAATGGAGTTATCGGGGCATTGGCACCAGTGCGAGATTGATGTACAATTAGGGAATATCAGAAATTTGAGGAGAAATATTGTTGCTAAAGTGGGTGATAAGAACTTGGAGGGGAAGGATCTCGATGCAAGACTACTCACCCAGGTTATTAAGATGGAAAAGGAAGTGGAGGGAATCAAAACTAAACAATGTGAATTTCTTACTATGCTCAAGAGTACTATGGATTTCCTCACTCTTTTCACCTCTCAATTTGACATTCTTAGCAAGGAAAAGAGCAACAAAGGCACTACATTCAGAGATATCAAGAAGAGCCTAGAAAATATTTAAAAAGAGTTTTCAAAAGATCTTGAAGTAGTTTAGATGGTGTTTCAACTCGTTGTTTATGCAGGTTGATTTCTTGTTGATTTTGTGCTAACTTCCAGTTGATTTTGGGTTGTTTTTGGCTATTCTCTTTCTTCTTGTTCCCAAACGTGGAGTTGATGTCTTTTGGTTGCCTTTTGGTGGATGGCCTCTTGTTTTCCGTTGTTGAGGTTTGGTTGTTTGAAAATGTCCCCCTTTTTTATAAAAATTTAAAAAGAAGATAAAATCGATTTGCACATGTAATTTTATAAATTGTGCAAATCGAATTAAAAGGGGAAGTTCGACTTCACCTAGAGATAATAAATGGATGTTTTTAAAGGTAAACCAAGTGACTAGGCAAGTCGCATTTTCCTGGGAGCATGTAATAATTAATATTTGAGATAAAGTGATTATTCCTAAGCATGGGTCGACCCATATGAGCATCTTTTTAATATCCCTATGCATTTAATATTTGTTGTTGGTGACTTTCAGGCACATTTTTAAATGAGATTTCCTCCTAGATGATGGCGCCAAAGATGGAGAAGAACTTTGGAGGATGTGCAAACAAAAACTATAAAAGAAGATGTGGTTACTCCTTTTTGGCAGTGTGAGTTTATGAAACTTATCTTCATGCTTGAAGAAGGGATGTATGCCCACTTATGATCAAAAATAAAAGGTTTTTATTAACACCGCCATTTGTGAAGTTTGTGTGCCCATATAAGCTTGAAGTAATAAGTTTTGCAATCATTTCTCTCTATATATACAAGGTGCCATTTTTGGGAGAAGATATAAGCTTACTTTGAGGGTTTAAAGTGTGATTTATGATAAATATCTTTATTTACATGTTGTTGGTTTTTACTTGATGAATTCAACTTGTTTTGGCATGTGCTAAGAGCGTTTGGGAGTGATTTTGAATTATTTATAAATCTGTTGTTTAGATTTATTAATTGCAGATCTGGAACTACATTTATTAACTCTTAAAGTGAAGGAAAAAGTGTTGGAATTGTGTTACAGATTTTACCCTAACCCTAGTGACTGGGTTTAGGATTTTGGGGGCTGTTTTAGGGGGTTTCTAGTGCATGAAAAGATCTGGTTTTTATTATGGATAGAAGCTCATAATTTTCCCTTTCTGCTGCACTTGGTTTCATTTCAAAAGAGTTAATATTTTGAAGTTATGGATTTTCAAAGTTTTAGTTGATTTTCAGCAGTTGTTATTTATTATTTTACTTCTACAAAAGTATATTGGAAAAAGGAGTATAAATACCGACTAGATTGCCCATATGAACCCTCACCTTGGCTCACTCCAACCCCATTTGGGTTGTATTGTAGTGACACTAGAGTTTGTTGAGGTAAACCTAGAAGGGTTTATCTTCTAAGTTGTTGGTTTTGCAAGTAATTAATAATATATTATTAATATCCCACAAGGGATATTACTTTTGGTATTAGAGCAACCACCCGGGTTTAAGTCCCGACACGGGTAGCTACGTCGGCATTGTAGTGTTCACCGGGGCTTGTATAGGATAGGGTGTGGTCCTCTATACGGCGCAAATCTATCCGGGGTCCGGGCTACGGAAGCGTGGTGGGATGTTATAATCCTCATATGCAGATTTCATTAACGCCCGAGGTTTTGGTGTAACAGATTCGTTATATTTGGTATGAATCGTGAGCTTCTTTCCTCTTTTCATGTGGGTAATTTGTGCATGCAAGGTGATAAGAAGTGGTTGTTTTATAAAAGGAGAGATAAGGGAAACATGGATGAAGGAGCATTCACATCGGATCAAGTGAAATTCTTGCATGAACTAATGCAAGGATGTGGGCAAGAACTACAAAGATCCATGAGTGAGCTAATGCCCCAACTCCTCAGAGAGGCTATGGGTAAAGATAAATATGTCAGCTCCAATGAAG
The DNA here is from genome assembly GCA_018340775.1 of Taxus wallichiana var. yunnanensis. Classification (NCBI taxonomy): domain Eukaryota; kingdom Viridiplantae; phylum Streptophyta; class Pinopsida; order Cupressales; family Taxaceae; genus Taxus; species Taxus wallichiana. The sequence continues at coordinate 998,223,751 of CM031239.1, forward strand.
GGAGCTCACATAAGGGAGGCTCTACTTCTAAGTTTTTTAAAGATGTCTTCTTACCTAAAGAGACCATTAGAGAGAGAGAGAGAGGAAGAAGAAGAACCCACCTTAGTCGAACTCATAGATGCTCAAAGGTTGGAGTACGGTTCTTTGAGCCAAGCCACAAGAGATATGTTGGGATTTGATGATTTTTGTGCCCTCAAGTTGGGCAAGAAGTCAAAAAGCTCCATAAGCAACCACATAAGAATCTTCAATAGAGATTGGGAAAAGTTTCACTCCCCAACTTTGATGGTTCTAATACGATTACGATAAGAGCTTGGTTGCAAAAGATGGAGACTTACTTCTCTCTCAATCCCATGTAAGAAGAAGAGGCCCTCAAATTTGTTACCCTCCATTTGGAAGGCATGGCACATGAGTGGTGGTTCCATGGTATGCACACCCAAGGTCATGACTTGATTCACACAATGGAAGAATTTAGCCAAGGATCATGGAGAGGTTTGAAAGGAAGGACTCGGAACTTCATTTTAGAGAATTGGCCCAACTCAAACAAGTGGGAAATGTTGATGAGTATGTTACAGAATTCCAAATAATTGCAGTTATGATCTCCGAAGTTAGTGAAAAGAGGTTGGTTGTCCTCTTTACGGAGGGATTGATAGAGCCTCTAAAAGGTTTGGTAAGAGCTTTTAACCCTATAACTTTACAAGATTGTATTACTAAGGCTCTTGATTTAGAATGTGCAGCTTATAGAGGGGCTTATGTGCCTAAAGGACAGCATTCTAATACCTCACAAACACTGCCCAAGAGTGAATTCAGGGGATAGCCATGATCTAATTTACAACATCCCCTTAAAATGCAAGGAGGGCAGCCCCTAGGGTCGTCAAGAGAAGCCCCAAGAAGGGTCAATCAGCCCTATCGAAATAAGCCTCAAAACAATTCACAAAAAGAGGAAAGGGACAAACTAAAAAAAAGTGACTATGTTTTGACCGCAAAACTCCATGGGTAAGAGGTCACAGTTGTAAAGGTAAAGGTCAAATCCACTACATTGAAATTATTGATTCAGATTTTGAACTTAATTTCGATGATGCTAACCATGATACTAATAAAGAAATGATTGAGCATGTGCAAGAGAATGAGGAAATGGAAAGTGCCCTTGCTTCTCTTTCGGGTGTGCCTAAGTATCATGCATTCAGGGTGAAGGGAACCATCCAAGGGCAAAGAGTGATTACCTTGGTTGACAGTGGGGCCACCCACAATTTCATTGATGGAAGTCTAGTAAGAAAAATGGGTTTGGAAACCACAAATTGCAAGGCTTTTAAAGTAACCATTGCGGATGGGACTACTCTTCCATGTTCTACAAAGATTGCACAACTTCCCCTCATACTTGGGAAGCACAAGGTAATCGATGATTTTTATGTTGTTGATATTGGGGATATTGATCTTGTGTTGGGTGTTCAATGGTTGCATTCTTTAGGTGATTTCACACAAAACTACAAAACAATGGAGCTAAAATTCACCAAAGATGACAAGGAAATCATCCTAAAAGGCATGGCGAATGGTGCACCACAAGAGGTATCCATGAAGAGGATGGAAAGGGCTTTTAGAAGGGGTCAAATTGAGTGGGCAGCTGGCTGTTATATCACAGTAAAATCAGAAAAATCAGTAAATAGCAGTCATTAGAAGGTGAGTTACAAGTTCTTTTAGAAAAGCATGTTCATGTTTTTGATGATTTACCACATGGGTTGCCTCCCCATAGAGGGTTTGAGCATATTATAGAGTTAGAAAATGATACTAAGCCCATTATGATCACTCCTTACCGCCATCCTAGAGTTTATAAGGAAGAAATTGAAAAGACTATTAGGGAGCTTCTTGAGATGGGACATATAAGGCCTAGTTCTAGCCCATTCGCATCTTGTTGTTTTGGTAAAAAAGAAAGATGGTACTATGAGGATGTGCATTGATTATAGAATGTTGAATAAAAGGACTATCAAAAATAGGTACCCCATTCCTAGAATTGATGAATTACTTGATGAATTACATGGTGCTTCTTTCTTTTCAAAAATAGATCTCAAATCCGGTTACCATCAGATAAAGGTAAGAGAAGAAGATGTGCACAAAACAGCTTTTAGATGTCATTTTGGGCATTTTGAATTTCTGGTTATGCCTTTTGGATTAACTAATGCACCAGCCACTTTCCAATCTTGCATGAATCATGTATTTAGCCAATATCTAAGAAAGTTTGTGCTAGTGTTCTTTGATGACATCCTTGTGTATAGCAAAACTTGGGAAGAGCATTTGACACATTTGGATCTGGTTTTATCCACCTTGGAACAACATTCTTTCTTCGCAAAGAAATCTAAATGTGAGTTTGGTTTAAGAGAAATTGGTTATTTGGGGCATGTTATTGGTGCTAATGGTGTGCAGGTTGACAAACAAAAAATTGCAGCGATTATGGAATGGCCTACCCCCACATCTCTCACACAACTAAGAGGGTTTTGTGGTCTATGTAGTTATTATAGGAGATTTGTTAAAGGGTTCTCACGATTTGCAGCTCCTTTGATAGATTTAACTAAGAAAGGAGCTTTTAAATGGTCCAAGTCAGCCGAAGAAGCATTTGAAAAATTAAAGGAGGTAATGTGTTCTTGTCCAGTTCTTACAATTCCAGATTTTTCTAAACCTTGTTGTGGTAGAATGTGATGCTTCGGGTGAGGGAATAGGGGATGTCCTAATGCAAGAAAAACATCCAATTGTTTTCGAGAGCAGAAAGTTAAAAGAGCATGAAAAGGGATATAGTGTGTATGATAAAGAAATGTTGGCAATCATGCATGCTTTGAGTAAATTTAGACAATATTTGGTATGTGGGAAGTTTGTCATTAAATCTTGTTATAATAGCTTGGTTTTTTCTTAACCAAAGATAACTAAATGACAGGCAACAAAAATGGGTAAGTAAAGTGCAGGCTTTTAGTTTTGACATCGAGTATGTAAAGGGAAAGAATAATGTAGTTGCAGATGCACTATCTAGAAGGCCCCATGGGATGGGAGAAGAAATGGACCAGCCATGTATGTAATTGCTTGAGGGCAAGCAATTTTGGGAAGGGAGGACTGTAATGTCCCCCTTTTTTATAAAAATTTAAAAAGAAGATAAAATCGATTTGCACATAAAATTTTAAAATCAAATTTTATAAATTATGCAAATCAAATTAAAAAGGGAAGTTCGACTTCACCTAGAAATAATAAATGGATGTTTTTAAAGGAAAACAAGTGACTAGCAAATTGCATTTTCCCGAGAGCATGTAATAATTAATATTTGAGATAAAGTGATTATTCCTAAGCATGGGTCGACCCATATGAGCATCTTTTTAATATCCCTATGCATTTAATATTTGTTATTGGTGACTTTCAGGCACATTTTTAAATGATATTTCCTCCTAGATGATGGCACCAAAGATGGAGAAGAACTTTGGAGGATGTGCAAACAAAACTATAAAAGAAGATGTGGTTACTCCTTTTTTTGGCATGTTGACGGTTTATGAAACTTATCTTCATGCTTGAAGAAGGGATGTATGCCCACTTATGATCAAAAATAAAAGGTGTTTATTAACACCACCATTTGTGAAGTGTGTGTGCCCATATAAGCTTGAAATAATAAGTTTTGCAATCATCATTTCTCTATATATACAAGGCGCCATTTTTGGGAGAAGATATAAGCTTGCTTTGAGGGTTTGAAGTGTGATTTATGATGAATATCTTTATTTACATGTTGTTGGTTTTTACCTAATGAAGTCGACTTGTTTGGGCATATGCTAAGAGTGTTTTGGAGTGATTTTGAAGTATTTATAAATCTGTTGTTTAGATTTATTAATTGTAGATCTGGAAGCGCATTTATTGACTCTTAAAGTGAAGGAAAAAGTGTTGGAATTGTGTTGCAGATTTTACCCTAACCCTAGCGACTGGGTTTAGGATTTTGGGGGCTGTTTCGAGGGGTTTCTAGTGCATGAAAAGATCTGGTTTTTATTATGGATAGAAGCTCATAATTTTCCCTTTCTGCTGCACTTGGTTTCAATTCAAAAGAGTTAATATTTTGGAAGTTATGGATTTTCAAAGTTTTAGTTGATTTTCAGAGTTTTATTTATTATTTTACTTCTGCAAAAGTATATTGGAAAAAGGAGTATAAATACCGACTAGATTGCCCATCTAAACCCTCACCTTGGCTCACTCCAACCCCATTTGGGTTGTATTGTAGTTGACACTAGGGTTAGTTGAGGTAAACCTAGAAGGGTTTATCTTCTAAGTTGTTTGTTTTTGCAAGTAATTAATAATATATTATTAATATCCCACAAGGGGATATTACATTGTTCTTTCTAAACTTTTCGTGTTTTTGGTCTTTCATTGTATAGCTTGGAATTAGCCACTTTTGTACCTGGGTAGGATCCCAGTCAAAAACTTTTTACCCTTAATAAAAAAATTAAAAACAATGGAGTTAAAACATAAATGATATACAAATCTAAATTTAAAAATTATTATACTGCATAGGTGTCACCATATCACCCGAAGACCATCCATGTGGGCCGAGAGGTGTGATAATCATCTTCCTCTATATCATATTCCGACATCGCACAAACACCCAAGACACTAAAACCAACTACACTAGAGAATGTCATTTCCAACATATTTTGGTGAGAAGCTTTACCCAATGCATGTGCCTAGATTGAAAAAATTGCACAATATCAAGCTAGAAAACATTTTTACCATTAATTATGGAGAAGTAAAAAAATATTTATTTTCATGAAAATTTGTGTGATTATAATGCTAGAAGGCCAAAATAAACAAAAACAAATAGACAAACAACTTGGGTTTTTAATGTTTTGGCTTTTTTAAGGTTTTTCTTGGATTCATGACTTTCAATTTTTGTGTTTAAACAATTATGGTCTAAATGTAGAACAAAATGAGTTTCCTCCTTAGACTTATTGTACACAAGCGTACTCAATAATATATATTTGGATTACAAAAATAGTTAACATTAGCATGTCCTTGACACAAAATACATAACTACATAATGATATTTTATTTAGCAAGAATAATATTTTCTAACTTTATTCAAGGGATCATGTTGTCTAGACTTGAAGTTTTGAGTTCTTGCTTAGTCAATCTATTTTTCAGGGAACCCCAAACCCCTAACAGAAATGAGCTTCATGATCCATTAGAATATTTAATAAGAACCTACAAAAGGTTAAGCTTGTGTGACATTAATTCCATCTCCCTATTCAAATTGCACTATTTAGAAATTGGTTGACACAAAAATTTCATAAAATTTGTTTAGAGATAAATGTAAACAAAATCGTATAATACACCAATGTTGAGAACACTAAATTAAACCTTAACAATCTTATGCCCAAACTTAAAACCAAATCTTGGAACTAATTTTTTCATATCAACTTGTGTATTGTTCTACAATTGCAAAGTTGCACGTAATAAGTCACTAGGTTGAGGAATCCAATAGATTTAAATGAATTAATGGTTGGATTGGCCTCTCTATCTAATCCTTGGGGCATCTCCCATAAAGATATAAGGTCCAACTCCATTATCCCGTCCTATAGATCTCGGACATCACTTCGATAAGGATTTTCCATTCGACACCAAATGAAAATGTCAACAAGATTGTATAAGAACATAATGGTGCCTAACAATTACAAGTCAATGTAACATTGTATTAACATTCAAATTTTCACAGTTTTACATTTTCACAATCAATTATAATGTTGAAAAATAATCAATCTCCAATGAATAATCACCCTATTTAAAAGGTGGGTGAATCGAGCGGTAACCTTTCGGTTGAACTGGTTCACTCTTAACTCAATTAATTAATTGATTACAATTTTATAACAAATATTTATGTATAACTTATGATATAAATCATAACCTAAGTTTATAATATACTTTATTTGGGGGCTTATTTTTTGTTGTGCCACGTAGTGTGCCCCCACAAACATTACTTGCTCCAACAATCATGATGGTCAAGTAATGTATTTTGTCAAATAAAAGGATGACATATCCTCAAGGGGGATCACCATGACTAATTAGAATGTATTAAGGTGATTTTTTTATCCAAAACAACTCAACAAAAAAACCATCTCCCGACAAAGAATTTACTTAGAAAAGTATGTCATTACATCCACTACAACTAATTTAAATCATTAAGAAAATGTGAATACATTAATGATGTGGAGCACTAGTAGTTGAGAGATGTACATTATGTTAACAAAACAAACAATATTCATCCACAATCAATCTAAAGCACAATGAATCAAAATCTTTCTACCATTCACTCCATTAATCAATATTTGGGAATCTCCTTCAACATTGACGTAGTTCCAACCTTTTAGTATTTAAACTTCCAAACTTTCCAAAAGAGCTAATCCCTTATCCCAATTATTTGTCTCAATCCCCATGTTAATTGCAAACATGAAAATTCAATGTCCCATATGGTCTCTAAAAACACCTCTCCCTCTAGCAAACCTACGATTACCTTTTATCGAGCCATATAAATTAACTTTGACAAAACCTTGAGTGGGTAACCAAGAAACCACTAAGTAACCACACAATTCCCAACCCCATTATCATGGACAAATATTATATACTTTTCTTTTATAATGTTTAAAATTATATTTATGTATAATTATAGATATTAAAAATAATAATTATGTCATTTATTAAACACATTTTAATACAATATATATTTTCTATACATAAAGAGAGGGTTAAAAGGTCCAAGATTTTATATTACTTAATAATACATACATACTTTGGGTACAAGAAGTGGCAATATAGAAATTAGAACCATCTTCTATTGCAACAATCTTAAACACTTGCTTGTTTAGAATGATTGCTAACTAAACACCCATACAAGGAATCTAATGGGAAGAAAACAACCCTAAATCCTCCCACTCACAACTAACGTAAGAGAGTCCCCCAAGGAACCAACAAAAACACACATTGCGGTTTAAAACAATCCAAATAGTATGTCACCCAATCCAAGGCTCTTAACTCATCGACAATGTCCTACAATGTGCACCTACATCACACATTAACAATCTTAGCAAAAAGGCCTTCAAATAATTTGCTAGAATGACTTCTAGAGGATATGACCATTACCAAAGAATAAGAAACCAAACAAAATGCACAATAATTCTTTGATTGCAATAATTATTTTGTCGCACAAGGTCAACTATGCCCCAATAGACCCCCACTCTTCATCTCTCCGTCAACCAAAATAAAATAAGGAAGATCCTCCCACATAGTCAAAAATCTTCTATCTCACACCTAAAAACATTTATCAAGCCAATATTACCCATCATTCATTTAGGTGGCATTCTAGAGTTAAAATTGACTCTAAACCCACCCATGTATTATACTCCAAGATCTTTAATGTTGCCACGTATGAAGCTCCAAGCTCTTTAACTTTGTTAAGACCTATCCACTCCCACATTTGCCAACAAATCTTTTGCTTTATTGCACTCCCTCAAACGGTTTGAAGGTAGCAAAGAAGGAGAAAGCTAAATCTTACTTCACTCAAAATTCCTCATGCTAGAATGGCCTTTAAATCAAAAAACTCATTAAAACTCCTTATCAAAGAGGTAATAATACGAGATGAAAAAGTGAGCACAATATGGTATACAAATCAATGCATTTAAAAGTTAAAAGTCAATACATTAAGTTGTGTGGTGGATTTGTCACATGTAACTACCATTATTATTCTATTAGTGGTGGACTTTTAGACAATAATCTCAACCTATGTTTAATCACCATCCATACAAAGGACACATCATTCACAAGGATAAAGATAATATTGCAATTAATGAGATTTGAACCCGTATTGCTTCATATACAAGATGTGTGAAAAACCTCTCCCAAGTCAAGCCATGCAACAAGAACTCACCTTATAAAGTCAATTACATTCAACAACACATATCCCATAAGATCAAATATGGTGTTTCATTCGTTGGGATTTGATGCCACATAACCATGTGGCATTACATTTGAATTGGTGGTGGATTTTGTTAGTGTAAAATATTATTTTCCTTACATTTGTTTATTTACTTAGTTAACACGTGGATTTTTCCTACACTCATGGATTAGCTTGCTTATGTGTCATTTGACTGTCATAGGTGTCATAGGAGTTACATTTAACTGTCATAGATGTCATATGTCATAGGAGTTACTCTTGACCAACTATTCCAAGTATGGGAGTTACACTCCTATTCTTGGTCTTTGACCACTATTCTAGGGGTAGTTACACATTACTCTCCTATTTGTACACCTCCTTTGAGAGCTAATTCAATTGATTCAATTATTGATTCATTTCATGAGTATTGAAATTCATTCATTTGCATCTTCCTCTTTCTTATTTATCAATTTTTGCAATTATATAATATATTTGTAAGCCAAAATCTACATGTATTACGATATAGTATCAAAGCATGTTCTAGTTTACAAATTGCAAGTTTTAGTTTGAAATCTCACATTTCATTAATCGTTATAGGGGTTATGTGCAAAGTTTGTTAATTTCATTATTGAGGGTTTTACAATGGACTTTGAGGCAACTTTTTGAGGGTTTACAAAAACTCCAAGGTGTTTTTTTAAGTTAAAGAGCATTTATAATGTGTTTGGACCTAGTGTTTGTTTGGGTGGAGTGCATTGTTTGTGGTTCCTTACAAATCCTTGCCTAGCTCATCCTTAGTAGCACAACTTGGTCTTCCTTGTCATGACTTCTTTCTCAACTCGGCTTGATCTCTAGTGGCTCAACTTGGCTCCTTCTCTCGGTTAATAACTTAGCTTGTTGCTCCTCACAACTCAACGTAGCCATTTACCACCCTATTGCGTTCAAACCTCTACCACTCATTTTATTGATAAAACCATCTTGTAAGCATAAAAGCATTTAATAAGTTAACTACAAAAAACATTTTAACTCATAACTTTTGACTATCTACTCGATTTAGAGTGTTGTCTTTTCCAATGGTGGTCATTTTATTGTTCTTATCCTAGGGAACCTATTTATTTTGTAAATCACACAAAAAAATATTAAGTGTCAAAATTGGGTGGGGTAAAAGCATAATTTCCCGAGGGTGTATTGTGAAGTGTTATCTTCTTCGCACTCCATTTTCTTATTTTTACAAACTTCTATACACTATGGATTCAAGCTTTATTAATTCGCTCACTCCCTTTAATCATGCATGGAAATTTAATTATTCTAAAGGGCAAGGGTTTGTGTCGTATAAGTGCAGAGAAAATAATGTGGTAAAACCTATGTGTGAAACCTTCATGTTATTGTGTTTGTATGTCTCCAAATCTTCTCTTTCACATTGAATCTGCTTAAACACTTAACAAAGCTTATAGACCATATTAGAAACACTATTTAGAAAACACATTTGAGATGAAAGAGCATGAACTAGAAAATGAGCTTATTAGTTTCAACCCCAACAATTTTGACACATGTCAAATCTTCACAAATGAAGGAATGTGGAATTAACACAAACTCACAACTTATCATTTCTATTCCTTCAAAACTAGGTCCAAATTACTCAAGTATCCATCTTCACTTTCTTTGCCACCATCTTGGAACATCACGAAAAATGCCCTCTTTTAATGTTTGTTGGTGAATTAAATATGGAACATGACAAGGTGATATAAGTGGGCACATTGAAGTCTTCCAAGTCACATGTCTTGATTAGAGGGAATGAGAAACCTAAGCAAGGAGAAAAAAACAAGAGAAAAGGGCAAAAAAAAAAAAAATCAAAAACTAGCCAACCCCAAAACAAACACTAAACCTTCATCAAAAGCTATATCGAAGAAGAAAATAATTAAGTGTGCTTATTATATCTTCTTACAACCACATAATGCATTCATTGATTCAAAATCCTCGCATACTTCAATAGATTTGTCAAATGTAACCCAAGATTCCAAAACTCTCTGTAATGAAATTGAAATTCCCCACGGCAATACTACTAAACATGCGAGATATTGTAGAGAAACTAATGCTTTATATTTGGCTACTTCCAACTCGTGAATCGCTAACGAACTCGATTGACCCGTTAGCTCTTTCCAAAATCTGAACAAAGTACGAATTATAGAACGAGGAATTACCCTCTTTCCTTTCATAATGGACTTTAGAAACAATCACACCTATGTTGACACTCATTCCATAGGATTTAGTATAGCTTTGCATTCAAAGGGATATGATCCCACATTGATACTACTAATCTTGACACTACATGTTTGTATACACAAATACACTCTACACACTATTGTGGGTAAAAGGGTTTGATAAAGGTTACATAGCCATCTAAAGAAGAGAAGTAGACCAACACAATAGTTATTTCATGGCATGCAAGGCACATACAAAATTGTAGACGTAAAATCCAAGTAGGTCCAAGACCGTACGGAAGAGTCGAGGATTGTGCACACAATTTCAATTTAGTTGTACCATTTTGACTAAGACTAGTTTTAGGTGTCAATCTCAACAACAAAACACTTTCGATCTTCAATCGACAAGTTTCTACACTCAAAGCCTCCTAGATCCACACAAAATCAACCTAGTTGGATATGATCCTTTGTGTTTTGATAGTTCCTTGATCAATAGTCACTTTTTCAAGTGTTATGCTAATTTGGGTAATTGATGTTATAATTTAATTAAATGAAAATAGCCTCATAACCATGTAACATTGCATTTAGGATTTGTCATTTGTAATTACAATCATTTCTTTCATGTTGATTTTGAAACAACAATCACCATTTATAAAATGGCACTCATATCCTTCACAAGGTTAAATATAGCTTTGCACTCAATGGGATTTGAACCCATATCACTTCGCACACAAGATGTGCACAAAGGCTCTTCCAAGTTGAGCTATGAAGCAATAATTAACACAATGAAAGTAAACAAAACATTCAATATAGTCAACAATACTCAATCAACTAAAATTATCTTTAATCTTCTTTGAAGTTGGACAAACATTAAAAAGAAAACATATAAATGGCAATTGCCTTACATCTAGACATTAAGCAAAAGTGTGAATCTATATATGAAAAGAACATTTCTCTTAATAAAAATGATAGACCAACCTAACAACAATCACAAAACACTATTTTTTAGCATAATTATTTTTGGCCAAATATTTGTAATCATTGATTGCAAATACCTATTTCAAAAAAAAATCTAATTAAGCAAGAAACACCTTGCAATACAATAGGGTAACATACTTCCTACTTAGGGATTATGTTTGCCATGAAAGTAACACAAGTGGGATGTGTGTTTACAACTTGCCTTGAACAAAGGTGACTAACTAGTTGTGTAGAAGTGGTTTATTTATCACTTAAAGTAGCAATTTCACATAAACAAAACAAGCTAAAGAACACAACCAAAGTTGATTTTGGATAATCAACAACATAAGCAAAACTATTTAAGGACAAGCCAAAATTAGTTTTACATGTTTGAGAACAATCCACTACAAAGCCAACAAACAAGACCCAACAATTTTGACTTATACCTTACCAAAAGTGTTAAAATCATCAATGTGAAAGAACACACTTCTATATCACTAGAGATGCAACATTTGCAAAAAGAGTAAGTATTCTTACGGTAGAGTTATGTTTGGATGGCAATTTGTAATTATTAAATTACCTAACACCTATTCTTTTTCAAAAAGAATAACCAACCTCAATACTACAATATGAAAAAAGCATCACAACATTAAAATATCATAAAACGTATTCCACGATGAAATGCAAGATTAAAGTCATTTTTTCCATTTCTAATTAAACAACATCCTACATTGTTGAGTAAAAAGTGCTTTAAAGCGGTTTATTTATCTCATATTGTTATAATTTTACAAAAACTCTCCAACAGTTAAAGCCAATGTATCAAGAGTTCATAGTTAACCCAAAAGAAATGTATTTCTTAGTTAAGCCAAAAGATATGTGTTTCTTAATTGCAAACCCATTTTTTTATAAATAACACCCTTTGTCCTAACATATAAAGAGAATACCACAACATTAAAAAACACAACCAATGTATCAAGAGTTCATAGTTAAAGCCAAAGATATGTATTTCTTAATTGCAAACCCATTTTTTTATAAACAACACCCTTTGTCCTAACATATAAAGAGAATACCACAACATTAAAATATCATATTGCCTACAAAGGCAAAAAAAAAAAATACATCATATTGAGAAATGAAACACCCTACTCAACAAAGCAAAAGGACCCTTGAGAGTGAATAACACCCTATAGTACAATTGAGCAATAAGCATTGAACGTCAAACCAAGGCAAGTGGGTTGTGAATTTATGGCTCCAAGCTTCCGTAGCAAGTAAGGAAAGTCAAACCAAGACAAGTGAGTTGTGTATTTATAGTTCGTCTCATGGAGAGTGGACAACTATATGTTGTAAATTTTATTTATCACCTATAATAGCCATATTATGTAAGTGGAGCAAGTGTCCAAAGTTGGTTCCAGAGAAACAGTAATCCCTCGTCACATATTAACACTCAACAACATAAGCAAAATGAGCTAAAAACAGCCAAAGTTGGTTTTAGAGAATGGGTAAGACCTTGTCACATATTGGGTTTTCCATCAATAGCGAAAGTAAAAAAGCCTCATAGGAGAATACATACTCACAAGTCGCTAAAACAAGCAATATTAGCAGAATTATGTTTGGACAGCAATTTGTAAATCTTAATTATGTAACCACAATTCTTTGTTAGATACTACACAACCACAATCCTAAAATTAAAAAATATCATATCACATGCATAACAAAATGCAAGATTAATATTTTTTTCCAATGCTTTTTAAGAAAAGGACCATTGTACGTTGTAGGGCAAAAGGTATTTGCATGTGCAAAACACCTTAAAATAGAAGTGAGAACCCTACTTATTGCATATCAATAATTTTTGCCATGGAAATAAAACCATGGCAAGTGGGTCGTGTATTTATGGCTACTTTAAATTAAAGTGGGCAATTATTTATCATATATGTGGACAACTATTTTCACCCATAGTTACGATTTCACAAAACCATGACAAGAGCTGAATAACTAAAGAAATAACCATGGCAATCACAAGTTGAAGTAACAATCAACAATATAAGTTAAATTTGACATCTCTTGTGTTATTTCTTTATTTGCATGCTACTAACACATTGCTAGTTGTATTATCACTTTTTGAAAAAATGTGGAAGAAAAAATCGCTCCGGATTTCCTCGGGTCAAGCTGCTCAACGGACAGTTTTTTCAAAAAATCAAGCCAGTAACAGTCCTCTTTGCCAGACTGGTCCGAATGGCTCTACCATCGGCTTGGAGGGTCTTGCTCTGTCTAATCCGCTCAACCTGGGTCCCTTGAGGCCCCTGTTGCTGCAGTAGTCTCGTGTTCAAATCTTGGGAATGTTTTGTCTTCTGACATTTCGGAGGAAGAGAACTCTATAACCGTTTCTTTGGAGCATTCAGCTGATCTCAACTCACAACTACTACTTCTCGGACAACGAGCTATTTTTGCTAAATTTGTGGGCCGGCGGCTATCTACTGACGGTATCCGTGCCTAGTGCGATACTCAATGGGGGAGCGGCCTTCGCGTGTGATTCTGGACAAAGGATTCTTCCTCGTCATCTTCCATAGCCAAGCTCAAAGGGATGTCTCCCTTGAAAGACAAGAATATCTGCTCCATGAATCTGGTCTTCTTATTAAGAAGTGGTCTGCCCATTTTGATCCAGATAAAGCTATCATGGAAGGGCTTCAGGTCTGGGTTAGACTATATTCTCTCCCCAGTGAGTTCTGGTCTCCATCCTCCCTCACACAAATTTGTTCCGGCCTGGGGAGAGTCATCTGTATTGATCCTGTTACCCTCGAAGGCTCCCTTTCTTCCTTCGCGAGGGTTTGTATCTCGGTGGACGTTTCCAAAAAATTGAGTGACAAAATCGTGATTCTTTCCTCCAGTGGGAAATGGATTCAAAGGGTGGATTATGAGACCATCTCGAACTGTTGTTTCCGTTGTAAACTCGGTCACTTTCAGAAAGATTGTAAAGAGCCCCCTTCTAGGCTGTTGTGTGGAAGAAGAAGCTTCCCAGTGCTTCAGTGGAGGTGAACTCCCCTCCTAATGTCGAGCCTCTCTCCCCCCCATTATCACCGAAGTGAAGTCTCTTCCTGTGGAAACTCTTAATCTCGATCCCAACACCATCAATCTTGTTAAAGAAACGGCCTCGGTGGTTCAAGACTCAACGCGTATCCTCTCCTTATTTCAAGAGGGTATTGCCTTAGGTCTCGGCCCACGCTACCTCCCTAGAAAATTGGGTAGGCAACAAAGAAGAGCTTCTCAATGATAACAAAATGACGGCGGAAGACGATCCTGTCACTCAGGTTGAAGAGGGCGAGTTTCGCCTTCTAGCCGCGGTATCCTTCCTACCCCGCCAATTTGAAATTTAAATCTTGGTCCGAGCGCTCCTGTTGGGCGTCCTTCCAAGTCACGGTCTTCTCTCAAAGAGATAGCCTCTGGCAATCAATCCCAACTTGGTTCCTTTTTTTCAATCTCAAGTAGGAGAGGCGAGTCCTCTCTGAACAAAAGATGAACATCTTTTCGTGGAATGTTAGGGGTCTCAACGCCCCTAACAAGCAGCATCTGCTCAGGCGGTATGTTGCGGATTTGAACATTTCTATTTGTCTATTACAAGAGACCAAGATGTCTAGCTCGGCGTGTTTAGATGGTTGGTTCCATAGCTGGCGTGGTTGGGAAGGTCTCTTTGTGGATTCGAATGGAGCTTCCGGTGGGTTGGGATTTCTGTGGAAGTCCTCACTTGCAAAGTGTCCTCCCTCTCTTCACAATCCCATTTTCAATGGTGCCAGGTATGTATTAAACATTCCGAGGAGTCTTTTTTCCTTTGTAATGTCTACGGTCCAAATAATCCCATTCAAAAGAGGGAAACGTGGAAAAAATTCAGGATTCCTTGAGTTCCCTTCCGGATCTTAAATCAATTGTGGCGGGGGATTTTAATGCCACTATCTCTGATAGAGATAAACGCGGGGTCTCTCTTGGCATCCCCATTCTCAAGAAGATTTCACCTCCTTCGTCCATTCTTCCAAGCTGGTGGATATGGAACCACGCTCCGGGTGGTTCACGTGGAACAATCGCCACTCTGGCTTTGGGAACTTGGTCGTTAGACTCGATAGATTCCTGGTTTCGGAATCCTGGCTCCAACAGAATTTTCTCCTCCAAAGTTGTGTTTCTCCTCTATCTGGTTCTGATCACTTTCCTATTTCCATGTCTATTAGCTTTGATCTTCCACCCGACGCTCGCCCTTCAAGTTCGAGAGTATGTGGATGCAGGATCCCAACATTAAGCAGTTGATTAAATCCTGGTGGGATTCTTTCTCTGTTTCTGGTACCAAAATGTTTATTCTTTCTAAAAGCTCTCTTTGCTCAAAGAAAAACTGCTTGCTTGGAATTCTTCTTCCTTCAAAAACATCTTTCAAGAAAAATTAAGAGTGGAAAAAGCTCTTCGCACTCTTAATGAAAGGGTCTTCAAGTTTGGTATGCATAGCGATGATTTCTTATTGGAAAAGTCCCTTCTCAGCGAACTAGGGGATCTTTTATTGAAGGAGGAATCCTTTTGGCGTCAGAAATCCAGGGAAATTTGGCTCAAAGATGGTGATAAGAACACCAAATTTTTCCACACCTCGGTTAAAGCAAGGAGAAATTCTAATTATATCTCTACCATCAAGCGATCGATGATTCATGGATTTCCTCCCAACCAAAGAATAAAAGAGGAGGCGGTTTCCTTTTTTCAAAAGCTTTTAACCGAAAAAACACTCTTCTTTGGCATCCCAATCCTCTCTTCTTGAGCAAATTCCCAAACTGGTCAATGAAGCTGATAACGAGAGCTTGCTCTCTCCTTTTTCCTTGGAGGAGATTCAAAAAATTGTTTTCTCTATGGCCCAGGACAAAGCCCCTGGTCCGGATGGTTTCTGATCGCTCTTTATCAAAACTTCGGGAAGTTATTGGTACTTTCATTTGTATGATTTGTTGAAGAATCTCACTCCTCTGGCAAAGTCCTAGGTTCTCTCAATCACACCTTCATTTGTATGTTCCCCAAAAAATCCCCCATGGATAAATTTGATGATTTTCGCCCAATCTCCCTCTGCAATACTTCTTACAAGATTATTTCTAAAGCCATTGCTTCCGTATCCGTCCCCTCCTCTGCTCCATCATTTCACAAGAACAAAGTGGCTTCCTCCCAGGCAGATCCATCTCTGAAGGAATTATCATTTCCCATGAACTTATCCACACCCTTCATCATTCGTCACGATCCGGGATGATGATTAAGTTGGACTATAGCAAAGCATATGACCGGATCAATTAGCATTTCCTTATCAAATCCTTGCAAGCTTTGGGTTTCAGTAATCCTTTATGTGATTGGATCTTCAATTGCATATCCTCACCCTGCTTCTTGGTTCTTGTGAATGGTTCTGCAAAAGGCTTCTTTAAGAGCAGCAGGGGCCTAAGGCAGGGAGATCCCCTCTCCTCCTTCCTTTTTATTTTGGTGGCGAAGCCTTGGGCCGTTGCATTAAATTTGTTGTTGCCTCTGGTTCTCTATCGGATTGTTGTCTTCCTCCAACCTACCACCTCTCACTCATCAACAATTCGCAGATGACACTTTTCTTTTTGGGGTTGCTATTGTCCCTGAAGCACGGGCCTTGTCCAATATTCTTAATTCCTATTCTGCTGCGACGGGTCAAGTGATAAACTATCATAAATCCATCATTTTCTTCTTCAATGTTCCTCCTAGGCTCCAAAGAAGGATTCTAGCGATTCTGGGGTTTGTCTCCGACACTCTTCCACACAAATATCTGGGCATTCCTTTATTCGCCAAGCCGGCAAATCAAGTCGCGATCTAACCTTCTCGCTATCTTTTCGTTCAGGTTTCAATCTTGGAAAGGGAAATGGCTTTCCCTTGCGGGTCATTTGCTTCTGATTAAGTCAGTTCTATGCGCTCTCCTGTGTACATGTTGTCCATTCTGGCTCTTCCTCATTCGATACTTTTGAAAATTGAAAAGCTCATCCGCACCTTCCTCTGGCAGGGGAACAGTGAGGAACGTAAATTTCACCTTGTCAAATGGGAGGTGGTCAAATCCCCCATTTCTTCAGGTGGTCTGGGGATTGCGGATTTAGCTCTGCACAATATTGGTTTGGAACTTTCTTTCCTCCCCTCTAAAATTGGCTCACCAAGTTATTTCTCATAAGTATTTGGCGGTATTGTGCGGATTTGGATCTAATGCTCTCCAGTGAAGAGCTTCCTAAAGGTTCCCACATTTGGAATTTCATGTGTAAATGTAGAACCCTTATTGCAGATTGTCTCGGTTCGTAAACAATGGAGCTAGGGTGAACTTTTGGGAGGACTATTGGAACGGGTGCCCTCCGCTGAATCTAGTTTCCTCTCTCAATAGCACTATGAATAAAACCAGAGTGACCTGGGGCCCTTTCATTGCCAATTACGGCTCCCAACATCCGGACGGGTCTCCAACTTGGTCATGGAAAGATCCCTCTCCCTTGGAGGTCCCGCCCTCAGCCTGCTCTATCTTGGTGGAGGAAATTTTCTTTGAGAAGAGCGACATACAGGGATTGCGAGGACCATTTACTTTGGCTCGGCTCCGTCTTTGGTATCTATTCAGTCAAAGAGGGTTATCGCTCTCTCCTCTCTCAATCAGGTTTTATCGATCTTCCTAAGCTAAATTGTTGGCATCACTCTCTTCTTCCAAAAGTGGCAATCTTGGTTGGCTTATTCTTAAAAACAAAGTGTTAACTCAACTCGAAGAAGATCCATGGGGCTATGCCGGCCCTTCCAAATGCGTTATGTGTGGTCAAGCGGAAGAAGACCTTGACCACCTTTTTCTCCATTGCTCCTTCGTGGATTTTGTTTGGCAATGGTTATTAGGCAAATTAAACCTTTCGTGGGTTCATTATAACAATATTGGTGATTCTCTCCGGTCCTGGCCATCCTTGAAGTTCAAAAGCTCTTTAAGTTCTATCTAGAAGGTGGCCCCATATTTCCTCTTATGGCACATCTGGTGGGAGAGAAACTTACGCATCTTTTGTAATCAACATTGCCTTCTCCCGGCCTTCCTGAACAAATTGGAAATTGCTATTTCAGAAGTCATCTCCAAGAATAGCATGAACATTTTTGAGTTTTCTTCCGTGGATGCTAGAATTTCCAAGGCCTGGACTCTTATCAAAACTCGAATCCTGGCGCCATAGTCAAACAGGGCCTCTCCCAAGTGGAAAAGAGCATTCACAGGCAACAGGCTATGTGGAAACCTCCTCCCCAAGGCTTTTGGAAACTTAATTTTGACGGAGCCTCTAGAGGCAATCCGGGTTTATCTGGGGCCAGTTGTATCCTTCGTGACGTGACTGGTTCTCTCATTCACAGCAACTGTACGAGCAATCTTGCGGAAGTGCAAGCTCTTTTAGAAGGGGTTAAACTTGCTCTAAAATTCGGAGGGGACTCTTTGATTATCAAAGGTGATTCTCAAATCATCACTTCAGCAGTCTCCAAAGGCTCCGCTCTTTCTTGGCGTATTAATCCACTTATCCAAAACATCCTTTTTGGCTCGGCAAATTTAAATATTGGAGCATTTCGTCACATTTACCGAGAATCCAACTCCACGATAAATCTTCTTACTAATCTAGTGATTGACTTCTCGCACACTTGTAATTGTCTCCAGTGAGGTTTCAACCAGAACAAGGCTCGCATCAATCCTTTCCAAAGAAATATAGCTCCGAGATCTGTAAGGTTTGGTTTCTTTAAATGTCATTCATTTCTTCTTCCTCCTTGTCTGTCGTCTTGCTTGTCCTCTGGTTTGTTGTTTTTGGCCCCCATGGCTTTTGTTGCCCTCCATGGTCAATTCATGGAACCCGCAGACTCTTCTGCCATTGATTGTCACTGTCTTTCAACCATATTCAAGTATTCCTCACCGGAAGAAGCGGAAGCCATTGAAACAATTTTGGGCGAATCTTATCGCTTCCGAGCCAGTCATCCCAGAACGGACTCTGACATAGCTTCCACCTTTGTTTCGTTTTGCCTCCTCCTTCACCCCGATCCGATAGTGGTCGAATTCATAGCAGAGGACGAAATCTATGTTAATCATAGGGTTGGCTGCATGACCAATTGGTGGACTTCTCTCTTCCTAATCCTCTTCTGTGGGTGGAGGAAGTCGACGAGCTCACCTTAGGATCTAGACGAGACATCCAGTGGCTCTACAGTCAATACAGAGACCTAGTCACCTTCGCACAAAATTTCCATCCTACTCTGGATCAACGTTTTCTTCCGTCAGTCAACATTGACGTGGCGCTTTTTCTAGTTCATTCCATCATCGATCATCACAACGAACTCAAAGATCGTGTCAACGCTCCCTTTGATTTGCTACTCAAGGTAGCTAACGCACGTGCAAGAACTTTCTTCGGTTAGTCGGTTCCTCTTTTATATGTTTTTTGATGTCTTGGGCATGACTTAGTCATCATTTTCTCGTTCTATTCAATGCTTTCGCACTTCTTTTCTTTCTTCTTCCTTTCCATTCGCAAGTTTTCCCTCTTTTTTTTTCCTCCTCTTCTTACATGTTGGGTAGGGGCCCCCACCCCTCCGATTCATAGCTCGATCAAAAGCGTTTATCAATCAAAAAAAAAAACAATATAAGTTTTAATCAAGCATTGAAGGACAAGCCCAAAGTTAGTATTGATGGATTGCTAAAACTTAATCGCATGCAACAATCCAACAAACAACAAAACAACAGAACTAAAAAACATGACAAAGTTGGTTTTGGTGAAATATTTAAAGATCTTGGAGGAGGTCGCTTAAATAATTTGATTATGCTATCAAAGTAGAATTTGTCCAACAATAATGTTAGTTTTGGCAAATTGGTAAGACCCAATCACAACAAAACTAGCAAACAAGCCAAAGTTGGTTTTGGCGAATACATGACCTCCTCACATGTGGGGGTAACAACATGTGAAGGACAAGCAAAAAGTTAGCTTTGATGGATTAGTAAAAGACCTAGTCGCATAGTTTTCAGCTGAAAGACAAGCCCAAAATTAGTTTTGATAAATTGGTCAGTCATATGTTTTAACAATCCAACAAAAGTAAAACAACACTAGCAAACAAGCCAAAGCTTTTGATGAATATGTAAGACCTCGCAAAGTTGGTTTTGTTGAAATACAAACCACATCACAATTTCGGCCTCCAAATTTACCAATTCTTTTTCCCCCATAGAACCCCTATAGATCTTATCTATGGCTCTCTATATCTCACAAATATATAGATTAGGTGCGGGCATACAGAACAAGGTTGGGACAATCCAATGCCCCGTAGAGATATCCGGGAGGAAAGCTGCCCAACTATATAGATATAGATCCGGCCGGTGCCGAGATGATTCTATATCTCTATATAGATACAAGATGGGGCAATAGGAATTCAAACCATACATATTAAGTATATAATCAAATCAAATCAAATCAAATCTGTTTCACAATTGCGGCCTCCAAATTTACCTATACAGCTCATCGTTACACAATTTCATTTTCCAAAATTACCTATTTTTTCCCTATTTTAGTTTCCCCATTTCCGCCTCCAAAATTCCTACTACTTTTCCTATAAGACCCATCAGTTTCACAAATTTCAAATTCCAAAATTACCTATTACTTTTCCAAAAATGCCCATTGGTTTCACAATTTCAATTTCCAAAGTTTCCCACTAGCATTTTCCAAAAAAGCAGATCAGACTTTTACAAGATAACTATTTACTTTTCCAATAATGCCTCTTTCTCACAATTAATTCTCCATAAATGCCGTTAATTTTTCCTAGATGAAGGTGGCTGCATAATACTTCCCCGTGTCTTAAATAAGTGGCATACTTCTACTTATATCAAAGGTTTGTATAATTCAGACTTCATAAATGTGAACAATTAAAGAGAACAAAAGGAGTTTATATTGTAAAAGAACTTCATATACCAAATTTTTGTATTTGGGGAGCAAATGTTTTACAGGTGGAACATATCCAAAAGCAAAACAAGCAGACACATACGTTCCGAAGAAGTTCCAAAGAAGAAAATTGCACAATAATCAAATTGTAGTTTAAAAAAAAAAAAAAAAAAATGTTTGGTAAAAGAACTTGTTTTAAAACAAATAAAAAATTCTAGCACATATAGCTTGAATACGTCTATATGAAAAATGCAACTCCATTACCTCCATAAAGATACTGCAATTTTTCAATTGACTTCTCAAAGCGGAAAGAAAATCTAATTTTCAGTTTGAAATTACCATGTGACAATCAAATACACAACTAATCAGCACCCCCTCCACCACCACCCAACTGCCACTGTAATATGCCTTTCAGCATACCTAGATATAATGTACCAGCTAAAATATGCCAAGATTTTCATTAGAAGATCATTTTCATGAGAAACTATTATGGAAGCGTTCTTTTTCTCCAGTCGTAAACATTAGTTTAGCAATCCATTAAAATCTGCATTTTAAAATTACACCTCTGACATCTAACAATTTAAAATTACACCTCTAACATGTAACAACCTTAAAAATTTCAACAACCAGAGGCTGAATGGAAAAAACTGCAGATAGTACAAAAGTAGATTGGAGTAAAGTGTTCCGAGGCAGATAGATTCGGAAAATGGTTTTCCCAAAGGTAAATGGACTTACCCAAAACACAAAGGCCAAACAAATAATAATAATACACCAGTGAGAATCTAAATCAGACAAAAGACATCTGCCTGAACCCACCAGCAGCAAGAATCCAAATCAGACAATGGCATCTCTCTGAACGTAAGAATCCAAATCAGACAAAGACGTCTGTCGGAACTCACCCACTTGGTATTATCAAAAGCCTATTTAGCTATATTAGCTAAAATATAATCCCAAAGATAAAATTATCCAGGATGATGAGATTCGATTTCAACACTTAATCAATTCTTTTAGTTTCTTTTCATTTACACTTTCCTTCCATTAAACATCTGGATCAATTTTTACAACGCTGGCTAACTTTCATTGATTATATATATAATGCATAGCATAAGCCAATCCCAAACAACATTGATTTTCCTCGCCCAAGGAACCCTTCTAATATATAAATTAAATTATTATCTTCTGCGATCAATTATAATAAGGCAGATTTTTACTGATAGAAAGTTCCCATTCAGAATAAGTACATTGAGCAAATTTCCTAAAAATAGATATAACTAAATCAAGAAAAAAGCTTCTGGTATTGCACGAAAAGAAAAATAGAATTGTAGACAAAAAAACTTAAAACGCAATCACTGAACATGTAAAAGCAATTAACATATGAAAATCATACCACAATTTCTGAAAATCTGTAGGCATGCTAGAGACAACTGCTGGCAATTTTGTGTACTAAAAACACACATGGGTCTGAACAACTCTACAAATGTTTGTTCAGAAAACCCCAATACCTTAACCCAAAATGTTTTTAAGGATGAATACCCAATATCGAGTATTACCCCCTCCAACTTTCCCAATGGCAAAATTATACAATGACAGAGATTTTATATTTAACAAAAGTAGATTGTTCTTATATGCTTAATAAAAATTAAGGATGGGCATAAATATGCATTTACATAGATCAGTTGATTGATAACACTGGTATGTATGATAGCTAGCCCATAGGACACCACAAAATTATACAATGGCAGGCACATATTTATATTTAACAAAAGTATATAATATTTCACGCTTGAGACAAAAATAAACAATTAAAGATAAAGCATATATATACAGAATAACCACCTTGTAGGACATCACATACGACTAAATTCCTCTCATGTAGGTTATTACATAAATAAGTAAACAAACAAATAAATATATGCATATCCTTGTATACTAAATATATGTATAATACTTGTATATATGTATATAGATTAAATGACTAATTCATACGATGTTAATAACACCCATCTAGAGGGTCGCCTAATAAACTATAGGCCTTGGCGTAGAATCATCAAACTTCGCCACTCAAATTAAGATAAATCTATAACATATATATCAACAGTTCCCGTTACAAATAGAAAAAATTACTGGGATAAGAAATGAAAGTTAGTAAGAACAAATTTGATGATGAAACAACTGACATGAAGTTAAATGATCTTAGATGGATGTGATAATTGTACAGATAAGTAACCATTACAAATGGAAACACTATTCGGGATATGAGGCAACAGCTACCGCCCTGAAGCTAGACCTCAAATCACCAATAATGTTGAGTAAATATGCTACACAGGTTTTCAAACTATCTGGTGTTTTCAACAAAACTAGGGCTCTAGTCTTGTGAAAATACTCGGAAGTTCATAAATTAGTCCCTCAAAGCACAAATGCATTAGAGTGGTCCCCACATTCATATTAAATGGGAAGAGACTAAACCTTCCTCATAGAAAACACAATTTTCCCTCCCCCGTATGATACAAAGGGTACAGACATGGGCCAACCTGCTCAATCTAATAGGAAGGATGTGCATACCCATATCCTGAACCATGGACAGAAGATCTATGACCCATATTATGGATTGATGATAGGCAAGAATCAAATCTCTTTGCCTCAACAACGTTTGAAATGTTATTGTTTGGTAGTAATTGTGGTGAAATTTTCTCCGTGTTATAGCCATTTTTAATAGCTCCCCGACTATTATAAGCTGTGGGACAAACAATGTAATAAAAAATGAGAATCAAAGGCTATCATTTAGAATCCACAAAAATACAAACATTTTCTTCACTCCATAAGATTATGAACGTACCTGATGAGTAGTTTGACACAGGAGACATGTAAGGCAAATGCCTTGAAGAAGTCATTTCAACAGGTGAGTAAGGAGAGGGGGAAGCATTTTCCCAGGCCCTAGAGGTGTCCGATTGGCAGAAGATAGAGATGTCCGATTGGCAGAAGATCTAGCAATATTCTGGTTAGGGGATGGTTTATCTTGTCCAGAGATCTGTTCAACGAAAGTAATTTCTTGTAAGCTTGTTGCGTACTAAACACTATATTACCAACACAAAGGACGGGACAGAAACTCCGGTGATCATGTCAAAACAAATAATTGTCAAACAGAGAAATGCATGGTCCAAAAGGAGATTAAATTAAAAGCCAACACAAACTTTTTGCAAAAATACAAACCGCAAAACGAAGAGTTCTGTTGTAAAGGGAAACTAGTCCAGAAAATAACTTTATTGCATATAGAGCAATGTCTTCTGTTTCATACTCTGCAAAGGCATAACCCTTGTGTCGGTTTGTCTCTTTATCTCTTGGAATATATAAGTCAACAACAGGTCCTGCCTGAATCAGAATTTCATAGAGGACCCTCTCATCCACTCTGTCATCCATGTTTCCTAAAATAATTGAAATGATATTAGAATAATTATTTTACACTAAGGAAAGAGGGACTCATCTTGATAATAACTCAGAACACACAATAATATTATAGATAGGAAAAATACAGGTACAATAAAAATAAAATATAACAGCTTACACCTTGAAAAGCATCAATAATGTAATTAAAACAACATACAATAGAAAATATTGGTGTTTGCTTTCCATCAATTATCCCTTTTTGTTTAGTGCTCAAGGAACTTCGTGTTAGAATTAGGATAAAGACTATGGCACACATCCAATGAATAAAAGTATCACTCAGATACTGTGATAAGTAGATTACATACTAAGAAACACCACAAACCCTACACACTTTTTAAAGACGTCTACACACTTTTTAAAGACGTTAAGGAACATTCTAGAATGGTGCCTACTATCTTCCACTTCAAATGTATCATGCCTTATCCAAATGCATAAGAGAAAAATCAGCATGTAAAACACTCCAACAAACCATATGAACAGACATCCTCAAATAATAGCACCGAGTACGTAGCCATAGTCTCACATCATTCTAAGTCATATCTTGTCAACATGGACACATAACCTCTTAAAAAAACAAGTAGGTATATCTAACACCATGAACCCAAACTCAATAGTAACCCTACAGGACAAACGGAAACCAAAAACTATGTAGATCAATAACAGTTTTAAATTTCTCGTTCTTCCAAACAAACATGCACAACAAAAAAATGGATAGTCATCAACCATACAACCCTGCTGCCCCAAGAAGATACTGAGCTAGCCCTTGCTAGCTCCCAGAAAATCACCCTGCTACCACATGCCAACAAATTGGACTGTAGTACAATGGATGATAAACAAAACTCCAAATAGTTATATCTAACACCATGAATCCAAACTCAATGGTAACCCTACAGGACAAATGGAAACCAAACAACTATGCATGTCAATTACAGTTTTAAATTTCTCATTTTTCCAAACAAACAAGTACAACAATAACAAGAAATGGATAGTCATCAACCATACAATCCTGCCACCCCAAGAAGATACTGAACTGGCCCTTGCTAGTCCAAGAAAGTCTGCCTGCTACCACATGCCAACAGATTGGACTGTAGTACTAAGGATATTTACAATGTAAGTATTGATAATACAAAATGAAGAAATCTATTAACTGAACTTTGTAACCTTTCCTATAGTAGATAGATGGATGAATGTCTGGGAGGCATGGTTGCTTGAAGTTATAGTCATTAATCCTCCAGTTTCTATTGAATTCATGAAGTTCTCTTGGGAATCCTACAATTCAAGTTTTTCCTCAAGCAGGTAGGCACCTAATTGAGCTAGTTAACCTCATACGTGTGTGTGTGTGTGTGTGTGTGTGTGTGTGTGTGTGTGTGTGTGTGTGTGTGTGTGTGTGTGTGTGTGTAAAATATCGTGTTGTGACGACATTTACATATACTTGTGACATAGATCCAATGGCCCAACCATGCAGTGACACAACAATTACAACTTCTGACATAGATTCCAGGGACCAACCACGCATTGACATGACATTTACAGCTTCTGACACAGGTCCCGAGGACCAACCATGCAGTGACAGCCATATATAAAGATAAAGGTAGTTTTTAGGTTATAGCCAAGCAGGACACCAATTTGAAGTATCAAAACTCCCCTCCTTTGGAAGATATATCCAAAGTATTATAAATAAATGCAATACTAAAATATATCATTTTACTCTCTAATCCATAACTCTACATACAAACATCACAAGGCATCTTCTAATCATCAAATACAGGTGTCTGTCAAACTGGTGTTAATTTCAATACCTAAAATTTGCATGCCCTTTAATTTGGGTCAGAACACTTTCTTCTACAAGTGGCATTTTACATCACGAGCTTTGCCTTGAAAACAATGGAATGAGTGGCCATAAGAATGCAACAAACTAGCCTTCTCCCAAAATCATAAATATGCCTAATATTATTTTCGCACTCCCCCTCAAGATAATTCAAACCTATTAAGACAAGCATCAACTAAATTCAACATATTCATAGGTACATAAACTAGAAATAGTGGTAAACTCATACACATTTTTATAATATCCAAAATAAAAAAGCTGCTCAATTCAGCTCACCTCTTTTCCCTACAGGAAAATAAAAATTCAATGGCCTAGCAATTACAAGCTATAGCAAGCCAAGTAAAACACGAACTGTGAGGTTTTCTATTACAGTTTTTCGGGAATAACCAATATTGTTATTCAGCAAGTCCGAAATACATTTCTACAAGCTTGCAATAAACTAAGGAAATTAATACAGCTTGACCAATATGTACTTACACTAAACAAAGGCTTGCTAGTACAGAGATTACAGGAGTAAATAAAGTACTTTTCTTTGATGAATCCTAAGAGAAAACAAAGCATTTTATCCACAAGCTTTAAAGTATAATATGTAAATTGGTATTGAGACTAAATGTTTTATCAGGGCAGTCCAAGGCCAAGAGAAATGACTGTAGTGGAAACATATACATAGTTGTCATCAAATCCTGCATGCAACAGTTCTGTTAGGGATCCTTCACTCCTGGCAGAGGATCTATTGCCCAAGATTACAATCGTGGATGCATGAAAGAGCGATGAAGATCTTATGAAACCCCTGAAGGACGAACCGTCATCAATCATATCCAGGCCAACTTTCAAAGATGCATGCAAGGGCAAAGGTGGAGATAAACCTCCTGATAAAATTTCATTCAAACAGGATGCTGCCAAAATAAATATTGCAGTACATGAGGAAAAATTTGAAAGGGGTCGTACAAAATCCTGGATCAGATATTGCTTTCCCTTTTCTATATAGGCATAGTTTTATTGTTGCAAAATATTTTTCACCTCTCTATATGTCCAGAGATGGTGATGTAGTGTCAAATTTGACAAAATGCTTAGTGATGAAGGTTTACAAATTATTTTATATGATCAACAGTTTTTGGGCCTCTCTTCCTGTTCTGAGTGAATGCATTAGTCAAAACTGGTCTCCTCTCATTTCTAACGAATTAGAAATTTACCCTGCTGCCCAAGGGTTTTTCGTTATTCTTTTTGCTGAGCCTACCAAACATTATTTGATTTACAGTAAGGAATCTTGGTTTCCTATGGGTGCTGGGCTTTTCATGAAGCCATGGTTCTTAGTTTTTGATCTTTTGGTTGAAACCCTTTCTTCCATCCCTATATGAGTAAGGCTACCAAATTCGCCTTACAGTTTTGGATACCTTCAGCCCAATAACATATCAGAAATGCAACTGGTAAATTCATTTCATTGGATCCGTCAAAAAGAGAGTAAATTCAAAATAACTTGTGACCATATTTGTGTAGAGGAGGATCTTAAAAAAGGCCTAATAGCTGATTTTCCCGTGATTGGGGCATGCTTTCAATTCCAGTGAGTGTTGGGTTTTTCACTGGTTGATAACATTTTCACCAATCACCTACAAGGCTACATACAATAACTCCTCACACTGTCAATTCCATTAAGTGTTGGACATCTCACTGCCAATCATTGTAAACATATGGCAAGATAGAATTGCATGTTTTTGTATTATGTGTTAATTTGAAAGTTTTTGAGGTTGTTTTGAAAATAGCTATGCACAGGGAAGGGGATGGCACAAGAGCTACCCGATAAGAGCATCATAAAAAGGCACAACACACTCAGATGGAGATGGGGATCTGGGCCCCACAAGTGTCAGAAGAGACAAAAGGATGCTCATATATGATCTGCGAAGAAGCTGTGACTTAGAGTACCTCCAGAATCCAATAGGTGGATTATCAAAACATTGCCTTCCTATGTAGGTGATGTCTTGAGTACGGCCACTTGGCCATTTCTGACCTACATACAGAAGCCAGTACAAAGCATGCCAGAAGATAATTGCATCTCTGCTAATAGAAGTTTTCAGGTGGTGCAACAAAATATAAGGCAAAATGCCACTTCATGGAAGGATACCTCAATGGATCATCATTGCGTTGAACCTTGCAATCAAGGGCAGAAAAATCTGATGAAGTTTCAATCAATCCTTTCCTGGGAAAATCGAAAAGAACTTCGTGCATCAGAGGAATTAAAAATTACGTGATTGAGAGAAAAAATGCTCCTTATGAAGAGGCGAAGGAATCCACAATTGAAAGGGGAAAAAATGTAAAAAAAGCTGCTTAGGAAGAGGGGAACGAATCCACAATTAAAAGGATGTAAAAGCCCACCTCCTCTTGAGAATCTTATGGCTGGAAGGATGGACAATGAATCAGAATAGCAGCTCCAAATTATTCCAGTAAGCTCAAGGGCAAAACAGAAACCTGACACGGTAAAATTAGGGGCTCTTATGCCCTTGGACTTAGGCTCTGAATTTTTGGTACAACACAGACATGCATGGTAAAACTAATATAAAACATGCATGCACTTCGGTTAATAGTTGAAGTGACTTGTTGAATTGATAGATCGGGTAAAGAACTTTTGTTGGTATTTGGAACGTTCTGGAAAAGGCATACATGGTTTTTTTCCTTGCATGCACAGTAGACAAGCATGCATCACTAATTAGATAAGAGTTAGTTGGTCAACTAATTTGGTTATGATGTCAAGCCCCACCCAGGTTCAAATCTCGCTGGCCGGTTTGAGGCCCGTTGTGGCCATATGTGGTGGTGTAATCAAGGCCTGTTGGCTATATTTAGTAATCAAGGGTTATCTGGACCACCTACAAATAAATGAAATATCCATCAGCTAGAATATTTCAGTAACCTCAACTATCTTGGTCACAAAAATCCAAGACAAAAAAATAAAATTATAAATATCGTATGAGATTACCATCTTGAGCTTACATTCTTAAAGACAGTAAAGAGGTTCACGGCACCAAACTTCAAAAATCTGGAAAAAGGAGATATCTAAAAAAATTGAGAAGCAAGGCCAAAAAAAATTGTCACAAATGTGATCTCAAGGTCTTGATCGCGATAATTCGAGTCTGGCGTCATATAAGCTCGGCTGACTACCAGTTTTGGGTGGTTCCAACCCTAAAACCTATTGGAGTTTCGGATCAGATGCAAGACCCCTCAAAACCCTAATCGAGCAGTGTCCGAACCTTACCAGGATACTATGTTGGATTTAAGCTTAGAGTAGACGTGGATAGAGGATCTGAAACCTAAACACGTATAAATACCTGATACAAACAAGATTTGACTAAGCTTTAACAAAAACAGGACAATAAGTACATAGGCCTAACAAACTATAGCAGATCTATAGAAGTAATACATTGTAGTTATAAAATTCTTAATCAACGTATGAAAATCACAACATTTTGCTAGATCTACAGACAACCTAGAAAACCAAACGAAAAGAATTGCAAAGCGACGATTTTACATAAATTAACAGAAAAATGAGAAAGAATCGATGGAGTGCTTACCTATAAACAAGGTACAAACTGGATTTCCTGACATCCTGGGAGAAACAATTAAAATTCTTCGCCAATCGAGGGGTTCGAAGCTTGTAAGCGTCTATATCCCTTACAAAATAGCTGGATCCGGCTATTCAAAAACTTCAACCCCGGTACACAGACCTCGAGCCTAGTTAATTAGTCTATTAACAGAATAGAGGCCTAATCTAACCTACAAATAACCTAGATACCTAAATCTAAAACTCCGACGCATATACGAACACCTTACCAATGCGCCGATTTCTTATCGTCTGCAACAGTATAAATTTCTGTCCAATGCCTTTCTATATATACAGATCAATTACCGTCAACTGCCGGTTCCGTGTACAGTCGGTTCTGACGGGAATATTCCTGACGGCAAACGTAAGTTAGAGTAACACGGAAGGGAAGTGCGGAAGGTGGCTCAAATATCTAGTACAAGGGACGGGGTAGATGTATTCCAAACTGTCTGGAATGCAACTACACCGTTTAGAGTTCGATAGATGAAACGCCGTAGCATAAAGGGCCTAACCATAACTGTAGTCGGCTTCACGAAGGATCATCTTTACCCTAATTTTGCGTTACGCGTTTATAGGGGTAAACTCGTAAAGAGTGTTTTAGCTAGTTTATTAACTAGCAATCGCACAAGAGGTGCGTGATGTTAATGCCGAAAGTGAAATATTGCAGAGTGGAAAGTAAAAATGAAGCAGGAAAAAAAGCACAATGTATCAATCAAATTTGTTGACAACAAGTAAAGACATCGATGCGTTGGAGCCGTTCGAGGAAGCTAAAGTTACTGTCTTTTAACGGTATCGTGCTTGCTTTTTGGGCAGACCATTTGTCTAGATGCTCATGTCGCCCTATAGTTAAACAAAATGCATTTCAACCAAATACAATGGTGTAGAGTTAGAAGTGTTGTGTATGGTTTAACGAATTAAAAGGACGGTAGCTACACGATATAAAAAATCGTTGAGCTAGTCAAGATCTTTGTTGTTTAACGAGAATTTGATCCAAGCTCCATGTGTCGATTGCTCGAGGAGCATTAATTCATGCGCCGTTGTCTAGCATCCGATGACAATTACGACCAAAGCTTTATCCTAGTAAATTGAGTGGATTGTGAAAGGAAAATCCATTCAAACTCCAAAGGCGTTATCCACGCTGAAACCCAAGTGATGTTAACAGTAAGCAAGGGTTAAATTTGACGACCGTTTAGACGTTTTTTGTGATTTTAGCCATAAAATACTTGCAAATATTTATAATAACCGTCACATGTAACTTGCATATTTAAAATTTGTCCGTCTTATTTTATATACATTTATATGTAATTTATATAGATATGTATACATATATTTTTAAATAATTAAATATATAGAGAATAATTGGTATAAATAACATTGTTTTGTATTTTTTTAAAGGCAAGTATCTAAAATTACCGTCACCCAAAAAATGTGTGAGGCATAGGTGACCGTCAAATTTAACCCCTGCCAAAGGTAAGTAACAGGAACCGCTCTAAATGTTAAATTTGACAGTCGTTTAGGACGTTTTTGTGAGTTTTGGAAAGCTATCTAGTATTTTTAATTACTAATATGTTTACATGTGATCAAAGCTCATGATTCTTTCAAAAGATTGTAAGAAGTTGCTTGGTCCAAAAAGGTGCAAAAATGGATTTTATGAAAATAAGAAAAATATTGCCATCAATGCATAGAGCTCGAGAAAATATGCACTTTTAGAGAAAATGACACCAAACGAAGCCACATAATGAAAGTTATGGCACATGCAAGTTTTCAACGCTTTACATCTTTCTGGACCCTTTCCAAAAGTGGCAAAACATTTTCTATCCTTGTGTTTTTTCACCAAAAATCCAAAAATGGAAATAAATGCCAAAAAAGGAAAGAATCCCTTCCCTTTAGCCGCCATGCCCTTTAACCACGCCCTTTAACCGTGCCCTTTAGTCATCGCACCTTTTACCACCACGCCCTTTAACCGCCACGTGTATGGCTCATGGTTGTCCGTACATCATCAACAAGAGGATCTCGTCCCTTGTTGTCATCGTTCGTGTCGAGAGGGGAAGCCTTCTACCAATGCAAACGCCTTCGGCGAATTAAGCAATCACAAATGAGTAATTTGATGAGAACATGGAAAGGGGTTGCGTAAAGGAAAAAAAAAAGTGGAGGAGTTAAACAAAAAATTGTAGAAAATGTAACAATGCGGGATTGTGAACGATTTGCATAAACATGTGGAGAGAAGTTGTGAAACCACATTGGTAAAAAAGCAACAAAAATATGTGTAGAATGTTGAAGTATAAAGAAGGTAATTATAGCTACAATGAAAAACAATCAAATTCGAAACAAATATATTGTTTGTAATAGGAAGCATGAAAAGCATATTTGTTATACGGGGAGTTCTCCAACAAAAGTTGGGGAAGAGGCGAGGGCATTTAAGCGAGCCTCTTATTTATTCGACACATGAAGTAAAGGGAAGCAAGTTATTTTTGAGTAGCGTTCAAAAGAGAAAGGAGGAGAAATGCATAGATTTACAAGGGAGGGAACTCTAGAGATAGAGTGAAGGTAAGACCTTGTCTTTCTGTTTCACCAATGTCAACAGTGGCTTTTTACAAAGTAAGACCTTAAGACTTACGAATAATTAAAGCCCAATCCATTTTGAATGGTAGTTGCGATGTGATTCCCTCTAGAAATAGGTAGAACAAGAACAAGGGAGGGATTCTCGAGATCCCAACATAGCCCAATGTATGTATCAAATTTGATGACAACAAATAAAGGTGATTTCAGTGATGTTGAGGAATCGTCATGATAATGCCATGCCAACAAATTTTCCTATGAACCATTTACAAGACCATTTGTAACCCACAAGTTAGCTTTAAGTATAAATCTTTAGTTTTGTAAAGAAGAAATGTGTGTTGAATTGATCGTCGGTGGGTTTCCCTAAAGCACTCGTCCAGGTGCTTTCTACAACTCGAACAAACAATTGGAACATTCAAATATTTCAACATATTGAGATTGTGTGGTCGTTGATCGGTCATTCTTGGCAAATAAATCGGGAGTCGTAGAAGCTTTGAATTTCTTGCAAAGAGAGGCAAGAATCTATTCATGACATCAATACATCCAAGTCCTCATGGAACCCTACCGACGGAAAACTATTTACAATGAGATGGAAGTATGGAATCCCTTCTAAAGGGTGGTGTCATAAGAATGGGTCGTGTACTGAGGGGATGTCCATGATAGGTGGAAGCGAGCCCAGTCACCGATGAGGATGATCAATCTACCTCAATATTTTGATGTCCTAAAATGGGGAAAAGCTTCATGGAGCCGAAAGTCGATTTTGGCGAGCAACTTAAGTCTAATGAAACTCATTTCATCAATAAGAATATACTCAACATGCTTGAGGGAGTCTTGAAAATATGACAAAGCTTATCCTTCTAAGGGTTTGAGTTCTTTGATAGGTGTACATAGGCAAGAATGCATTGTTGATGTTGAAATGTTGAATGCAACAACACCAGTATATAAAAGAAAAAGTATAGGTGAATTATTTATAGATCCTAATATTGTAAATGTTGAGTTGATTGCATTGATGAGATATGACTTTCCTATCCTTGAGGTGCCTTGAATTATTAATCTCAATGGTGGAAGATTGGTTTTGTGCATGAAATGGTGGAAAATGGTATCAAATGTTATTTGTTGCCTTGGCGAGAAGTTAGAAATAGGTGGTGGAGGACCCTGTGATCATGAGTGATATTGATAATGTTCCTTTGCATTTCTATAAAAGACGGTCCCTCGTGTAAAGAACGGGAAACACCATGAGTGTTCCAATTGTGTTGGATGTCAAAGTATTTGTGCTGACATATACGCAGTGTCAAGTCCCATGTTTTTTATGGGGTGGAGTTGTGAAAGAAGGTGTCACTCATTGAAATGAGCATGAGGATATGTGATGATATCCTCAAAGTCAAATTCATAACCGAGGATTCTCTGGGGGTGTTGCATGACAAAGAACATGTCAAGGTCGGTAATTGTTCTTGAAAAGGTTCCAAGATGAAATGATTTCTTCAAGGGTGGAGCCAATATATGAAGAAATAATGTGAAATGGGTTGTATAAAAGGAGTTCATTCCAATAAAAGAGTTCAAAATACATTGACTACGATGGAGGCTCTGAAAAAAATCTCAGTTTACACAAACATTAGATGGCGAGGCTCAAAGCTTTCATTTATCTCTAGTATGATATTTGTTATAAGTCCAATCTTTAGTCATTTAAATGTAAGAGAGAATATTTCCATATTTATGGGCCACAAATTATAGGCATTAAGGAATATAGTTGTCACTTTTATTTGAGACTCTAATCTAGTGACACACCTCAAGACCTTATTTCCCACATTCAAGGAAACAAAGGAACTACTACACAAAACAAGTGGTAATTTCTGTAGCATGTGGCATGTTTCATGTGCACCAATATGGCACATTATGAGGTTTAGCATATAGTATTTAAACTAAGGGTAGGAGCCAAAGTGATTATTGTGAAAGGGAAACAAATGAAAAGAGTACTCATGCAAATAGATTTCTTTCATTCACAATTATTTGAACATGGCTTTCCCCTTTGGAAAAAAGTTGGAAAATCCATGGATAACAACCCTTTTTGTGTTGTATTTATTTACTGGCGAAAGGCCAAGTTCATGCCATTACAAAGTGAAAGGAGTAGACACCAATGTGCAAGAATGAATTGTTGAATTTCCTCTTCTTTTGTATTAGAATTTGGAATGGAGGCACAAATGGTGAATTTTAGACCACTACATTAGGCATGTCAAAATAATCGTGGCCAACAATGTTTGTACGATCTTCGTGTGGTTCAAGAATATCCAATGTGGCCCTATTCAAAAAGGAGCCTACGTCCGGAAGAAAAATGCAAAGAGGCGAGAGTGAAATGGTAAGAACAACACCAACCATATCAATTGAATAACCAACAGGGATGTTAGGTATTTATTTGATCTGCTTGAAGTGAAAGTGATGTGTAGGTATTTCTTCATTTGTTTCTATGGAAGGATTCAAGGATGAGGAGGGTAGTAAAAAATCATCCATGGAATTGTTCAAGTGGTTATAACATGGGTTTGCATTTCCAATCCTCCCATTGGTCAAAATGTATACCTTTCTTGTTTCAATTTTCTCATAGAATTTGTGGGCAGCCTCATTAAAACATGTAACATGAATTTCCCCTCCTATCTAGTCCACAAAATCAAATCCAAAGAAGAAGCCACTTCCTAAGCATTATATAATTCGCATAGGGTTGTTTTTGCAAAGGCCACACCCTTTTATAGCCCAAAATCGTAAAAATGTATTCAAAGCACTAAAATGAAAAAATGAAGTCACACATATTGATGGAGTATGCTCTACAGAAGGTGTCATGTACGGTCCGAGCAACTATCGGGAAAAAAATTCCATGGATGTTTGTTTACCATGAGCAACATAGTTTGGCAATCAAACAAACACACCAATTTTACTATGCGTGGAAGTGACAATATCCATGCCAATGATAAGAATAGTCACACACCCATGAAAGGAGGAGAAAATAAAATTAGAAAGTTTGAAGGGGAAAATCCATGCATTGTTTCTGAAGAGGGATTTCAATCTTATAATTCATGTTTTATCATTCATCAAAGGGATTTACACAAATTCACAATCAATCCTTCTTGTAATGTTTTGGCAAGCACACATTTCACAAATTTGGAGGGCAACAATGTTTTCTAAAAGTGTTATCCATCATAAAGGTATACATGGTGTTTCACCCTAGTATTTAAGGTCAAGTTAACGTGACACAAGTTCAACAATTGTAAAGTCGGTGTGGGGTCGGAGCATCCTTCAACCAAGCCAAAGCATCACCACCGATGTAAGTGGTGTCTCCATGACGAGGAAAAGTTAGGAGGAGTGTTACACAGTGTATCCACAAACTTAAATAAGGAATAAAAATAGACCAAAAACGCAATGAAGAATATTGATATACCAATGTTACCAATGTTCCATTTTATTTTTGTCAGTCATTATGGCAAACAAAGTAACCCCATTCGAAAGGAAGATCAAGAAATTTCATACACAATATTTTTTTAAGGAAAACAAAAATTTGATGTATTGAGGAATAATAAATGACAAAATTAATGTGTGTTTGTTCACAAAGGTTGTTTGTAACAAAATTAATGACAATGTTATTCAAAAGAGAAACACAAACATATGTTACTATCTAATAAGAAAGACATACATGAAATCAAACCACCCAACAATTTTAGGTCCTTTACAAGGTGATATGGGAAGAAAACCAAAAACATATTAAAAGTTTTAGTGTTCCATAATAATTACACAATAATGTCAACCGCAAAATAGTAGGCATTCAAAAATTATTCTTCCAAATGTTTTGTTAATATGCATGCTAGAAGTGGGTATCTAAAACATCAACCAAAAGTTTAAAAATCAACATTTTCTCCCCATAAAAACATAGCTGAATATGGAAGATAGCGTAACAAATGTGAACCCATATAGTGTCTATATAATTGTTTAGTTTGAATTGGGCAAAAATCACTAATAATGAAAGTTAAGTATAAAAGCTAAGGAAATCATAACTATTAGAAATTGACATAAAGCATATGTAGTAAACAATGTCAAAAAAGAAAGAAATATGCATATAGATTAAAAAACAAACTATTTTTTATTGTTTTGCATGTATTTGACATCCAAAATAGAGCCTAAGAAACATCATTAATATTAGGAACAAAATCACAAAGTATGAAGGAAATTAGCATGTGCTTGTTCATAGAGGTTGTTTGTATCAAAAAATTATGACAACATTATCTAAAAGCAAAACACAAACATATGTTATTACCTAATAAGAACGAAGTAGATGAAAATAAACCACCCAATAATTTTATGTCTTGTACAAGGTCGACGTGGGAAGAGAACTAAAAACATATTGAAAAATTAATGTTCCATAATAATTACAAAATAATGTTAGCCACAAAATTGTAGGAATTTAAAAAGTATTTTTCCAAATGTTTTGTTAATACACACGCTAGATGTGGATATGTATAATTCTAACTAAAAGTAAGAAAAACAACATTTTCTCCCCATGAAACATAACTGAAAATGGAAGATACATAACAAATGTGAACCCAAATAGTGTCTATATAGTTGTTTACTTTGAATTAGGCACAAATCACTAACAACCAAAGTTAAGTATAGAAGCTAAGGAAGGCATAACTATTAGCAAATTGACATAACACATCTATACTAAACAACGTTGGAAAAATAAAGGAATATGCATACACATTAAAAGGAAATTGTTTTTGGTTTTGCATGTATTTAACTTCTAAAAAAGAGTGTAAAAACATCAAAAATATTAGGAACAAAAATGTGGATATGTATAATTCTAACTAAAAGTTAAAAAAACATTTTCTCCCATGAAATGTAATCGAAAATGGAAGATACATAACAAATGTGAACCCATATAGTGTCTATATATAGTTGTTTACTTTGAATCACCACAAATCACTAACAACAACAATTAAGTATAGAAGCTAAGGAAGGCATAACTATTAGCAAATTGACATAAAATGTCTATAGTAAACAACGTTGGAAAAAGAAAGGAATATGCATATAGATTAAAAGGAAACTGTTTTTGGTTTTGCATGTATTTAACTTCCAAAATAAAGTGTAAAAAAGCATCATTAATATTAAGAACAAAAATGTAAATAAGTATGAAGGGATGCATAAACATTGTGAAACTTTAAACTTAATTCCAAGGTACAAGTAGAAGGTGTTGCATGACAGAACATGAAGTCCAATACTAAAAGTAATTTTCTTTCAAAATAAAATAACAAAAGTACAAATCTATATGCACACACATCTCAAAAATTTATATTTCATAAAAACCTATAGCTATTTTTTTTGTCCATCGACATACTGAAAGAAACAAATACGAAAACTATTTTTTTCAAACTTCTTATTGCTTGCACTGGGATTTTTTTCACACATTCCCATGTTTTTTTACAATTTTCTCCTTCTCAACAACAATTCCCATCTTCTTTAGTTTATGAGGAGGTTCATATTTTTGTGCATCTTCTTTGGAATCATAAGGCCAAACCAAATCCTTGTGAATGCGACCCAATTGTCGAAAGCTTTGAAAGGTAAAGAACACATGCGACTGGCAAGTGGAGGCGATCCCTAACCATATCTATTATTGTTGGCTTCGGCCGATAGGTTGCTTATAATGTAAAACATTAACCAAAAATTGAATCCTTTTAAACTAATCCTCTCGTTGCAAGTGTGAGGTAGTCAATGTCATGCCAGTTAGAGGGGCATAAATTATGTTCCTAGTCTACATTTATCTGAACTAAGGAGGAAGAAAGGCAAAAAATTCAATGCAAAAAACATGAATTATACACTACATGTGACATTAGGAGGATATGCAAGCCATATAGATAAAACAAACTTGTCATCCAAATGAACAAAAACATTACATAAAATTGTTGCCTTTCAATTACAAGGGTGAAAGTGGGGATTAAAAGGCACACGTAAACAAGCAAGCGTGAAAAACAACATTTATCTTTGATGGACAATTTTAAAAACCTCGCCATCTGCAAATTATGACGTGCAACCGTATCGAAGTGGCCTCATAAGGGAACCAATCCCCAAAGACACAACGAATCTTGGTAGTGTCAAAGGAACATGACCCCGCATACCAAATTGGAAAGGCTAAAGGAGGTGTGAAGATAATAATGACATGAACATATTATTTTTCAAGGAATGCATTTAACATAAATTCAAATAGTTGAAATTGCATTTATTCCTACTGCAACATCTAAAAGTGCATGATTTCAATGAACTTGTTTTTACAATGGTAAAAAGACATTAACAAAAGTAGTTCAAAAAGAGGTAATTTTTTGCATGTAATTTTTATCGAGAACAACAAAACATATACTAAATACAACCATGAAGCAAGCAAGAAGTTGTTGGCAATTCTAACTATTGTATTATCAAAATTAAGCATTCCAACAATATGCATATTTAAATCTCCAAAAAGTATGTGTTTGCATTATGCTAGTGATAACAACACCAGATCTTTACTAGCTATGGAAGTTATCAAGGATGGAATATAATAAGCAATGTATTTGAATTCATTTTGAGAAAAAGTTGAGATTGGAAAAGTAAATGAAATGTAAAACTTGTTGTATTTCTAAATATATTTTCTACTAAATACAATCGTAAAGCAAACAAGTTGTTATTCAATAATCTATTGTTCAAGTTAGTTGCTGATATGAAGATATAAATCTCCAAAAAAGGCATGTTTTTGCATTATGCTAGTGATTTTGAATGATAGAAGAAATATTATACATGTCAATATATAGTAAAGAGAGGTTTTTATCTTCAATGTATTGTATTTAAATTATTAAACAACGAGTATAAACACAAAACAACAAGAATTAAATAAACTTACTTGTCATTCAAACATGATGGAAAATAATTATTAAGCAACTAAAACAAGTTAAAAAAACATATCTAAGACTAATTAACTTATAAATGTAAGTTAACACCAAAACACCAAACCAAGGTGCTTGATAAGGCACTCAATTTTTGGCTTATGATAACCACTCTAAAAAAATTTTATAGACATAACAAATGGAAAAACTTATCATCATACAAGTTGTGTTAGAACATAATCAATGGTTTAAGCCTCTTTGAGAATAAAACCGGCCTATAAAATCAATTACGTGAACTAAAAACATTAGCATAGAGAAGAACAAAACAAAACAAAAAATAATTAAAAATTACACCTTGCTCGTGTTGTCATCTTCTAAGTCTAATGGATTTTGTTAGTGAGGCGAGAAGGGAAATTCATTCGCCGATTGAATAAAATAATATGTATCTTGACCATAATCATTCCAATAAAATAACTAGCAATCGCATGTGTTTCATGAGATGTGACGCGCCTAACAGTATATGTTATTTGATTTAGAGGTACGATTATTATTGATCCACTTAATCTGAAGGTTGTTTCTACATTTCAAACTTGTTATTAATTCGTACATGATTACTTGTGATATCGTTTTCGATAGTTAATCAATTTTATAGTTGATGTTGTTAGTTGTGCATCGGTTGTTCAGTTGGTGTTTTGTTGGAGAAACATTTATTATACAATTGATAATGTGTGTGATCGATAGTAGTTGTAGTGTAGGACTTTAGTTGAAACATTACATTGTAATGTTGTATGTGTACATTTAATTATGTTACAGGTTCGTACTTTTAAAGTTGCATACCATATTTGGAAACATAAAATAAATGTAGGTATACGTACACGTAATGAGACATGTATACGTTTGCAGTATTTATATCATGAGTGGTAGCCTTTAGTGGGCAATTTTAGTTTCAATAAACTTGATTACATTTGATATCCCTTGAACAACCTTGCCACTTTTGATAGAAGAAATGTTGAGTATAGTAGTATTTGAGGTGCTATGAAAGCAGAAGCTAGTATTTACGATGGGTTGAGTGATAGTAGTCTTGCTTCCTCCTTTCTTCTTGCTGCGAGTGCTGGTACGTGTGCCATATTTGAGTATCTCTCGAATGAAAAAGTGGGTGAAATGTGTAGATTTGCAAGCGAGGGTACTCTGGAGAAAGTTGTGAATGTCAAACCTTGCCTTTTAGTGGTTCCAATGTCGATGGTTGCTCTGTGCAAAGTAAGTCCCTACGACTTGTGGATAGTTAATCCCCAGGCCATTTTAATCGGCAAATTGTCTTGGTTCCCTCTAGAAATAGGGGTATGGGAATATGTAAGGGGTGGGAGGGATCCCAACATGGGTCGTCAGATCTATCAAATTTTACAACAACAAATAAAGGTAATCTTGGTGGTTGCATTGATGTGTCGTAGACAATGTCTATGATTGTTCTGTGGCACCATTCACAAGGCTGCATCAACCCATAGATTTGCAATAAGCATGATTGTTTGTTGTTTGCATAACAGAACGTTGTGTTCCAACTGATCATCATCAGGATTTCCTGGTCCAATCACGCACTGTTACTTTCAAAGAATGGATTGGGCAATCAGAACCTTCAATGCCTTAAACATCTTGATCATTTTTGCAAACAAATGTGGTGCATCCTTAAAAATGTTGAGCTCCTGTTGAGTTAGGTGTGTGTCTGTGCGAGACATTAAGAGTTCCCAATCCTCAATTAGAGGGGTTGAATCTCGCATGTGGAGTAGTAAATTCGGAATGAAACTTGTGCATTGGTTGTTCCTTGTTGCCGAAATATTGTTCGCAATGTAATGGAAGATTGAAATCCCTTCCAAAGGGTTGCTCCATAGGAATTACTTGCGTAAAGAGGACTGTCCAAAACCGGCGGTAATTGCCCGAGGTCACCGAGGAGGATGACTGATCTGTTCCCAAATTCAGATGTTCTTGAGTGTGGGAAAGCTTCGTGGAGCCTACTGTCAATTTTGCTTAGCAACTTTGGCTCGATGAAACTCATTTCATCAATAAGAACATATTCTATATGTTTCAACGATTCTTGAAAAGACGATAATGCACTACCTTCAAGGGGTTTCAGTTCTTTGATTGGAATACGCATGGCTGCGTGGATTGTGGATGCAGAGATGTTGAATGTTGAAACACCGGTAGGGGCAAGCACAAGTAGAGGAGAGGGAGATATGGTTGATCTTTGTGAATGATTTTTTTCTAGAGACAAAGGAAGTGTGGAAGATGGTGGTGTGGCATGTATGTTGTTGTTAATTGCATCAGTGTCCGCCTTCTCTCTCGATGAATGATAAACCAGTTATCTGTAAATCATGGGGAACGTCGTGTATGGTCCAATTATTATGTATGTCAAAATCTTGTTTCCCCAACATTTCAAGACTGTCTAGACCCGTGTTGTTTCCGGGGTGAAGTTGTGCGAAGACCTGCCATTCTTGCAATGGTTCTTGTTGAATACTGCATTCGGGCTCTGAGTCAGAACTAACATCTGTTGCAAGTCCTGTGTTTGCAGTAGTGCGTAGAACATGCCATGGTCTGTAGTTGTGCTTGTACATGTCCCAAGTGACATTGATGTCATGTGGGGTTGAGCCAAATTCAAACGTGATATTTCTGAAAGGCTTGTATAATAGGAGTTCTGACCAACAGAAAAGGTCATATGACGTTGATTCTTGAGCAAGGACATCCACAAATCTCGGGTGGACCCGAACAATTGCTTATATCACTTAATTCATTTTTCAAATCTTTGCCGAGTGTTTCATGGACTCATGGAAATCCCGTATTCAGCCCTTGAAATGTTTCAGGATGTCAACAATGCTTACTCTATTCTCCTTAAGCTCTGCTCATTACAATGTTTGAAGAATTTAAGAGGAAGACACCTCTGTTAAAACAGACAAGGAATTGCAGGCATGGTGGGATGAAATACAAAAAATACACCAAATACAGACTTGAAAAGCATAACATACCTCTTAAGGAAGCTGCGCGAAAAGAGAGGAGAAAAGAAACAGAATGCTCGTAATGAATTAGTGAGGGATATTAAGAGGAAGACGAGTAATATACTTACAAAACAACAGTTAAAAATAGGATTTTAAAAATAGAAAGCTAAAATATGCAATTCTTTACACTAACATGCTACAGATGAAGAACTCCTGGCCTTTTTACATGTGTTGCAGTTCTTCCACCCATCTTCATCTACATGAAACATCTCGCAGAATCTCATGTTCTCATCTGCAGACCTGTGTATAAAAAAAGCATGTAAATAGATTATTTAAGATGTCAGTACAAAAAGATAAATTAAACAGTATATATTATAACATAATTTGAACATATCACTCATGATGATCATATTCCACTCACATCGGATGTGAAAGAGTTCAAGCATGTTTTCTCTTCCAG
The DNA here is from genome assembly GCA_018340775.1 of Taxus wallichiana var. yunnanensis. NCBI lineage: Eukaryota > Viridiplantae > Streptophyta > Pinopsida > Cupressales > Taxaceae > Taxus > Taxus wallichiana. The sequence continues at coordinate 998,266,495 of CM031239.1, forward strand.
GTTTTTGGTCCAAAATTTATCGTAATATTCCTCGTAAGTAAATTTCGTATATTGGGCAGGATTATCAACGGTGATTAGTGGAAGAGCAGGCTCGATTACTGCATCCGGTGAAGGGCAGTAAAATGTTGGAACAGAGATCCTCGCTTCGCTACAATTCACGACTGCACGGTGAATTCCACTTTTGTATATTCCGTTGCTCAGAACCTACAACACAACAACCTTGTGAGTTTCAAATTAATTCATATGGTAAGCTTGAGTGATTGAGTACATGATAATATGGTATATTCCTGTAGTTGGTCACCGACATTGACTACGAAGGCGTTGGGCATGGGCTGCACTGCACACCATCTTCCATCCCTAAGCACTTGCAAGCCTGAGACATTGCCTTGAAGAAGAACAGTAAGGGCATTAGGATCTGAATGTGGCGGTAAACCAAATGTGAGGTCGGGATTGGGGCAGCGAGGATAACAGTTTATGGCCATGTGTTGAGCATGGTTTCCGAGAGCTTTGTCAAGGAAGTCCGGCTCGAGTCCCAGGCTCTCCGATATGGCAGCTATAAGAACCATGTAACCTGTGGCTCTTACCTCTGTGCAATATTTTCCAACAACCTCTTTGAATTCACATAAAAAAACCATAGCTATATCGGGCACCAGATCATAACATAACTTGAATTATAACATATATTGTATGGTCAATCAAATGTACCTGTAAGCGGGAGGTTGTGAAGGCCATGCATCGATATACTTCTCTAAAGGATAACAATGGTGCCTCAAGTAGTTTCTCTTAATTGCCAAATCTATTCATCGCATTTTCAGTAGCATGTGTGGTTGTATTAACTATAGCAACGAAGCAAAGAAACCCTTACCGAAATGAAAAAGAGTCAAAACGACTGTCAAAATTAATCGCGGGAAAACGTCCAAATGACCGTCAAATTTAAGACAATCACAGAAACATCCGGAGGTCCTCTACCATAGGGGGAACGCCTTCGGCGTAATAAACAAATTCAATTTTTTCGGTGTTCATTATTGTTCTTGCTACGTTTCTTTTTAAGATCTCTTTTAAAAGATTAAAAAGTTTTCACTCTTAATAAGGTTGTGATGAACATATACTAATAATCAAAATCTAAATTCTTATAAAAACTCAACCCTTGCAAATTTAGATATAAACAAAGGTCAATGTATTAATTTAAGAAGAATCCAAAGTTTGGCAACAAGAAAGATAAAAACAATTTTGCATATCATGAATTATTGCAGTTGTTCAATATGTGAGTCGGGTAGGATTCAAGTTTACACCCTTCTCCCATAAAGCATGTGTGAATCACTATAAAATATTTTTAAAAATTAAAAGAAGCATTTAAACCGTTATATTGAATCATTGATAAATTATATAAAATAAATTATAACATTTCACTCAATGTGTCTTAACCGATGCAGAGCATCCCTCTATACCTATAAATAAACCATGAAGACATTAAATTTGGTGTGTTAGATGTGTTCATGAGTCCTAAAGGTCATTAGGTGCCATTTAGTAGTTTGTGTTGGTATCCAAGGCTTTCAAAATTCAAATGAGGCATTTTCCCTCCAAAATGTTAATTCAAATTATAAGGTCAATTTTGGTGTGGTTTGAGAATTTTGATGTATTCTCGAAACTTGGAAACAATGTACAAGGGGTGGAATGAGGCAACATGAAGTATCAGGACCTTTCTAGGGTCACATGTCAAGAGAAGAGCTAATCATACTATTTAGGCCTATTAGGTACAAGTAACTCCCTCATTGGAATCTCATCATAAACCATGTTTTGTAATTGATCTAATGGACAAGAACTCGAGTAAGAGGGGAAAGAGGAAATATAAGAAAGTTAATGTAACTAAAATCATTCATTCTACCTAGATATGAAAGAAATGTAAAAGTTTCAAGAAGGATTGAAGGAGAAAAACTCGGTTTTGTGACATTTTCTAACATGATTTTGTGTTTGTTGTTGTGCATGTAAGAAATGCTTGAACTTAGAGTTGAGTAAAAGGTGATCTTGATCTTTTTATGAGAATTTGAATTTATTTTGATGTTGTTTTTGTATTATTACTCTCTAAGATTGCTTGAGCACATGATGCATGGTGGTTGAGCATTAAAAATTTGTGCATGTATGGCAAATGAGATTTAAGCTCTGGTAAGAAGGCCACCTTGTATATTTGCATGATTTTATCGATCCCTTGTTTGGAAGAAAATTGTTTGCATAGACTACACAAACCTCGTGGCAGGTGTTTGAAGCATTTTACCTGTCTAAAATGTGATTTTGGCAAGGTTTGACCATAAGTATGGTGTATGTTGATGGTTATGGGATTTTGGGTATGCATTGGGTAGTACATGAAGGAGAGAGAGTTAGCAGTATTTGATTTGGTCTTTAAATACCCTCAAAGTTATGGTAGAATGAATGTGATCATAGTTTATTGAGTCTTGAGTGCATTCCTAAGCGAGATTGGTCATGCAAGTAGAGAGGAGTAACTTTGAGGCATAAATGTGGACTTAAGGAAATAAGGAGAGTTCAAAGACATACTTAGGTCTTGTGGAGCCTTATTAGAAAGGAAAAGAGGTTAAAATTTGATTAGAAGCTTGGGAGAATGTAGTACCCTGTTCTGGGCATGGATATGTGACAGTGCCTTGAGAATGATATCATAATGAAAGGTAAGGGAATGTTTAAGAGTTTTGTGCATCTTAAAAGATGGTAAAAGTTATTACAATCCTTTTGAATATTACAGAGTGTCGGAGGTAATCAAACAAAGTGAATAAATCATTAGTTTACCCTCTCGTGCCCACACAGTGGAAGAAACCCCTGAACTAGGGTTAAGTTAGAAGAAATTCCCTTTTCTCATAACTCAACTGACCAAACTTTCTAAGATTTTGAAGATAGCTCTGTGGAAGGGTTGTAAAAGTGTTGGTGAAAGAAGTAGATTGAATCATCCTTTCTCTTACAAGGTCCCGATGACAATCTCTTAGTAAATTGGTTACTGATCCTGTTTTGATGATGATATGAGGGATGGGGGTCTAAACGAAGGAACAAGGTAAGGAGACTTGATATTATGATCTTAAGGGATTCCTTTAACATACCATCCAAATTTTATCTTTTAAACTAAATCCTATACTAATATATTCATGACATTATGTCCTTAAGAGGACTATATGAACAAAGTGGTCCGAAGGAAGTAAGACAAAACAATGGTTAAGTGGGTAATTTAGAGAATGGAGTTTTGAGATTGAGTTCGAGCATTTGAGTGAAGAAAGAAAGGATACCTGAGAATTTTCTTGAAACCATAGTGTGACACTTTCTCAAATTACATAATTGTCTACATAGAAGAGACTAAGACAGTTAATACAACCTAATATGTGAGCTTGAACCAGGGAGGTTGGATCCATAAGGTGATTTTATACAATCTAGTGATGGAGATGGGATATTAAAAATCTCATAAAGATGCGCGATAACCAAACTAGTACAACTAAGACTAAAAGGTACAAGTGGCCTTGGCTTAGTAGACACTCAATTGAGGTAGAGAACCAACTTAAGGCTAAAAAGAGAGTTAGAGCCCAGAGATGAGCATTTTTGAGAGATTTGATCGAGGAAAGCATTGTATAAGAGATTAGCACTATCGAGAAGGAGGAAGCCATGTAGGGCATGTGAAAGTGTCGAAGGATCACACTTCAAATAATAATTCTTGGCATAGTATAAATCTTGATTCCTCAAGGAAGCAAAGAGTAGGCTTCATAAAGGGAAGAATACTTATACTCACTCCTAGTTATACCTATTGGGAGGTGACAAAGCACTACTTGAGGTAGGTAACAAGTCACTGTTAGCAAGGAGGAACCAAAGTGAAAGAGCTAGCTCATGTGCGCTTCAAGTCGAAGAATTGGTTGGATTAGTGATTTAACAAAAATAAACTAAAATGTGTAGATTACTTTGTTAAATTCTTATGTATGCTACAACAAGCATATATGACAGTAAAGTACAAAAATGACTCAAGAAAATAAGAAAAGGAAGTAAAACCCTAAGTGTAATAGAGAGTTAGGTTACTTAGCTGATTTCACAATAATCTTAGCAAAGTGTGTGAAGGTGGAAGACTAGAAGAATGGCAGTACATGACCTCGAAACTGAACCCAGAAAAGTGCAGGAGTGTAGGAGGAGCAGGGATCGGGGCGCCTGGACTAGTATTGGGGCGTCTGGGCACTAGGATCCCTTCCTAAGCACTAGGGTTTGTGTAGGAGCTCCGTAGATGATTTTTACAGGGTCACTACTTGATCTGAAACCCTCATTGTTTATCGCTAGATGGTTGCACTATGATCGTCGATGTCGCTAATAACCCTCCATATAAAGATCACCTAGAAAACCACCAAAATAACATCAAATCCTAAAAAGAAAGATGCAAAATGAGGGGTCAAACTATCCTCAACTATCAAATAAGTGATATTATGACTAAGTGTTATACTACATCTCAGACCCAATATAGTTCTATGTGTATCTGTGTGGAATCATGCCCTAGGTGGCTCTTGTGTATGTCGCACTTGATAACAAACAAAGTAGTTAGATGTAAAAATATGTAATAAATGTATGCATGGAATAAAATGAACTTCCCTCCTATGCGTGTGATGTAGAAAACCAACCCTTGTCCCTTGTAATGGTGCTAGATGAATGCAAAGATTCTCTTAAGTGCTTGTGAGATGCAACCTTAGGTGATAGTATAGATGCTTAGAGCTTGGTCCTTTAATTTGGTCACATAACTTTATATTTATATGCTTCTCTTGTTCAAATTTCATAATTGATCACTAAAAGGCCAACCCCTAAGAGATAGGGATGCCCAACAACTAGAAAGGACCCAAAAAGGAGCGTTTAGGGCACCCACAGGGGATGAGGGCACTTGAGCACTAGCGTCCCGGCTAGATGCTCGTGTCAGAGATAGAAAAGGTGAAGTATGAAGGGTCAGATTGGGCAGTGAGGTTTGTAAGGCCAAGAGGGAGGCTAGAAAGGAAACTAAGAGGCCAAGTATAATGATCAATTAGTACTTTTCTCCCATAAGAAGCATATGAATAGTAGTATGTGATTAGGACCTAGTAATGTACCTAAAGTGTGTGATTTAGTGTCTACATTTGCCCCCACTTTATGTTGGTGAGCGAAAGCTCAGTAACATAAAGTAGATAGAGATGTATACCGATAACCATGTAGATCGATGTAGAAGAGCGTGTTGAGACAAGAAAAGCATGGAGTGATAAAAAGTGTGAAGCGTGGATGCTAAAGAAGAGGAAGTAAAAAGAAAAGTGATGAATAATGACCCTAGGGTGAAAATGCATGTGTAGATGTGATGTTGTACCTATTGTTGATGATGTGCTTGGAGCGTGATGGTTGTGTGTTGATGTTGACTACCACTTCCCATAAGGATGGACCTGCAAAAGAGAAGAACAAACAAGTAGTCAAATATGTGTATAGATGTATAAAATGTATGTAAAATGGTGAAAAGTAGAAAAAATGAACATATACACTGATCCGTGATGAGAAAAAGTGATAGAAAGGATCCCTGAAGATGTTGATGAAGAGCAAATTTTTAGATGATTTCACACCACAATAAAATTAGTGTAGGGAGAAAGTTCTAGTATTATTCTCCAACCTTTGACTAGTTTCCCAAAGAAAAAACACCACTGCAGATGGTGTGTACAAGTCCAATCCAATGTGAATAAGTGTGATCAAACATAATTGCCAAGTGCTGAAGGACCGCCTACCCTATGAAAAGCCCTTGCGACAATGCTGAAAATTGTATTAAACTGAAAAATATTGTGTATTTGCCCCCTGGTCTCAGGTGCCCAAGAAGGGACATAAGTGCCTAGGACCCCAAGTCTAATTTTGGGCGCTAGTGTCTATGCTGAAATAAGGACTTGAGTATGATTCTGAACCCTTTCTGAGTTTGTAGATTGTGCTAACTCGTGCTCTATTGTCTTCGAACTATGATTGTAGACTATTGAACTATAACTATAGACTATTGAACTATGACTATAGTCTGTTGAATGGGGTGATTGATTCACCCAATAGATGCCCCCTGATTGGGGTGCATGTGACATCGCTTAGAAGGATGCGTCCTAAAAGAGGACCCCATATTGAAGTGATATTGCTATGTAGGAGGGAATGTGCTTGGTAGAAACCAAGGCACATGCAAATAGTGGCTAGAAGACAAGTGTTAGTGCAAATAAACATGTATATAGAAAACAATGTAAGCTACTAAGAAAGAAGACAATGTAGACCGCGAAAATGGGTTGAAACATGGGACATCACTCATGATGTCGCAAGACAATCGAGGCCACAATGGCCAAAAGCATACAATGTGCACACAAGACAAAACATAGGGCAAATCTCGTAAACAATGGCAAATAAGAGTAAGCAAACATCAGATAACCATGGTGGCAAAATAGGTCCTGCAAGGAAAATGTTGCACATGAAGCACTGTTAGCATGTTAGAAAGATATAAAGTATGTCAAAGCATGTATAATCCGATATAGTAGTGTGTTATGTATAATAATGAAACAATAACACCTGAAATGTGTACGAATGTGGATGCCCCTAGGAGCTGTTGTGGGACTAGTATGAGGTACTGCGCCAAGCATCCATGTTGCATGTATCGATCTGTGTAGAGTTTGCGATCACAACTAGAAAGCAAGTGAACGTGCATGTGTGTATGATAAAGATAATGACATACAAGATATTTATCTAGCATGTGTAATAAAGTGTACATGTAAGCATAAACGAGTAAGAACTATGTGCAACCAAGATATGCAACATGTTGTGGATGAGATGGAATGCAAGTATGAGTGTGATAAGGCGTGCCCCGAGTGTGGATGTATGCATGAGTGAATTGTAGTTCATTTATAAAATACCCCTCAACAGTCAAGAATGAACCGTATAGCAAGAGTGCGTTATTGGGAAATGGTTTGAATGTGTGCTGTATATAGACAAAAATGTCGGGAAAGAGAGTGCATAATGTAGATTAGAGGTTAATGTCGTGTGATGTGGAAGATGTAGGAAGATATGAGTAAGATGTTAGAATGATTGATGATGTAGCATAGAGTGTAGATCATAGAATGTGTGAATAAGAGGTTAAAAATTATTGTTTATAAAGTGTGGAGTGTAAATTGTAGAATAACATCGCATGATGGGATAGCTAGAAAGATTGATTGATTATGAAGACCAAGTGTAGAATGATGTAAATGTTGGGAAGTGAGGTTCAATTCAGGTTGAGACCCTCAGTAGTCGAGTATGAACCATGAGACTAGAGTGCGTTGTCGAGTAGTGTGCATTGTAAAGGTTCAATCATGATGCATAGAGTGTAAAATAGAATAACATGATGTGTGAGTAGAATATACTAGAAAGATGTAGATCTATTGTAGAAGGGTGCAACACGAGGAAGATGCATGTGAAATGGTCCAAGTGTGATGATGTGTAATGTGCAGCGTAAGATGTGTAGATTGTGTAAGATGTATAGGTGTATAAAGCACAAAGTGCGTATGATGTATAATAAATGGAAGATGAAGATGTCGTAGATGTGGATAGTGTAAAATATGTAGCAAGTAAAGTGTGTAGAATGTGTAGGTGTAGAAATCAAAAAGTGTATATGATGTGTAATAGATGCAAGGAGAGGATGTAGGAAGCGCACAACATGTATGATGTGTAGGAAGAAGAAGATGTTATAAATGTGAAATGTGTAGTGTGTGAGGTTCATGTGTATATTATGCCCTCAATAGTCAAGTGTGAACCTAGCACAATAGTGCGTTATAGGGTAATGATGATACAATAGTGTATCAAGTTGTGTAAGATTGCTCAAAGATATGAAATATGAAGCACAAAGCGTAATAGTAGTAAATGATAGCCACCTGTAAATTCTAGGAAGGGTTAAGAATAAGTGTGATGCCCCCAAGTGTGTAAGAGATGGAGATCTATGTGGTGATGTTAAGGGGATTGATGTAAGGTGTAGACACCCTAATTTCACATATGTCCTAAATCAATTAATTCCCCTTCCTCATTTCCCACAAAAATACACTTCGAATTAATCAAATATAATTTGATTAATTATCCATTTCAAAATCCAAAAATAACCTAATCCTCACCACATGTCATTATTCTCCATGTTTTTCTACTATTGAATTAAAAATTCAAATTCAAATCCTCACCCACCCTTCGTGGTCCCCACTCACTTAAAATCCTCCACTTATGAATTAAAAATATAATTCAAATCCTCACCCATTCTTCATGAGCCCCACTCATCTAATATTGCCCACATTTTCAAACCACTCATCTAATATTGCCCACATTTTCAAACCACTTACCTAATCTTGCTCACATTTTCAAACCATGATTACTTAAATTATTCTAAGTTAATCACTCCCATATGCTATAAATACAACCTTACCCCTCCCCTCTAAACACACGTAGAATAATCTTGAATGTCATATATAAGTTCTTGTATCCTTTGAGCAAAGAACATCCTTCACCTCATCTTAATGCCCAAATAGCCTCATAATCATTTTTCCCATCTCAGTGCAAAGTAAGAGGATTGTTGTTGCGCAGGAAGGTCTTGCTCCGTCTTAAAGAAAAGCACCTACATATCAAACAATCAGGGCCCAATCCAAGTTTCCTAGCCCATTTTGAGGTTTCACGGAACGCGAAGGAGGAGGTATGATTATTGGTATTTTACTTCACTTGTTAGTAGTGTATTTTTCCTAGCTTACATTACATTCCTTGATTACTTTCGATCTGTTACCATTAATTTCCTAATTATCGGTTTTATCTATTCTTTGTTTATTATTGTTCGTTATTATTTCCTTTTCTGTTCCTTATGGCCTTCTTTGGTTAACCTTCACTCTTTGGGTAGTGTTTTTGTTGTGTGGTGTCTTGTGGTGTATCTGCAGGTTATAACAACAATGAAACTAAGAAGCTCATCCTGTCTTTGATCTCCTTGGTGCTTGGTGTTTAGTTCCCGGTTCGATTTTAATATTCACTCGTAATCTATAGAAACACATGAACTAGTCATTCGTTTATCATCTTACTGTCATGGGACAACCAATCCGAAAAATGCATTTATTTATTTACTTCTGCTAAAATAATTGCTTTGTAGGAAGTTAATCATTTTTTTTCTTTTATTTTAGTCAATCATTTTGTGATCTAACTCTTTATGTCTATTTATTGTTATTTTTTAACCTTGCTATCAAAATTTTAGCTCCTCAGGTGAAGTACAAAAGTCAGAAAATAAAAAAACTAGCTCCTGAGACGTTTTTCTCACGTTTAAAATTTTCATTCAGAGTGTTGTCGTAGCTCATCTTCCGGAAGCCATAACTTTTGCTCCCAAAATCGGAATGACTTCATTTTTTTAACGGAAAGGTATCAAAAAGATCTATGCAATGGAAAAATAATTTTTTGATTTAGACTTACGAAAAATTTTGGTTTCATTTCTTCTAACACTTGTCTTTTTAACAAAAAACAACAAAATTATAGTTTTTTTATTTTTTATTTTTATTATATTTCATGTAACAACCTCACACGTATGCTCTTTCCTCGCACTTCAAAAGTGATATTGGAAATCAGAAACGTGAGGCCACCCGGGCTCTGCAAAACAATTTTTTTAATTTTTAATTTTTGCCTTACATTTCAATTTTCCACGACAACACTTCTAGGTAACGTTTTCACACTCTTCTTTCATCGTTTTTCTTTTTTGTGAAAATAATCATTATCGCTATTTCACAATCATAATTAATTGCAATAATTATTAACATTTAAAAAAATATAAAAATCTATTTCAATTGTATCCACGTATGCTCTTTTCTTGCGCCTTCGAGCGATTTGGAAAATCGTAAAGCTTGATCCACAATTTTTAGTTTCTTTTCTAACATTGCAGGATCCTCTAGCTTTGTTTTCCAACTGTCATTTCAATAATTATTTTTCTTTGTCATATTATTAATATTTGTTTGGTCGTTGGTTGTGTATGCTCTTTTCCCGCGCCTTCGAGTGATCTGGAAAATAAAAAACAACCACAATCACTTTTCTAACATTTCATTTCTAGGATAACTACTAATTTGTTTTCTCGTAGAATCACATTGTTGGAATATTGTCAAAAAAAAATAAAAACAACAAAAATCTCGCAAAAATACCACCATTCAAATAAAATTGCTGAAACAAAAAAAAAGTATGCTCAGGTACGCAATTATTTTTTGCTAGTGAGTTATTTCAAGTTGGAAAGAACCTTACGTTTGATCACTTTATCATTTATTTTTTACACGTAGACGAGGTGGATTTCATCATCACCAAAGCTACATCGTTGACATGGACTTGACTACCACGCACCAACAACATTTCAGATCTGATTGCACTTTGAGACCTAGTCTCATCACAACGTTGGTATTTACCTCGCCCTATTCTTCACTTACAGGGTAATGTTGTCGTGCGGCAAAGACATGCGAGTCACGCCTAAATAGTCAGTAATAACGAAGCCTGGGCATCATCCATGTAAATATTTAGGGAGTTATAAGGACACCATACACATTCATCCCTTCATCACCTTCCACCTTTCACAAAACACATTACGGACATGTTGATTCACTCGAAACATGCAAGTAAGAATCAAGCGAGTCTCCTTGATGCTCTAAGGGTTTCCGTAACAATTTTGTTCCCGTGTAATTAGGTATATCGGGACTAGGGTATATCGGAGGACGCATCTTCTTCGAGTAATAAGAGCCTCGCATCCACTATTTTGTAGCATACTTGTATTATTGCATGAAACAATGATCATTCTGAAGAATTTACCTCATAAGCCAAAACAATGAATCTACATGATTGCTTGCTGTTTGAAAACAAAATAGTTTAGCATTGTTTTATTATAAAACTTCGTTGATATCAATGTGTTCATTGTAAAAGTTCAGACCCTAGTTGTGTTCCACAAAAAAAAATCAGTTCTCGACCAATTCAATACCAAGCGAAAACATCCAAACAATCCAACAACACAGACCAAAACATCGCACCAATTTCATTAGCTCACTTCAGCCAACATTACATCTGTCATAGCTTGTCCTTGGCTATATCCAACTGATATTGAGTGACTAGCATTCACTCCCCCTATCGTCAATTGCCAAAACATCCTTTATAGCTTGTTTCCAGCTATATCAAACTAATATTGGGTGACTTGTTTGAGTTCACTCATTATTTTGTCCACCATCATGTTTATCCAAATCACAGCCAACACAAATCCTTTCATAACTCATTTTGAGTTATATCACAACCATATCACAATTAACCTGTTTGGGTTACTCTCCTGTCAACAATCCAAAGCTTGTTTAAGCCAAATCTCAACCATTTTCATTATAGCTTATTTAAGCTATCACATATTTATCCTGAGTAGCTTGTTTAAGCTTGCTCCTTATAGCCTTACTTGTTAAAACTTGATTGAGCCAAAACAAAGATCACAATCAATAGGTTGAGTTCTTCATCGCACCTTTCTTCGTTCTCCCTCTCTTTCAAACATGATGAATTCATGAAAAACATCACGCAATGAGCTATTAGAAAAAATTAATAAGTTGACAACACAACTCTCTCATATGGCTACCCAAATCAGTGAATGATCACCCAAAAAGCCGATCATACAACCTAATGAAGACGTAACTTCAGTGTAAATTCCAACGCCAGTTTACCCCCCTTGGAGAAAGTCTCTCTAGTGTTTTTCATCAACTAAAAGAGGCTAAACTGATAAGATATCCAATTACAAAACCCTTTGTCGAAGGGGAATCTAAGCCATGTTGGTACAAACCTAACACATATTGTGATTTTCATCGCATTGATGGTCATCACACAAATAAATGTGTGCGATTTAAGAATTACGTCCAAGACTTAATTGATGACGATGTCATCTCTATAGAGCTTGATGACAATGCTCTTGCAACCAATGACACATCCAATACCACAACTTTCAATGAAGATTTGACTACTGTCGAAACTCCTATACATACTAAAATTCCACAAGATCATGATGACAAAGGTCAAGAATCTCTAATTCCAAACCAATCCATATCTTCTTCAAATTTTCTTCCATTAGTTCAAACATACATTGAACCTGTTTTGGACAACAACATTCTTCCAACATCTAATGAGAACTTGACCTTGATTCAAGACTCTCTTTCAACCCAAGCAGATATTGAACCTATTTTGGAAAATAACATTCTTCCAACATGTAATGAGATCTTGACCTCACTTCAAGACTCCCTTTCAACCCTTGATATAAATATAGACACTACAACAGAGAGTCCATCATCAAACACATTTGAGCTTGATTCTATTATTCATATGCCTAACATCTCTAGCCTTGTTGTCGAAACACAACCACATCAAGTTTGGACACTTGTGAAAATGCAACCTGTCATGTCCATTATGCTTTCAACGATCGATCTTGCAGGTAGCTCTTCACCAATGATTCCCACTTGTCAATACCTTTACGTGCATACATTCTACAAGGTACATATACCCAGGAATATCCTTACGCAACCTTTTCCATCTTTAATTTTGAATCTATCATCAAATCAATTAATTAATGGACAAACAGAAGCAACAAATCAAACAATGCAAACTGAAGCCACTCCCTTCTCCCTTGTTTATGGTGGGGAAGCTATTTTACATGTCAAGGTTGAATTCCCATCCTTTAGAATATCCCTCAAAGACGTAATCAATAAATATTATTATCAACATTCACGCCTTAATGAACTCGAGCTTCTTGATGAAAAACAACTTAATGCCCTAGATCATCTTCCATTCTATCAAAATCGGCTATGGCGTAGCTACCATAAAAAATTCAAACCTAGAAAATTTAAGGTCAATGATCTCATTCTCAAATAAAATCGAAAGAACACACCCAAAGAACGAGACAAACAAAAAAAAACTTTGAGCCCAACGAAATCATAGATAGTTTTGGGTTTGGAGCTTATAAATTGGCCATTGACACAGGCCAAGATCTTGATGAACCAATGAATGCAGTTCATTTAAAGAAATTTTATCCTTGAGATGTTCACTATTTTGGGATACAACGTGTACATTATTTCTTTTGTCTTGCTTATCTCAGAATAATTTAAATTTATTCATTTCCATTGGCAGATATTTTCTTTATCAAAATCACATCTTCATATTTATCATCATGAGACAAGTGCTAATATAAATCCTATTAAGTTTGTGAGTGTCATACTTCTTCCATTTTCAGTCACTTTCATCTATGGTCATACCTAGAAGCTTACTGATGGTAATATATTCCCTTCAAAGACATTCTCTCTTTCATAACGAAGCTCTAAACTTCTTTACCCAATTTGTTTGGTCGTCCATCTCAGTCTTTGGTGTTGAACCCTCACATCCTACTAGTCGTGTGGGGCTGAGATTAGGGGTAGACGTTCCTTCCCAAATACAAAGCACTATTGTAAAAAAATCCATCAATTTAATAACTTATGAATAATTCATTTTCACATCTTTCATCCTTCATAGTCTTTGGTGTTGAGCCCACACTTATTACTGGTAGTGTGAGATTGGGAATGGAGGAAGGTGCCTTTACTCATCTACGTCTTGTCTTCGGTGATAAACCCTTACCTCTTATAAGTGGCATGGGGCAAAGCATAGAGGGTCATTCTCATAAAAGCATAAAAACATTGCAAAATATTCAAAACAAAACAAAACAAAACAAAAAAAAAAAAAGACAAAAAATGAATTCACTCGCCTATGTTTTGCCTTCGGTGATGAGCCCTTGCTTCTCACTAGTAGCATGGGGCAAGGCATAGGGAGTCATTTCAAAATACAAAATATTACAGTGCTTGCAAATTATAAAATCCCCAAATAAGTAATTTAGATGCCTAAGTGAAGAGAAAAATATCCCTTAACCTCATATCTTACCAATCAACAGCCACATAATTGTCTAAGTCTAAAGATGTGACTCATAAAGTGAAAGCCATTTTTGAAACTAGTTCAAGACTACCATTATGAAGAATGGAGTCACAATTTCCCAAAGGGATTGTTGTTAGCATTTGTCTCTATATTCATTATCTACCTCCTACGTCCTTCTTGATTCTCGGTGATAAGCCCAAGCATCTTACTAGTTGTGGAGTCAAGTATGGAGCTGGACTTCTTTTCATCATATCATCACCACCATATCCTGCCAATGGAAAGAGAATTTGTGTTATTCTGAGCATAAGTTACCACACGGAACACGGTACATACGGATAATATCCTGGTTTATCACCTCTCAAAACTAAGTCTGCACTTTGGTCCATAAATTTCTAAAAATAGTGTAAAAATCCAAAAATCCAAAAACATTTGAAAATTGTCAAAAACCTAAAAACATTTGAAAATCGTCAAAATCTAAAAACATTAGACAGAACAAGTCAAAATCTAAAACCATTAGCAAGAATCATCAAAAATCCAAAAACATTTGAAAATCGTCAAAAATCTAAAAACAATGTAAAAATCCAAAAATCTAAAAACATTTGAAAATCGTCAAAAATCTAAAAACAGTGTAAAAATCTAAAAATCTAAAAACATTTGAAAATTGTCAAAAACCCAAAAACATTAGAAACAATCGTCCAAAATCCAACAAAAAAATTAGAACTCGTCAAAAATCCAAAAACATTAGACATAATCGTCAAAAATCCAAAACCATTAGCAAGAATCGTCAAAAATCCAAAAACATTTGAAAATCGTCAAAAAGTCAAAAACATTTGAAAATCGTCAAAAATCTAAAAATATTAGAATATATATATATAATCCACAAAATCGCAAAAAAACTCTAAAATAACCAACACAATTTAACCTTTGAACTATTATCCCCAACGAATGATCCAATCACCTTATGACTACCAAATTCAAACCACTTCTCCTCGCGTGAATCCTCGCTTGGGAAAAATTTAGCTCTCATTGTTTCCTTGTTTTAGGACAATGACCCAATACTTTACTATGTCCTCGTACCCCTGCTTGGGGGCACATCCAATCAATCCTCACTGTGGAACATGTTAGGGACATGTTTATTGGTTCTTGTGTTGCATTATTAGTTGTAAATTATTAATTACTTTCTTGCATCTTGATATATTACAGGGGGGTACCTTGATTTTATGTATCCGGTGTTCTCTCTAATATTCTTACGTTATCTGATTACATGTCATACTAGGGCATCATACTTTCTTGATGGCATCTGTCTATGCTCTCTTCCATTTGCATATCATACTGGGGCATCAAACCTTTTTGATGGCCCCTATCTATGCTATCACACATATTACAGTCTAGTCATCCTGATCTTTTATATCACGATGCATCATGTTATGTGCTATATTAAAATTAAGATACTTTTCGTCACGTGAGTATCTTCCTACATGATCAACATCTTACTTTGCACCCCATCCATTCACCCATACTAATACATTCCCTAGTTTGGGAATCCTACTTGATCACCGTTGCAGTTTGTGAATCCTACTTGACGATATTTTTCAAGTAGCATTCTCTATCCAGCAGCTCCTCCCCCCCACCATGCTCACCATGTATTTGATCAATTCATCCACACTCCTCATTTTTACTCCTCCGCCACTTATCCCCATATTACCCTTCTCACCATTCATGTCCCCTCTCACCCATTTGTATTATTTCCTTTCACCCTTTTGCTTCCCACTTGACAATCTTACTTAATAACCCCTTCTATATGGAATCCTCGGTGGAGGTTTACCCTCTCCCTAAGATCTTCCTACTGTACAAGCTTCTTCACCACCTCCCCTCTCATCAAACAACAATCACCACCAAACACATCTTCCCATTCCACCTCTTTTACTTCTCATTCTTGCATCATTACTCTCACCACACGGGCATCCCAATTAAGGATTCCCCTCACACTTTCCACCCTCCACTACATATATTCCTTCATCCATTCATGTTACAATCCTTTGTTTCCTTTCTTTCTTATTATCACCTCATCTCATATCATATACCACTCAGGCATACCTCACTCACTCTTTTCTCATCCTTCCCCAAATCCGTCTTATGCCTAGTCATCCTACTTACACGCTCTCGTAGTACGGAAAATTCACTTGAGGGTTCCCCTTCAGTCCATTTTGTCATACCCTATTCCCACCAACTCTAACACAATCCTTCTTTTTCTTCAGCTTGGCAATCTTACTTAACCATTCTGGCCGCATGAAAATCTTACTTAAGACTTCCACTTAAGGTTGATCTACCCTATGGCTTTCCCCCATCCCATCATATTTCTCCCGCCTCTCATCGCGATCATCTTCTTCAACCTACCATTCCACCCATGTCCCCAATATCATCTTGTCTTTCTCCTTGCATATCATCCTTGTCGGTTAGGTGATCCTACGAAACCTCTCCAAAGAAGATAACGATCTTACTTAAGAGATTCTCTTAAGCATGACATGTCATCTTACACTTGCCCATCACTCTACAATCTCACCATCCATCTTTCCTCTTCATTCCCCATCATCACATCTTTTTACCACCACTATCACCCTCCTCTGCTTGGCAATCTTACTTAACCACTCACCCGACATGGCGATCTCACTTAAGAGTCCCTCTTAAGGATGATCTATCTCCTTTCCTTTCCCCATCACTATGCACCTTTCACCCTTCAATTTTTCTTGGCATTACCCATTATCACATCATTTCACCTCCTTTTTGATTCTCACAAACAACACTTCTCGCTTGACCACTTGTCATCTCCAGTTTTGCTCGCTTGGCAATCTTACTTAACCACTTCCATCACATGACAATCTTATGTCAAGGTCCTCCCTACACTTAACTTGTCATCGTGAACTTCTCCCCCGCCTCATTCTTCATTCACTTTGTTGATCGCTTCTTCCACCTGGTATCTCCTACTACCCATTTTTTCCTCCTACTATTATCCTTTCTCCACATATCCTCTTACAACATACATCTAATCTCTTCCGCCTACAATCACGTTCTTTCCCCCCATTTTCCCCTTCTTGATCCATCATCCTTCATACCGTTTCTTCCCATTCTTTTCATGTCTTGGTTCTTCATCCTCACTTCGTTCATCCTCATCACCCGCATCCTCTCCTCACTTTCACCTAGTCCCAACTCATCCCTCCCATTTTCTTTACTCTTTCCACTTCATCTTCTCAAATTCCCCCACATTTCTACCCACACATGCATTCGCCATTATTGTTAACACTCCTATATCATTCTTTCATCATCATCTTCTCTTCCCACACTAATAATTGTAAACAAGTTTTCCCTAAAAATCATCAATCCTCATTCCGCATGACCTCATTCACTCCCTTGGACCTTCTAGAGTTTCCCTTCATTCCTTCCCTCCTCTAAGCCCACCACTCATTGTAAAAGGGTTTTCCTTAACGTCCCTTTGTTGGCGTTACCCTTTCCAATCCTCATTAGCTTTCTCCTTTTCTTCATTTTTTCTCTCACCCTTCCCCACCACTCATTGTAAAGGGGATTTCCCTAACGTCCCCTCATTGGCATTGCTTCTTCTCTCCCCCATTCTCTTTTCTCTCCTATTCTTTTCCCTCAATCCCACCCTTTCTTGTCGCTTCTTACCCATCTCTCCATCTCCTCTTTGCCCTCTTCAATATCTTTATTGTCTTCATCATACATCCTTTTTCTATTTTCTCGTCATCCTAGTATCCTCATTTCATGCATCTCCGCATATTTTCCAATCGATGTCATTCCTCCCCTCTTTCTTCTCTGAACATTCCTTATATTGTCCCATTTCCACTTATTACCCCCTTTTTGTATTCTCTTCCTTGTACATCATTTTCTTTGTTATCCTCTTCTCTCTCCCACCCTCAGCCTTATTTCCCTTCCCCTGTATTGTCTTCTTCCCCCTTTTCCATCACATTTCCTCCTTACTTCCCCATTGATAACCTGGTTGTTCAACATTGTCTTGTCTTTTTTATCATACCACCCTCCACATGCATCTCCATACGGTCTGTTCCATATTCTTTGCCTTGGTCTTCCTCGCAATGACACGATTCCTTCAATCTTCTCCCTATATTCACTCTATCTTCCTTTCCTCTCCCCTAATTTTCATGTTTCTTCTGACCACTTCTCCTTTTCTCTACCACCCCTACCTTTTCGTTCATTCTGTATCTATTTCTCTTCTTTTCTCTTTTCTTTTTCACACTTTCCTCACCCCTCATAGTTTCTTTTTTTCTCCGTTCTACTTCTTCTTTCATCCTCTTTCCATTTTCATCCATTTCACCCCCTACTCCCACCTCATTTTCTCCTTCTTATTTATCCTTTCCCATTTCCTGCTTTTCTCAGCTCTATCATTTCTTTCACTTTCATGCATCCCTCTTTACTATCTCTGTTGCTTCCTTCATTTTACAAATCTCCTATTTTATCCCTTCACCCTCTACTTTGTCATTGTCCTATTTTTACCTTGTTTGTCCTTCATCATTCCCTTCTTCCCCTATCATCCCTCTCTCTTATTTCTACCTATTTCATTCCTTTTTTCCCCTTCCCTATCTCCCTTACTCTTCTCGTAATCAACCCCCAATTCTATCCATTCCCTTTTCTCTTTCCCACACACCCTCACACCTAGCATTCAAGGCCGATTAAATCCTTTCTCCATTTGCATCGTGCGGTCATTCCAGTCTCTTCCACTCCATTATCATCCTCTTCTCCGCAGAATTCATTTCTCTTCTTTTCGAGAGTTCTGTCATATATTCCATTATCATCAGTCCTCTCAAGGGGGCATCATCACATCTATTCATAATCACATCTTCTCATGACATTTTTGTCTTGGAGGATACTATGATATCTCGTCACTCACCACTTTCTATTCTCCCCAACAAACATTCACTCTAGCTTTTGCTTAAAAAAAAGTAGATTGAATTCTTCCCCATATCGCCTACTTTCTTTGAAAGGATACTACTTTCATAGTACCCTTCCAAAGAGGGGAAAATGTAGACACCTTAATTTCACATCTGTCCTAAATCAATTAATTCCCCTTCCTCATTTCCCACAAAAATACACTTCGAATTAATCAAATATAATTTGATTAATTATCCATTTCAAAATCCAAAAAATAACTCAATCCTCACCACATGTCATTATTCTCCATGTTTTTCTATTATTGAATTAAAAATTCAAATTCAAATCCTCACCCACCCTTCGTGGTCCCCACTCACCTAAAATCCTCCACTTATGAATTAAAAATATAATTCAAATCCTCACCCATTCTTCGTGGCCCCCACTAATCTAATATTGCCCACATTTTCAAACCACTCATCTAATCTTGCCCACATTTTCAAACCACTCACCTAATCTTGCCCACATTTTCAAACCATGATTACTTAAATTACTCTAAGTTAATCACTCCCTGTGCTATAAATACAACCTTACCCCTCCCCTCTAAACACACGGAAAATAAACTTGAATGCCATATATAAGTTCTTGCATCCTTTGAGCAAAGAACATCCTTCCGCCTCATCCTAATGCCTAAATAGCCTCATAATCTTTTTTTCCCATCTAGTGCAAAGTAAGATGATTGTTGTTGCGGGAAGGTCTTTCTCCGTCTTGAAGAAAAGCACCTACATATCACACACTTAGAGCTCAATCCAAGTTTCTAGCCCATTCGAGGTTTTCTACGAGAACACGAAGGAGGAGGTATGATTATTGGTATTTTACTTCCTTATTAGTAGTGTATTTTTCCTAGCTTAAAAGTGCGGGAGTGTAGGAGGAGGGACCAAGGCGCCCGGATCGAGTGCTTGGGGTGCACAGGCACCGAGATCCCTTCCTAGGTGCCGAGTCTGTGAAAGAGCTCTAGATATGATATTTACATGGACACTACTTGATCGAAACCCTCACTATTTTTCGCTAGATGACCACACTATGATCACCGATATCGCTAATAACTTTGTCATAAAGAGATCACTTGCAAAAAACCCCAAAAGAAAATCAAATCCTAAAAAATAAAGATGCAAAACAAGGGGTTGGATTGTCCTCAATTGTCAAACAAGTGATCTTACGACTGAGCACATTGCACTACATCGTAGACCCAATGTAGTTCTATATGTGTGTGTGTGGAATCATGCCCTAGGTGGCTCTTGTGTTTGTCGCACTTGATAGAAACAAAGTAAGTAGATGTAATAGATGTGTGCATGAAATAAAATGAACTTCCCTCCTATGCGTGTGATGTAAAAACTAGCCCTTGTCCCTTGTAATGGTGTTAGATGAATGCAAAGATGATCATGAGTGCTTGTGAGATGCAACCTTAGGTGATAATATAGATGCTTAGAGCTTGGTCCTTTAATTTAGTCACATAAATTTATATTTATATGCTTATCTTGTTAAAATTTCATAATTGATCACTAAAAGGCCAACCCCTAAGAGATAGGGATGCCCAATAGCTAGAAAGAACCCAAAAAGGAGTAAGCAAAGTACAAAGATGTCTAGGGTGCCTAGAGGGGATGAGGGCACCTGGGTGCTAGTGTTCTGGCTGGGCGCTTGTGTTCGAGCTAGAAAAGGTGAAGTATGAAGGGTCATACTGGGTAGTGAGGTTTGTAAGGCCAAGAGGGAGGCTAGAAAGGAAACTAAGAGGCCAAGTATAATGATAAATTAGTACTTTTCTCCCGTAAGAAGCATATGAATAGTAGTATGTGATTAGGACCTAGTAATGTACCCAAAGTGCATGATTTAGTGTCTATAATTAGAATAAGGCAAAGGTGAAGAGTTGAGATTATTTGTGGACAAGAGACTATGGAATGCATGAGATATTATTTTTCTCGCATCACTAACCCTTGGCTAATAAACTTTGTATGTGCAAATTTAAAAATAACATAATAATGATCTCATCCTATTATGTAAAATCATGGGAAAATCTGAAATGCACAAGTTGTAATTAAAGCACCAAACAAGAAAATCGAAATGCATAAGTTTTAATTAAAGCACCAAACA
Source organism: Taxus wallichiana var. yunnanensis (assembly GCA_018340775.1). Lineage (NCBI taxonomy): Eukaryota > Viridiplantae > Streptophyta > Pinopsida > Cupressales > Taxaceae > Taxus > Taxus wallichiana. The sequence goes on from CM031239.1 coordinate 998,287,459, forward strand.
AGAAAATCTGAAATGCATAAGTTTTAATTAAATCACAACAAATCAAATAATATAATGACATTCTAATCTATAAATTCAAACACTTCCTATCTGCTCCAGACTTATTAATGAATCAATATAATGGTTTAAATGTTTCTTTTTAAAAATTAAATATTTGACAATGATTCATGCATGCTTTGTGGGAGAATAAATGTGTCCTAACCCTTATCTAATCAACTATGGATGTGGAAATATTAAAAAAACATAATAACGATCTCATCCTATTCTCAGTAAAATCATGGAAAAATCTTAAATATATAAGTTGTAATTAAAGCATCAAAAATTAAGAAAATATTAAATGCATCAATTTTAATTAAAGCACAACAAATCAAACAATAGAATGGCATTCTAATATGTAAATTCAAACACTTCTTATCTTCTCCAGATTGAAAGTATCCTTTATGCGATTCAGAGCCATTTGGTTTGCATAAATCACATCAAATATGAAACAAAAAGACTCGGTTCAATATATATACAACCCTAAAAGGGTGGTTTTTCCAATGTTCTCCAAATGTGAATACACATTCAAAAATAAACATTCATTACAAATGGATTGCATGATTTTGATAAACTATAAAGTGAATTGTAGGTCTCTGTAAAGAATAGAAACACAACAAAACAAATTTATTAAAAAAACACAAACCACTATGTACAAATGATCAATCTCCCCCTACATACTTATCACACACTATATTAAAGGGATCCATATATACATAAGGGAACACATTTGCACATAGAAGACCAGCGGTGAACACGACACCTCTCCCAAAACTTGCCAAAAATGCAAGCACATACAACATGCCCCGAACGTAGTTGACACAAGAAATACAGAGAGTTCCACAACAACAAAAAATAAAGCAGACAACAAACATTGCCTCTTGTAAAAATTAAAAGATAATATATAGTTGTTACTCGCCTCAATGCAAATATGCAATAATACACGAAGCAACTATACAGATGCCCAAGATGATGACATCATGCATGTTTGCATGACACCATGTTGTACACCTCTACACCATGTCTTTCTACGTCCCACAAACAGTCCATTCACATTCATCTCTCCCTTCGCAAATCAAGAAAAATCCAGAAGAACCCACACCCCATTAAAAAATTCACCTGCAATATCCACCGTGTCAATAAAATAATCATGTATTTAATTTCCAAATGACAATATAATAATACAAAGGAATGGATAATTGATTTTTCTTAAATCCCAGAGCACAAGGACATGTATTATGATTAAGGTTATATGGGCATTTAAAGGAATTATTAAACTATGCATAATTATTTTTTTGAAGGATACAATGTTATCATAGCTTCCAAGCTTACTTTTCAATGGGAAAATATTTTTTTTGGACTTCATATTCACGATATATATATATACACTTTAATTACTCCATCTAATTTTTGGCATATTCATGGGGCGTGGGTTAGCGTCTAGATTACGCAAGCTCATGGATTTCAATGTAGGTGTTTCTAACTTCGATTTAATCTAATTTGAATTAAACCTTATTTCAAAGTAACTAATGTAAAAATGAATATTCATATACTACAACACAATAATGTACAAGCAATCGACATTCAACAATGTAAAACCATGAGCAAATGAAGGGAGAAGGATGACTTAGCTATTTCGTGCAACCGAGGAATGATTGGGACTATACATCTATTGGATTTGGCTAGAAAGAGTGTTGTCAAGGCTCATAGAAGATTCTAAAACTCATAACTATGTTGGAAATAAGTGCCCACATGAGGACATGAGTGCTTCGAGCGCTAGTGAGTGATCCGGGTGCTAGTGAATGCGTGGATAGTGGATCTCGATATTTTTTGGTTTGGAAGTTCTTCACCTCTATTCACTATTTTTCGCTTTGAATTCTCTATTAGGGTTCCAGTAATACCTGTAACCTACAAAACAAGCCCTAACTATCTACACAAGCTCACAAACACATTAGATCTGAATAAAATATGTAATATGTGAAGTCGGACTGACCCGATGGTCACCCGATGAGTGAACTTAGTACTAAGCATTGCACTACATTTCAAACTCCATGTATTTCTTTGTGTTTATGTGTGGAATAGTGTCCTTAGGTTTTCCTCATGCCAATGATGCAAAGATAGTGGGCTATAACTAGCTTTGATGTAAATGTGTGGTATGGAATTCAACACTTCCCTCCCTATGCAAGTATATGTAACCTAGAATGCGGTCCCTTTTGATAAGAATAATGATATTATGTAGATGTGATAGCCCTATTGATTTGCTAATAAAAATAATAGATAGTATATTGTGTATATATATGAGTCTCTTGTTTGAATTTCAACATTAGTGACACTTTGAACACCGACTAAGAAAGTGAGATAATGATAAGAAAAGAAACAAGGTTGACCACAAATGTCAAAAATGTGCAAAAATAATAAGCAAGAAAGAAGCACCCATAAGGGACACAAGTGCCTAAGCGCTAGTGTCCCGGGACCAAAATGACAGATGTGACAAGAAAAGCAATTAGGGATCCCCGTGACCTCACCGAAGTGCATATAAACATGAGAGATGTAAAGAAGAGTCTTAACAAAAATCAATCAAAGAGTGTAGATGGACAAGGGACAATGTCACAATGAGTACTTTTTATTTAAGATTCATTCATATAAAAACATACCATGGCATAGTAAAGTGGTAATATGAGGGCAATTTTGTGTCTACATTTCCCCCTTTATGTTATTTGAATAAAATTCAAGTAGTGTAAAGAAAGTAAGAAACATACTTGTATAGGATCCGAAGAATTCATGTTACATAGTATACGTAGAACATAGAAACTTGTAGCGTGGTGAACCATGGATCAACGTTTTGACCCATGTGACGTAGGAGGAGATAGAAAACTATCGTTATGAGTGACTTGGAGAGATAGTCGTGATGATATTGGAGATTCTGGATTTTTTTCAAAGGTGATAGAAGAGGTAGGGAGTGATCAATTCCTAACCCGATTTGTTGATAATTGAAGGATTTGGGCATCCTACCACCAGAGGAAGAGTGTTAGGGAAAGAGGTATGTTTTTCTCTCCTTCCATGACGCTTCCCAAAAGGTCCAACCACTATAGATGGATAAGAATTGAATTGTTACTATTTTGTTATGATTGAAATTCATTTGTCCCGATTGAAGAACCCATATAGGAGTAGTATAGGAAAGGTAATGATGGCTCATTACCCCCACTCCTACAATAACGGTGTTCCAATTTGAATAGTATTAGATGGATTCAAGTTAGGTCATCTGGAAGCAATAATAACTAGGATTATTGTATTGATTGATTGATTTGAATGATAAGAGTTGATTGAATAAGATGTATTTGGAAAATTACTCATGGAGAGATTTTTTTTTTGCCCCCAGATTAGGTCATTTGGGGGAATGGATTCAAGTAGAACCATATCTACTACCGTATAATAACCATGGTTGATCGAGATCGAGTAAAAATGTGATAGTAACATATTAGAAGCATTGATTGATTTTGTTTTGTATCGTGAGAGGGATTATAAGATGATCTCGATTGTATGCCCCCTTTCGGTAAAAGGGCGAGGGGTGGAGAGATGAGAACTAAGCGAAAGCAAGGTTGTGAAGGATTATAATAGTAACCACGAGATAGTATACGATATATAGTAGTGTCGAAAAAGTATGTGTAGATGTGGAATAGTGTGTGTGGCGGAATTGAAGATGGAGTGTTTAGAGTTGTATAGTATGATCCTAGGTGATACCATGATCCGGATGCCGCAAATGGGAGAGAAAGCGAGTAACGAGACTCAAGATATGAGCCGAACCGTGCACATGTATTAGTTGTAAGGATAGTGACAAGCAGTAACTATAGTATAAAATAAAATTGAATTACTATATATAGTAATATGGAAAAGTTGAATAGTAATTTCATTTGAACCAAGAGTGATTGTGATTTGAATGTGAGTTGCGAGGATGCCACATGTTAGAGAGGTTGTTCAGATGAGATTCAAGAGGGTGATGATATTTGTGGCTACGCAGATGACCGAGGACTTGGTATGTATGATCAAATATGGAAATGTTTGTCAAATTTGTCTGCATTTTAATTAGTTTTAGAAAAAAATGAAAATTTGTAGAATTAGGTGTTTCTTACCAAAATGTAGCGAGACAGGGCATTTTGTCCTCGAGACACTAAGACCCGAGTTCAGTGCACTTGACTGTAATGGGGCACTAGTGTCTGTGGTCAACTTTTGGCAACCTTGTTTGGGTAATTGAGGTTGTTTTGATGTTGTTATGGTTGATTTTGAATTATGTCAGCTTGCTAATATTGTGTTTTGTTGCTTATTTGTGTTGTGCAGAGGGATATACACTCGAGGGAGTTCCGTCCAAGTCGCCCATTGAGCACATTACTTGGTTTGGGGTTTATCGATGATGAGTGGGATATATTGGACCATGCCAGCTTGTGGCACATCACTATATTAGGGGAGATACCCCATAATATGTCATTGTTGACAACTTTATGTGAGAGATGGTGTTACCTGTACATTTTGGTTATCGATAAGAGAGATGAAGGTGACATTAAAGGATGTATATAGGATATTATGGTTACCTATTGTTGGAGAGAGGGTGCAGGTGATGGCGGTAGTAGATGCCCATGGTCAAATGAGGGAAACATGATGATATTTTGTATGGTCTTGAGGACAAGCAGAGACATATGTTAGTTTGGATGTTATTGTGAGGTCAAGGGTTCTATGATTCGAAATTTATTACAGTTGTACTAGCATCATTGGTGGTCGTTGAGGGTGGTGGGGTTGGCATTCTATATAGGGTACATGAGAATTTTTAGAGTATAGAGGAGCATGGTACGAGATATGCATGGGTATGATGTGTGTTGGTCCATTTATAGAGGGACTTGTACGGGTTCACTCATGAGGATCACAATGGTGGGATAAGAGCAACCACCTTGTTACATATATGGGTGTATGATCATATAGCGATATTGAGTCCACTTAGTGGGCCACGAGCCAATTAGGCTCAGTCAGAGATATTTGCAATGAGGTGGGTGGGGACCCGAAGTAGGAGGATGGATACGACCACATATAGGTCAATGGTGGATCATATGGGCCATAGGGTAGTTATTTGGAGGCCATATAGAGATTATGGAGAATGGTTGGAGGATGACATGGAGTTACATTTGCATTTGGGGCACCATGTGGCTGGAGGACTAATTTCCAAGAGTGGCAAAGCTATTCTAGGGTGAGTGGTTATCTTGACATTTCGGCATGGCCCAGACATGCCCCTATATCTCAGTATAGGGTGGATACCAAGTCCCACAGAGCAAAACTAGTTCCCCGTGTCAGGATGAGGCAGATCCGACCATAGGGCTAATACAAGTAGATGACGTGGGGTGAACCGAGGAATACAAGTAGTGGTGGGCGATACATCAATGGGTGTTGTTGTTTCTAATGATTATAGATGTGGCAAGTGAGCCAAGTGGGTGGAGGAGTTAGGGGTCATGCACCTACTCGATATAGATGATGCAAAAATGGCGCGAGTAGAGCATAAGTATTGTATATTGTTATTGGTGTGTTTTATAAGTTGGTTGATGCATACGACTATGTATAGTTACTAATATGATTTTTTTCTGTGTGCTTATAGGTGATGTGTATTGGACATTGATTGTTGATACCTCTATACACACATTAACTCAGAACGTGCCTCTAAATGTGATCATGGGTGGAGGTATGCTATAGCAAGTGGATATTATCATGCGGGTAAGTATGTCCATTTTTTTGAGCTTGTGGTGATAACGACAAACACACGTACATTTTTTTGAGTGAGCGTGATGAGGCACACACAGAGGTGGAGCAGGCGAGGCATGATGTGGGAGGGGGTAGTATAACTCATGATGTATTTTCATGATACGTGGAGCTTCATGGCCTATATGCGAGTAGGTGGCGAGAGAATGTCGTATTGTAGAGCTAGGCTAGAGAGATATAGAGCTCATGATCGACGAAGAAGGGTGAGCGACAAAGCTTCCGATTCTAGAGCTCCCATGGTTGTAGTTAGTGATAGTGAGGATGATATATGATGTATTAGATAATATGTATTGAGGCATGGGGCTTTCCCCTAGTGATTGTATTGTATAACTTTGATTATATATATATATATATACATGTATTGATGGCCTATCATGTGTTGATGTTTATTGTGTATTATGTAATGATTGTTTGATGTATGGGTAGTGATATTATCATGTTATCTAATTTTCCCCTCAGCAAAAATGAACAAACATGACCTTGTATAGGAGAAAATGGGGTTGATTCGGTCATGGGAGCTTACATTTCAAGTTTGGTCGAATATGGTTGAAGTAAGTCGAGTATTGCAGAGAATTTTGGGAAAAGAAAAATTTTTGAAGTTTGAAATTCAGACTTGAAGTGGAGCCTTCGAGGTAGGTGAAGTAGGTAAAAACAAAAGATCCAAAAGCCTGAAATGCCGAAGTCTCAAAGGGTTCAGATTTCAGGGTCAACTCCCTTTCGGAGTTAACAACAACGCTGGAAATTTCGAGAACAACATGGTTGAAAGTCCAAAATTCTAAATTTCTAACTTCGGAGGTTCATGGTTTCAAACTTGAAGGTTCGAGTCTTCACCAAGCAAAACGGAAAACATCAACCAAAATCCTGAAATCTTGAAAGTTAGAATTCTGAAAGGGTTCGGATTTTGGGGTCAAACTTGACTTTGGGGTCAACGCGGTGGGAATTTTCAGACTTTTGGAGGTTCCAATTTTGGACTTTCGGAGGTCCCGGTTTTAGAGTTTCATTTTGGGGTTGAAGCAAACAGAGTCCGAAAGGCAAAATGTCTGAAACTTGAAGTCTGAATTTTGGATTTTAGAGTTTTGGAGGTTTGAGTTTCAAATTTTGGAACTCTCAAGCTAACTTGGATGATGAACAGTAACCCAATCTCTGAAATGGAAAGGTCTAAAGTTTCAAAGTCCAAATGTTCAAAATTTTGGACTTTAGACTTTCGAAGGTTCGAGTTTTCACACACTATAGCAGATGAACAGTAACATTAACCTCTGAAGTCAAGATGCTGAAAGTCTAAAATTTCAGATTTCAGAGGTTGTAAGGCATTTTGGAGTCTCGAAGAAAAATAGCCAACCACTTGCCATTAATGTAGTATGGCACCCCAATCTTCAGATGGCCATAACTTTTGACTGGGAGCTCAGATTTGCACAAGAAATGACTTTTTGGTTATCTTAATTTAAGTGAGACTAAGTTATTAAAAATGAAGAAATATAGTTTACCATTTTAGAGGGTGTTCTAGGTTTCTCACCTACCACAATGATGAGGTATGGGATTCCTTTCTTGCCCAACAAGGCATAATACATGGAGGTATGGGTTTTGTAATGGCACCCATCATTGTTGTAGGTGAATTCAATGCATTTTAGGGTGGTTAGAGAAAGAATTTGAATTCTTCTCTCTTTCTTCTCTCATTCTTCCTATATATTGTAAGGAGGGGCATTTTTCTAATGTTGGATAATTTTGCTTTGCACCCTCCCTTCTTCTCTTGTCTATAAGTGGATTTGTGGAGTTCAAACCTCCCATCAAAAATGAAAATGCAATCTTGCCTCTTTGCCATTGTAATGCATTGTATCAAATTTGTGGAGCAATAATAAAAGTATGTGGATGAATTTCAACCCTCTCTTATATTCATTGCATCTTCCTGATCTCTCATTACAATCCTAGTTATCTGTGTATGGTGGTTGTATTAATTTTTAATGGTTTGTGTTTAATGGTTAGTGGATTCTTATCGGAGGATTTATCGTGGTGTGTTTTCATCATTCTTAATATGGTTGTGGTTTCCATCTCCATGCAAAAGCAGTGTTCAAAATTCCTTTTGGTGTATCACCTCTGGTTAGTTTAGGTTTAATTTTTGTAATCTTCTTAACCATGTCTCCTTGGCAAGTTAGAGTAGATTTTAGAGTAGATCCTCTACAATTTGGATGTGTGAATCAAAATAGAGGAATAGGAATCGAACTTCATCCGGAGAGCTTTCCCAATTACAAAGTCCCACACTTTGGGAAAAGCTCCATGTTATGCAATCACTCGATAGTTTCAACCCATCGAGTTGCAAACATTCAAGGGTGGTGTGATTATGCATCAATAATTACATTTGGTTGGTTCGATGTGCTATGTTGGTGTAGTTTATTTAGTAGATAATGGTGGTTGTCTAAAATTCATGAATGCAATGTAGGATTGTTAAGTGATGAATTGAATAAGAAATAACAATGAATAGTATAACATATGTTAGATATGTGATGCAATGTGGCAATGAGTGGCGAGTAGAATTATATAGGAATTTAGGATAATGAAATAATGATGCAATGATAATTTGTAGGATAATGAAAAGCGTAATGATGTAGATAAGCTGGATGTGATGAGGATGAAGGGGGAAAGAAAAATTACCCCCTAGTGCGAGAGTAAGGTTCATTTAATTAATAATTCCCTCAAAATTGATTGATGTCATATGAAAGCATTTCTCGCACTATCCTTTACACTTGTGTACATTTGCAATGCTACAAATATATTATATGCAAATAAACACATCTTCAAATGCATGTTCTATGTTAATGTACGAGATAAACAAATTTGTTATCATCCTGTTTAAAGTTCTTATTTCCTCGATATAAAGTTGAATTTGTTCGTTATTTCTTATTTCCTCCCTGTTATTATTCAATGTACACTCTCATTTCTTTATCTTTCATGGTTCCTTAGAATGATATTTTAGGTATTGTAAGTAATTTACTTTTACATTAACTTATTTTTTCGCAATTCTTCTACCCTTATATCACTTTTAATACCCAAAACTAAAGTTTGATTTACGTTGCCACTATTTTATAGGAAAAAATGTACAATACAAATTTTAATTCTCAACAATCGAAATTATTGAAGATCCTATTATTGATATCACTTTATCACATAGTTCACAAGAACTAAATGAAATATGGATGGTTTTGATCATTGTCATAAGGAGTTTGAATCCTTATAAGAATGGTTGGACTATGGAAGGTTAAATCATAAGAAACGAATTTCTTCATAAATTCAACAAAAAAATCGAGGATATGTTTTCAGCTTTGATCTCGTAGACAAAGAGGGTGATGACATAACTATCACTTCTTCCAACCAAACCTCAAAAGTCTTCTATAATCATGTACAATATGGTAAGATTTACTTGATCTTTAGTGACACCTTGAGGTATGCAAAATAGTACAACCATTCCAAAATTTCATGGGAAATAGTTCTCATCTTGACATCATTTTTCAAACCAAGCGCAAATGAAGATCAACTCATAGTAATGTATAAGATTCAATTCAAGTTGATTGAGGAGATCATAACATCATCTACCAACTCTATACTAGACATCATTGTTGTTGTTTTGTTTTTCATTCCAACCTCCTTTGTCGGAAACTAGATGAAGCCTACAACCAAATAATAGCACTCATCATAAAATATATCTAAAGTTATTGCATTGATGTAAACCTTTAGGGTTTTTCTATGATGAGGAGGGCAAGGTTCTAGTTGACCTATGTGCATCGAAGGCATCACCGAAACCGATATTTGTAATTAGGAAATGCAAGATAACATCACATAAAGGCCAAACTATTGGAATTGATTTTAACACAAAATATTTCATCAATCTAGATGTGGTGGAAGCACATCAATTGAGAACTTGGTTTGATTCTTACGGTTCCAAAATATCATCTACATCACTAACTATAGATGTTACAAAAGTTAGTGACATAAAAGGCATACAAAATGTTCATTTGTTTTAGGAAAAATAACTAAATTTACAGTTACAAAAACAATCATCCATGTCAATGTCAAATTTTGGTTATTTTTCTTGTGTTTCTTTGATAGACAATAGATAACGTAAGAAAAAAATTGTTTGAAACCCATATATGTCTTAACACTATGAAAAATGCAAAAATATGTCATCACATGCGAATACTATTATGTATTAAACTTCTTGATAAGGGATGGAATAAGTACAACATCGGTCACTTTTTTAAAATATTTCACTACAAAATTCATGGGAATCACCATGCAAAATCTACATGTGATATCATTGACACCTTTTTTTGGGGATGTTCTCAAGCCAATACTCTTCTACAAGTATCACTTTATTGTTATAACGAAGGAGGGTTTATATAAAGACAAAGAACAGTTCACTATATTATTCTCGAGGTGTGGAGGGATGAATTTTCATCTCGATCATGTGAAGGAGGGTTTATAATTTTCGTTACATTTTACCTCGCTTCATCGTATGTAATACAAAACTCGACCTTCCCAGTGACTATATTAATTAAAGACATATTGGTTTCATTTTCCCCATTTAAATCTTTGTCTTGAGTTTTAAATGATTCTATATAATCACGAGTCTAGTGTTATAACAAAAATTAGCACCCTAGGATTTACACATTACAAATCCCTACCTTTTCTAACATGGGATGATCTCACAAGTGTGGGACTTGCATAAGTGAGATCAACCTCCAGAGAAGGTTGGTTCCTTTACCTATTCCTAATGCTAAAAATACTCCTACAATAAAAAGAAAATATAACTAATCCTAATCTAAAAATTCTAAGGGACCATGGTTAGAAGGAGATGCATGAAAATGGGAAATTTTAAGCTAACAAGTGGTGATAGCACCAGAAAAGGGTGAGAGACATTCTGATGAGAGAGAAGGGATAAAGTAATGGAGAAGGAGAGGCCAGACATAAGTGACACAGAACCAAACTACATTTCACATCTATTCTCACATGAAACACAAAAAATGAACGTGTAAAGGAGAAATACATGCAGAACACACTACATCAAGTAAAAGAGAGGCGAGGTTGTAGATTAACACAAGTTATGGTTGAGAAAATACCACAAAACAAGATTTATTGCAATAAAAGTATACACAGATCATTACAGTTGCAGAGGAAGGCACAAAAACATATTTCCAAGCCCAAAATGAAGGTTTGATGGCTCATAGCTACTCAGGAACCATTCTTACATAGTTCCTTTAAATTTTAGAACGTCCATTTTCAAAAATGAAATATTTTACAATATATAGCATAAAGAGAAGAAAGAGAAGAGGGAAAAAGAAAGGCACAAATTTTAACTTTCAACCACCAAAAATCTTCATTGAATTCTCTGCAAAGAACATGGGCACCCTACAAGGCCATTACTATCTCCGTTCAGTCTTACAAAAGGAAATGGAAGCCATACTTCATTAATTTTGGTGGTTGAAAGTGGGGTTTGACTGTTCTCATGCTTAGGACTGTCTTCTCTCCCTTTGAAGCCATGTTTTCCATTTTGACCCACCAAACCTCACCAATTTTTGACTCTAATGATTCCAAATTGAAGAGCGCTTGAGAGACCTTTCCAACAATATAAATTTTGTGAGATTTGGAGCTTTGGATCGAAAGATATGGCCATTTGAATATTTACATGTCGGGGAGCACAAGAACGTGACAAGTGGGAACATTTGATTGGCCTAGGAGATTGCCTCGCCTACGTGTGTATTGTTTTTCCTTAACCATGTGTTCGCCTTTCATTTGTTGTGGGGTTGGGCTTTGCTTACGTGTCTACTTCACTGACCTTTTGATTGCCCTTTCCTTTTTTTTGGACATGACACCTTTTGGAAATTCCATTCATTTTGGGGCTTGAAATCCGCTAGGGTCTATTGGCCTGAAGTGTGATGGAATGTCTCCACATGTCTGCTTTGGACCATTTATTATGTGTGCTTACTACGAAGTGTGAGACAATGAGATATCTCCATGCACCTTCGCAGTGTCGGTCTTGAGATAACCCCTCCTCTCGGCCAGATTCTGAAAACATGAGCCATTAGGAAAGCTCCATGGTACTTCACAATTCACTTTTATCTATAAGAATCTAGTCAAAGTGTGAAGCACAAACCAATGATAAAGCTCCACACTTCTCATAATATCATACTTTGATTACCCTAATTGATAACCATAAAATGTGAGCCAATGAGAAAGCTCCACACTCCTCAAAATGTCAGTCTTTCTCACTTTCGTTCTTATTTTTCATTGGTTGCGCCTTCACATCGCAACTTCTATCTGGGTGGACTTAAAAATGGCTCAATAGAAAAGTTTCCATGTGTCCATGTTGACCTCCCTTGACTTCCGGACACGAAGCACTTTGAAATCCAACAAATTTTGTGGACTTTACGTCGGCCGAGAGCCTATCTACTCACCCTGTGCGGAATGGTGAAGTGTGTCCTATGCTCGACATTTGTTGATCTTCTGTCGTGTGTCACCCCCTTCTATGCTTGGCATTGAATTTGACGGCCAAATGAATGTCACATATCCTTTTAAATATAACCCACTAATGAATTAGTTGAGCCTCCGTGGTTTTTAAATGCCAACGACCAGTGCTTTGGAGAGGTGGAATTTGACAATCGTTTAAACATATTTTCCCCTTTAAAATGACTAAGTCCATTTTTAACCTTGTTAAAGCCAAAATAACCCTGGGGGTATTTTGGGATAACATCTACTTCATACGTGATTGTAATCATATTTATGCAATATAACAAAATTTGCAAATTAGAGTACCTTTATAATAGCTAAACCTCTTCAATTGGTATATGTTTCCCCTTCCATCTTTCCATTTCAAGTATATACATTTATACACATGCATAGTTTTCCTAATTTTTATCTTTGCATAAATATAAATCTTGAATACAATGAAAACTAAATGGGCTTGTCATGTTACAATGCAAATAAGAATGAAAAAATTAATGTCTCCAAAACAATTCTAGACAAAAAAACAAGACATCATGAATGGTTCGACCACATATCAACATGTGTTAGAGCCCCAACGACATGCACATTTCCTACTACTTTTGATGCATCTTGAAAAAGTTTCACAAGAGACTCAATTTGTTCCCCTCCACACGTACTTGCCTCGGATGAAAGAAATTACACCTAGGTATTTACACAAAGACTTTATATAAACACTAGAATTTGGTAACTTATCCTTTTGCAATGCCAAGTTTTACCTTGTATCCTTGTCAAGACACATGCTCGCATTCGAGAATCCAATATCATCATCTCTATATCCATTCTATATATTGTTTATCTTTACACTATGGTTTATTAACAAATTTGGAAATATTATTCAATCAATGAGGCATAAAACATCTTATATTCATTGCATAAATTTTAGTTTAGGAGTTTCTCTCTCTATCCAAAATTGTATGGAAGGGTCAGGATGTGGGGTTGATGGTCATAACTAGTCACACGTGCAAGATTATTTACTCTATGGAAATTTTATCTCTTTTTTCACCTTAAAGTCTACTTGAAGTTTCTAATGCTTCATTCAAAGCTTGTAACTCTTTCCAACATGCATACCTTCTTAACTCTTCTAAATTCTTATTTGAATTAGTCCTTCCTATCTTTAAGTATCATGTATAGTTTTGACATAGAGTGTGCTAACTCGACATTCATTTTTAAACCTCATTGTTTTTATTAATGCCTAACATCTCCTCATATCATCTCCATGGGGCATAACTAAACTTGATGTATCTCTTTTGTTAACCTAGTATTATGGATCCATATCGAATGCACTATGCAACTTCACAAGAATACCTAAAAGCATCATTTATCTCTTTCATTGATGGTTTGAGACACCTTACCTTCCTTGTCTTTATAGATCTAGTTCTTATGATCATATCATATATGCGCTGATCAACATCTTTGCACTATCACCCTTGAGACCACCTTTACTTTATGACTTAGGATCATTTTCATTCTTGGAGCACTCTTTCTCATATCTTTGTGACTGATGACATAACAAAGTGTATTAGATCTTCAAGCCTCTTAAGTTGAAGTGGAGCATCTACATTTGTGACCACCTTTGCAACATAGGGTCTATGGTTGGTGACCAACACTAGCATCCGGATTTCACTTAGCATGATATTTATCATGTTTGAATCCTTCCATAGACCTTGGATGTGCCTTTAACATGATTTTGACAAGGAAAATCTTATTTATCTTTGTAGTCAACCTTATTGCATCATGATAATGATTATTTACATCTCCAAAGCAAGTTGAGTGTCTTCAAAACATAATAAACACTGTAACTTGGGATTATTTGTGCCTCTCTTTGTTAGAATATGATGATTCTCACAATGGAAGTATCTTTTTAACGTTTCTTAGGATAATAACCATATGTACACTCGATCATCTTTGCATAATTGTCAAGACTACAAATCTTACATCATAATTTTAGACTTCATCACACCAAAATATTATCATGACTTCTCTTTGACATGGCCGTAACATATAGGAAAGACTTTGGAAATGACCCACACAGATTATGACAGAGTCAGACTTATTGGTTTGAAACTTAGGTGAATATTGCCAAAATGACCTCGGGACTGACGATAACTTCTGAGATTCTCATAGGCTAGATATTATTTGATCATTTTGCTTACTTGTGACAAAGCATTATGACTTAGTTTGACATTATGGCCTTGTTTTCTTGTTAAGAGCACCATGAGTCTTTAATACTTATTAGTTATGACTTAGTACACTTATGACAATAACACACATTCAATTCTCGGGGTTAGGAAACTCATTTAACACTCAAATATAGTCTTGTTGCAGACCATAACAACCTATCCAATATTTACTCACTTCATGACTATGTTCTTGAGACTTAGGATGACTATCACAACATGTTGCTTATGATACATTTGAATGGAGCTTGATGGACTAATTACTGACCAGATTTGACAAGTTATACATGAGCATGAAAACAATGTCCTTTTTCTTGGATGGAATACCAAGATCTTCATGTACCTTACACATATAAGACACGCTCAAGAACTTTATTAGAGGAAAAACAAACATACCTTTTACTGTTCACTCAATTTACAACATGGATAATCCTTTGATCAACATCTACGGTGGATAAGGCACACCATGCTTGTTATATCACTGAGAACAATAGATAGTCATCAATGCAACATGATTACTCTATCCTCTCTCTTGTTTCCCTTAAGACTGTAGACATCTAAAATGTCGACATGCTTCATCACGATTAATCATCCTGCAAACAACATCATCATTATCAATATTAATTAATCATGAAATTAATTACTATTAATCCCTTTATCATTAATCTAATATTCCATTTTATCATATTTCCCCTTTTCACCATTTATCATTTATCCCATCTCATCCTTGATCTTTTAATCCATTATTATATCCTATTATCCTATTTTAATCCTTCATTAACATTTTATAGGAATTTAATATTCCTACATCTACCTACCACCTACCCTACACATCCCTACACCTAGCCTTTCCATGTAACCTCACCCCTAATAATATTGTATCAATATAAGCTAATCCTAATCTTAATCACATGCTCCACCTCTAAATCTAGAGGCTTCTATTTCTAGAATCCTCTCTAACTCTCTCCTTCTATTGATTTTTAATTCAATAGAAGCTTCTTCCCTCCATGAATTTTGAATTCAAATTTGAGACTTCCACTCTAGAATCCTATAATCCTCACATGCATTCTCCACCATTGATCCCAATCCAATATGACTTCATCTTAGCCATTGAATCCTTCACCCATAAGCTATAAATTTAGCTCTCCTCCTCCATGAGAGATATCTCTCAAATCCATAACAAATTTCTGCTAATTTTATCAATCAATCAATCCATTCATCTACAATCAATCTATCATCATCCTTCATCAAAGCAATCCAAGCACAATCAAGGGGAGGTGCTGCCCAAGTGTCTCCAAAAATATGAAGCAAGCACATCCAATCCACCATCAAGAGCACATCAAATAAATCAAAGGAGCTCTACTTTGGTAAGTGAAGGTATTGCACTTTATTCCCTTTCCATCTTACTCAATCTGAGGTAGTGTATTAGAGTGTTAGAATAGGAATCAATTTGTTTTGTTTCTTGTTGGAATTTTTCACTAACAACTATTTTTTACATCTACGTTTTGGCACCCACCATGGGGATTACACCCCAATTTTTGTTGTTGTTTTTAATAACATTTATATTTAAAACAAATTGTCAATTTTGAGGAATTTTCTCTCGGATTTACACCTTAAATTTTCAATTTTTGTGACAATCATCTGTTTTAGCACTTTTGTCACGTCATTCAACGCTTATGTAGATGAAACAATGCTTTTGACCTAAAACAATGATTTTGGGTGAAATTCTAACCACGTGGTCTTAAGGATCCACTTTGGCACTTTTAAAATACTTTAGCGAATTTGTTTAACCTTTAAAACCCCAAAATTGACCTTTTTTGCTTGTTTGTCTTTTATCAACAGAGTAGCGCATTTACAGATAAGTGGCGCATTTACAGATAAAGTGGCACATTTGTAGATAAAGTAACACTTTTATATATTCGAGCGATTGTAGACAAAGTGGTGCATTTGTAAATAAAGTAGTGATTTTGTATATTGGAGCATTTGCGAGATATATCGGTGCATTTTCGGATATAGTGGCGCTTTTGTTTGTATATCAATGCTTTTGTATAGACTTTAAAATTTGATTTCTACTAACCCTGTCTATTTCTATTTTGGCGCTTTTGAGCATATATTGGCATTTTTGTCAATAAATTAGCGCTTTTGTTATTGTTTCAGTGCTTTTGAGTATATTAGCGCTTTTGTTCTAAAATAGCATTTTGTTCGTTTTGGCACATTTGAGTTGAAATAGTGCCTTTGTTCTGTTAATTAGCGCTTTTGTTCTGATTTTTTTACATTGATACTAACCAATCTAATCACACTTTCTAGTGTTTTAGTGACTTTTTGTAGGTATAACATTATGTTTTTGTAGGTTTATTACAACAAGGGGAGATTCTGTCCATTTTGACATTTATCTAACCTTATTGTGGTTGTAGGATTGAAAAAACTACTAACCCTTTTGTTTTGCATCTCATTTTGTCCAAAATATTGGGGTGAAAAATCAAACTGCTAACCCTTGTTTTGTAGGGCCTCCTATTGAAGACCCAATCATCAAACTAGTAATCTTTATCATTTTATTTTTATCATCTAACATCTTGCATTTATCATCCTTTTGTGTGTTTTTCCTTTGTTGCTTGTTCATCCCGAAGGCAAAACCACGTATTCTCTCCTCTCACGTCCTAGGATGATCTTGAGGATAAAAAATGACTAACCTTCCCACTTTTCTTTTGTAGGGGAAACATGATGTGGAAGTGACATCTATGTACTAGTCATAGTCCTAGGGGTCTCGTGACCATGGGCTTCATAACAACGCACATATACACACCTCATGTTTTGACGGGGTATACAAATTCTTGACAACTATCATTATTAGTTAAGCGCTTCCTTGTTTTAAGAGAGGCGTGAAGTAAGGGGCTTCCACGTCCCAATACCCAAGCCTTCGACAACATCCTTGCAATACGTACTTGGGCCCCACCCACCGCAAGGTATATCAGGGACGCCCTTAGTGAGCTTGTGTATCCTAGACTAGAACCCCTTTTAGTCACATATCGAGCTATAGTGTAAGTAGACCACACTTCCCAAGATTACTCGTTGCCAATCACACATTGGCACATAGGCGAAGCGACAATTTGTGGCACCACCTTTGGTGTGTGTATTGAAAGCAAGCTATAGTTTGGTTGCACTCCCACTTAACAGTTAGGGTGTGTTTTGTATGTTTGTTTCTTGTGTGTGAACACCGTTAACCATCCCATCACATTAAAATTTTAATCAATCAAACAAACATCCTTAATTAAAAAAAATCCCAATCAAAATCCCATCACCATCAATCCTAATTTAAATCTAATTGCCCGCACATCCTATCTAACCATGGCCTTTGATCCTCAATCCTCATCCTCTTCAAACCAACATCCAAACCCCTATCTCTTTTCTAAATCCATCAACCAAATTGTCACATCATCCCCCACCCATCAAAGTCAACCATATCACTTTGACCATGAAGTCCCACACACTATCGAATACATTAACAAATAAATCTCTAACCTAACATCCTACCTTAAGCAACCCTCTCCTTGCCATCTAAATCAACCATCCCATGTTGATCCTAATATCCTAGAAATAATCCAACATATCAATCAACAAATATCAATCTTAAATCATGCATCGATCAATCATATTCTAATCCATCATCTCCCAACCAACCCCATCCACAATTTCCCCTTTCTACAATCCCTACCCCTCATCCCATTGACCTCCTCCTTGAGGAACCCAAATCATCTCAATCCATACCTCGACCTAAACAACATAAATCACTATCCCCACAAGATAATTACATCGACTTTGACCACCTCACTAACTTTGACCTAAACCAAGAGGACCTCCTTTATGTCCTTGCTAATCTAACCACCAATCCCAAAACCCAACCTCCAAATCCCCTATCAATCATCATGACCCCGTCTTCCTCCTCCAATCCTCTCTCCATCACATCTAATGAGGATCCTATGCCACCTTCATCTACTTCATCCTCTAAATCGACCAAATCTAATGTGGTTCCTACACCACTCCCATATCCAAAATCCTCTCCATCCCCAACATCACCAAAATCTAATGTGATCACCATATCACACCCATCCCCTTCATCTAAATCTACCCCATCCCCTTCATCTACATCTACTAATCCCAAAAAATCTAATCCTAAGCCAAAACCACATACTCCAACCAATCCAAAATCAACCAAATCTACTTCGGCCTCCAAGCCCAAACCATCCACTTTGGCCCCTAGGACTAATCCATCCCTTTCATATTTTAAGCCATAATAATCTAATCTAACTCATAAATCCAAATCAGCCAAAATATCTTATAATCCACATGATCTTGCACCTTTACTTCCTACTCCCCAAAACCATTTAACCCAAACCACTTCACTCCTTTAGGAGAATCCTTGGCCACCATCTTCCATCATCTAAAAAACTTCAACATGATCATCCATCCCCAATAAAATCATGTATTCAAAACCTTCCCAAACCATCTTGGTATCGGGAACACTATTATTGTGACTTCCATCACACCCATGAACATTTGACCAATCGTTGCATGTAATTTAGGTCTTATGTCCAAAATCTCATTAACCAAGGAATTATTATCCTTGTACCTCTTTATCCACCACATTTCCATCCCAATCCTCTCCCTAACCATCTTCCACATCCAAATCCCTCGAAATCTAAACATCATCTACCATCCAAATCTCATCGTACATCCAAACATCCCTCATCGAACCAAAAACCAAAACAAATCTCACCTCACATCCTTTGTTAAGTTTGACCTCTTAGTGGATGATAAAATTACAACCCCAGTCACATGACAACCACATGGCATTATCTTCACCATCCAATTCATACCCGTAGGCCAAAATATGTTTGCTAATATGAAACATCAAGGAAAAGGCTTAGGCATCCATGAACAAGGTATTCGTGAACCCATCTCCCTTAATCAAAATATAGGTCATTTAGGCTTAGGATATAAACCTAACACTAACAACGACCCTCCCACTACTCCATCACAAAACATTTCTACCACTCCTCTTGTTGATCCTACCATCCCAACCATTCAACCTAAACACAAATCAAACACCAAACACCTAAAAATAGATTGAGCACATAATTCGTCATTTACTCACAGATGTTCTTTCCTTGCCACTCATCCTCCTTCTATCCAACATCCAAATCCATTATTATAATCATATCCATTGATATCATGCTCCAATCCATTCATTTGAATACTTAATCAACTTTCTCACACATGTTGTAAGCCAATAGTAACTACTACAACCATGTGACCTTGGTTTATCGTTACCTTCCACATTGAAACACCGTTATCCTCCTAGAGGTCCACACACTTTAAAACACTTAATAAACTTGTTGTGAATAACCTTGGGTGCATCTTTTGACACTCTAGCTAATGTCATCTCCACACTCATTTCCATCCCCCCATCAAGCCACTAGTGATTTTTACCCCCTTGAGAGTTCTCGAAAGTGGAACTACTTTATGCAAAAAATTCCAAATATCAAAAAACAAAAAATCATATAAAAATTAACAATATCAAATAAAATCCACCTCAAGACTCTATCTATGGGTGCAAAAGCAACTCTCTGGAGCTATGGTGCCTAGGTGGCGGTAGAGCAATGTTGTGACAAGAATCATATGTATCTTTGTCGAAGCTATGGATGCCTAACTAGCAAATGGAGAAATGCACGACTTAACCTTCGTTCACCTTAAGTCGACCTACTTGACTTAATCAATCCCTATACATTGGCTAGTTTGTCTTCACATACTACCCTTTAAGTCTTCACTTCAAGCAATAATCAACCATCACAATCACACACACTTTGAGCTCGCAGAGACATAGGGCTCGCATATTGCCGGTATTGTTTAGACCTAGGTCACACTTTTGTTTTAGTCCAACTCTTGCATTACAACATGTGTCGTTCGCCTCATTTATTGTTTTTTGCTGATGTCATTTTCCTTTCATCCATCACATCCGCATCCTTTTTCCCTTTGGATCAAACACCGTGGGTAAGCGGTGATCATTTCATTTTCATCCAATCCTCCTCATGTCCCTTTTCAATTGTCATCATCGGGTGGGGAAGCCTTACTACCATCCACGAAGGGCATCATACATTTTATATACCCCTCACTTCCCATCCTACCTTACACCTAGGGGAAAATCAAAACCATCCATCCATCCACACATGCCACCCTAATTTACACTTAGGGGCACACCACATCTATCTCTCAATCCATCCCCATATACTTAGGGGCATATATTATCATATTCTATATCCCCCATCTTATCCTATACCACATCCATCATCCTATCTATCTCCCATCCCACATCCCATCTAATCCTAACCTATCAACCAATCCATATCCTATCCAACCTATCCAATTTTCCTCAATCCTTCCCTTTCATCCTACCCCAAACACACTTTGGGACTTATAGGAGAAAGTCACATCCCACCTTACATTCCTTCCCATCCCCATCCCCCATCACCTATCCAATCCAAACTCTAAAAATCCAAACATCCAAAATTCTAAACATCCACGATCAATATCTAAACATCTAAACATCCAAAAATCTCAACATCCACAATCCAATCTCTAAAAATCAAAACATTCACAAAATCCATACAAAAATTAAATTTGTGTGCTTTTGCTTGTGTGTTTTTTATTGTTTGTCTGCATTTACATCTTGGCCGATGATATGAGGCCTCTTTGCTTTATTTTTCTTCTGCGAGGTCTAATGATATGATGACCATCTTTTTGTACTATTTCGATTGATAATACAACGCCACTTTTTTTGGTCCAATGATATGAGGACCATCATAATATTAATTTGTCCCATGATATGAAGATATGAGGATTTGACAATTATGTAAACATGGTCTTAATACCTTGGTGCCACTTGCTTTATGCCACATTAATCACAATTGCTAATGATGATAATAGTGGGAACTTTATGGTAGCACACCCCCTTCTATCATCATCATTTAATCCTAGCGTCATCCACACCTAATTATCATCATTATCTAACTAACTATATAACCCCGTCATCCTCCATCCTTTATCAATCAATCAATATCCACATCCATATCTTATCCTCTCGCATCCAAACCAAAATCCTTGCTTATTAGGGCATCTTCTAACATCATCTCATCACCCTTTGGAACAATCTCTCTCACTACTTCATCCATCATCATCTCAATATTGTCTTATCATCCAAATAGATCCACAAACCAATCCTAATTCTTTCATCCACACATCCTCAATCATATAATCCTCAAATCCAACATTTTCAAATCATACCCCCTTGACCAGGGTATCTTAACATCTAACATCTTCAAACCCAACGTCCTCAAACTTTCAAATCCTACCCCTTGACTAGGGCATCTCAACATCTAACATCTTCGGATCTAGTATCCTCAAGTCTAAACTCCTAAATATCCCCCTCAATTTGGGAATCCTCTAATCCCAAATCCAATATCTTCTAATCCTCTAATCTCCTACTCCTCTAATCCTCTAATTATCATCCTCTAAATCCTCAAATCTTCTAATCCTCTAATCCTCATCCTCTAAATCCTCAAATATTCTAATCCTCTAATCTTCATCCTCTAAATCCTCAAATCTTCTAATCCTCTAATCATCATCCTCTGAATCCTCAAATATTCTCATCCTCTAATCCTCTCTCATCTACTAACTTGGGCCTCTCCTCTTTTCGAGTGGTTACCCACCTCGTTCCTCCCCACCTAACCCCTCGAGGGGGCATCATATCACCATCATCTTTTCTTCTTTTTATTTGAACAATCATTACTACACAATAACCATTCAAAGAGGGGTAAAATGTAGACATCTAAAATGTCGACATGCTTAATCGCGATTAATCTATCCATGAAACAAAATCATCACTATCCACATAATAATCAATCATGAAATTAATTATTATTAATCACTTTATCACATTTACCATTCATCATTTATCAAATATTCCATTTTATCATATTTCCCCTTTTCATCATTCATCATTTATCCCATCTCATCCTTAATAGTTTAATCCATTATTATATCCCATTATCCTATTTTAATCTTTCATTAACATTTTATAGGAATTTAATATTCCTTCATCTACCTACCATCTACCCTACACATCCCTGCACCTAGCCTTTCCATGTAACCCCACCCTTAATAATATTTTATCAACCTAATCTAATCCTAATCCTAATCACATTCTCCACCTCTAAATATAGAGGATTATATTTCTAGAAGCCTCTCTAACTCTCTCCTTCAATGGAAGCTTCTTCCCTCTATGTATTTTGAATTCACAATCTAGAGACTTCCATTCTAGAATCCTCTAATCCTCACATGCATTCTCCACCTGCGATCCCAATCCAACATGGCTTCATATTAGCCATTGAATCCTCCACCCACAAGCTATAAATTTAGCTCTCCTCCTCTATGAGAGCTATCTCTCAAATCCATAATAAAGTTTTGTCAATTTTATCAATCAATCCATCATCCATTTTATCTTCAATCACTCAATCAATCCATTCATCTACAATCAATCTATCACCATCCTTCATCAAAGCAATCCAAGCAAAATCAAGGGGAGTTGCTGCCCAAGTGTCTCCAAGAATCTAAAGTAAGCACATCCAATCCACCATTAAGATAACATCAAATAAATCAAATGGATCTCTACTTTGGTAAGTAAAGGTATTGCATTTTATTCCATTTCCATCTTGCTCAATCCAGAGGTAGTGTACTAGAGTGTTAGAATAGGAATCAATTTGTTTTGTTTCTTGTTGGTATTTTGTACTAACATCTCTTTTTACATTTTCAAGACCTCAATCTTCTTGGCTGCACTTTTAGGTGTGAAAATTTCATCTCCAATATCTTCTTCTTCTGATTGGATATATGACAAAAACATGTGATGCATCTCATACACTTGTTCTATCACAACTAGGGGTAAAAGTTCTTATTGAATTTCATTTGGCTTGTCTTCTTTCTTCTTGGCTTGATCACCACATTTTGATGCCTTGCTTGAAATTTACTCTCCTATGATAGTCATTGATTTCTTATTATTTCCATCATTTGGACATGCTATCTCTTTGTCAAACTTAGTATCTTCAGACCTAGAACTAGGTTCTTTGACCTTGTATGTGTACTTCACATCCTTCTTTCCAGTGGCTCTTTTAGACATGGTTGACTTGGACTCATTCTTAGAATTATCCTTCACCTTGAGTACCTTCTTACCTTATCCTTTTAATACATTAAGTCTATTGATGTCCTTAGAATGTTCATTTAGATGTGATGTCTTGTATAGTGTCCCTGTCCATGACAATTAAAACAAATCAAACCACTCTTGCTTCTAAATTGATATGGAATTAAATTCCACCAAAAATTGGTAGCCTTTTGATCATGACACTTCCTATCAAAGTTCTGACCTTGTTTTAAGCTGTAGCATATTGTCTTGTTCATACCTCTTGAGTCTTCTTCTCTCCAAGACTGACTAGATGGTTCATATAGACAATACTTAACAGTATGACCCTTTTCTTGAAAATTGAAATAGGTGATATTCCTTGAGTACTCATCTCTACAATCTCTATGGATGGTCATCTATGACATGCTTCCTACACTCCTTAGCTCTATGTCCAAAATTGTGACAAGAAAATCAATAGCCATTGAAGGTTCTTTCATACATGGATGCATTTGGTTGTCTAATTGATTTAGACCTTCTTGATCTTATCTCCTTGGCCTCCTTCATGGTTGCTTGTCTACTAGGACCAACCTTGTCATCTTCACACTTCTTCATAGGCTCTCCTTTGAAGCCTAGTCATGTCTTGTCTCCTGTTGCTCTTTGGCTCTCTAAAATTCCTCGAGAACATCAGAGAGATATTTTCAAGCTTTCCATACATTTTCAGTTTATTGTTTGTATTTTCTAATTCGGTCTTTAAGTTCCTCACCTCTTATTCATGTCTAAGGCAAGTATATTCTGTCTTTAAGGAATTTTAACACACTTTCAATCATATATTCCATCTCTTTGAGGTCTTGTCCATAGTCAACTTCTATATACTTGATTTCCTTCTTCAATCCATCAATTAGGGACTTAAAAATCTCAAACTTCATTTTTAGAACTACTTGACTAGTTTACAGTGTTTGTCTTCTGAGGATCTCCTTGAGTTGTCAAAATTATTCGAAGAGGACCTAGCTCTAATACTAATTGTTGGAAAACACAAGCACTGAGAGGGGAGGGTGAATCAATGCTTCTCAAAACTTTGAAAATTTTGAAAACCCTATCAAGACATTCAATATTAATTCTTCTTTACCATGTTAAGACTATGACATTCAAACATATGCAAATGATAATAAAGTACACATGAACACAAGGTTTAATGTGGAAAAAAATTCAAGGGAGAAAACCCCACTAAAATCAATCCACTATCTTGGAAAAATTGTCCTATAAAGATTACAAAGATTTCAATTTGTTGAGTAATGACTCAACTCGAAGCATCCACTCCAAAATTTAGTCAATTTTCTAATCAACCTTCTGACTTCTACTTGCAAGGAAGCTTCAACTCATTATCTACTAAGCCAAAACTTAGTCTTCTACAAAATGGTTTTGATCACCCTCAATTAGTTGTCTTAACACAACAAATTGTGATCTCTAAATCAGCTCTAATCTCTTTCACTTTTCACCCTCCTCTTTGTGATTCATCTCCTTTCTCATCTTCTTACTCTACTGAAAACACTATCACATAAGGATTATCTCTCTCATACACACACATGCCATGCTTCTCTCATTAGGTAACACATTCAAATCTCTTGTCTCTTAGGCATACATCTTCATTGCGAACATTGCGAGTCATGGATGCCTATCACATACACCTTAATTTCTTTTTTTTTTTTCATGTCTTCGTACTCCTTTACGAACATAGTCATCAATAACCACTTTTCTTTCACAAAAAGGTATATTTATTTGCAAGAGAGAAATTCTCATATGAATATTTCTCTTCACATTCCAACTCTTCATCTTATTCATTGCTTGACATCTGAGGGACACGTTATAACATCAACCTATCATTATGTAATCATTGCACTTGAATAAGTGTCGGCATCATGTCTGAGACCTTACACAACTTGTCATGGTAGTTATGGAATATTTTTGGATCAAAAAAACCTCTGAACTCACTACATAACTAAAAATGTTCTTCTTACAACGTGAACTGACCTTTGACATTTGCACTTTTCATTCTACAACTAACATGCGATTTTTTGTGTTCTTCTTCAACGTAGAAAATTTGTCTTGTAGCTAAAGGGAATCAATTACAAGTGTTACTATTATGAAAACACATTACAAGACTCCTCCTCATTATCTATAACTCCTTGACATGCTTCATATCTCACCATTTCTCCTTAACCTTCATTAGAGCTTCATACTTGGTGTAAGAGCTTCAAAACCAGTTTTGAACTTCGATGAATGGAACACTCTTTAGACTCAAGTCATGCAACAAAAATCAAGCTGGAAGACTCTTTGGAGGTATGAAACAACACTAGGAGCTTTGGGATCATCATAACAAAGCATGTAGCTCTTATCTCAAGTCTCTTTCACAACTTCTTATACACAGTCATGGAGGACTTAGAAACCAATCAAAGAAATGCTTCATAAAACTTAATGCATGGCTCTTAAAGACTTCTCAAGGCTTGGATATGATGGTATGTGATATTTAGATGACATTCATATGCAAAGAAGCAAGCCTTCAAACTTCATTCAGTCAAAGAGACATTGATTTAGACAAGACATCAACATTCTTTCAAGCACAAAACATTAGTCTTCACAAAGAAAGTTGTTTTTATGAATTCAACCACAAATTTATAGCTCCAAATACATATTTATGTAGAGTTTTTTACCCTAGACAACTTATCATGTTTATACATTTCTTCACTTGAGAGTATGTAAATCAAACATGCTTGATTTTCAAGGACAACTCAAATTGGTTCTCAAGCTCCAAAAACCAGTCTTACATTTGCTTACATCCAACATACTAAAACTCAATTTCAAGGAAAACAATTGCATAGACACTTCAAAAAAATTCTACTCCATGATCAAACACTCTCCTACATGTTTTGAGTGGAGAAAAACAAGTTTGCAAGCTCATTTCACAACCCTTCTTGATTGTCCTAAAAAGACAGTTTTGGACCATTTGAACTAGTGTGCAAAATCACTTCACCACACTATATCATGGGATTGAAAAGATTTATTGAACCTATACCACTTGTACATGCTCATATATCACTTAAAAACATGTCATTTCATCAATAATCTCTCGTACTCCAACTGACTGGTTTTGGCTTGTTTGCTCTATAGCGATAGGTGACATAGATTGATAAGGTTCAATCAAATTTTGCACTTGAATACACTGGATATTTTCATGGAAACCAAGGGAACTTCCCATACATTCTTCCACATTAAGATTTCAATATGATGCTCTATCATTCATGATTGTACTTCCAAATTTCTTCAAAACAAGGACAAAGCTGTACTTGAATAGTTGACCTAGAACATGCCACCAATGATAAAATGTGTTAGAAGGGGTTGTTTACATGGTCAGATCATTAACTTAGCTTACCGGGACATTTCATATTCAAACAAATCATATTTTACCTATCACTCTATAATGAGGGTTTTGGGAGGGTTTGGAGTGACTTCATTGTTAAGCTTCGTTCATAAAGCTTACTCCATTATTCTTTCTCATTCTAACTATAGAATGATCCTAATTCCATGCCCTAACTATGATGAAAGACCTAGGACACCATGTAGAGATTTTACATACCTTTGAGGTCTTCAAATTTGACCCTCGAGCTAGGGAAGAGCATTCTAAGAGCTCGATAGCACTAAAACCTTCATAACTCAAAATATCTTCTTCATTTTTCCTTGAAATTTGGTCCACATCACTACTGATAGACCCTATTACCTTACAAAAGGATCAATTTCTCATAATTTTTCTGTACCTTCTTAACCATCACGGGTTGTGCATCTGCTCTTGTTGCTTTTCCTAAAGGACAATCATGAATATGACCCTAAGCATGCCTCCAATAGCTGAATTATGGCTTGAAACACCTTCCACACATCCTCTAAAATGTCACATCCTTATCCATATACTTGAATTCATCTGTCTTAGATTACTTTTCTCCATTTCCCAAGTTGTGCTAGTACTAGGTCCTAGAACTAGGCCTCGATGAGTTAGTTTACACCTCTTACTTCATGAACCCGCCCGATTTTCATCATGTACCTACCCTAACATGCCCTATTCATGTTTTCATGCCTCTACCATGATCTCTATTAACCTCCTTGATCCAGGAGGATATTTTGGTCTTGAAGTTTTGTAAACCTCCTTAAACCATGACCACATTATAGAGCATTTTGAGACCTATCGGCGGTATGCGGAACTCTAGAAATGAAGTTTGGATGCAGAAGATATCGCTAGTCAAAGCTTGAGTTTGAAAACTGGTCAAAGGTGCTCAACTGATGAATAACACGTTGACACGTGGAAAAATGGCAAAATTTAAAAGAGGGTAAAAGTTGTGTTTTGAACGCCACCGGTCTTTGACACACAAAAAATCAGTGGGCCCCACAATTTTCTAGTTGGGGGCCCTCAGCCAGGTTTGACACACTCTTTTTGTAGTTTGTGTGCCTTTCTTTGCCTTTTATTCATATTGCCATTATAGCAATTTTCCTTATATATGCCACATATTTTTCTAACTTTGCCAATATGGTATATTTGTTTGGAGAGTTGAATTTTGCATTGCAGGTTATATATTACATTACACCTATATAGCTCGGCGAACTATTATTTTAGCTCGGTGGGGTGATTAACTCCCCACCGAGTTGATCACATTACTTTTCACATTGTTTGGGCTTGCTTTTGGCCTTTCAAACTATCCCAGTATACCTTGGAAAGTCGGTAGAGGCCACTTCACTTATCCATCTCGGCACCCACTACCGATGTAGTGGAATACAATAAAATCTTAGTGAGATCTCATTTAACTTGGCGGTGGTGCATAGTTCGGACCAATTGGTCAACAAAAAAACCAAAGCCAAACAACTTGGCCCTTATACTAGTGGAGTCAACTTAATAGCTCAATTCCTTACCATTCACGGACGCTGAAAAAAACCAACACACTGACCTAAGGACTTGATGGTTCAACAAATAGCTCACCATGATGTGGCGATAGATAAGCTTGGCCTTGAGTGGAAGTGGAACACCATGCACAACGAGCTATCAAACCAACTTGCTAGGTGGTGTAGCACAAAAAAAAGGCGCAGTGTGGCTTATGCCACGCAAACATAGGCATGACGGTCACCATTTAAACCACCATCGAATCAAACCCCCGATGCACGTGGGATTTTCCCAATTCTATGCAAATCGAGCCCGACACAAAAGGTGGGCAGGGGGATCGCCCTGAGGAACCTAGGCCTCACAAGCGCAACGACTAAACTAACCCACCAAATGGCTTGGAGGTGTTGAAAAGTAGCTCATTCTAATTTAAACAACTTTGAGATAGTAACATGACTGTGTATGGATGCAGTAGGAGAAGTTTTCTTTCAATCTTTATTTTGGAGCACTTAGAGGCCGAATTTGGCCATGGTGTAAAAATAAAACTTGTTCATAATTATGAGAGGAATCCAAATGCGTCCTTAGTTTTTTAGGGAATGCTTTAAATATCCATTTTTAGGTGTTTTTAGCACACGATTTGCGGGGTCACATTGTGAAGATGTTGTAGGGGCCATAAATGAACTTATGAATGTTTTTACGGTAAATTACAAAGTTCCCAAAGTCGATAGCGGCTCATTTGTAGGTTTCAAAGGTCTATTGTCATTAGTGAAGGTAAAAATTGTACTTCATTGGATTTAATAGATCGATTCACTTTTCGTGAATCGGAGACATAGCCTTGGTGAACTCCGTTATCAATTTTCATTTTGTGGATGTTTTATTTTAGTTTGATGAAGCTTTTGATTAGATAAAATTAATTATGGATTTTTATTAATTTGATTAAGCAATTCATCAATTAAAATGAGAAATTGGACTTAAGTGAAAATTTCAGTATCCATAATCCACAAAGTTTAAATGAATGCACATTTCAGTGTTGTGATTGAAAATCAAATTGAGGTGCATCTATGAATAGGAAATTAAGAAATTTTGGAAAATTGAACCATAAAATTGATTTTAATTTGAGATCCTTGGAAATGATTAAAAGTGGAAAAATTTAACTCTCATTTTTGGATGAAGTTTTTGTATCGAGCTTGAGTTAGAATGCCATATTAGCTTCTGATTATGTGTAAGATTTTGTTTAACTTTTTAGTTTATGCATACATTTTTGGATCTTGTTAATATTTTATGCAATGTGCAATTCTAAGAGTTACAGGGTGTTTACAGAAAAATAGGAAATCATGGGTAAGTCATCCAAACATGAGAAACTAGATGAGCTTGAGGCTATTAACTGTCAGACCAAGAATAGAACTCTCTCCTAAGATCAATGTATTTCTCCTTAGAAGAGGAGAATGCTTGGTTGAAACTAGAAATGCAATCCAAGGATGATTTTTGGCAAGATTGCATAATTGTGTGGAAAGGGGAGAGACCCTTGACTACAGATGCAAAAACCATGATGGATGCATTTACTGTAAGTATGACACCATCTAGATTCCTCATCCCATTGATTCAGATTCAGGTAATATTGCTTTTGGTGGTTTTGAAAGATACACTAAAGGTATTGGATCTAAGTTGTTAGATAAAATGGGTTTTAACAGAATCGACCTTGGTAAGAACAACCAAGGTATGGCTAACCCAATACATGCCGAGGATTGTCATCATTATGTAGGTTTACGTTATTCTAGTGCGGAAAAGGAAATTGGAGAGACATCCAAACATCTTTGAAGGAAGGCGAGCTTCGACAACAAAGCATATACCCCACTAGCACAACAACATGGGAATGGTAAGAAGGTTCAGAGAAGAGGTAACAAAATTTCAGCTCCTATTTCGTATCATAATCATAAATGCAGGATAATCAAGTAAACCTTCTAAGGACCCACTCTTTATTTTGAAACAATATGGGTTTAATATACAAAACATGATGAATATATTTCCATGCACGTTTTGTGGAGGAACTAATCATTCTGTGGCCTTTTTTTGGAAGAGGAAACCTTTTTTGCGAAGCATTTTCCAAATGAGTTGAAAAACCAATCTCATGGTAAACAGGTGAGAAATGGTAAACATGATTCCTCACCTCAGAAGCAGGAGACAAAGGGAAATTATTGCACTCATTATCAGATGAGTGGACATGAGGTTGTAAACTAT
Organism: Taxus wallichiana var. yunnanensis; assembly: GCA_018340775.1. Taxonomy (NCBI): domain Eukaryota; kingdom Viridiplantae; phylum Streptophyta; class Pinopsida; order Cupressales; family Taxaceae; genus Taxus; species Taxus wallichiana. The sequence goes on from CM031239.1 coordinate 998,318,378, forward strand.
TGGAAACTTCATCAACCAACCATCCAGAGCATGGTAAGAATAAGTTGGAATTTAAAATTAAAGAAGTTTTTAAACCATCAGTAAAACATGAATCAACCTCTAATCTATCCACAATTGAACCACTTATGAGTCCTTTTTGTTTTGATATAGAGAATGTAAACTCATGTGAGTTGGATAGGTTTGTTTTTGCATAGCAATATTTGTTGAAAACATGTAAAAATTTGAAGTAATTTGTGGATTTCAGTGTATGTTGAAGGGTAAATTCACATGTGTTTTTAATTGCTTTGAAATTTGGAAAAATGGGGTCACTTGTAAAGAGGATATGGGGGACAGGTTTAAAATACTCAGATTTAACTTCTTACGTGTTAAGGATGAAAAATACCATTTCTATTTTTAGCAGCAGTGTATGCAGATTCAGTGGGCATGGGTAATAATGTCTATTTTTGGAAATGCATTTTTAAGTTACTATTGTTAAATGTCATTGTGCAAGTTTGTGACACCTTTTTGATTTTGTAAGTAATATACAAATCTGTTGTGTCTATACAGGGTAATTGCACATTCATGACGACCCTTATTTTTAGGGCATGTATTTGTAACTACCCTATGTGGTTATAATTGGTGTGTACATTATTTGCACTAACAAACTGGTGTGCAGGTATTTCTGGTGATCATTTACAATAGTTAGCTAGTTCACCATTGTGGGTAAGCATATAGTTTGATCTATCCTTTTACAGTTCAGTATATATGGATAGAATTGTGATTCACGTAGATTCAAGTTTTTGACTATAGCTATTTTGGGTGTTGATGGTCTAATTTATACTAGATAGTGAATATTTGCGAGTTTTTATAGTTTCAGATAGACAGTGGACACTAGCCTAATTAGGGGCAGTTTAGATGTCTATTATATTGAGTTATTTTTATGGAATTGTAATTTAAGTAATCGACCATATCAAAAAAGTGTCAATTAAACACTAGCTTTCCATTATAGAATGGGTGTTATTATTTGATCAATTGTTTGTGATGACATTATATGGGATTTGACAATTCACACGGTTATTCTGAGAGTTGGCATGGTTGCGGTGTATCTATTGGACACTAGCTTGAATGGGTTTTATTATCTAATCGGTTTATGTGACTAGCTAATCAACTATTTACATTTAAATTAACCCATAATGTTATTTCTAGTTCATGTATGTGACCGTGCAATGCAAAAAGCATTCCTAGTTGGGAGGAGTGATCCAGAGGATATTTTGGTCTTTATAAGTTTCCTAAACCTCCGTAAACCATGACCACACTGCAGAGCATTTTGATACCTTTTCGAAGGTATGTAAAACACTAGAAATGGAGTCTGAATGCCGAAGATATCGTTGGTCAAAGCTTGGGTTTGAAAACTGGTCAAAGGTGCTCAACTGGTGAATAACACGTTGACACGTGGCAAAATGGAAATAAGTTAAAAAGGGTAAAAGTTGTGTTTTGAACACCACTGGTCTTTGAAACACGAAAAATTGGTGGGCCCCGCTATTTCTGGGTCTGGAGGCCCTTAGCCAAGTTCAACACACTCTTTTGTAGGAGGGGTTACTTTACCGCCTTTTATTCATATTGCCATTATTGCAATTTTGCTTATATATGCCACATATTTTCTAACTCTGCCAATGTGGAATATTTGTTTGGAGAGTTGAATTTTTCATTACAGGTTATATATTGCATTGCACCTATATTGCTCAGTGGGGTAATCAACTCCCCACCGAGTTGATCACATTACTTTCCACATTGTTCGGGATCACTTTTTAGCCTTTCAAACTATCTCGTATACCTTTTTGAGTTAGCAAAGGCCACTTCACATATCGACTCGACACCCACTACGGCTATGCGATGGAATACAATGAGATCTTAACGAGATCCCATTTAACTCGATAAAGTGGCACATAGCTCGGACCGATTGGTTAGCAAACAAACCAAAGCCAAAAAACTCGGCCCTTATACCGGTGAGTCAACTTAAAAGCTTGACACCTTACTATTCAGGGCTCAACAATACCAACGCATAACCTAAGGAATTGGAAGTTCAAAGAAGAACTCACCACAATGTGGCGAAAAATAAGCTCGGTCCACGGGGGTAGTGGAACACCATGCACGGTGAGCTATCAAACCAACTCAACGGTGGTGTGGCACGAAAAAAAAGGCACGGGTGTGGCTTATGCCACTCAAACAAAGGTAGGGAAGTCACCATTTAAACCACCATTAAATCGAACCCCTGGCACTTGTGGGATTTTCCCACTTCTACGCAAATCGATCTCGACACAAAAGGTGGGCGGGGGATCAAGCAGGAACCTAGGCCTTGCAAGTGCAATGACCAAACCAACCCGCCAAATGGCTTAGCATTTTTGAAAAGTAGCTCACCGTTATTTAAACAACTCGAGACAGGTGACATGACTATGTATGGAGGTAACAAGAGTGTTTGCTTTCAACCTTGATTTTGGAGCACTTAGAGGCCAAATTTGGCCATGGTGTAAAAATGAAATTTGAATGATTTAAATCTCACTTGTAGGTATTTTTCTAGCATAGTTGTAGGGGATTACATTGTGAAGACATTGTAGGGGCCATAGATGGACTTGTGAACATTTTTGGTAAATTGCAGAGTTCCCAAAGTCTGATATCAGCCCATTTGCAGGTTTCAAAGGTCTATTGTCATTAGTGAAGGTAAAAATTGTACTTCATTGGATTTAATAGATCAATTCACTTTTTGTGAATCGGAGACGTAGCCTTTAGGTGAACTCCGTTATCAATTTTTGTTTTGTGGATGTTTTATTTCAGTTTGATGAAGCTTTTGATCAAATAAAATCAGTTATGGATTTTTATTAATTTGGTTAAGCAATTCATCAATTAAAATGGGAAATTGGACTTAAGTGAAAATTTCAGTATCCATAATCCAAAAAGTTTAAACGAATGCACATTTCAGTGTGGTGATTGAAAATCAAATTAAGGTGCATATATGAGCAGGAAATTAAGTAATTGTGGAAAAATGAACCATACTGATTGATTTTAATTTTGAGATCCTTGGAAATGATTAAAAGTGGAAAAAGTTAACACCCTTTTTGGATCACTCCTGCCTTCACTCCATCATTCTAGGTCACTTTTCTAACTAGTCCTAAGAATTAGGCCTACATAAATGAGCTATTCATACCAATTCCACTTATGCACCAGTGTATTCATCATTCTAACCTTATTTCCTCATCATATACTTGATAAATGTGTTATGAAATCATCCTAACATGATCTCACATCATCATTTTGAATGTATAACTCACTAGCTCCTCAAGAAGTCAATACTCAATCAGGTGTTTCATGTTATGCCTTGTCCTGCCTTATCAAACTCATTCCAAGTCCTTATAGATCTCCTTCATCATACTTTTTCATTAATATTCCTTTTACATCAATGACGATTCAACATCCACATGCCAACAATTGTTGGTAATTTTCAAGCTCAAGTTCATTCTATTACCCTTGAATGTAAAGCCTATTATTCTTCCATTGACAATAATTCCCTTCCAAACAATTCTATTCCCAAGAAGATTCACAATTCTACTTTCCCTAAGGGCTCCACTATGCCTACCTTCTCACATTTTTTGATTGCACAAGCAATCCTTATTTTCATATCAAACATTACGACTAGCCATGGCCTCTCATTCCAATGATCACTTGTTACTTAAAGCTTTTATCATAGCCTTGTTGACGGGGACAATGTTAGTGGTGAATATTTGTAGATTGGCGAATAACAGGATTTCCACAATTCAATTTTAATGAATTTTACGGTCATGTCAGTGCTCGGGTTTCACCCAAAAATTCCACAAACAATAATATAGCCCATGTGAATAGCCAACATATATCCAATCCCAATATATATTTTATTATTGAATCATTGCATGATTGACTGGTCGGGATTTTAAAACATTCTTGTTTCACCAAGAAAACTATGGAACCTTATTGTTCCTTTGGACTCATTCATTGACATGCACATGAGTTTTTTAGGAATGTGATTAAATTCGCCATACACACACACACACACACGTATATGTAGATGTTTTCTCGTGATTTTCCAATTTGTGAATTTGTGAGTCAGTAGAAAAGCATTTAGCAAACCAACATATTGCAATTTCCTTGCAAAATTTCAAATAAATCAAGGTCTTAACAGGGCCCTGCTACTAGGTTGCAGTTTACATCCTAGAAGCACTTACTATAGGTGAGTCTATTTGAGACTTGTTTTCATTCATGTTGCATTAATTTATCTGCGATTCTACCTTTGTAAGTTATTTATGTCATTTTTTGATTTTACAGTATCACAAATGTCATGACACTGTAATGCCTTAGTCAATTTTCATCCCATAGCTCTGTCAACTCAAAAATTGTCCTTATAGTACACTAAGTATATATTTCAATGCTATAATTTTCATAAAATATATCCTACATATGATTTCTAAATCATGTTCCATTTTATTTTGTTACAAATCTTGAACATCCTCATCCTCATAACCACTATGATTTTTTATGTCATCTAGAATAGTCCTCCGCATGCTAGAGAATTATAACTAGTTTTCCCATCTTAGATACATCTATGTAATATATATTATATTTAAAATCACTTTGTTGCTCTGTATATTCCTTGTTGTATCTTCTTTGAATCTTTTTGTTATCTCTTCTGCTATATATATTTTATATCTCTGCGGTTTATCCACGACCATCACGTCTGCTGGAGTCCATCACTATGAAGTGTGGCGAATCTTTGCCACATTTCTGCCTTGTACCATTGACCACCGACCACCGACACTACCTTGTGACTTGTCCCACAATGGACCCAAAGGATATATAAAATGTGGCACATTCTGCTTAGGTTTCACGTCCACTAGGGGCATTTCCTTGGGAGATTGATGGAATGGCGACGTGTGGCATATACCTTCTACTCTTGACCTAAAAACTTATCAATTGCGGATCATTCCATGGGGTTCGAGTGCTAGGAGGATTTGGTAGGGAAGTTAATGGAATGTTGACACGTGGCTCAAGATTACATAACCATTAATTTCAACAAGGTTGAATGAATGAATGAAGGATTTTAATAACGTCCATGAGACCAAACAGTCTATGGTTCTCATTCAGAACAAATTCATTTGAAGGTTCTCTTCCTCAACATTTTGGATTCAATTTTTCCTTATTGATTTTAAAAGAATAAATTTAGTGGAAGTACCTGTTACCTTCATCTTTGATGACAATTTCTAAATTTTGTAACTTTTCAAAGATTTACTTTGTCTTTGGGTGTGATCCATTTCTTGCACAAAAAGCATGTACTATTTTATGGTATTTGATCCAACTACATTGATCTCCTCATCATGTGAAACTTTTCCCACCTCTTGCTTTTTGCATAGATGTTTGAGGAAGAACATAAGCAACGTCATTTTGATAATCCCGCTAAAAAGAAGAGTTTCGTAAATACTACTAATGATAGAGATGACATTATATGATAGGAAGAGAAACATTTAAAAATCATCAAAATGTGCAATATAAATAAGATAATATGAAAAATCAAGAATTATTTAATATTAATCAAAGTATGTCATGTTTATTACACAATAAAAAATTCATACAATGAAATTTGTAATAAGTTGATGACATTTTTCTTCTTAAGGACTTGATCTCACTTGCTTAGCCTTTTTTGAATGAAATTAGTTTTCCTTCCATAATATTTTCATAATGTTAATATGTAAATGGTAATAATATTGAGATGATTACTTTGTTCCTTTATCTAGGAGTAATTTTGAGAAACCAAACTTATAGACTTCTAAAATAATCATATTGTACCTCTTATCTTGTCACTAGGTTTTCATGACAACTTTCTTAATGATACATTACTTTGCTTTGTTTCTTAAGATCCTCATAGACCTTCATCATGGCCAGGTCTCAAAAAATTTCATGATAGTGACTGAATCTCCTTAAAACCCTGAAACTCGTCCATTGTTGCTAGTCTTCTGATCATGCCTTCATATTGCAGATACTTTCCTGTAGATCTTCATCAACATGTCTCTAAACATTGTGTTCTTTCCTAGATGGTGATCAAACCTTGAACTGTCATCATGATACTAGAGTCAACCTTGTCAACTTGATTGCTAGCCACATGATATGCTTCTTGATTGTTCCTTTGTTTGTGCCAATCTTTCAATAATACACTTATGAATTTAAAAGGGTTTTCTCACCTTCTTGACTTCACAAAGCCTCTCATACTCAGACTTAAGACACAAAGTGCCATGATAATACAATCAACATATTTATTTTGATGCTCCTCATGAATGAATCAAGCCTTAGACAAATTGTTAATTTTACTTACTCAAGGGTATACAAACTTGCAAGAGATTTATAGAAGTATAGCATTATTCCTTGGTACAGACATAGCTTCATGACTTGTGAGTATATTAAAACCTTGATCCCTTACTTGCAGTCTAGACTATGCTCTTTAAAAGCTTACAATCAACTTGCACATGTTACTATCATAGTTACTTTATGACAATATCCTTCAAGTTTCTTGAACACATTATCCAAGTAGGAACACGATAGTATACAAAGAATACCCTTATCATAGTTGTATCATATGTGAAACATCATATCAAAGCATTCAAGATTCTCTCAAGATTAATGATACTTTAGCTAGCTTTGACACATTAGCATTTCATTTTCAAGCCAAAGAACCTTGCATACATTCTTAACCTTGAATTCACACTCTCATACCACAATGAGTTCTAGATGGATGACCATATATTCTATCTTAGCTCCTTTGAAATGATGACCACTCTTGGTAATTGAATCTTCTTGTGACAAACCTCATACCTCTGATGAATCAATAATATCTTCACGAGAAGATGCACACCTTATTTGGCTTGATGAAAACATTTAGAACCTCTATACCATAGGAAAAACCTCTATACATTATGATGAGCTCAAACATCAAGAATCCTTCATTAATCAACTAAAGATATATCATACCTTGGATGAATCAATGAACTCAGAGTCCTTCATGAGCAGATACATACTATACTTTGATTTCAAACTGAGCACAGACCTTGAGATCACCTATTTCATGTTTGATTAGCTATAATTGAGACTTCTTGTCATTAGAGTGTCTTATCATTAGAGTGTCTTTGGATGCTCAACAAATTATCTAAGTTGTTTGTTCTCTTCTAGAACCTTTGATACATCTTGATTTTCTTGATTTATGCTCTAATTATTTGTAGTAATATTATTATTCCTTCTAACTAAGTTATATGTCAGATAACTAAAAATATCACCTCATCCTTTCACTTTGTTCTATATCATTTTTTAAATTTCAAAGCAGTCAAACCTTGTGATTTTTGTACTAAAACATGTAGATCAAACCAATACGAGATCAAGTGCATTGAAATTGAATAAATGGTAGGCAATACTTATCCAATTTGATGTAACATGTCAATCAAGCAACCATGAAAAATTGTTAAAAACTTTTGCAATTTCTTCTTAGACTAATGTAGCACTCTTACAAAAAGTAGTACATGTTAAGTGACACAATATTAAATAGACCATGTCAAAAATCACTTGAAAAGCATTCACATCTCTTTGAAGAATTCCATTGGGATTAGTTACATTTTCTTCTCCTTAAATTTCCTAATTTCAAATCTAAACTTCTTCTAAGTTTCCATGATGACTCTTCTTTTAAATTAGTAATTTGTATTTTTCTATTTCTTGTAAGATGCAATGTTGATTGTTGTCTCCTCTCATATGTCATTATTTTGTCAATTAACATCCATTAAATCTTGAGATTCACCATCTAGTGTTTTGAGAACATGATATATGGATATTGAAATCACTTCTTTGTAATCAATGTTAACATTAGTAATCAGTCAATGAGAGTGCCTTTGAAATGCTTCACAATGAATTTCTTCTCTATGTTGTCTTTCTACCTAAATCAATTCATCTGAATGCATTTGCATGCGTAATATTTTTCTTTATACATATTTATCATGTTGAGATGTTTGTGCACATATAAATATCATTTAATCTACATGTTGTATCTTTTTTCTTTCAATTCTACGAGATTTACTGATTCAGGAAAATGGAAACTAAAAAGGGAAGCTCACCTCGAGTAAAAAAATCTATTCCAACCCCTCCTAGTAGTGGTACTAGCATTCGAAAAATAACATCTTATTTTGAGAAACCATCTAAGGAAACCCATCCTTCTCTAGCAGGACCATCACAATCAAGGGATAATGATTACATTCAAAATGAAACTTAGAATGTGTTCATTTTTTTATTTGCTTGATGTTGTCAATGATGACAAAAATGAAATGTCTCCCCTTGAAGACATTCCATTGAATGATGTTGAGTTTGACACTATACCACCTATCCAATTGAATGAAGATGACAATGCATCATGTACCTAAGTTAATGTTGGAGGTGAAACTTCTGGTAGTCAATGAAATTTAAATTCCACCAAGGCAAATACTCAGTGGACACCTATTTCTAGAAGAAAGAGAAAGGAAATAAAATGGGACTTGGGAAGGAGTTTTTCAGGTTAGAGTGGGTTTCTAAGTTTCCATTTATTGAACCTATTGAAAATGAGAATAAAGAGGAACCTCCCAAATAATACAAATGTAAAATTTGTAGCTGGAAATTAGGAGGGGACAAGACAATGCAACTTAAATTGGATATTATTGAGAAGTATGTAGGAAAGATATATGAAAAGATAATTATAGATGGTTTTGAGAAAAATGTTGCAGGATGAAAAATTGTGGATGATTGTTTGCATATTAGGTATGGAAAATAATTTGAAGAGCACAAGAGAATTGAAAGAATAGTTGTAGCAAATGGAGGGATAATTACCTCTCATTTTAATAAGATCATTCAAAACAATGTTTTAGGTAAAACAATTTAGCTAGCTATTGTTTTCACATTTTGAAAAGAGGTAGTCCTATAACAAATTTTCTGAATAAAAGTAGATGTTGTTTTTTCTTGGTGTCCCACACTTTCCTCATTCTCACTAGTCAGAAAGTAATGGTCGGGATTGGACAAAATGCCTAGCTATGGTTGAGAAAGAAGACATGAAAGAGAAGCTGAAGTCTGCATGATACATATATTTGTCTATTGATAAGGTTACAACAGCAGTAGATTATATTGTTTGAGTGCATACGCATGTGTATACTATTAAGAATCATGTGAGACAACCTCACTTACTTTCCATTCACAAAATGAGAGAGAACTCCAATGTTGGAAAACTTTGTGAGTTGGTGATAAAAAGTTTGAAGGATATCAGTGACATAGATGATGTTGCAATTGGATTAAAACTGGTATGTGTCGAGGAAGATGGGGCATCTGTAATGCAAGGTCATCGTAATGGCCTGTGTGTAAGACTCCAAACACCTCATTTCCCATATATGATTTCCATTCATTGTATGGATAATAAAATGAACCTAGCTTACAAAATAGTTGGCCAATATAAACTGTACCAAAAGTTGAAGACCTTGTTCAAGAGGTGCATGCTTATTTCTGCCATAGTCCAAAAAGGTGTATGGAATTCCAAATATTTGTAGGACTAACAAATGGGCATAAATTGTTAAAAGATGTCGACACCAGGTGGATCTCATTATACCAACTGGTTCGTAGGGTGTACGATGAGTATCAATCCTTATTAGGAGTGATGTGGTAGAATCACATGGAAGTGGAAAAGGCCTAGGATTTGATACATCATTTGACTAATATAGATTCATTGTTGATGTTGTGTGTTCTCCTTCCCATGTTGGAAGAAATGCATCATTTAATTAAACAAGCACAAGAAATAACTATCTATATTGTTGATTTTTTTAGTTTGAGGAAACAAGTTTGTTTGGTAATAGAATATTTGTTTGTCAATGAAACTACGTTTACAAGTCCAAAGTTTTATGGATGGAATGATTTGATAAATATTGGAAATGCAATTAGCTTTATGTGGTCTTATTTTACCCACAATAAACCCAAGGTGCGTTAGCACATCACCCAGGCAGAACCTGAGCGCTCATCCAAAGCGAGCAAGGGTGCCAAGTTCCTCTTTTATGTGAGCTCTAATCAAGGAGTTAGCATGATGGGAAGATATATATTCCAGATTCATAACAAGCATTCAAATATATTGTAGAATATAAGCTAGATCTAGATCATAAGCCTAAGATTATCTCATACAAGTATCAAGATTAAATCCACCATACAAGAACCAGTAACAAAGATGTTTACCACCAATATCCAACCACAAAGATCCATTATATTAAGTACTGTAAAACACAGAAGTTGTTTACATACATAAGATTGTCACCATGAGTCATGCACACACATATTCCAACAACATAACTCTATTACAAAAGTGATCCTCCCTAACCTATGCAGATCATACATATATATAGTGGTGGGGACTTTCCCTTCACCACCTATACATCCTCAAAATAGGATGCATGCTAAGATTATCCATGTGCCACTATAAGATAACTACAAAAGCATGCAAGCTCTCCTAATAATAGATTTACTACAGTTAACTCCTAGTTCAGATCCTATTATTAGCTCGAAACTATGCATGTCACTTGGTCCTCTCCTTATTCCAAAATAGGTTTTACTTGAGCCGCAAGTCTTCATGTTTCAATCTTATCTTAAAAACCTTGCTTGCACTCCAAGTCTATATTTATATACGCATTCCAAAAACTGGCTAATTGTTGAATCATTTCCGTCAACCCTTTCATATCTACCTTGACATGCAAAATTTTTCTCCTTGCACGCACTTCCTCATGCACCTTTCTCCGTGCGCTAACTTCTCCTTGGTACTTAGTCATTTTCTCTACTAAAAACTTTCTAAAAATCAACTATTTTGGGTAAGTATGTGATTATGTACGTGGATATGAGATACAAATGTACATGTTTAAAGTAGTAGTGGTAAGGTTGAGCAGGTAGATGTCACAGGTCATTATTTGATAACTTTGTATCATTAATAAGGGTGAGGTTAATAGAAATTACAGTGTCCCTACTAGAAGAAATGAGGGAACAATCTAGAAGGGTGTTTTACTTGAAGTAATGGCTCTTAGTAAATCCCACCTTTTGGAATCTGTCAAAATGAAAGATATTTGTAGGAAGACTACCAAAAGAGGTTGACTACATTGATTGAAAATTTTTGTAAGCTGTTAATATCAATTGAATGAATATTCCATGTATTTTAAGTAAGGGCAGTTTGATTGATCAATCCCATGAATTCACCACTACTGATGATTGACAATTCAAATGTTTGGATAATCCCTTAGAGTGTGGAGCAATAACCTAGCTATGGAAAAAAATGGTTGAAGTACTATTTGACAACAAACCATGTCCAATTTTTTTATCATTGGTTGATCTATGTCAAAGAATGATTTTGGGTTTAGTTGAAGATGAGAGAATTTTCAATGCCTTGGCCTTTATAAAGTCAAAATTGTGAAACAAGCTTGAAAAAAATTGGAAAATTATTTGAGAATTTACACATCTGTGTATGAGGTGGATAACTTTCCTATGACAGGGGATGCTGGCAAGTATGGAAGTCGATTAATGAAAGGAGAGGGGCTGAAAATAATGGCACAAATACAACAAACGACCCCATTCCAGCAGTTGACTATCAATGAAGAGATAGTTAGTCTTAGAGATCTAGTGAATCAAATGATAGAGATGATCCAAGTCCATCAAATTGGAAACTTCCATTTATGGATATCCCATAATATATATGCTTATATAATAATTAATATATTAAAATATTTAGTACATTGTTGTGATAATATATTTTTCCTTATTTATATATTTTTAAAACATTGTGTCGATTTGTAGTCTTTGGAATGAAACTTGAAATACATTGCATTGATTTGTTGTAGTGTGTATTGAAATGAGCATGCATCTATCCAACATTGGAGTTAAATAATGAAATAAACACCTCGCTTCAAAACCCCTTGTAAGTTAAAGAAAAAATGAAAACCCAACTTTAATCCCTTGCCAAAACTGCAATCTATAACTCACTCAAAAAATATTAACATTCCTCAAACAAGGATTAACACTCACCCCAAAATTACATGTGCCTAAAGGTAAATCAACAAGGAAAAAAATAAAAAAACCTACATGAATTTATGAAATATTTGTTGAAAAGAAACTCCAAACTTAAATGAAAAATTAGCTGATTTTTTTTAGGAGGGGGAGTCATCCTAGATAGATCATAACATTGAAACAGAGTATCCAACCACCTCCTCAAAACATTTCCTATTGATTCAATCTGTAAGCATGTGATCAACTCCAATCTATAATACTATTGATTCCATTTCTATTTTGATTGCGAGAAACATTACAAAGTCATGTTTTAATGAGTATTTAATATATTTCACATATAATATTGTTTATCTCTTTTATAGAAAGCATACATCATGGCTGGTTGGCTATTAAATCACAATGCATTTGCATTATTATATACTTTAGGCATATAAGAGTTGTGGTGATTAATTTTGAGATAAAATAAGTGGCTTTGCTCGAATCATTAATAAAATGAAAATTTAAAAATAACCCTATTCCTCATTCAACTTGGTTGAAACATGCCTTGTATGAAAAAATTGAAGATTACAACAAATGGAACAATTTTTAAAATTAAATTACTCTTAATTATATCATCTTTTGTAACATGATCCACTCTTCATCTATTGGAATTACATTTTTGTAAATCGAGTGGTGACATGTAACTTTTTTAGAAATTTATAAGCTGGGAGTGGAGCTTTCCTTTATTGTTGTATGCTGAAACTTACGAGACAAGGTTATCGATGGTTTAACAAAGCCAAAAGCGTTTGTCTCATCTAGATTCTCGGGAATTCGGTTCTTCTCTTTCGTTTGGAAATAATTCCAAAATCTCCAAAATCCTTTCAATTATTTCTCCAAGTGCTTCCTTATGATGATTTACTATCTCCACTTACACCACATGGGTGAAAAAACTCGATCCATGGTTTGCCACGCCACACATTCTTACAATCTATGCACTTTGCAATATGGCTTCTCTAGAATTTTTATAGGTATGTTCCTTAATTCCTTTACACTACTTGAATTTTAATTAAATTACATAAAGGGGAAAAATATAGGACGCAAAATCATGCACATGTTACAATTTTACTATGTCATCAATATGTTGTTATATGTATGGATCTTAAGTAAGAAAACTATTCACTAGTGACACAATACCTTGTCAATTTACTTGCTTTGATTGATTTCTATCATCTTTGCTCTCCTACATCTGTCATTGTTGTATCCATTTCTAGTCGAGGCCATAGGGATCCTGTCTATCTGCTGTCTATCTTTCACGTCTGTCATCATTTATTCCAAACACTAGTGCCCATTCTAGACACTAGTGCATAAGCGTCTGTGTCCATTCTAGGAGCCTCTATCCAGTTTATTATTTTTACTTATTTTGATGAATAAGATCTTATATTATATTAATAATGATAACATGATACAAGATAACTCAACAAAAATTAGGTGGTATGATCAAAACCATGTAAAAACTAGGCAAGTTATTTTGAAAATTGTGCTCAACCTTTTTGGTTTTCTTATTCTTATTCCAAGCTCATAGTCGACCTTTTATGTCACTAGTGTCAAAATTCGAAAAGATATTCATATATATATATATACACACACACACACACACTATTACTCTGCTAGCAATTCTAAGGGGAAAATCATATCTACATATTATCACTTCTATCAAAGGGATTGCATTTTTGGGCTACATACACTGAATAGGAAGGGGAAGCGTTGAATTATATACCAAAAATTTGCATATTATCTAGCTATAGCTTGCCATATTGGCATCATTGGCACAAAGGAAACCTAAGGACACTATTTCAGACACAAGAACACAAAACTACATGGAGTCTGGAATGTAGTGCAACACTCGGTCATAAGTTCATTCTTCGGGTGACCGACGGGTGAGTCCGTCTTCACATATTGCATATTTTATTCATATTTGATGTGTTTGTGAGCTTGTGTAGGTAGTTAGGGTTTGTTTTTAGGTTACAGGTACCTTCGGTGATCAAGGAGCCACTATCAGGTGACCGATATAGACCAACTACAAAACCCTTACGACATAGAAGAAACCAAATTAAGAGCATTTACATAATCACCGGTGCCCATAAGAAATATCTAGTGCATGGGTACCCTTTCCCTACTGCAGGCACCCTTGTCCAGCCTCAGTACAAAGTCCCAGATCTTTTATTGAGCTCCTTTCAGATCATTTCTTGTCAGATCCATTATTTACACAATATTGACCACCTATAAATTCCACAGGAATCAACTAAGTCACTTACCTCTTCCATTTGCTTATAATCTTGCATTTCTTGATTGTTTAACACATGTATTTTATCATATTAGTTACTACGAAATTATATTTAATTTAATTTTTATTAATATCAAGTTTCTTCTCCACTCCATATGGTTGGAGTTCCTCCGATTATGGATGATATCCTTGGTGATACTTTAAAGGAAGTCAAAATCACTAGTGACCACTCTTTCAATGATGAACTTGATGAAGAAAACAATGTAGATCAAGAACAATCTGAAATGGTCTCTAATTTTCATGTGCATCTCTATGAAAACCCTCATCATATTAAGTCTCTCATATACATTATTAATGTTACTAAAATTACTTTTGATCAAGATTATAATAAACAAGGCCCTATTTCGATCTTTCAATCCTCATTTTTCAATTATTATACATACATTGACAATCACCAACTCAATAGTCTATAGACACAAAATCATGCTCTTAGGTACATTTCTAGGTCCTAAAAGCATACTAGCATTTACATGATTCCTAAGTGAGAAAACTAGAAATTGACAACTATCTTTGGACTTTTTTCTACGTTTATTATTTTCTATTTAGTCTTACACACCCTAGAGGTCGGTAGAACTTTAATTGCGTATCTTTTATGACTTGGACACCGACTTCCAACAAGGACACCAACGCCCAGGTGCCCTCATCCCCTTTGGGTGCCTCTGACCTCACTCTTTTTGGGCCTCTTTTATCTTTTGGGAATCTTATTTTCTTATGGGTCGACCTTCCAGTTGTCAATTACGAAATTCAACCAAGGAAATAATATAAATACATAGTTATGTGATCAAAATAAAGGATCAAGCACTAAGCATTAATATTATCACCTAAACTTGCATTAAATGGCATCCATATAACATCCACATAAGGGACAAAGGACTACATTTTCTACATACAACTTTGCGCATAGGAAGGAGAAGTTCATCCACACATTCTATTTACATTACTACATCTATGTTTAGCCCACTATCAGTATAACTTGCGATAGGGCATCTAGAGGCACAATCCTCACACACACTCACAAGAACTACATGCAGTTTGAGATGTAGTGCAGTGCTCGGTCCTAAGTTCACTCTGTTGGGTGGTGTCAGGGTCGATCCAGGCTCCCCATATTGCATCTTTCTTTTTTGGATTTGATGTGGTTTTGTGGGTTTTATAGGTGAAAATCTATTTTGCGGAGTTACTGAGATACATCCATCGATGATCAAGGTGTGACACACGGGTAACTAACAACAACTATCAACGACACTTGTGTGACACCATAAAAATCATATTCCAACCATTTGCATAGTCACGGGTGCCCAGGTAGAGGTTTTGGCACCCGGGCACCCTTGCCCCAATCAGCGTCCTAGTCAACTTTGTCGATAATTCTAGAATTTATCCTAAGAAATTGAGACATTTTTATATTCTTGTTCAACATTTTTCCCGATCTGCACTAGTCCGAGATCAAGCACAAATCAGCTAAGTCCTTCCCCTCTCTCTTGCACTTAGGTTTTTATATTTTATTAGCTTATTACTTGCGTCAAATTGTATATAGTGAGTTTTACTTCATTTTTCTATCAATTACTCGGAATATTAGGGTTTAGCATTAAATTCTATTTTTGTTAAATCATAGTTCTATGACATCAAGAGTATCTAATCATTCACTTCTCATTATTTTTGTGACTATACCTATGACCACTACCATCCCTATATCTTTTCTCTATGCTCATAGTACTTCACATACTTCTTTTTCTTATACACAAGCTCTCGAGTCCCTTATTCATACTTTTCAAGCTCAAGTATTATAATTGTAACAAGGTGTATCTACTTCCTTTTACACGATGGATTCTACTCAATTTATTTATAAAGCACTGACACCTGAATTGGTTTCATATCCTTTACCTATTGGTCATTTTTGCTCCCAAGTTGCCTATCTATGATGGTAAAGGGGATCCTTAGGAGAAAATGTGTATGTCTCATGTTGCTTGCTTGGACTATTCATCCAATGATACATTGCTTACCAAGGGTTTCCCTCACTATCTCAAAGATTTTTCCTTGCAATGATTTTATGACTTACCCATGCATTTTGTGAGAACATTCACTCCTTTGGATAATCATTTCCTTGCACAATTTTCTATAAATATTTGTGATAAGGTATCTTATTCAAAAATGGATAAGATGTGGTAAAGTTCCAATGAACCCATCAATAATTAAGTATTCATTTCGAGCATGGTTTTACCTTGAGTTTTCATGTCATTTAAGAGGGTAACCACCTGACTCAACCTCAGTATGGCGGGGTTTCTATGATACCTACAATGTGGACTATGTGATAATGTGCACAATGTAGACAGAAAATGAGGCTCATTCTCCTGCAAAGAGGCCTACAAGTCAAAGCATTTAAACAAGATGATATTAGTAAATAAATAGATAGGTTATCGACAAAATCTAGTCCCTGAAAGCCTAATGACTTTCCTTGGTGGTTCTTAACACGATCGAAACAATTAAGCTTTTATTGATATTAAGATTGCGATATAATGTGATGAAATGAAAACATGACAAGCTAACATCACTTATTTAGATGGATATACATATAGATACTAATGACATGACTTAGATCCACAAATTTGACTCTTGGTCAGGACATAGGTCCTTAGGCATATTAGATCCTACACGGTCAAATACTTTTTTCTCTTCTTCGGTGGTTTTAGAATCAAGAATAGAAATGTAGTCCTCCCATGAGAAATCAAAGGATTCCTCTGGGGTTTCAAAAAGGTGAGAAAGTGTAGTGTCGGTACTAGATATGCTGATGTGGTGTGGGTGTTAAGTTCTGAAGCAATGCGGTAGTCTTTGTCTGGGAGGTAATATCATAGTTGTGCTCGTATTATATTAGATCTTCATGGAGCTTTATAGCTTCATCGTATGCATTCGAATGCTTTAGTAAGCCTCTTGAATGTGCTTTGAGTTGTTATGAATATAGCTTTAAGATGATTTAAGGGTGCATTCAAGCTGCGTAGAGCTCTAGGTTGTGAAGGAGTTCATATTGCTCCCAATAGAGTGGATGTCAAACAATGGGGAAGTTATTACCCTCTATTGCCATTTGAAATTTCCATATTGAATGAAGAGTTAGCAAACAACAAGAAATAACAAGCAAGATTAGGTAGATTTATAAAAATTAAAATATTGCACAGGAATTGTCGGCGATTGGGTGAATCGTTGGTGATTGCAGTAAATTTGTACAATCAAGAAAATTAGAGATAAATTTGATTAGATTAAGATCTAAAGCAGGATTTCAGAGTGTATATGACACAATAAACAAGATGTGAGTAACATTACTTAATATCAAATACAAACAATAATAGTTACCTTGCGTAATCGATGGAATGAAGATCAAATGGACAGAGGATGTTTTGATGACAAAAATGAAAGTACGATTATCGATTTGATGATTCTGGAGTGACATGACATTGGTGAAAGATGATGAAGGATTTCTAGGTCTCTAATGCTTTGGAAATGAGGAAAAATGTACCTACAAAAATGTGAGAATCCCCTCTGTCCAAAGGAGGTTCGAATGCACATATTTATAGATCATCGACGATCGGGCAAATTGCCGGTGATTGTGGGAAATCTTAACTAAGTTGCTTAGATGGGTGATTTTCTTCCTTTTCGAGCTATATATGATGGATTTTGAAGTAGATAGGATGAGGAGTGGGTAAAAAATCATAAAAAAATTAGTTTAGATGAAGTGGGTTAGCCTTTTTAGAAGATTTAGTTAATTAATGATTTTTAGAAGGTTATTTTGCTAGTGATTTTTGGAAGGTAGTTTGTTAGTGAGTTTTGGAAGGTAGTTAGCAAGGTTTCATAGTGAAGTGTGAGGGTGATAACTAAATTAATTAATTAATTAATTAATATAGACCTTAGGGATATGTGAGGGTGTGTGAAAATTAATAAAAAGATAATTGAAATGGTGAAGTGTCGTAAATGTGTCACTTTTGGTCACGAACGTGTACGAGTCGAGGATGTAAATTTTTGGTGTCTACAATTACATTATAATACTACACTTTCTAAGTTGAACAATCTACCAACCAGTACCAAATTATAAGATATTTTTACTCACAACCTCCTAGTTCCCTTACAAAAATATGTGATGTTTGATGAAAACTATTCATTTGATCCCTTATGTCAAACTTTGAAATAACACGAAGTTAAGATTCTCAGCATGAACAATCTTAAGTATGTTTCTCACCCTCCTATCACTTCTAATCACAACTTTCCATCCAAGATTACCTTTAAGCATAAAGCTTTGGTGATAAAATTAATGTTTGACTGTGATTAATGTTGTGCTACTGACCCCCGAGCTACTGATTACAATATTCTTGATGGGATTACAATCATTTTCCCTATTCCTCTCAGAAAGTGCTTTAACAATTACTTGAGTGCAACATTGTATCTCTACCTCCATTGCTTGAGGTAGATATAAGTGCACCTCATGGTAATAAATTTGATGTCACTACTCACTATGAATATCACCGATGTATTGGTCACTCTTCTGATAATTACTTTAAGTTGCATAATTTTATCCAAGATTTACTTGATGTTGGTGTTATTATATATGAGACTACACCTCAAATTAATCCTAATAATGATAATAGGAAGCTAAAAATATTTAACAACCCTCTTTCGAAACACAAGATTTCTCGATCTACCCCGAAAGTTCACAATGGTTATCGTGTTATCCCACCTACTCCATCTTATGATAACATGTTTGGCACAATGATTGGTATTATTTTCACCATAACCTCCTTTTCATTCACCACCTTTGATCATACTAAGATGACACTTTGGTTTATATTTGATACATTATACATCCCTACTTTGATTGATCAACACCTTATATGAAATGTTTCGGTTGATAATAGTACTCCCCATAATAAGTGCACTTTCTATTGTAGTTCTCTCTTTGGTATAATAAGAATTATGCCACCATTTATCCTTAGACACACATTGGAAATATTATTTTAATCCTCATAATTAGAGCGCCACCTTTTACCTCACATTCCTAGTGTCCTCTTCTTGTCATCACATCATGCGATATGAGACTACTTTTTCTTGGCTTCATACCTTCGTAGGTATCCATTTATATTGCACTAATGTGTCAAGTTAATTTAAAATAATAAATTGATTAAAATTAGGGTATTGTATTCATTACCCCTCCATCATCATGTCATGGCCCGACACATACAACCACTATCTCTAGTACATCTACAACCTTGTCTACTACTTCTCATGTTATTTCTTATCATACACCCATACATAAGTTTCTTTCTCGATCACCTAAGACACACATTGATAATCAATGGACATATTCCCCTCAACTTATGACTTGATCATATTCTACATCAACTACCTCTCTTATGTCTTCATACTCTCCCACACCCTTGACACATATAAGATATTCTACATAGATCACACATGAGCATACTCGCCTTTAATGCCACTTAAGGGGATCCCACCCCTTTTCCTATCACACATAGCATGCCTCTTCACGAGACCCTCATTTTATCCTCCTTTGTGTACATAGTTATTTGGAAAAACACTTTAAAAACTTTAAAATAATCACATAATACAAAAAAATTCAAGTACGAGAAAAATTACAAAATCAAGACTCATTCTAGTTTTCTTGGATAACCCATTAATTTATACATAATATTGCTTACATTAATTTGATACATAACATATATATTATTCAAACACATGTGTGCAAAACTTATCTTGATCTTGATGTAGGAAACTCACAAATCAT
Organism: Taxus wallichiana var. yunnanensis; assembly: GCA_018340775.1. Lineage (NCBI taxonomy): Eukaryota > Viridiplantae > Streptophyta > Pinopsida > Cupressales > Taxaceae > Taxus > Taxus wallichiana. The sequence goes on from CM031239.1 coordinate 998,338,558, forward strand.
TTCATGATTATAGGAGCTAGATTGGTTCCTTGTGTAGATGAAAGTTGTGTTAGTATTCAATGTAAGTCAAGAACTACATCCAACAAGTTCCTAATCTAACACAACTATTCACCTACCTCATAGTGAGCATGATAAGAAGGGAAAGATAACATTATACATGTACTTACCCACTAGCTTCAATGATCTTCCCTTGTAGATTTGGATGTGCTCAAGATGTTGTTGTAATGCTTTAGATTTTGTGGGATAAATTTGGCAACACCCCCTTGTTTTAAGATGATTTTATCTTGATAAAATGCTTAATGGTTGATGGCTTTCTTGGAGATATTTTGACATCACATATTTGCAATTTTCTAAGGTGTTGTGCTTAGAGGGTGGTACCTCTATTTATAGTTAGAGGAAGGAAGAATGGAGGGTTGGGATTTTTCCATGTAGGAGGTATATCAATGGTGGAAATGGATGAGAATGGAGAAGGATCTAGAATTAGAAAATTCTAGATATTAGAAGAAGCCTCCATTGAATTAAAAATTCAATGGAGGGAGGGAAATATTTGAATATTTAAATATAGAAGAGGGAAAATTGGAGAGGCTTCTAGAAATAAAAGCCTCTAGATTTGGATGATGTGTGTTTGAAATTAGGTGAAATTAAATGTGATTAGTAGAGTGATTAGATGGAGAGGCTAGGTGTAGAGTAGGTATAGAGTAGGTGGTAGGTGGGTGGTAATTTTAAATTCCTAGAAAATAGTTAATAGGGATTAGTTAATGAGGTAATGAAAATATTAATGATGTATTAATATGACTAAGGATAAGATGGGATTATGGGATGAATAATAGAAATAATTGAGACATGATAATGGGGATAATGATAATAATTAATCTCATGATTAATTATTATATGGTTTATGAGTATGTTATTTGATAAATGATCATGTTGAAATTTTACATGTCTACATTTTGTCCCTCTTTGAATGGTTATTGTGTAGCAATGATCATTCAAAGAAAGAGAGATGATAGGATAGATGGTGAGGTGATGCCCCCTTGAGGGGTCGGGTGAAGAGGGAATGAGTCGGGTGACCACTCAAAAATATGAAAGGCCCAAGGTAGCGGATGTAGAGGATGAGAAGATTTGGAGATGAGTAGAGAGGAAGGAGATTGGGGAAAGTCAGAGGATTAAAAGAGGGGAAGGGTTGAATGAAAGGAGTAGAGGATTGAGGATTTGGAGGAACATAATTAGAGAGTGAGATGATTTAGATGAGAGGAGTAGAGGAATGAGTATGAGGAGATATTAGAATTTAGAGGAGAGAATTAGAGGAGAAAATTAGAGGATTATAAGAGTAGGAGATAAGAGGATTAGATGAGAAAATTAAAGGATTAGAAGAGTAAGAGATGAGAGGATTAGAGGATATATTAGATGTTGGATTAGAGGATGCCCTAATCAATGATATATGATAGGGGTGGGGATTTGGGATGTTTGGATCAGATTATGCCCTAGTCGAGGGGATATGATGAAGATTTGGGATTATAAGATGCCCCAGTCGAGGGTTATGATTGTGATAAGATAGGGATGTGGATATTGATTGATCAATTAAAGGATTAATTTGATAGAAGGATGATGAAGTTAGACAATTAGTTGTTAGGATTTAGTATTTACATTGGGTAAATTAGTTTTAAATATATATTGTTATTATAACAATATATCTTGTATTATTAGTTGTTAGTATATTGTTACGAGTTATTAGAGAAACTCGTGTATATTGTTATACTTGCCTCCTACATTTTAGGAGCAATATTGGCCTATAAATTTGGCTATGTATTTGTAGTAGTGGAATAATAAATGAACATTATTTTTACTATGAAAGGCTCGTACCGATATTTGGTATTTGAGTGTTTTGTGATCTATTTCTATGATGGAAATCTGAATAAAATTATTAGGGGGCAATTGATTTATTATATTTGCTCCATATGATGTATTAAGATTATGTCAACTAGTTTTAGTGTTGGCATTCATTTCCCATAATTGCATCTGTATTTGGATCAGCCATTTTTCATTTGGATAGGCCCAGATATACGTGAGGGTTGTAAGATCTGAGAAGACTATGATTTTAGTTCATTAAATCACTTGTTTTCATCGAATTTGCATGTTGGATTTGGGCTCTTTGGAATGTTGTGTATTTTGAGTTCGTCAGTTCAGGATTTTAAGGAGTATTAAGGAGTCTTTGAGCTTATAGAAAAAATCAATTGTTTTAACTACTTTAATTTGTAATTAGCTTTGACGGATCAAAATTAGTGTTTTGTAGTTTAATAAATTATAAGGTTATAGTAAATAAGGTGTTAAGAGGAGTTTGTTCCGACTTGGCTCCACATCACTGTCTCGGACTATTCTCCCCATAATCCTGCTCGACTCCACATGAAGAAGATAGTGCTTTGTGTAGCGAGTGAATTCGTGTTTATTTCTTTGTGCATAGTCAATTATCTCTCTTTCAAAAGCATCGCCAAACCTACGAATATACTTTGTATTGATTCCATTAAATTTTTGTTTGACTCGCCACTTCATAAAATTCAAAACTCATTTGAATTCTACGCCAATGAATTGGTAACGTGATTTCTGTATGATCATCACTATAAAATTTTATCAGTCCATGCAATTTTTTTTGCCCCATAAAACAAAGTGATTCGGGCTACTTTTATTTGTCCAACATCCTTTTTTTTTTACGTGTGTCAATTCTTGCAAAAATGGAGAAGTTAAGTCTTGTTGAGAAGTTTGAAGGACAAGATTTTCATACATGGAGAATCCAGATGCAATTGAATTTGATTGAGAAGGATCTATGGGATGTCGTTAAACCTAATACTACAATACCAACAAATGCAACGGATCTCGCAAAGTGGATTGTCAAGGATCAAAAGGCCTTGGGAACCATTGGTCTCGGTCTATCTAAAGCTTACCTGCACCATGTGGACTTCACAAAGTCTGCAAAGGAGATTTGGGAGACTTTAAACAAGCTTTTTGGATCTGAAGTAGAAAGTGCCAAGACAACTCAAGCAAAAATTATATGGATTAAAGATGGACGAAGGTGCAAAATGGCAGATCATATAAGCAAATTCTGCTCTCTTCTTAATCAGCTCGTAGGCATTAATGAAAAGGTAAATGATGATGATGCCAAAGCAATTCTTTTGAATAGTTTTCCTAAAAAAAATTCTCATATGGTTTTTACTCTGAGAAAGCTTAACATTGGTTTAGAAGGAGTAATTTCTACTCTTCTTGATCATAATGAACCTTCTGAGCCAGAAGAGGAGGTTTTATATGTGCACAATAAAGCTAGTACATCGTCAAAAAGGGAAAGTATACTTTAAAGCATACTCCTTCATGAGGAAAGGTTAAATGTTTTTATTGAAAAGAATTAGGACATGTAATTTTGAATTGTAAAAAGAGGGCAAAAGATCTACTTGATGACAAAATAGATCAAAAATCCCTTTTGGTTGAAGAAGAAATTGATTGGGATGAATCTTCTAAAGATGAAGAAATTTCTTGTCCCAGTGATGAGGAATTCTTATGGTAAATAGTTAACCTATTGGAGGATAGAGAGGCAACAGAGGATGGAGGGTGATCAATGCCTCTCGTCAGTCACCAATGACGAGGCGAATTTTGGTATGGTGGCATCTCTTTTTCAGTTTGATTTGATTTGATTTTTAGTGTTCCTAATTGTGTGAATAAATGGAAATTTCACATTGTGTGGGGGAACATAACACCAATGTTCCATTTCCATTCTATGCCTAAAATGGCTAAAGTCAAGGGCAGCTTCTAGTGGCAGTGGCAAGTTTCTATGTTGTTTGAGATTGAGTGGCAGCGATCAACAACAATGGCTACAATTAAGAACATTGTGATTCTTATAGAATGTGATGTGAATTTTTTTCCTAAATTTCAGTTGTTTGCTTCAGTGGTGTGTGGTTTCATTCCCTTTCTATGATTGAAACATGGAGGATGTGCATTTTGGATTTTGAGAATAGTTGTATAGGAGGGAAGTTGAACTGGAGTGATCCTTTGACTATAGATATTCTTTGACTATTGTACTATAGTGATCACTCACTTACTATTACATTTATACCACCAAGTATGTTAATTTATATATGGATCTTGTGTGATAAAAGTATTCACTAGTGACCCATTTCTAGGTCTTATGGTCAATTGGTCAGGTGTCATTGTGTTTTGTCTGGTTCAATTGTCAATTGTCTCTACAATTTTGGCCATCTTTCAGGGTGTCTCAGATGTCATAATTTGTTCAGTTGTCATCTTTAGGTCTACACTGGGGCACCTAGGGTTGCATTGGGGCACCCAGGGTGCCCTAGTCTGTGATTTTAGGTTCCCATGTCATCGTAATTTGTGGTCTTAATTTCTTTGTTCAAGGTCAGTCCTAATGGTTACCTCATGTATTCCCCTAGGTCATATTCGGTAGTTTCGGGTCACTAGTGTCAAAATTTGAGAAAGAGCTCCCTATATAAACAAAGCATACTCACTACATTAGAGGTAGACATATCACACATCAATGGAAAGTATCTTTTAAGGCAAGAGACTAAATTTGGGCTTCTTCTAAATATGCATCACACACACATAGGGGGAAAGGGGTTTTGCGGGTAAATCTTCATACAATAGTTGTAGTGATATAGGCGACATTATTGCATACCCATGCGACATGAGTGAAGATAACACAGAGATACTGTGACATTACTGTTTCTTGTTTTGAGAATTTCCATAGTCTATAACACCTATAATAGAGACCAGGGTGCCCCAGTACACTCCCTGTGTGCCTCGGTTCAAATAAGCAGTCACCTCTACCCTTCTGAAGTCATTCGGTCATAGCCTGCCCAGTCCGCACACCAGTCTACTACAATCCAACACATAGTGAGGTAAGTTATTTACTAGGTTAGTAACATATCCCTCTTATTTCTATTATTTCAATCCATTCAAATATAAAAGTAAAATATTTAGATCTAACACTTCAATATAACACTTAGTTTCTATTTAGATTAACTTATAAAATAGCTAAAAAAACTAAAATCCTATTTTTAGTTAATCATTTTGGTGAACCCGTCATTTCAAACATTGTTTCTTTTTTATCATCTTTCATTAGCATAGCTCTTCTTTTATTATCATGTCACATTTTAGTGTCAACCCTATTTATGATGAGGCTACCATCATTGAACTTACAACTTTATATAGTGCTCCTATGACCTTACCCAATGCCACTCAACAACTCCTCTTGGAAGGTCAAAAACATGTGCCAACTAATCCTGTTGATTCTCCTATCAACATATGCCTTGTTGATGACCCTGTTGCTTTTACTTGTTGTACACCATGCCATCGGTGGCCTGTGATCCTTCTTATTCTTCTTTTGATATGCCACATGATGTTTTAGATCCTTTTATCATTGATTATTTGTTAGGCATTGATTCGACCTGGTATGCCTTCTACCTCTCCTCTGACCACTCCTATCGCTACTCCCATGTCTCCTACCGCTTCTCATTGTGTTTCTTCGACATCCCATTCTAGTTCATTAACACATTCTTATTACCTTGATGATCCTATTGATAGTAGTGTTTTGGATAGCATTGACCATATTACTTTGTCTCTCATTCCTACGGAGTTTCCTTCTTTCTACACTGTTGAGAGTGCCTCCCTCTTCCATCTTATTCTTCTCCTGATATTATTTCTACCATAGTGCATGAGTCTCCACCTTCTATTGTTTCTTCTCATTATACCTCTACCTTATCTATGCTTCCTTCTTCCACTTCACCCACACCGCATGTTCCTTCTAGTACTATTAGTGAAACTTCCCCTTCATCATCTCATGTGGCTCCTTCGACACACACTACTCACACATCTTTAGCTTGAAGCCTACTATCTCACCTCTTGATATACCTATGATCATAGTGGCGAGATCCAACCTCTTAATACACTTTGTTGTTATCTTTCTCTATTCCATCATAGGACATTCTATCCCTCATGCATGTTGTAGGTCAACTTTAGTCTCAGGTTCACTCTCTCACCTTAGAAAGTAGGGCTTATTACACGTCTATAAATAGTAATTCCTATGGTAATCCAGTTCCAAAAAAAATACATAACTCATCCTTTCCTAATGATTTAATCATGTCCACATTTACATGCTTGATGGTGTCGGCGACCCTCATACTTATATTGCATATTATCACACTCTCATGGCCTCTTATTCCAATGACCGACTCTTACTTAAGGTCTTTTGGTTCAGGCTAGTTTAAGATGTACTTCAATGGTATACCCATCTCCCTTTAAGTTCTATTAGTGCTTTTTATGACATGGAGGATGCCTTCCTTCATAGGTTTATTATCAATAAACGTCCTAGGGTCACATACGATCATATTCCCACTCTCCATCGGTTTTTTTTAACCTATTCAGGATTACATCTTATGCTTTAATGCATGCATACATCAACTTATCTTTCATCCTAGTGACTTGGAAAAGTAGTTCCTCTTCTTTCATGGTCTTATTTCTCCTCTAAAGCAACACTTACAATATGATACTTGTGAGTCTTTTATACTTTTGTGTTACAAGGTTATTGATCTAGAACAAGACCTTCTTGATTCTCCTCTAGTAGAGCCTTCCCACATTTCTTCGATTACTATGCCCTCTGATCTTCCACCTACACCTCCAATTGTACATCCTCAGCAACCTCCACCCTTAGCTAAAACTCAAACAAACCATGCTACTCCTACTCCACCTCCTAGCAACAATCCAAAGCAACCCTTATCTCAACCCAAAGTGCAAAGGAAACAACCTCATTCTCCTCCTCCATCTCCTACACATGTCTCTCCACCTCTGCAACCAATTACTACTACTACTACTACTACTACTACTTCACCTCAGTACCATGAGCCTATGTGTTTTTCACCTAATGCTTGACCTCATGATGTCTTGTGTATATTACTTGATGAGCAATTAATTTAGCTTCCTTCCAATCACCACCACCCTCCACACCATTTACAACACCAACATGATCAGTATTACTGTAATTACCATCATATTAGTGGCCATCGTGATAATGATTATCTTGTTTTACATGAGAGGTTACAAAATTTAGAGGACACTGGTGTCATATCTTTTGCATCTCGTGAGTGATCATTATCTCCTTCACCATGACAGCGTAGGCATACACCCCCCGAGTCTTCTCCATCTGGTACTCATTTTTTTCGTCATTCACCACCATCGCATGCACGTTATCCACCACCTCCATTGCTTCCACCTCCATATTCATTACATCCACCTCACTCACACTATCCATCACATGCATCCCATGGGTTTCCACCAGTCTTTGCATATCCCATGGTCACTCCATATGACACACACTTTGGTCCATACACTCATGCTCCATCCATTCCATATGCATCCATCCACCTCCACCCATCATCCTAGTTGTTAGTAGGTGATCATTATCACCCTACCCCTTGATGATGCACTTTTTTTCTTACGGATCTTACACGATTGTTAAGGGATTAGTTTTAAGAACCTTTCTCCACGCACTCCATCGTTCATCTAGTGTACCTCAATCATTTCCCGATGACACACTCTTGCTTATGTGGTGTTGGGTTTTAAAATGGTACTTCAACAAAACCACAGTCAGGGGACAACAAGTCCCTCCTCTTTATGGGAGAGGTTCCCTTATTGAAAGCAAGCAGCAAAGCTTATATATAAATGTACAACTTTCATCTTAAGGCTAGACTTCTGACATCTTGAAATGATTTTTACCAAAATAGCTTATCAATACAAATGAATGGAAGAACTGAAGAAAGGAAAGAGCATAATATAATAGTACTTTCAAGAAATATAGATAACAGAGTATAACCTTATACGTACTGAGCAAAGGTGATACAGAATATAATCATTCTCATTCACAGCATAAGATATCATTCCATAGACACAAAGTTCTAGAAATCATATCAATAAGAACACAAAGTTTCTTATTATAGAAGATAAATGATCCACAGATTTCAGGCAAGCAAGAAGAGACAATAGATGAAGATAGAGAGAAAGGGGAAATTCTTCTGTATTGATTGCTTTCGATTCTATTTACACTTCAAAAGTATCAGAGTCCAACATTTGCAATGAGCCAAGCTCTTACATTTATAGATGAAGCAAAAAGAGGAGAAGAAGAGAAGGAAGAAAATATGATTTGGAAGCTCAACCACCAACCATCAATGCCCCTACAAATCCACCTACAATCTGTCAAATCTAGTTCGCATGTCTTTGGCATGTTGAAGAAGGAAGGATGGAAGATCAAATCAAATTTGATCTAGTTGAAAGTAGTCGATCACATATTAATGGCACGAAATATGTTTTCCGATTTTCACCCAAATCAAGATATCTAGTTGGTTCTCCATGTCTGTTTGGCATGTTGGAGAAGGAAGGATGGAAGATTAGATCAAATCTGATTTGTTTGAAGCAATCAAATCACGTATTAATGGTGTGAAAGATGTTTTCCATATTTCTAACCATCAAATCCTACTAAAAACAATATTTTATGCTTCCATGGCGTAGAGGAGACCAAGATCTTTCCAACAATATAAAATTTGTTAAATTTTGAGCATTGGAGCGAAAGTTATCTCATTTGAATCGAATCCGTACAAAAATGGCTAAAATGCAATTTTTGCAAAATGGATCCGCGGGCCCGAAATTGAAATTACACCGAATTGACACGTGGCATCATCCACGGGCTCACAATATGTGAAAGGGTCTATCCATATAGGGGCCATGTGGTGACCTCGCGCGTCTTAAGATTTCACCCCCTCTTTTTACTCCTGAAGTTGCGCCGAATTGACACGTGGCATCATCTGGGGGCCCGCTCCATTTCCTTTGTATTCTACCTAAGTCCCTCCGTTGGTGGAGACGTTCTGCCTAACCCGAGACACATGGAGGGTTGGTGCATGTTTAGAACTGCCCCGAAATTTACTTTCGAAAGAGCACCGATTGGACGCGTGGAGGCTTCCACAGACTCTGGAATTTTCAATGGCCGATGTCCCCTTTTCGGACCTAGGACACATGGAGGGCTGACACTAGTTCAGGGTCTCTCTTTGGGCCATGCCTTTGAAGTTGTGCCGATGAGGCACGTGGAGAGTCTGTGCTCACTTAGGATCCTGCTTTGAACTTGGCCTTTGGAGGTGTGCCATTGGGACATGTGGAGGCTTCCGCCAACTCTTTATACTTAGCTAATTCAATAGTTGGCTTTGTCTTTTCGGACTCTGACCACGTGGAGGGCCATACCAAAAGTGTGTCAAAGAGACATGTGGCACCTTTCGCGGTCCTTCTATACTTAGCTAATTTGGGCCTCAATTAAACATTGCCTTTCTCCATTTTGACTTTCGATACAGGCTCAACATTTGACTTTATCCCTTGGCATGAGCGGGGCCATGCGGTTCACTTTATCACTTTACACCTTTTATGGAAATGAAGCCAAAATTCCTAAAGTGTCCTAGAAAACTCGTCTCTCGCTTTGACTTTCGATGCGGGCTCAACATTTGACTTTATCCCTTGGCATGAGTAGGGCCGCGGTTCACTTTATCACTTTACGCCTTTTATGGAAACAAAGCCAAAATTCCTAAAGTGTCCCGACAACCCACCTCTTTGCTTTGACTTTTCAACGGATATTCAATACATTTCTTCAATGGAGTTACGTCTCATTTTTGTAACTTTACTCCTTTTGTAATAAAGCCAAAATCTTCAAAGTGCTCCGACGATCCACCTTCCCACCTTAGCTCGATTCGACCAATCAGGATCCTTCGGGGCCACAGAGCCAATTTGACACTTTTGCAAAAATAACAAAAATGATAAGTTCGCAAAATAATCCGCCACACCACATCTAATCAGATATTTCCACGTATCCACAGATGTTGGAAAAGAAATTGACAGGGAAGATACACCTGTCATTCATGACTGTAGAAAAAAATACAGAGGAGGGGAAAAAACTCCACCCTTCACACCCGAAAAACAAATTGCTCCTCATGGAAAGAAGAACTATAAACAATACTGGCTCAATGTGATCCACGACCATAGAAAAAGGATTTGACAATTTCATTCGAATGGAGGAAACAATTTTCAAGCATCCAGATGGGAAGACAAAAGTTTATCAAACCATGCAGACTGCAAGATTTTAAATTAACAGGGTGAGATTGTAAATGAGCACCAACTTCTTCAAAGCACAAATTTTTCTATCTCTCCAGACTTCTCACTCTACTCAAACATCTCTCAAAGGCACCAACTCAAATTTTTCAAAACTTGACTTGAAAAATGAGGGGAATTTTGAGGGTGATAACATGTGGCTCATACCTAATGCTGTTGGGGTCTTATTATATGAGCATATTAATCCATATGTTGGGGGTATCGTTACCCCCCCTTCATATTTTTTTCACCTTATCATACTACCATTATATTACATTTTTCACATATTCATTATGATACACTTTTTTATCTTCACATTTCTTCTATTATCACCATTACATTGCCTACGTGCTACATACTTTATTCATCTCATCAATCACATTACATTAGTTATCTACATCATCATTTACTATGTATATCTTATCTACCATTCCTAATATCATCATACAACTTTATGCTAATCACATACACAACAATACACATGCTAGAAAAATAACCATACGATATTCATTTCATCACAATGATAAAACATCTCAAATATCAATTTTATATATATCCAAAATAGGTGTCTATTCCTCTAGCATTCATACCAATCATCATAAAAAAATATGTTTCATCACGGGGGTAAGGCCCCCTACATCATATACAATCATCACTATCAAATCTCATCATCACCATCACTCTCGTGTACCATGAGAGCTCTAGAGCTAGATGCATCGCCACCAACATGACGCCGCATTTCATGGCCCTAAAAATTCTCCACCTACCTACGTAACATCACAATCTCCATGTTCTCCTATGAGAATTGATGTTGCAAATCTACATATCGGGCAAACACATCCTGGGCTAAGGGACCACCACCTACGCCTCTTGGGCACATCGAGTCTCCTCACGTGCCTCGTCCCTCTTACTAAGCAATGTCATACATGTCGTTATTTCTATGGTCATTGGCTCAAATAAATGGGCATGCTCACCCGCAATGTCATCCATGCACTCTAGTATCCCTTTGTATAACACATCGCTAGGTACATTCCACGTCAATGTGTAGATCGATGTGTCTACTATCAATGACCAATAGGCATCTCCTACGTGCATCGCATACAAAATCATATTAGTCAACCGCGTATATAAAACCACATCAACAATTTGGTAACCACAACTTTAAGTATACACTAATACTTACGCTCTACCATAACCACCGCTACATGGGTGGTCGTGGGACACCTCTCTCACCTACTCCTCCTATTTGTATCTCCATAACACCTACAAATATTAGGTATAACAACACCCATCGATGTGTTTCACACCACACTTGATGATCCTCCATACACCCTGCATCATTACTATCCATAGCTGTTATCTCTAGGTCTACCACATCTAACCCCAGTGGTACCAACTTCTCCGCCGTGGACCCTGGCCTAACAATTTATCTCGTAGGGACTTTGACAGCCCGATGAATCAGTAAATATGGCTCTAGGGGCACATCATATGCCATCCGAATTGCCACGATACTCTCTCTACTTAAACAGACTCCGCTACACCTAGAAAGCAGTCCTCTAACCACATGGTCCTCTCGAATACATCACAACTCTATCCCATCCTCAATCCATCCCCCATAATTACAATATGGCCTCCATGTCACCGACTCAGATCCCATCATATCTATTAGGGCCTGAAGCTATTAGTGTCCATCTTCCTGTCACGAATATCCACCCACCATCGAGAAAATATCTCTGGCCGAGCCCACTCCCCTCGTGGCCCTGCAACTGGTCTCAATATGTCTATGTGCTCATATGCCCATATATGTAGTAGTGTGGTGGCCCCTATACCCTCACAATGCTCTTCGTGCATAAACCGATACAAGTCCTTGTACATGTGGGCCAACACACATTGCGTCCATGTGTATCTCGTCTCATCCTCCTCTATCCATTGACATATGTCATGCATCTTATACAAGATGCTGACACCCCCTCCCTCCACTGCTATACAAGACACTATCACCACTGTGATGAACTTATGCAAACGTGGAACCCTTGACTACAATATCACATCCAAACTAATATGGGCCTCCGTAAGAACCTAGGCCCCTATAAAATATCATCTAGCCAAGCGCATATGCTGCTCCATATCCACTACCGCCATCACTTGTACTCTCTCCCCAACCACTAACAACTGTAGTATGTGATATACATCCTCCAAAGTGTCATTGTTATCTCCCATGTGGGAAACCAAAATGTGCATGTATCGACACACCACCTATCACATAATGCACTCATCATGGGAATATTATGGGCACATCCCCCATCTGTGCTATATGTCATAGGCCGACATGGTCCATCACATCCCAATCATCATTTGAAAAACCCAATCCTAACAATGTACTCAAGTGCCGACCACCATGGAACTCCCTCGAGTGGATATCCCTCTACACAACACACAACAAAAACAAAAATACAACGCTTAACACACTTTACATGATAAAAAATAATTAATTACTCAAAATGTTAGAAACACATTTTATAGTAGTATCCACAAAATTAAAATTTTCTGGACTAGGCACCTAACACCGGATTGGGGCACCCCGAGAGAGCGGGACACTAGCGCCTGGATTTGGGCGCTCCAATTCCAAAGGTCAATAGTGTCCTCACCGTTTGTCTCTAGTCCCAAACGCTGAGAAATCTAAAAATCTCAAAAATGCAAAAATTCACCTCAACAACCTATTACACCCTACATTTAAGCAAAAATAACGCACTTACCAACTCCGGAGTCGTACGCAATGCTACCATTGTCATTACTCTCACAAAATGGGTCAGACGTATTGGTCACGCTTGAGGCATTCTCACTCGCTCCATATACACTATTACACTCACACCAACAACAAATGAAGTGATAAGTTACCTTTTCACTTTACTATTTATAATCACATTACAATTGACACCTTTACTATGGTCTACATGTCATGCTTATCACCACAACTAATACATGCAACATCATTTTGGTCATATCTTGAGCATTTTTACTTCGATTTACAACTTGTTTATGACATTCTTTTCAAATTTGCTACCACCGTACTACACATGTTTCACCCATGTTATACACATTACTACTATTTTGATTCCTTACAACCACATTTTAACCTCTTGTTGTTACTTTCAGCTTAGAGTCCATTCTCGCTCACTACTCCCTCTTTCACCGAAAGGGGGCATATCATTGGGGGTCTTCTTATAATCCCCCTTATGTCACCACACATCTCAAAAATTGTGAATCTAACTCATAATTTACATTGTGACATTTCACCATCAATCTCCCCTAATGACCTAATCTGGGGGCAACAATTGTTCAAACACCTTCACACATCGTAACTTATCAACTCCCCTAATGACCTAACTTGGGGAAACAAACGACTAAAAATCATTTTACACATCATCTCATCAATTTCTAGAAACTTTCCCTAATGACCTAACCTGGGGGCAATTAGCGAAAAACCTCACCATGAGTAACCAATCTAAAGCAATCAATCAACCAATCAAAATCAACACGTTCAAATTAGACCATTCAAATCCACGAGAAGTCTCCCAGATGGCCTAACTTGGGAGTTATATTCACCATTTCATTCCCAGATGACATAACTTGGGACTTTATTCTATACTCCATGTTCACTTCCAGATGACCTAATATGGAAGCCATCTCATCCTCTATCGTGTTCACTTCCAGATGACCTAACTTGGAAGCCATCTCATTCTCTATCGCGTTCGCTTCCAAATGACCTAACTTGGAAGCCTTTACATTGTGGCGACACCCGTGAAGTGGGGGAAAGAGTGCCTTTCCCCTTATCACTCCTATATGGGTCAATTATTTTAACCAAAATCATCTGGATCCAAAATCACCACTTTTTGATTTGATTCGTCTATAGTGGCTAGATCTTGAGGATGTAGTTAAAGCTTGGAGAATAACACACTTTTTTCCCTACACTCTTCCTCTAGCGTTAGGATGCCCAAATCCTCCCATCATTCCATTCATATACAAGCGTTCGGGTTGGGAACTGATCACTCCCTACCCACCTATTTGATATTTAACCACATTTAAAATCATCTAATCATCATTTTCATTTTCCACACTTCATCGCGACACTTACACTTTTACGTTGCATGGATCAACTCGTTGATCCATGGTTTAACACGCTTTTATAGTTCTATCTGGCATGCTTCTACTACTCATCCGCACGTTCTTTTACAACTTGGGCTTCTCTTACTTTTCTTTAGGTATGTATCTCTATCTACTTTATATTACCGAGCTTTCTGCTCACCAACATAAAGTGGGGAAAATATAGTCACAAAATCACACACTTACTATTACATTTATACTATCGGATATGTTAATTTATATATGGATCTTGCGTGATAAAAATATTCATGTTGAACCATTTTTAGGGCTTGTGGTTAGTAAGTAAGGTGTCATTGTGTTTTGTCTGGTTTAGTCGTCAATTGTCTTTGTAATTTTGGCCATCTTTTAGGGTGTCTCAGATGTCATAATTTGTTTAGTTTTCATCTTTAGGCCTACATTGGGACACCTCGGGGCACCCGACTCATGAATTTAGGCACTCGTTTCATCATAATTTGTGGTCTTAATTTCTTTGTTCAAGGTTGGTCCTAACGGTTACCCGTGTATTCCCCTAGGTCATAGTCGGTAGTTTTGGGTCACTAGTGTCGAAATTTGAGCAAGAGATCCCTATATAAATAAAGCATACTCACTACATTAGGGGTAGACATCTCACACATCAAGGGAAACTATCTACTAAGGTAAGGGACTGCATTTGGGATTCTTTTACATCCGCATCACACAAGCATAGGGGGAAAGGGTTTTGTAGGTAAATCTTCGTATAACAGCTACAATGATATAGGTGACATTATTGCGACACCCATGCGACATGAGAAAAGATAACAAGAGATCTTTGCGACACTACCAGTTTTAGGTTTTGAGCATTTCCCACGGTCTGAAGGTGCCAGAACATAGACCAAGGCGCCCGAGGCACCCCAACACACTCCTAGACACCTTAGTATAGACAAATAGTCAGCTTCTTCCCTTCTTGAAGTCATTCGGTCATAGCAGCATCCGAGTCCCGCACACTAGTTTGTTATAGTCCAACACACATTATGGTAAGTTATTTACAGGTTAGTAACATATCCCTCTTATTTCTATTATTTCAATCCATTCAAATATAAAAGCAAAATATTTAGATATAGCACTTCAATATAGCACTTAGTTTATATTTAGATTAACTTATAAAATAGCTTAAAAGCTAAAAATACTATTTTTAGTTAATCATGTACTTCTAACATCGATCATCCGAGTTAAATCTAGTGTTCACTTTGGAAGTGAAAGCGAGGAAATTTTGAGTTCGTTTATTTAGGTGAATCGGTGGAAGTGTGATCATTCGGTATGGGATTCACTTTGTGGTGAAGAAAATTGGTCATGTGCAAAGCAAGATCCGGACAACAAGATCCAAGCCAAAGCAGTATGCAAACCTAAAAGTATCCTGAGGCATATGATTCTATTTTCAGTTTTTGAGACGTGCTTTCTTCCATGTAAACACTAAGGGGGAATGTTAGGATTTAGTATTTACATTGGGTAAATTAGTTTTAAATATATATTGTTATTATAACAATATATCTCATATTATTAGTTCTAGTATATTGTTACGAGTTGTTAGAACAACTCGTGTATATTGTTATACTTGCCTCCTACATTTTAGGAGCAATATTTGCCTTAAATTTGGTTATGTATTTGTAGTAGTGGAATAATAAATTAACATTATTTTTCTTTGTGAAAGGCTCGTACTCAAGATTAGTTATATGATGAAGTGGATGATGATAGGATGAGAAGATAATGGTAGAAGGGGGTGTGTTGTCATGATGAACCTTTGTAATGATCATTAGCAAAGTGATTTATGTGGGATAGAGCAAGATGCACCTGGGTAGAAAGACCGTGGTGACAACATTGCTAGATGCCCTATGTCCTCATATCACCAGATGGATTACTATGATAATGGTCCTCATATCATTGGACCAGTAAGAGTGGCCTTGTATCATCAGCCAAAATAATAAAAAAAGAAGGTCCTCATATCATTAGATCGTGCAAAAGAAGAAAAAAGAAAGAAAAGAGGTTGCATATCATTAGCCAAAATACAAATAGAGATAAGTAGATAAAAATAGACATACAATCATATTTTTAACAATTTTTGATTTTTTCAAGTATTTTTTCGGATTTGTAATAACTTTTTATTTTGAATATTTTTTTGATTTTTTTGGATTTTTAATAACAATTTTTTAATTTTTTGGATTTTTAATAATTTTTAGATTTTGTCAGGCCTCTTTTGAGAAAATGGTGAAATGGATGGAACTTTTTAGCCAGCTGTGTGATAAATCTTCTAATGGCATGTACTTTTCCCTGTAGGCTTCATAGTTGTTTTAGATTTGTAGGATGAGGCATTTCAACCACAACTTTAAATTTGTCAGGTCTATTTCTATTCCGTAGCATGAGACAATAAAGCCAAGTAGTTTGTCAGATGCGACGCCAAAACACATTTCTTGGGATTGAGGTGAACCTTGTATTCTCGGAGTCTTTCAAAATTCAGCGAAGAACCATGGGATGCTCTTTGCGAGTTTTGGATTTTCCCAAGATGTCATCGACATAATATTCAACAATGCCATACATCATGTCATGAAAAATGATGGTCATGGCATGTTGATATGTGGTTCCAACATTTTTGAGTCCAAACAGAATGACTTGATAGAAAAACGTGCCCAAGGTGTAATGAAATCTATTTTGTGTTGATCTTCTTATGTAATTTTAATCTGATTGTAGCCAAAGAAACCATCCATGAGAGACAACATCTCATGCCCAGTTGTGGAATCTATAATCATGTCGATGTTTGGTAGTGGGAAATCATCCTTAGGGAAAGCTTTATTGATATTGTGGAAGTATGTACATAGTCAGGTTCCCTCAGTCTTTTTCCCGCTAAGAAAATATAGGAGATCCAGTCAGAATAGTCAATGGGTTGGATGAAACCGACGTCAAGTAGCTTCTATAATTATTCTTTGACAAACAATACAACTTTGGGATACATCTTACGTAGTTTTGGTTTAGTCAACTTGCATCTTTACGCACCAAAAGATTATGGACTACTAGGGATGGGTCAAGACCAGGCATATCCACATAGGACCATGTGAATACGTGAGAATTTGTTTAGAAAATGCCCCAAATTTTAGGATCTTGGGGTTTTCATTTGTACCAATGTTGATGTCAATGATTTTCTCAATTATCAATGTTGAGATCCTGGAGCATTTTGGGAGCCAGAAGAAGTTGATCCTTAACCAGATCTTGTTCAGGATTTGGGGAATCTTGGAAGAAATTTAAGGGGATCCTCCTTGTCAAGATGGCAAGAGGAGTTGGGATGAGGGATATTGAATTGGGATTGAAGGGAGAGGGTAGACTCCTATTCACCAAAGTAGGCATCAACATTTAAACATACTTGGAAACCTTTCTTATGATCATTAATAGGTATATTATCTCGGGCTCCAATGAACTCAAGAATGGCTTCATCATTTTGAAATGAATCGAGAGAGACATGCTCCTATTTTTGGTCTGTCGGATTAGTTGGGGGTAAGTAAGAGAAACATTGATGGTGCGAAAAATGATGTCATAGAAGAGGTTGGTGGTGACGAGGTCTTCATATTGGCTATAGATGGAACTTGTTTCAATGGTGTATATGAACTCCTCATTTTTGTTGGTAGTTTCACTAATGTCATCGCAATTAGTCTCACCAGGTGGGTGATACCCGAGTCCGTAGCCATAAAGGTTGGGGATGATAGTAAGAGGTTCGAGGATACCTTGTTGATACCCGAGTCCTCATCCGAGAATAACCCATACGAGTCATTATTTGTGCGGGGATTCGATATTTATTGTTAGAGTAGCGGGATGGTTTAGAGTTGTTGATGAGCCATGTGGTGTCGGATGGCTCGAGGTACTCATCAGCAAGGTACCCAAAAACAGAGAAAGGTGGATGAGCCCAATAAGTATTTTTTCCTTTTGTTTTGACACATGTTAGGCTTGTCACATTGTTTGGGTGATAGAAGTAGTTGTTCTATGCTAAAAGTTTGATATTCCTTGTACCTGTGGAATTCAACTTGAGTGCACAGAGTAGGTAAAAGAGGAGTGATTGTGGATGGAATGGGTAAGAGAGGGGTGGATGATGATGAAATGTTATGCGAGGTGGATGTAAGACTGTCGGGTGAGATATATGAAGTTATGGATGATGATGGAGATGAAGATTGTCTTTGGTACAGTTTTGGTGATATGACAATATGGTTCTTGATAACCTTTTACTTGAGTGCTTGGTAAGATTAAAATGGTTGAGGATCGCCATAGATGGTAACCTCTACACCAACATGCTCGAATTTGAGACATTGATGTAATGTGGATGGTACAACATGCATTTCATGAATCCATGGATGGCCAAGCAACAACTTATATGGGAACCAGATGTCCACGACGTTCACTAGGGTGGGAACATGACAAGCTCAATATTATGATAGTCCTTAATAATAATGATATCATGTTTTAGATCAAATTCATTATAACCCAATCATTAGATGAGGGATAAGGTACAAATATTAACTGTAGATCCATTGTCCACTAGTACTCTTTTGATGCGAGTATATTCAATATGTACCTCAATGTAGAGGGAATATTGTGCATTTGGATGTGTAGTGGAAAGTCTTACTGAGTGAAGGTCAGTGGAAGTGTTGGATGGGGATAAATATGGGTGACGAGTGCTTGGAATTGTGTGGGATCTATATCATTTAGAACACGAGTTTCTTGGATGGCACGAGTAGAAGATGTATTTGTGTATAGAGGATGTTTTGAGAAGATCCATAATAGATATTTGTGTGGGGACCTTCTAATTTTGTTTGATGATGTTGTATTATGCTTACAATGGTGGATTTGAGGAGGATGGAGCAGCTCCTTGGACCACTACACGACTCCTTTGAGTGGTAACTACACACTGAGGGTTTGGTGAAGGGCCTTTGACTTTTATAGTAGCTACTTGGTGTGGGGAATGATAGATGTGGCCAATAAGGGATTCATACTGAAATGGTATATGGTGATAGTTGATGTGATTAGAACATTGGTTAGATGATTCAGACTTTCTAGACTTCTTATGACCCTAGTTTGGAGCATGGGTTTGAGCATGATTAGGAAGTGGATTTTGATAGATCCCAAGCTTTTGATTTTGATAAGAGGAAGATGTGTTGTCCTTTATTTTAATTTCACTTCAGTTAATTAAATCTTGAATGTAATTCTTGAGTTTCATACACCTATTGGTAGTATGACCCTTGATTTTATGAAATTTACAATACTTGTTTTCCTTAAACCATAAGGGTTTGGGCCGAGACTCATCAATTGTCTAGGTTTGAGGGAAAACGACCATATTAGCAACAACTAATTTGTCAAGGATTTATTCAATAGATTCACCAAGAGGGGTGTATGTTCTTCGTTTTGAGTCTTGGGTGGACCAAGGTTGACCTTTAGGGAAAAATATAGTAGTGGCTCTATGGATGTGTTGGATATGTTTTATTTCGTTACTCCATCATTGATGACATTTTTATTCTTATTGATATACTTTAATTATGAGTATCATAGGAATATAACTTAATGAGACCTTTAACAATAAGGGCATTTTCAATTTGCATTCCATTTTCTATAATATCATCAAATGTATTGGCATGCAATGGACTGCAAGTGGAAAGCTAGTTCTGGTGGAGGTTGGAGATAAAGATGGTGACTAACATATTTTCTAGGATGTGCCATGGGATTTGACTAGTAAGGGATCATCAACGTTGCAGGAAGGATGAAAATGATTTTCCATTGCGTTCCTTGGTATTACATGATCAATCATCATGACATCATGTTCTACGTTATATGAGAAGTGTTTGAATTTTTTTTCAGACAAATCAACAAATGTAGTAACACGGCCTTTGGGTAATAGAGGAGCCATTCAAGGGAAGGACCACCTAGTATTTGTGAAAAACTTCTCATAAAGTAGGAGTCATCGTAGGAAACTTCTTGACAGAGCATATATAACTCCTTAACATGCTCATGAAGACCACATTTTACTTTATATTTTTCAAACTTGGGTGGTTCAAAGTATTGTGGAAAAGGGACCCATAGGATATAACGGTTGGATGGATAGGAAATAGTTCCTCGATTTATATTTCCATCCCCGTGTGTTGAGTTCTGACCCTTGAAGCGTTTCCTTCATAGACTTTATTTCCTTCTCTAGGGTAGGTTCTTGAGGATTGACAGGTGGTGGATTGAAGTTTGGTTGTTGGGAATGTTGGGATCCATGATCATTAGATGGTTGTGGGTTGATTTTGAGGGTAACCGATCAATTTGGTTACTCATTTGTTATAGTTGGGACAACACAACTTCTTTGGATATGTGTGGGTTGTTCTCTCTGCTATCCCGTCTTGCAACATAGTGGTTATTTGGATTATGATGATGTGTGGATAGTGGTCATTGACCAATGCCATCACTTTCATTATGGAGGAGGATTTGCAGTTGGTCATGAGTATAACCAGAGGGAATTTTCGCTCCCATATGATATAATTGGAGCAAGAGAGCATCTTTATTTTTATCGATGAAGCGGTTAAACATTTATCATCTTCTTCCTCCCATGAAATATGTACTTGAATCATCATCAATAATGTTATTGACCATTGTTTCTTCATATTCTCCTTGAGTGTGGTTTTCTTCAGCATTGGCATCGTAATAGTTATGATTGAATATGTCGTGTCCTATATCATGGTGGCTATTTTCATCATCGTTTCTTGATTGGGATCGAGTATTCATTCTCCTAGGTGCCATTAGACACTGGTGATTTGAATATGTACTGATGAGATGAGGGTGTTGAATAGATGAAGGATGTGTGGATGAGGAAAGTTACAATTTCTTAGTTGGTGAAGTATAGTCTCAATAATATAATCTCAATAATTTATAGGATGGAAGAATTTTGAGAAGTTCTTGCAGGAGACGAGAAGAATAATTTGCCTCGTTAGTATGGGGCTCATGAGGTGCCTTGTTATAAGGGATTAGAAGAATAAGATAGGTGATAAGGATATTTTATCCATTTGCAAGGTGTCGATTAGTAAGATTAGATTGGTTGTGTCAAAAAGAAACCATAAATGAGGTGTTTAGGGATGAAAGTGTTTGTATAGGTGTGGATGAAGATGTAAGGTTATGATAAGTGTTGTGATTAAAATAGGTATGTGATTGGGATAGGTTTTTAGAGTCTTATAGGCCTAGATTAGTTTTGAGATACTAGTAGGAAATGCTAAATGATTAGGAGAAAAGTTGTGTGATGATGAGAGAGGGGTGATTGTTTAAATTGGATAAGGTGGTATGAAATGGCTTACATGGATTAGGATGGAGGATGTGTAATATTTGTTTCTAGAATGAAAGGGATGTTTATGAATTATTATTAGTGGGATGGAAGGATTTTTATTTATTGGACCTTTATTAAAGGGGTGATGATAGCGAAAGACAAATGATATACAGTCAAATTTGTGGTTAACGTTTATTTAATTACATGGAAAAGTTTGTTATTTATTTGGGATTTGGATATTCATGGTAACATGAAAATTGTGAATGAGGGTTAGTGGGATGAAGGATAAATGGTATGTGGTCAAAGTTTTTATTTTATCGATGAGGTGGGAATGTTTATTAATTATGTGAATTGGTATTTATAGAATGACGTGAAAGGTATAAATGAGGAATGATGAATATGGTCAAAGGTGTATAGTAAATGATGTGTGGTCAAAATCGAGGTCAAAGGTTATAGTAAAAATGGATGGATGATAAGTGTATGGTTTGATTAGAAGGATAGGTGTGAGGTTTATTCTTGGTTTCGACAAAAACACTCAAACAAGTACAATCATGCAAGCACAATCCTAGCTAGTCAAGTGGGATTACAACTGAACTATAGCTCACTTTCAATACCACACATCGACAATGGTGCCATAATTGGCTCTCAATCTATGTGAAAATGTGTGATCAACCAACGAGTAATCTTGAGAAATGCAGCCTCCTTGCGCTATAGTTCGATATGTGGCCAAAAGGGCTACCTAATCTAGGATAATGAGCTCACTAAGGGAGTCCCCGATATACCTTGTGGTACATGGGGCCCAAGTTCATGTTGCAAGGATTTTGTCTAAGGCCTGGATTTTGGGACGTGGAAGCCCCTTACTTCACATCACTTTTAAAACAAGCAAGTGCTTAGCTAATAATGACAGTTGTCATTTAATTTATATACCCCGCTAGAACACATGGTGTGTCTACATGTGTGGAGGTGAATCCCATGGTCAAGATACCCCTAGGACTATGGTAAGTGCGTGGATGTCACTTCCACATCACATTACCCCTAAAAATAAAAAAGGAATGAAAACTAATTTCTTTTGATCCTCAAGATCATCCTAAGATGCGAGAGGAGGGCATACACGGTGTTGTATTCAGGATAAAACAAGCAACAACACGTGACAAAAAAAAAAAAGATATAAAAAAATGCAATAAAAATTAATGATAACGTTTATATGATGGGGGCATTAAAAAAGAGGACTTGAAAAACCAAGGATTAGTAGTTTGTTTATTTATACCCCAATATTCTTGGACCGTTTCAAAAAAAAATGGGTTAGTAGTTTTTAATCAATCAAGTTCCTGTAACCATAAGTGTTAGGTAAAAAGAAAATGAGTATTACAATTAGTGGAGTTTCCCCTTATCCTTGTAATGTTTTTGCAAAAACAAAATGTTAAACCTTGTAAAACACTACCACAAATTCATAGTATAGACAAAAGCACCAATATTTATGCAAAAACATAATGTTAAACCCTATAAAACACCACAAAAACATAGTATAGAAAAAGCCCTAAAAATATCGTACCAACATAAAATTATTCTATGAAAAAAGTGATATTACAGGACAAAAGCGCTATTACGGGACAAAAGCGTTATTACAATAACAAAAGCACTAAAATATACACAAAGGCACTAAATTGTTATTGAAGGCATTAAAATAGATAATATTGGCATAATCTAAATTTTAAAAGTCTAAACACAAGTGCTTTGATACAAAGAAAAAAGTGCCAAAGTACGGTCATAAGTGCCATAGTATAGAAAAATGCGCCAAACCTACACAAAACAAAGTCGAGAGAATAGAAGCGCTAAAACAATTACAAACACGCTAAAGTATAGAAAAAAGCACTAAAGTGTTAAAAATGCATTGATCTTGCAGAATGAAGTTAGCGAGACAAAAGCGCTAAAGTTTAAACAAAGGTGCCAATACACAAACAATGGCACAAAAGTATGTACGAACACGCTAAACTTGCGAAAAAGAGATTCAAAGGATAAAAGCACTAAAGTGCATACAAAAATGACATGGGTTTTACAAAAGTGCTAAAGTAGATCCCTGTGACCAAAATAGTTAGTATCTCAATACAAAAGTGTTGATTCGGAGTCAAAAGTGTTATTTTTTCTACATAAGCATTTGAATGACAGTCAAAACACTAAAATGGAGCAACTGTCATAAAAATTTGAAAATTTAAAGGGCAAATCGAGCGAATTTTTTCAAGGTTGGACAATTTACTTTAAATATGAAATATTATTAGAAACAAATTTTTTTGGGGGGTAATCCCACGGTGGCGCCAAAATTTAGGCGAAAGTTGTGTTATTATTGATGAAATTTAATAACTTCATCCAACAAGTTCCTAATCTAACAAAATTATTCACCTACCTCAGAGTGAGAGTGATAAGAAGGGAAAGAGAGCGTTATACATGTACTTACCCACTAGCTTCAATTCTCTTCCATTGTAGCTTTGGATGTGCTTAAGATTTTGTTGCCATATTTTGTGGGATAAATTGGCCAACACCTCCCCTTGTTGTAAGATGATTTTGGCTTGATAAAATGCTTGATGGTTGATGGATTGCTTAGAGATATTTTAACAACATATACTTGCAATTTTCTAAGGTGACTTGCATGGAGGGTGACACCTCTATTTATAGTTAGAGGAAGGAAGAATGGAGGGTTGGGATTTTTCCATGTAGTTGGTAGATCAATGGTGGAAAATGGATGAGAATGGAGAAGGATCTAGAATTAGAAAATTCTAGATATTAGAAGAATCCTCCATTGAATTAAAAATTCAATGGAGGGAGGGAAATATTTGAATATAAAAGAGGGAAAATTGGAGAGGCTTCTAGAAATATAAGCCTCTAGATTTGGAGGATAGGTTAGTTTGAGATTAGGTGAAATTAAATGTGATTAGTGGAGTGATTAGATGGATAGGCTAGGTGTAGAGTAGGTGGTAATTTTAAATTCCTAGAAAATAGTTAATAGGGATTAGTTAATGAGGTAATGAAAATATTAATGGTGTATTAATATGACTAATGATAAGATGGGATTGTGTGATGAATAATAGAAATAATTGAGACATGATAATGTGGATAATGATAATAATTAATCTCATGATTAATTATTATATGGTTTATGAATATATTATTTGATAAATGATCATGTCAACATTTTACATGTCTACACCTTGCTATTCCCTTAGGGGTATCCCTCCAATCTTTACATGTACTTTTGTTTCATTATGTGTTACTTTACACCTTCCTTGTCATGTTTATTTATATACAAGGTGTTCATTTTTATATACTAGATTAGTGGAACTAACACATGCTTTGTGGAGTGTTAACTTATCATTATTATTACTTGTTCTTACACACACTTTTTCTATATTTTTGTCACTTCTTATTTTTACGGATGCATTCCTTAACTACTTATAGTGTGGATTTGTTTGGCTATGATGCTATGACTATTTTCTTAACATGACCTAAGGGCCTTATCTATCTTGTTACACCATGGGTGTTCCATGTTTTTGGCTTCATGCCTACTTTGTGTATATACACATGCTTCTTTGACTATGACACATTGTACTGCTACTATAATTGTCATTTGACACCACAGTGTCCCATGTTTTTAGCTCCATGCCTATATTTGACTATGCTTTTACATGTGTTTTCTTGCTTGATTGCACAATATAGTTTTGATTACTATGTTGTTTCAAGTTTACAATATTCTCTTTGTTATGACTTATGACATAATTACCATTCTTATTACACACTTTTTTACTATGGAGTATGACATGGTTGTTATTATTCTATGTTATTACTATTTATTTTACATGTGAATTCTTAATTTTTTCTTGTTCTTCGCGTTGAGTTGCCATCATGTGCAACCCCTTTTGTAGGTACATATTCTCAATGATGGCAACTACTTCAACCTCCCACATTATCATATAGATTATTGATTAAGAAAATATAGGATTTATAAATGACTAAATCTAATTGCAATGTAGTAGTAAATGAATGAACAATGAAGTACAAGATTTGAACCAAGAAAATTAAGCTAGGAAATAATGAAACCCTAGTTGCAAAGAGGAGATAAAAGGACTTAGTTGTTTCACAATTAATCCCGGACTATGCCACAAATGATGAGACTAATAAACGAGTGGGATAAGTTTCACACACAGGTCTGGAAAATTGTGTAACCACATGATTGGCTTAGATTAGGGCGCCCAAGATAAGTCGGGGGTGCCTACGTGCGCTGTAGACTTGGTCCAGTGCCTATATGTGCCAAAAACCTCAGAAAACCTCCTAAAACTCCTTTGGAGGGTTGTGAGATGTTCTATGTCCTTATCTCTTTGTCATTAGTATGTCTTACGATGATCATCGATGTCACTAATAACTTGCAATAAAGATTCCACCTGTAAAACCCTCAAAAGCACATCAAATCCCAAAGAGAAAAGAATGCAAGTGAGGGGTCGATCGCCCTCATTTGTCACAAATAAGTGATCTTATGACTAAGTGTTGTACTACATTTCAGACCCAATGTAGTTCTAGGTGTGTGTGTGCAGAATCGTGCCATGGGTGGCTCTTGTGCCTATCGTACTTGACAACGAGAAATAACTAGATGTGTACATGGAATATAATGAACTTCCCCTCCTATGAAGTGTATGTAGAAGAATGCAATATATTTCCCTTGAATGGATGCTTGAATGCTATTGAATAGCCTTTGGATACAACCTTAGGTGGTGATAACTAATGCTTAGTGCTCGATCCCTTATTATTACCACATAACTTTATATTTATATGATTCCCTTGCTTGAATTTTTTAATTAACCCCAAAAGGGCCGAATACCAAAAAGATAAGATGCCCAAATAGGTAGAAAGGACCTAAAATATGTGAGAAAAGTACAAAGAGGTCGAGGAACCCGGAGGGGACAAGGACACCGACACTAGCATCTTGGCTAGGTGTTGGCATCATGGTGAGTCTTTGGTGCCGGACTCGCATTAACTAGAGCGTAGAAGGTTAGACTGGGCAAGAAGATGTTAATACCAAAAGTGGAAACAAAAAGTAAGCAAAGATGGCTAAAGATATGGGTTAATTAGTACTTTTCTTACTTAGGAATTATTCGAATAATAACATGTTATCGGGACTAGATAAATACTCAAAGTGCATGATTTTGTGTCTACAATTATCAGCCATATGGTACATGGTTACATTTCTATTTTTTTGATCCATGTGATCAAATGTTTTATCATATGCGCCTCAAAAAGAGGGGAATTCAATGTGGTATTTCTACGTGGCTCAGGTCCTCATAAAAGGTCACGAGATATTGAAATGTCATAGAATTCAAACATGGTCAAAACTCGTATAAAATTATCATGATCGTGGTACATTTGTGACCTCTCCATATGTTCCTAAATAAAGGGTAGTTTCACTCATAATTCAAGTTGTTACAAATTCTACTAAACATTTACAAAAATACTACATAGGTAGAAATACAAATTACATAGTTCACAACATGTTATAAGAGGCACGAGTGTTTCATTCCTTATTTACAATGGTATTTCAATAAATTTACACAATGGGTTTGGGGGAATGGGCCTCCATCTCTCAAAAAAATTAGAATTTTAAATAATTAATTCACACATAGTAGCACCTTATGCGGGCATGGTATGTTTAATTTTCTTTAAGGTTTGTTGGAATAAATTGGGCTGGATTAAATGCAGTAACGGTGTGGTTTATGGGTTCAACAAAAAGAGTCAAAGTAAAATTGTGAGCTTCATATATTGATCTTTCCCCTTATCTCATTAGAGTCTCTAAAAAGAAAAGCATCAAATCAAAATCGTGAGTTTCACAAACTGATATTTCCTCTTTCTTCACACTCTCAAATAGGAAGACATCAAATTACATGGGTCCTTTGTAGTCTAATCATTCCTCGTTTAATATCTCTTGTGGCACAATATTGGGGATGATCACCCCAATCCTTGGAAATCGCCAAAGAACATTCCAACTCCCTAAGGTACGACAACAACAAGAGTTCCTCCCTCCACAAAAACAGGTCTACTCTTTCCATGTTTTGCATCTCCTTTTCATAATTTTTGAAATTATTCAAAGTTACAACTCACTATTTATATTGTGAGTTAAACTTCAATTTTATCAGAGATATTGACTACACAATGTTTTATAGGTTTCATCATGGAGCATACCAATACCCAGGTATGTTTTTCAGCTAAGCATGCCTTTTCTAATTACACACCCAAGTATGTTTTTCAGCTAAGCATGTATTTTCTAATTACAATGTTTTGAGTTAAAAGTGTGTGTGTGCACACCCATGTATGTTTTTCAGCTAAGCATGCATTTTCTAATTACACACTTAAAGGGGGAAAATGTAGACACTAAAATTTAGTAACTTTTCCTTGTGTAATGCTAAGTTTGACCTTGTATCCTTGTTAAGACAAAATATCCCATTCTTAATATAATGTCATCATATCCCTAACTATTTTACAACTTGTTTATCTTTACACAATGATTTATTGATAAATTTGGCAATTTTATTCATTCAAAGAGGTATAAAACATCTAATATACATTGCATAATTTTTAGTTTATGAAAATATTTCTCCTATCCAAAATTATATGGAAGGGTCGGGATGTAGGGTTTGGTCTTAGTGACATGTATTGTCATTCCCCTTCTCAATCACCGAATCTACTTTTGATGCTAAATAATTCTTTGGGTCATTTCATCTTCTTAGGTTCGGACTTATCATAATATACTATCACATATAAAAGACTATATAAGCAATTCATTATCACAATAAAACTCACCTAACATTCTTACAAGATCCTATTAAAAACATCATTCCAAAAGAACTCCAAGGGTTCCTAAACCTAATCAAATCAATTGCACATCATCTAGGGTATCCCCTACTACAAGTATGCAACACTCAACCAAGTTAAGGAGTCTATCTCTACCCATATACAATCACACAAAGATCATATAGTTGTGTCTTGAGAAAGACCAAATTCACTTTAAGCATTGCACATGGGTTTCAATTAACACAAGGGTTAGATCATATAGCCAAGTCACACCATATCTCATTACTACCACATTAGGCACATTCTACACTATGCGGTTAGCATGCCATCTTATTTTTAAGAGACATAAGGGCACTCCTAGAGGGTTGGTTAGCTTTACACACTCACACAAGTACGTAAGAGAACTACATGAGACTTGATTCATCATCAAGGATATGTAGTGTAGTATTAGGATTGGTTCAACAACTGGGATTTTTACTATTCGGGGTAGTCAACCTTAAACACAAACACACATGTTTTTATCCTTTGGTTTGTTAATACTATGATGAAAGGTTCTACATGTTATTTAGGTTTATACTCTGTTGTAGATAATTATAGGTTACCCTAAAGTTATATGAAGAATATCGACACATAACGAGCCATTTTTAGACAAATGAAAGACCTGTAGTCACAAAATCATGCAATTTAGACATTTATTTATCTCAATCTCATACTACTGTTTGGAAGGTTCTTGAGGGAAAATAGTACTAATTAACTCCCGTCTTTTGACCAATTTATTTTATTTTATTTCATCATTACGAACCACTTACACCCTTATGCCCAGTCATATTTTGTCATCTCGTGTTATTTTAGCCTCAGTTTGGGCACTCAGATTAATCTTGGGCACCCTTGGGCACTTTGGTCCCACCAGGCACCCGATCCTTCTAGAGATTTCCCACCACCTTTTGGGATCTTTCTAGCTATTTATATCTTTATCTTTCTTGTTGTCAACCTTTTCGGTGTTAATTATGAAATTAGACCAAGAGAACACATACGCAGAAAAGTGACATGTGAGGATGATAATCGGCAAGTGAATTTCCCCATACCTAACCTCTCAAGGTCGTGCCGAGATAGCCGGTGGTCTGTAATGCGGGTGACTTAAACGAAGCCACAACTAGTATTATGGCCAAT
Organism: Taxus wallichiana var. yunnanensis; assembly: GCA_018340775.1. Classification (NCBI taxonomy): domain Eukaryota; kingdom Viridiplantae; phylum Streptophyta; class Pinopsida; order Cupressales; family Taxaceae; genus Taxus; species Taxus wallichiana. The sequence goes on from CM031239.1 coordinate 998,368,175, forward strand.
TTTCAACGATAGAAAAGCTATAGGTGAGGATGAGAATCAACAAGTAACCTTCCTATAGCTAACTGTAGGAGGATCAGTGACTAAGATCTGGTAGTGTGATCTCTTGATAGCTAAATGACAAAGGGGAGATTTAGAGGCTATGAACGGGTAGCATAAATTCCCTAGTGGTTTATCCTCCTAACTAAGATCTAAGTGTTAATCTAGTTTTGAAGTCTCCGAATTAACTTAAACTGAAAATAATAATTTATACTACTGCTGAAAAGGAAACTACTCTAAACAAAATATATGATTGAAATGTTATAATTACGAACAATAATTAAACTACTTTTATACTAAAACTAAACAAGTGAGATAACCCGGTGTGGTTATTCACCTGTGCAGATGTGTGAATCTAGATAAAAGATAGCTAATTAACTTAATTGAAAGACTCTCGATCCTACCTCATAAGTGAGGAATGAATCACAGTTTCTCAGAAACTATCAATCCCCACAGCTTCCTTGGTGATATCGAGAACAAAATTTTAACTTAAATAAAATAATTCACTACTCTATTTAATACGTTGTAACTAAAAATTTGATAGCTTAAACCTGGTGTTTACAGAACAGTGGTAAATCCAGTTGTGTGTGACTTCATCCCTCAGTGTGATCTCCTCATTCCTTCATGTCCTCGTGAATCCAAAAAAGCATGTATATGATAGTATCAACAGAAGAAGGTATTCGAACAATTGCAGATTTGGATATAGACTGAATACAATGCGAGTAGGAGAGGGATATTGCAAGTGAACAGATCTTGAATATGCACGATTCCTAGTGGGATTTATTGCGAGAATACAACGTAAATACACCGAGAGTTTTGAAACTATCCTTTGTGATGAACAGAACCTGTAACTCTAATGGATTCCAATCTATAAATGAAGCTACTCTATGCTAAGCTGATTGCATGGAACAACAATGGAATAAGATGAAACAAGAAGATTGAATGACTTCTAAACAATAAAGGAAAGTTGATAATTGATGCAAAACATGAAGCTAGTAAAACTCTAAGAAAGAAATTCAAACATTGAATAATAGAATTGAGAAGGTGAGGGGCCATTTGTTTGAAAATAAGCTGACCATTTATAACAAATGCACTTACCAGAGGGTAACTCCCAATTGAACTCTTTTACTATAAACAAAGGAAACCACTATTTCTAGGGAACCAAAAACATTAATGCAAGCCAAACCTGGTTGAAGAAAGTGGGTGAAATTGAAGATTTACGTTTGACGCGATCGTCGAAAAGAAAGCTGGAAAATGCGTATAGGAACACCGCCCTGTGTAGGGCAGCAGTTATGGGACCGCCGCCTATCTATCCAGGCGGCGGTCATGGGACCACCACCCGAGGCGAGGCAGCGGTTTAGTCATGAAGACAAATGAAAAAAAAAAAGGGGGGCAAAGGGAAAAACAAAGCATGCAGAGGCCAAGTGGGGCATGTGAGATACAAACGTATACTTGGTGAGCTTTTCTGGATCCCGAACACCTTGCAAGGAGACCTGTATCATCATTGGGGTATGTGTAACATCGTTCTAGTGGTGCAGTACCCTACTAATTTTGGGTACGTACATATTGCCCCCTCGGAGAAGCATCTTAGCCATGAAGAGGCATAAAACGGTGGATCGAGTATGGTGGTCCCGAAATGGGGAGTTAGGAGTTATACCTGACATGCCGTGTGTTGGAAAGTCGCCATCCAAGATCCCGTTATCTGTAAAGTATATAAAAAAAAGACTCAAGTGTAGCTAGATAAAATAATTTGAGAAATAAGGCTAAATTGATATGAAAAGAGGACTTACCATCTATGCGAGGTTTAGAACTTACCTCCGTTGACGCTCGACCCTGCGAAAGACATTCAAAATCAATTTAAAAGGCTATATATATAAAACGAGCTCATTTCACTATTCATTTGCGTGGATTGATTTGATAGTTTTTGAGCTCTGGGACCCACGGTGACAGTTTTTGATGAGAGTATAGTCAAAACACTCGTGGTGAGATAGTGATCATGCCTCTGAGAGTGGAACATCAACCCGCGGAGTCTCAGGTCAGTTCTTCTCAATTTATTGTTTTTGAACCTAAAAAGTGGTAATGATGAAATATTTGTTTGGGGGGTATATTTGAAAATATTAGTTTTAAATGAGTCTCTAGGGGGGGTGCCCATAGGGTAGATCCTTATTTTAGCTAAAATGGTGAATTTGGCTTGTTTTTAGGCGTTTTTAGGGCATTCAAGCCGTTTGTGTTTTCGGGACGGGACCGCCGCTTGCCTGTGCAGGAGTGGCGGTTATGGGACCGCTGCCTTAGAAGGCAGTGGTTATGGAACTTCCACTCTGCATAGGGTGGCAATTCACAAAGTAAAGCCAAAATAATGCTTAACTTATTTTTGCATTTTTAGCATTTTCACATGTTATTGATAGTTTTTCCAATTGGATTTTAGTACTAACTTAATCCTTTTTGTGTTTTTGGGTATATGCAGAAGAAGGAGGAATACATTAGATGGAGTCGAGAGAGGGAGTGTGATTGGCTCCTAGCAGTGTTAGAGGCACTCACTCAGGCAGAGCGAGATACACTTCAGAGGGTTGGCATTTGGAGGATTACACAGGTCCCTCACGTTACACGTTACACTTGCCGAGTAACATACTATGTGACTTATTTTCATACTAGGATGCAGATCGAACACCTTTTGATTGCCAAGAGTTAGGGGTGAGTGGACCATCACCCTGGAGGATGTTTACCATATACTGGGGGTTCCGATCCTTGGGCGGTGACTATCTCTTAAGACAACAGTATCGAGATCTCAGGTGGTTCAGTGGGCCACCTATATGGGGGATGCAATTGTTTTGATGGGATCGAAGAAGGGAGTGAGGATCCACTCTATTGTTGAGACAGACATTCTGTGCTCCATGCAAGGCCATCATGGGCATCCTTGCATTGAGATTGATTGGGGACAAGGGAGGAGACACTCTCTTATATTGTTGGGCCCCCATTATTGCACAGATTGAGGGCCATGGACGTGTCTACGCTTGGGGAGAAGACATCCTCGGGACCACCTACCATGATTTATACAGGGTGTTCCAATTATAGGGACAGTCACTGAGCCACCTGATTCTTGTCATGAGTTTGGTGTATGAGCATATCACTCCATATGGGAGAGGTGTAGAGGCAGAGGATCCCGTGGCCATCAGGGAAGCGAGGTGGACAGGGATGACTATTCTTAGAGCACCCCACCAACCAGTGGCCTCTTTGACCTGCGAGATATGGAGGCCACTCCTTATCAGGCCATGGTAGGGATATAGGGAGAGGAGACAGTTACATCGATTACTTTTTCGGACACCGGTCGGTGGTAGATAGGCAGGGAAGTTTGGAGATCCTCTCCTTTGCTAGAGTACCATGTAGTTTGGCCTCCCCTATATTGACATGTTTCGTCTGGTAGGGCCAGTGTATAGATCTATTCGTGAGGCTCGGGGAGGTCCTAGAGGCCGGGGTTGGACCATTATTACCCTTGGTGTTCCTATCGCGGCCAGGAGGGTGGTACATGCTTGAGGGAGAGTCGGTGCTCCTCAGGCACCTTTACTTTGGATTTCCACCGGTCCCACCCATAGCAGCGATGAGCCCATTGATGTGGAATTTGAGTCTGAGGAGTTCACTGGGGGAGAGACAAAGGAGGAGACAGGAGATGGAGATCGGTGAGATGGGTGGGGAGGATGATAGTGATCCTGAGTGGCATGATACTTAGGAGATCCTATGGGCCGAGAGGGCGGAGCGAGAGTGCAGAGAGGGTGAATTTGGTCTCAGAGGAGTTGCTCTCTCAGGATTTAGGGGAGATGATGAGTCATTACTGTTTGTCACATTGCCTCAGATGTGGGAGAGGGACACTAGTCAGTGGCGGCATTAGTGGTAGGCGTAGATCCTAAAGATCCTTCCTGGAGGCTTGGCAATCTGAGTGAGTTACGACTCTTCTCTTGACTTTGTTTTAGTTAGAATTATCTTAGTTGTTATTTATTTTTGTTTTGTTTATCTTGGTTTTATCTTTGATCGTGTTCTAACTTGTTTTCTCCTTTATTTGCAGCAACTACTGATGAGTGGCGAGACTTGATTCATTGAGTATGCACAGATACCTTGCTGCTACCCTTAGAGAAGACTCGTGTTGAGCTATATGTGGATGTAGGGAGCCTTCAACAGATGGTAGGCATACCGATGTTTTTGCCTCTATCTAGCATGCGGCGAAGATCATGACTTCTCTCTACGCTGAGGTAGTTGGATATAGGATGGCCAAGCGCTTGATGAGGAGGAGTCATTCTCATAGTGAGACAGCAACTACTAGCCATGACCGTGAGCCCTCAGTGCATTCGGAGCGCCGGCGTAGCTGGAGTCCTAGACGTGGTCGTGCGCCTTCTGAGGGATCCCATAGGGATTGAGAGAGCCATTTTTGTAGTGTTTTTTTAGACATCTATATGAGTGTTTTTGTACTCTTCGGGCTCATTGAGCGTTTTGACCATGCCTAGTGCATGATGGCATTGTATACGAAACTTGGTATATATATATATATATCTTATTGGATCTAGACTCTTGGTGCCTAGAATTTCATGGCTTGTTTCCACATGTCTACTAAATGTTTTTAGAGTACTTGTTTTCATGCTTTTCAGTATGTATGCAATGGATGACAAATGATAATAAATAGAATGTTTTACTTTGTATGCTTTTGTAATGCTGATATGAGATGATACTAACATATGGTAGTACTGAAATTTTGAACTCTTTGGGAAATGTTTGTAATTTCTTCTTATGTTGGCAAAACATGATGAATGTATAGTGATAAAGAGATGAATTTTCCCCATTCCCAACTCCATGCAACCAATAAGATGCAAGGGCTCAACACCAAGGGTGAGGAAGGGCACAAATTGTATGAGTTTGATTGAATGGAATGATGAGAGACAAACAAACCAAGAATCAGAAACCAAACTTAGACCTACACACCTACCCTACTCAGAGCTACCACCAAGCTTAGAAGGCCACTTACTTTCCAGTTTATCTAGACTTAGATTTATAAATGGCAACCTGGTTGACAAAATCTGGTTTTGAGGATTTGATCTCTTTGGAATTTGGATATTTGTTTTTCTCTTAATAGAATTTGATTTGTGCTTCTAGCATACCAAGATTTGTTAATTTGTGTGAATGGACCCCCCACACCCTGCCTCATGCCACCAGTAAGAAGCATGGGTTTGTCACCAAAGGCAAGATATAGGTGAGTAAGGGCACTTCTTTCCTTTCCCAACCTCACACCACCAGTAAGAGATGCGGGCTTATCACCGAAGGTTGATGGGGAAAAGAAGTGTGTAAAATAAAATATTTTGTTTACTTGGTGCTTTTGATTCCATTTGATTTTGACATTTCTGATCTATGAATTTGGGATATCCTTTCTTTCAAAGATATTTAAGAGGGATAGATGTGACACCAAGAAGCTTCTAGAATAGACTGTAGGTAAGGACACCTTCACCTAATAGAAAGAAAGAGCAAAACCAAGTATACGAGGCCTTGGTGTGGTTTTTGTCAATACTTGTCTGTCGAACTTGATGAGAAGATTTGAAAATAGTTGATGATGTTTGAAGAGATGTGTTTTGAATGCTTTTGCCAATATTTTCAGAAATTTGTAACAGATTGCTTAAGAGTAAGCTCCTGGACCACAATTTTTATGAAATGAGTGGACAGAATGAAATAGCTAAATGACTAATGCAATGTAGGTAGCTATAATGTACAAGTGGTGATTCTGATGTCTTATGCGTAAAACCGTTTAAGATGTAAGGAATTGACAGTTTCATTGAATTCCTCACCTTCTAGTGTGCACAAAAGATACGCACCATTTCGTAGTCCTTCATGACTCGGTATGGGCCCAACCACTTGGGCGAACTTCCTTCCTTCATCGGTTTTCTTATCGATCCGGCTATCTAGTCTTAGAACTAGATCTCCCTCATATATTTCTCACTCATAGAATTTTTGTTATATTGTCGGCACATCCGGTTAGCATAGGCTCTATGCCATTGTTCGGCATTTAGCTTGGCCTCGTCAAGGCTTTCCAGTTGAGAGAGGCATGCCTCCCTATAAGCTTCTTCATCCAGAATCCCTTGTAATGAGATGCGGAGACTGGGTATTTCAACCTCAAGCGGGAGAACTGCTTCTGCCTCGAATACCAATGAGAAAGGGGTTGCTCCTGTTGGTGTTCTTATTGAGGTTCGATGGGCCCACAAGGCCGGATATAGTTTTAAATGCCAATCTCACTTGTTCTCCTTGATTGTTTTGAGGAGAATAACTTTTAACATTTTGTTTGTCACTTCAGCTTGCCCATTGGCTTGAGGGTAGTAAAGAGAGGCCGTGTGATGGTTTATCTTGAATTTGCTACATAACTCACGGACTTCATCATTTTTAAAGGACGTGCCATTATCTGAGATAATGACTTGTGGGACACCATACCTATAAATAATTTGGTTTAGAATGAATTTGGCAATTACCGAACTTAGTACGGTGGTGAGAGGCATGGCCTCTACCCATTTGGTAAAATATTCCGTGGCTGTAATTATAAAATTATGGCCATCGGTTGATGAGGGAGAGAACTTCCCTATCAAGTCCAGACCCCACGTGGAGAAGGGCCATAGGGTCGCTATTGGTTGTAGGGATTGTGCTGGCATGTGAATTTCGTGAGAGAATTCTTGGCATTTGTGGCACTTACGTACAAATTCCACTACGTCATGTTCAAGAGTGGGCCAAAAATAGCCCATCGATGCATTTTGTGAGTAGTGGTGTGACCACCGAAGTGGCCTCCACATATCCCACTGTGAGATTCATGAAGAATCTTCTTGGATTCTTCTGTGTCGATGCATCTTAGAAGCATGGCGTTGAAGGCTTTACGATAGAGTACCTGTTCTAAAACAACATATTTAGCCGTAATAATGTGTAACCGCCTTCTTTGTTGTGATGTGGCACCTTCAGGTATGTGTGATCTATGATAAAATTGATGATATCAGTGTACCAGGGGCATGTAGAGATGGGGGCCTAGTTTTGACGAAGTATACACACTCATCAGGAAAGTCCAGATTTACCAGATCACCTCCATCTAGTGGATTGTCAGCTAACCAATCTACAATGATTTTCCCTTAATAGATTTTTGGTTTACGAATGTCAACTCAAATTCTCCCATTAAGGTTATGAAATGCCCAACCTTTTTAGATAAAGACCCTTGCGTGAGGAATGTTCGTAAATGATCTGTCTTTACAATGACCCTTGTTTCTTGGTTTAACATGTAATGTCTTAAATGTTTTGTTGCAAAGACTATGGCAAGGCATTCTCTCTCTCTACTGTGTATAACGTGTTTCATAATCAAGTAACGTTCGGCTAATGAAATAGACCACATGTTCCCGTTTATCATTGTCTTCTTGAGCCAGCATGTAGGCTAGCGAGACATGAGTGGCTCGTGAGTATAAGATCAAAGGGCAATTTGGTTTGGGAGGCATTAGCGTGGGTGGAGACAACAAGAAGCGTTTAACTACTTCGAAGGCCTCGTTGCATTCTTCAGTCCAATCAATGTTATAATCTTTCTTTAATAGATTGTTGATTGGATGAATGGCAAAACTTAAATCTGGGATGAACCTTCGGATTACACTGAGTTTCCCAAGAAATGACCTGATTCCAGACTCGTCCGATGGTGGGATCATTTCGAGAACAACTTGTATTTTGGCTGGATCAACATCAATCCCTCATGAAGATATAATGTAGCCCATAAGTTTACCTCCTGTCACACCAAACACGCACTTCTCGAGTTTAATGTGACACCATATTCAATTAATCGTGAGAGGATGATACAGAGCACTTCTAGATGATCACAACGTTTCTTGGCCTTGGCTAACAAGTCATCCACATAGGATTCCACAATTTTATGGATAAGATCATGGAATATATATGTCATTTCCCGCTGATACATAGCTTGACATTTTAAAGACCAAATGGCATGGCAATGAGCAATAAGTTCCCAGGAGTTATGAATGTAGTCTTGGCTTGATCTGTTCGAGATATTTTAATCGATTATACCCTGAGAACCCATCCATGAGGGACAATAGTTCAAATCCAACTATTGTATCAACGATAACGTCAATGGATGGTAATGGGAAGTCATCCTTGGGACAAGCTTTGTTAATATCCGAAAATCTATGCAAATGCATATCTTCCCATTCTTTTTGAGGATAGGGACAATATTAGATACCCATTGTGAATAGTCAACGGGCTTGATGAATCCCACTTAGAGAAGTTTTATTACTTCCTCTTTTACCATGAGAGCCACTTTTGGCTTCATTGGTCTTGACTTGTTTAATTGGTTTTGCATCTGGTTTAGTGACCAAATTATGTCTTTGCGACATGTGGTGCGATGCTGTCATTTCATTATAGTTAAATGCCAAAGCCTTTTGATGTTCTTTGAGGATTTGGGTGTGTATTTCTATCTCCTCTAGAGTTAACGAGGATCCCAACTTCAAAACTTTTGGTTCTTCCTCCATTCCAATGTTTATGTCAATGGTTTCTTCTATTAAAGAAGCGTTATTATACGATGGAAAAGTGCAGCGAGCTTGGGAATCTACAAGTAACTCTTCCTCACACCCGACCTCCCGAGGTGATGTCGAGATAGTCGGTGGGGATGGAATATGCATGGGATACAAAAAAAAATAGTTAGGTAATCTAATGTCTTCAACACGCACTAGTGGAAATTACGAATCTAAGGCAAAGAAGGCCCTCCTAAGCAGGCGGTGTGATAGATCGATCGTAAGGATGACTGCTCAAGGCTCCAATCAATATCGAGCTCGGCGTGATTCGGTCATAGGTTGTAGAATACGTGGAAACGACACTGGGATAGTTTCGTGTATGTCTCCGAGATAAGGTCATAGGGTGGATGGTAAATATAATTGACTCTATGGGTAATTCTATGGCCTAGTCGAACTCCTTAGCTTCGTTAGCTACGTGTATAGCAAGGATAAGCTGTTCGATGATGATAGGTGGAAGTGAAGTAGATCCGAATACTAGTGTACGTAGGCTAGTATCTATATCGATTCACTGTGGATTTGTTGGGCTGTGGGATTTGTGGGTCACAACCGTAGATTCATGGTTGTTGCGGTCTTGCTATGGTCATGTATGGAATTAGTCCCTAATCCCTAGTATCCAAGTAATCGTATGCTTTCTCAGCTTCTATATTCATAATCAATAACTGTGTGATCTTCTCAGAATATCTTACAGGCGTTCGTGCAACTTGGATTCTTAGGCTGGTATCTATATCTGTGAGAGTGTCTCTGCGTGCATTTATGGAACCAAAGGATCACAATCAAATGTCTGCTCTCTTTCAAACCCTTCTACAGTCATGTAGATATAAATCTAAGGTAATCTGTAGTTTGGTTGATTTGACCAAAATGTGTGTGCTCGGTCATCTTCTATGTTTAACCCGTGCAGTTGGAAACTGATTTGTTGCAAGTTTACCATTGTTTGGAAGACTTGGATCCTAAGATTTTGATCTATATCAGTTATGGCTGTGACGAGATTGGGTTGGGGCACGATTGGCTCGAATATGTATTCCCTGGGTTCTCTAGGTCCCGTGATTGTCATACAAAAGCAACAATGAAAATTAACTGCAGCAAAGTGAAATTTAACTACGTTAAGTATATCTATGGCATATATGATTTCTCTATTTTTGTATTTTCTCATAATAGTTTGAACGAATTTAAAGAGTAACTATTTAATATATCTAGAAATTGATGATTTAGAATAACAAATTAAAACAAACAAGATAACCGAGTATAGCTATTTGTCTGTGCAATTGTGAATCTATTCTAAATAATGAAATACTTGATCTAGTCTATTTGCAAGACTCTCGATCCTACCTCAGAAGTGAGGAATGAATCATAGTCTCTCAGAAACTATCAATCCCCACAGCTTCCCGGCAAATCTTGAAAGTAAAATTGACTGAAATAAAGTGATTAACTACTCTATTTGATATGTTTCTAATTTAGAACTTTGAAAGCTAGAACCTGGATTTTGCAGAATAGTGGCGAATCCGATGGTGTGTGTGATCTTGTCCCCTCAGTGTGATCTCCTCGTTTCTTCGTGTTCATGTGGATCTAGAAAAGCATGTAATGCTAGCATCAATAGAAGTAGATATTGGGACAAAGGCAGCTTAAGATACAGACTGAATACAATGCGAGTAGGAGAGAGATAGCGCAAGAGTACAGAGCTTGGCTTATGCAATTCCTAGCGGGATTTATTATGAGTCATGCAACATAAAACGTCGTAACTGAAACTATCCTGCTTGAAGAACAAAACCTACAACTTTAATGGCTTCCTATTGAAAACAAACTATTCTACTCCAATGGATTGGATGAAATATCAACAACACTTGCACAAGATGGATATGTGGCTTCCTAACAACAAAACAATACTAACTAAGCATGCAATGAAAGAAACTAAGGACTCTAAACAAAATGAAAGACTAATCTATTGCAAAGAGAAATTCAGAGGAAAATTTGAGGGGCCATTTTCTTGAGCACAAGCCAACTATTTATAGCATTTGCATTTACCCAAGGTAAAAACCAAATAGAACTCTTAAACTATAAACAATGGCAAAACACTATTCCAGGGAACCAGAATCATTAATGCAAGCTTATGGTGGTGAAAAAAGCTGGTGAATCATTGAAATTTACGTGAGTCATGTTAAAAGAGCTTTCTGGAAAACACGTAAAGGACCACCGCCTAAACAGGCGGTGGTTACAGACCGCCTCCTGTTTAGGGCGGCGATCCTGAACAGCTGCCTGGCGAGGCAGCGGTTTAAATCTTTGAAGAGCAAAAGGCCAAGAAAAGAGGGGAAAAGGGGAAAAATAAAGCATGCGGGGCTAAACAGGGAATGCGGGATGTTAACGCACACTTGGAGATCTTTTCCAGATCTCGAACACCTTGAGGAGACCTATATCATCATTAGGGAGCGTGTTATGTTGTTCCAACAACGCGATGTACCATACAATTTGGAGTACGTACAATTACCTTCTTCAAATTTAGGTCGGGTTGGAGGTGGTTCCAAGCTTTCTTCATTTTCTATCTGTAGCTATCGAGGTCCATACGGGGAGGAGACTCTACCATGGGATTTCCAAAATAGGAAGAGGAATGTGGTATTAGGGAAAGATCAACTATACGATGAGCAAGGTGTAGCTCCACATAGGCATTTAGATATTTGAGAGTGACTCTATCATCGTCAAAGTGATCCATGATAGAAAAATCATCCTCAGCTTCTCCATGAGTCAGGAGTGAGTTTGTTGGTATTTTATGCACTAATGGTTTGGTATGAAGTGATACCATGAAATTTGTATCTTCAACTCACTGTTTGGAGTGAAACGGGAAGCTGAGGTTGCTATCAAGTCTACGAGAAGGTTATGCTCTCGTGGGATTGGTTCAATTGATATGAAGTTGAATCCCTTACTTAGATCTAACACCGCTGTTTTGTATAGTTATAAATGTTCAGCCCTAGTTTCATATACCTCGGAGACTTGGTTTGCAACTAGTTACGAGTCTCCTAGCACTCTAATGTTATCAACACCCATTATTTTGGCTAGGATGAGGCCAAGGAGGAGAGCTTTGTACTTAGCCCTATTGTTTGTACATTCAAAGTTTAATTTAAAGGCGAAAGGTAGGATCTTTCCCTTGGGTGAAGTAAAGATCACTCCTGCCCTAGCTCCAAAGTGACATCTAGCTCCATCAAAGTGGAGCATCCAATACTTGCTTGGAAAAATGGATGTTGGGATATCTGTCGTATCTATTTCCTTTGCTTTGGTTACTTCTACCATAAAAATTTCATCTGATGGAAGAGAAGCAATTCCCAGGGTGTGTCCCATACCCATAGAATCAAATGGTAGGAGAATTGGTAAGTCTTTCTCTAGCAACTCGACAATTTTTGTGGTAGTCCCTAGTGACACTATTTTTATAACATTGGTCTCACTTTTGAGTGTTAGAATGTCCTCAGCTGGACTTGTAATTTCCAACTCTGTGGTGGGTATCAACTTCTCTTTTGGTTTTGAATTAATTGGTTTGATAAGTTGATTTGTTGGGAGTTTAAACTCGGAGTGGACACTGGTCTTTTCTTCGAATTAGCTAGGTGTATATCGAATGGTTTTGGGTCACCTTGTGACAAAAATATTTCCCTAAGTGTAGAAATATTATTTCATGGAATAATGTGGAAGGGATTGCTTTAAATGCGGTGTATCCATGGCTGACTGAGGATCATATTATAGTTGGTTTCCCGATCTATAATATAAAATTTGGTGAGGACTGTCTTGGGTCCTAAAGTGACTGGTAAAACTATGGTTCCAATTGAAGTGGCCTTGAGGCTATCATATCCTCTTAACGTATTTCATGTTGTGGAACAATTTGTCTCTCCATATCCTAAATTTTGAAGAAAATTGAAGGGGACTATGTTAACTGTTGCCCCATCGTCAACCATTGCACGTTTAACATAATTATTGTAAATCCATACTTGCAAATGTAAATTTGGGTTGCCTATACATGCAATCTCAGTGTCTATTGGCATTTTTTTTATATCAAATATAAATTCAGTATCCCTATCTGGCTGCCCCGGAGGATAAATGTCAAAGTCTACATGGTTTACTTGCATTTCCGAAGGAGGAGTGATGTTGATTAAATGACCAAGGCCTAATGCTTCTAGGAGGGCAGCCCTGTGGGTGGGAGAGTTCTTTAGCAAATCCAAAAAGGAGATGTGAGAGAAAGTTTTAGTTAAGTCATTAATTAAATCATAGGTGCCTATGGGTTTTACCAATGTTTGTTGAGTGTTGTCTGGCTCTAATGAATAACTTGGAGTTGGTTGAGAAGAATAATCCCGTGTTCTTGTTATGGTTTCTATGGGTAACTCGGTGTCTAATTCCACCAGGCCAACTATCTTAGTTTGGGGTCGAGTTCCTAGTTGGGGTGCGACTGGTGGATTTAATGAAGTTGAAGCTTCGTGATCATTGTTTCTTGTTATAACACCCTTGTTTGTTCCATTAGGATCTAACCTGTTATTGTTAGAATGGTTTGGGAGTGGATCATTAAAAATCTTGAAGGGTGCATTTTGAGGGGAAATTGCCCCTATGTAAGTGTTTGGCACTGGTACTACAGGATTTGCTAAAAACATATCTATAAAGAGTTGTTTTTGATCTTCTAAAAACGTTGCATGAATTTATTGTATTCACGATAAGTCCTAGTATCATGGCCTTGAATCTTGTGGAAGCCACAATACAAATTGGGATTATAATTTCGAGGCTGTTGATTTAAAACTTGTTGTGGCCAAAATTCTAATAAGGTTCTTTGGTTGTTAGAGTTAAGATTTTGAGGTTGTTGCCTTTGGTTTTGACTTTGATATCCAGTGGGTTTCGATTTGGACTCTATGTTTGGATTTTTCGTTATTGTTGTTGTTATTGTCATGGTGGATGATTAAAATCCACTGCATTGATTGTTGAAGTAAAATTGTTATTTTGCTAATTATTAATAGGTGGTGAAATGTTTACAACGTTTGCCCTTTTAACTTGGTCGATTACCCCATATGTTGTAACTCATGAGTTCTTGTTAAGGATCTTAGGTCCTTGATTAGCGTTCCTGGTATTAGGATAGGCTGTGGTGTTTTGATTGGGAGTGGTTAATTTCCCATTTGTCCCATATGTCTTACGACCACTATCTATCGCTACTTGGTCGATTCGGGAGAGCACTCTCGAGTACTTCATCATAAGTTCTTAGCGGGAACTTACGGACTTCTTCCTTTGTCTCTCTATTGAGAGAATTAAGGAATAAACCACATAGTTCCATTTGATCCATGTTTGGATCACTTGCTAATGAGTAGAGAACCGTATGCCATCTTTGAATAAAATGAGTAGCGGATTCATTATTTTCTTGTTTAATATGCAAGAACTCCCTGATTCCTCTTCTTAACAATTTGTTTATATCAAAAGCTTTGATGAACTCGACACGAGTTGTTTAAATGAGTGTATCAAGGCTTTAGGTATTCGTGATACCAATCAAGGGAAATACCTTATAAGGTTTTAGGGAATATTTTGGCAACAACCCCATCCCAAGGGAGTAATTCCCATATGGCTGTGGCATAGGCCTTAATGTGTGTGTTTGGATCCCCTTCCCCTTTATATTTGGGTAAATCAAGAAGAGGTCTTGGAAGCATAACACTTCGTATGGTGAAGTCTAGGGCTCTTTTAAATATTCGAATAAGTCCCCTACCGCATAAGCCTCGACCATCGATGGTGTTTCTTTGAGGGGGTGGGGGTGACATGGGTTGTTGATATGACATAACATATGCATTTGTAGGGACATAAGGGAATCCTTGTGGTTGAATGAACATCCTAGGGGAAGATAACATGTCCCCTTGTGGTGAATTTGAATAAATGTTTAAGTAAGGAGGAGCAATGATGTTCGGTATGGGTTATTTGGTGCCAAGCCAAGAGGTGTCATGTTTTCAACTAGAGCGATGTTTGAAAACGTAGTCTTAGTTGGTGTTTGCTGTGGGTAACTATAAGGATTTTGAGGAGGCATGCCTAACGTTCCTATTCATATAAGGAGGTTAACTTGACTGGGGTGATGCAGAGGGTTAGGGATTCTGCTTGCCCAAAATATGAATTTCGACTTGCTTGAGAAAGTTCCGGCCCTCTAAAATTTTCAACTAAGGATGAAATGACCTCTATTGGTGAAGACACGTTTTTTCCTTAATGGCATTTGTTGTATACCTTGAGGTTGTAAAGGGTCTAATACCCTGCTATGAATTGATCATTACCCTACCAAGCTTCACCTAGGGTATTTCCCATAGGTGGGCGAATGGGGGTGTTTTCTTGGAATAGGGTATCAGATTATGTTTGCAAACTCCCTATAGGTGGATACATGTTTTGGAAATGTTGTTCACTTTTAGAATAGCGTGCTAAGTACTCCTCATCCAAAAATGGGAGTGGATCTGACTATCTACTGATCTGTGGTCTGAACAAGACGAGGAGATGAAGTGGACTCTCTAGTAAATGTCATATTATTAGAGCTTGATGGCTTTGGCTGTTGTGTTTGTGCAAGATGATCTAACTCCTCAATTCAGAATGAAGAACTAGAACTAGTTCTGTGAGGGGGAGTTTGAGATGACAAGTAATTACTTGAATAATTATTAGCCCATGCTTTGAAAGCGAGGGTGATGGTTGTCTATTTCTTTTACTATAGTTTACTTTGAGACACGAGAGTGGTCTACCATATGCATCATATCCCAACATATTTGGGGGGTATATGAATACCCACAGAATAATGGGAAAGAGAGAAGGTGGATGAAAGAAATGAAAAATAAAAGAGGAAGAAGTGTTCATTTCACATTGGGTTCACCAATTTTGTATGACAGAAAAGTGACATGCGAGGATGATAATCGACAAGTGACTTTCCCCATACCTGACCTCTTGAGGTTGTGCCAAGATAACTGGTGGTCTATAATGTGGGTGACTTAGACGAAGCCACAACCGGTATTATGGCCAGTTTTCAATGATAGAAAAGCTACAGGCGAGGATGAGAATTGGCAAGTAACCTTCCTATAGCTAACTATAGGAGGATCAGTGACTAAGATCTGGTAGTGTGATCTCTTGATAGCTAAATGACAAAGGGGAGATTTAGAGGCTATGAATGGGTAGCATAAATTCCCTAGTGGTTTATCCTCCTAACTAAGATCTAAGTGTTAATCTAGTTTTGAAGTCTCGAATTAACTTAAACTGAAAATAACAATTTATACTACTGCTGAAAAGGAAACTACTCTAAACAAAATATATGATTGAAATATTATAATTACGAACAACAATTAAACTACTTCTATACTAAAACTAAACAAGTGAGAAAACCCGGTGTGGTTATTCACTGTGCGAGATGCGTGAATCTAGATAAAAGATAGCTAATTAACTTAATTGAAAGACTCTCGATCCTACCTCGAAGTGAGGAATGAATCACGATTTCTTAGAAAATATCAATCCCCACATCTTCCCTGGTGATATCGAGAATGAACTTTTAACTTAAATAAAATAATTCACTACTCTATTTAATACGTTGTAACTAGAAATTTGATAGCTCAAACCTGGCGTTTACAGAACAGTGGTAAATCCAGTTGTGTGTGACTTCATCCCCTCAGTGTGATCTCCTCATTCCTTTGTGTCCTCATGAATCCAGAAAAGTGTGTATATGATAGTATCAATAGAAGAAGGTATTCGAATAATGTAAGCTTTAGATATAGACCGAATACAATGCGAGTAGGAGAGGGATATCACAAGTGAACAGAGCTTGACTATGCAATTCCTAGCAGGATTTATTACGGGAATACAACACAAATACGCCGAGAGTTTTTGAAACTATCCTTTGTGATGAATAGAACCTACAACTCTAATGGATTCCAATCTATAAATGAAGCTACTCTATGCTAAGCTGATTGTATGGAACAATAATGGAATAAGATGAAACAAGAAGATTGAATGACTTCTAAACAACAAAGGAAAGCTGATAATTGATGCAAAACATGAAGCTAGTAGAACTCTAAGCAAGAAATTCAAAGACTGAATAATAGAATTGAGAAGGTGAGGGGCCATTTGTTTGAAAACAAGTTGGCTATTTATAGCAAATGCATTTACCAGAGGGTAACTCCCAATTGAACTCTTTTACTATAAACAAAGGAAAACACTATTACTAGGGAACCAAAAACATTAATGCAAGCCAAAGTGGTTGAAGAAAGTAGGTGAAATTGAAGATTTACGTTTGACGCGATTGTCGGAAGAATCGGAAAACGCATGCGCAGGAAGCTTGTCACCTGTGTAGGGTGGCGGTTCTGAGACCGCTACCCAGGAAGGGCGGTGGTTTCGTCACTGAAGACTAAAATGCAAAAAAAAGGGGGGTAGAGGGCAAAACAAAGCATGTGGAGGCCAAGCGGGGCATGCGGGATACAAACGTATACTTGGTGAGCTTTTCTGGATCCCGAACACCTTGCAAGGAGACCTATATCATCATTAGGGTATGTGTAACATCATTCAGTGTGCAGTACCCTATAATTTCAGTGTACATATGAAACCCTATAAGTATAATGTTATGAAACCATAATGAATGACCTAGCATCACTTACTACTATCACTCCATCTAGAGTTGCATCCATCTATTGCATTGGAGATCACTTGCATCCACATAGTTCCATCATCAAGGCACAAGGCTAGGACATCTGCATCACACTTCATAGGGGGATGGATTATATTCTATTCCATGCACACATTTTATTACATTTTCTACACATAATTATTGCTCACTACTTCACAAAGTGTGACTGACACAAGAGAAACCTAGGAAATGTTCATACACACTTCCACATAGAACTACATTGGGTATGAGATGTAGTGCAATGCTCAATTAGTAAGTCCACCATTATGGCAACTGAGGACAATATGATCCCTTCATATACATTTTATTTTTTAGGGTTTGATGTTTGTTTTGGGGTATTACATGTCTTTCTTTTATCTTGAGATATTGGAGACATTTGGTAGAGTACAACATAATTGGTGTGATAGGCAACGAATATTTTAGATTACCTTTCAACCTTGTGAAGACCAGATTCATAGTTTTTGTGCGTAACAAGACACCCGTGATGTAGACTAGAGTTCCAAGTGCCCCATACCTCCTCCGACGCTGCAGTCAACTAGATCCTCCATCTCCATCCTTTTCACCACTCCCTGCATAGTCATTCTGCTTCTACTTTTTCTAATCTCCTCCATGACACACGTCTTGCGAGCATCTGTTAGTAGTTGAGTTATTTTCTTTTTCTCCTTGCACATTAGGGTTTCTATTTTTATTAGCTTTATTACTTATCTCATTTACATGTTGTCTTAGTACATTTATTTACTGCATTTATATGTCCTCCTAGATTAGATTAACTATCATTTACTAATTTTAGTTAATCATTTTTTTGAACCCCACTCGATTGTCCACGCTTATAAGTCCTTCATCCATTCCTTACTTTCATCTTTCATTCATTCATGCTCTTGGCTTTCCTCTCATTATGAACATCTCTATTCACACTTATTATGAAAATCATTGTAATATATATAACACACATACTAAATACATGTAGTGTTTTATATGAATGAAGTGGTAAACACGATGCAAAAATAAAAATGTATATTTCAAGTTTAAAATAAATTGCAAGTATGGACCGTGAAAGGCAATAATTTTTTTAATTGACTCTTTTCTTCAATCTATTTTTGTTGTCAAGATAGCTACACAATAATCTATGTACACATTATAATTAGACCTTCGTATGTAAAATCACAACATTTACCAAATTCATTTCATTCTCCATAGAGCTTGACATCTCATGAAGTGATCAACATATTACGTATAAAAGGGATTTATGCAAGGTAAATGAATCTTGTAAAATTGGATGGGATTATACAAATGTCCCACATATAAGTATGTTAGGATCAAAGTTTTCAAAAAAATGGTGGATTAATAAAATTTCAAACTTTGCTATGACATTCAATTGAATGCCAAATTGGTAGGTTTAGTATATAAAAACATATAAATTTCAATAATGCACCTCCTACTAATACAATGGTTAATACTTTACAAGATGTGTATGTTTTCTTTCTTGGCATTTTCCTCCCTTTTTGACTTCATATTTCTCATTCAATATATCTTGAAACTACTTTTATGACTCTAAATAATAATTGAAAGTTAGTTCTAATTTTGTTACTAATTTGTTTTACACCACACACTTAACATTCTAATAATAATGTACTATACACAAATAATATTAATACAAACAAACATCTTTAGGTGAAAACCAATATCTTTTTTGTTTAAAAGACAAGTAATCCACTTGTTAAGAATGGGGATTTAAAATATTTTCAAACTATATTGATAAAGATATATCTATTTATTTCCTTATTAATAAAGATAAAACCCTAAAATTGTTATAACTTTTGCAAAACAATTCCAAAAAGCTTAAAATTTGGAGAGGATTTTACTCGACTAATTTTGCAACACCACAATTTTTATAAATATCTGCCCATTCCATTCTGAGATATAGCGAACCTTCACAATTAAGGTTTTGATGCAATTCTAATACCATTTGTAATAAAATTAGCTAGATAGATATGGATATCGGTAGTAATATAACACTAAAGAACACCAAAATATAGAAATGTGATCTCAATATACAAGTATAATGACTAAGTCACTTTGAGGGGAAACCTCCAAACCTTACTACCACCTATATATACCATTCCTATACTATGACCAACACCAAGGCTGACCTATTAAACATATGAAAGCATAAATGAATGACATATGATAAGAAAAGAGATTATGTAAGCCATAAGTTAGTACCACATATCTAATATAGCCTATAAGACTAAGGGAGTAACATGCCTCTCCCCTTCAAAACAACATTTTCCCAAATGTGGGCTAGCCCTGGATGTTGCTGCAGAAATGCTCCATCTTCCCATGTTGCATCTTCACTATTCATATTCTTCCACTTGATCAGATACTTGGTAATGACTTTGGTCCTTAGTCTTTTGGTGCATGTTTGAAGGATCCCTTTAGGTTCCAATATGATCCTTCCATCCTCATCCAATTTCAAAATAAATGATCTGGATTGAAACATGTTTCCCAATGACTTCACAAAAAAACATGGAATATTGGATGTATTTTAGATCCTTGAGGTAGCTCCCGTTTATATGCTACATTCCCAAATTTGTGTAACACTTGGTAAGGACCATAGTATTTAGGTGCAAGATTATTATCCTTATTTTATTGTTTTAAGGACAACTAATTATATGGCTACAACCGTAGGAAAACAAAGTCTCCCACTTTAAAGTGTCACTCACTACGGTGCTGACTAGCTTATTGCTTCATGCATTTTTTTATCATTGCCAAATTCTTTCTAAGGCTAGAGAGTACCTCGTGTTGGTGTTGAATGTGATCTTAGATTGCTTTGACCTTAGGTTTGACCTTCAAGCTAGAGATGAGTGATGGAGGATGGTACTCATATAATGCCAAACCGGAGACATTTTAGATGAAGTATTATTCCACATTTTTACAAGTGGTAGCCATTGTACCTAACGTTATTATTTATTTGAAGTAAAACATCAAAGATACACCTCAAACATTTATTTACCACGTCATTTTTCCCATCATTTGGGGATGATAAGATGAAATTTGGGCCAATTGGGTACCCAAATAAGTGAAAAATTTTGTCTAAAAATTACTCGTAAATATCAGATTGTGATCACTTACTTAAATTTTGGCATGCCATGGAGCTTTTAAATTGTGTCCATAAAAGAGATGACAATGTTTGTACTATTTGTGAAAGGATGTTACATGGCACAAAAATGAGCATTTTGGTAAGTCTATGCATTACAACCATGATTATACTTTTCCCTTCTAATTTAGGTAATTGTATGATGAAATCCATAGATACATCTTTCCATCTCTCGGCTAGGAATATACGAGGATTGTAGGAGACCCAATGGCTTAATGGTCTCGCACTTATTATGTCAAACAAACCAAACATTTTGCCACAATTTTTGAACATCTCCTTTCAAACCCTCCCAAAAGAAATCTTGTTTAACTCTATGATAAGTTTTCAATAACCTAGAATGGCCACTGGCGGAGAAGAATGAAACTTTGAAATAACTTGGTGTTTAAGTGTAGAGTTCTTACATAAATACAACTTGTCCTTGTACCACAATGTATCACCCTTCCATATAATTGTTTTGGATATGGATAAATCGATGGAGATTACGAATGAGAGTGGGTCTCTGCATATTTATGTCATTCTTCCCTTACTTGATCTACCCAATATTCCTTTAGTATAGAGATGGCACATAACAATGCTTCTATGGACTCATCCCTCCTAGATAGTGCATCAACAACCACATTTTCCTTCCCTTTCTTATAAATAATTTTAAATTCATAACCCAACATCTTTGTGGACCACTTTTTTTGCTTTTCATAAGATAGTTGTTGCTTCAAGAAGTATTTCAAACTATCATGATCAATATTTACCTTGAAGTATCTACCCATCAAGTATGGTCTCCATTGTTTGAATGCATGCAAGATTGCCATCATTTCCTTATCATAAGAGAGCTTCAAAAAATTATTTTCTTTTAGTTTTCGAGTCTCAAATGATATGACATGTCCTTCTTGCATGAGTACTGACCTTATCCCATTTCCTGAAGCATCACATTCAACTATGAAGGTCTTGGAGAAATATGGGTTTACCAACACTAGGGCGGTGCACATTGCCTCCTTCAATTTTTCAAATGCCCTAGAACCTTCCCATTCTAATGAAATGAGTATTTCTTAAATAATGTTGTGAGTGGTGTTGTTATACTACCATAGTTCTTTAAAAATCTATGATAGTACCCTGTGAGCCCTAAAAACATCGTAAATGCTTGACGGTTTTGGGAACTTCCCATTCTACCATGGCCTTGATATTGCGAGGGTCCAACTTAACACCTTCATGAGAGACAATATGGCCCAAGTATTCCACTTCATGTACCCAAAAAGAACACTTCAAAGGCTTGGCATATACTTGATGTTTCTCTACGGCTTCTAAGATTGTATTTACGTGATGTAAATGTCCCTCCCATGATTTGTTGTAGATTAGGATATCATAAAAATATCAATAAAAACTTCGTAGGAATGGTCAAAGTACATAATTTGTCAAAAATTAAGATGTAGATGGTGTGTTAGTAAGACCAAAAGGCATCACTAAAAATTCATAATTCCCTCGATGGGTTCAAGAAGAAGGCTATCTTATGAATATCATCTTCCTTTACTATTATTTGGTGATACCCGAACAAAGATCTAGTTCTTTAAAATAAAGCTGCACCATATGCAACTCATCTAAAAAATCATCAATGAAAAGAATAGGAAACTTATCTTTGATAATATACTTGTTAAGTTGTTTTTAGTTTGGACACATGCACCACCTTCCAAAAATTTAATGCACCATCACTCATAGAGCATAATAATCATTCTAACTATGACAAATAATACCCATTTCATAAATTTCCTCAACCATCTTCTCAATCTCACTCTATTACACATATGGATATCTACAAGGCTTGATTTTGGGGGTTGGCTTCCTAGAATTAACCAAATTACATAATAATGATATATTTGAGGAGATAATCCTTTGGGATCCTGAAGACAACTTCATGTTTATCAATGACCTTTTGAAGATCAAGATGTGCTACTGATAATTAGTGGATGAAATTTCATTAAGAACAATCATGTTATGAATCCTTAAGTTCCCATTTTAAGAATATTTTGCATTTGGTCGAGCTAACCAATTGAGGTTTTGTTTCTGTAGTCCTAGAAGTTCTTTCAAAATGAAAGTGCATGAACAACTCCTGAAAATTGAGATTTATGGTGCCCAAATTTGTAAGACATAGAACACCTAAGACAATATGAACTCCACCCATAGGAGTAATGAACATAGTGGTCTCCATTTTTTAGTCACCCATTATAAGTATGATTTTATGGAATTTCCATGAATATTGGTGTGGCACCATATGTAATTATTACTTGAAATTAAGATGTTGGGTAGACGAAATAATTTAAGCTGTCTTTGTCGACTTATTATTAATGAAATTATGTATAATCCTGAATCAATTAATATTGTCACCTTACGCTTCGCTTAAGGTAACCCACCACCGAAGGATTTGTGGAGTGATAATCTTTTGGATAAAGCATGACATGAGATAATCGGTTGGGGATCTTTAGGGTCTTCCTCTAGTTTTCCCACTTCATCACTTTATGTTTCCTCATCTTCTTCTCGTCACCAACCCTTCAATGTAAAACAATTTATTTTTGGAACATTTGTTTCCAGTCCATATTTGTTGTCACAGTTAAAACATAAGCCTTTACCTCAATTTTCTATAGTTTGTTGAGGTTTTAGTTTGATTAGGTGAGGGTATGATGGTGTCAATGTTAGGTTGTGGAGCTTGTTTTCATGTGTGAAAGTGTTGAAGACAGTACACTAAGAGTACTGTACACTTTTCATGTATCCTGTTCAGGGTTTGGGGCGCAGCCCCGATTTTTTTAGGCGTAAATTTTTTGGCCTCGAAAAATTACACCCGAAATATCGGGAAATGTGCTTTTCTCATATGGGTGAGTTTTTTGACCCATAGGTTTATGGGATGGGTTTTGCCCATGGTTTTGATACCCACGGTTTTGTAAAACTACTTAAGTAGTTGTCTATTTATATGGTCTTATGCATATGATAGATGTACAAGTAAATGTATTGCAGATGTGTTTTGAATTCGAGTGTGAATTCTGTAGAGTTTGTTGAGCATAGCTCCAAATGGATCAGGTATTGTATTAAGAGAGCGGTGGCTTGTAATAAAATGCGAGCAAGTGATTCTTGGTGGATGTAGCCCAAATTGGGTGAACCACGTTAAATCTTGTCTCTTTGTGTTGTGTTATTTTATTCTACAATTTTATTTGAGATCCGTAATAATTTCGCAAATTAGTTTCTCTTGTTGCAATTCGTGAGGGATTATTCCGCATATTTTATCTCTTATTTCCTAACAATTGGTATCGAGCACTGGTTTGGTTTCTTTGAAGTGTTGAATCGCGGGGATAGTTTTTAGCTTGAGTGGGAGCTATGGCGAGATGAAGGAAGATCTAGGGTTGATAAATTCAACGGGCAGAATTTGAGTCTTTGGAAGATGCATATGGAAGATTACCTTTATCAAAAGGATCTTTATACTCCGCTGTCTGAGAAGGTGAACAAACCCTCGAGTATGACAGAGATGCGGAATGGGATTATTTGGATAGGAAGGCACTTGGGACAATCCATTTGTGTCTTGCATCTTCGGTATTATTTAATGTTTTAAACGAAAAGACTACAAAAGATCTAATGGATGCATTAGGAAGTTGTATGAAAAACCATTTGCCTCTAACAAGATATTTTTAATGAAAAAGTTGTTTAATATGAAGATGTCGAGAATAGTTCAAGAGTGTGAGATCATTTAAATGATTTCAATACGGATTTGTGAATATGCTAGCTTGATTGTTACAATAGAATTTGATGAATAAGTTAGGGCTTTATTAATTCTGTGCTCTTTACCTGAGAGTTGGAATAGCCTAGTAATGGCGGTAAGTAACTCGGTTCAGCTAACTCAAAGTTGAAGTTTGAGGATGTTGTAGGGGTGATTCTAAGTGAGGAAATGTGAAGAAAAAGCTATGGGGAATCTTCTACTTTAGGGAATTCTTTGACAGTGGAAACTAGAGGGAGACAGAAGAATAGAGGAAACCGTGGAAAATCAAAAGATCGGGCAAGGTCAAAATCCAAGAACAAGATTGTATGCTAGAATTGTGGAAAGCTTGGGCATGCAAAGAAGGATTGTTGGGAGCTTTGGGATAAGAAGAAACAACAGGAAGAAAACAAGGAGGCAAATGTGGCAACGGGTAATGTATGTCAAGATGCTTTGATTCTTTCTTTGCACAATATTACTGAATCTTGGGTTTTAGATTCAGGGGCTTCTTTCCATGCTTCTCCACATAGGCATTATTTTGTTGATTATGTTCAAGGAGATTTTGGGCATGTTTTTCTTGGTGATGATGAGCCTTGCAGTATAGTTGGAAAAGGTTCTATTCAGGTTAAGATGTAAAATGGGAATACATGGCTATTGAAGGATGTCAGACATGTGCCTACATTAAGGAGAAACTTGATATCGGCGGGGTAATTGGGAAGTGATGGTTGTCTTGTGATATTCTGACTAACTCTTGGAAGGTTACCAAGGGTGCTCTTGTGGTGGCAAGAGGTAAGAAGGTTAGAACCTTGTATTTAACAAGCGATAGTACTAATGATTGTAATCTTGTGGCTTGGATGCAGATACAACATTATGGCACTATAGGCTCGGTCATATGAGCCATAAGGGCATGAACATCATAAAGAAGAATTTTCTGGATATATAATTTTTTTTTGGATTTCATGAGAAGCGCATATATGGGAAACAAAAGTGAGTAAGGTTTCTCAAGGTTGGACCTATGAAGAAAGAGAGTAAGTTAGAGCTAGTACATTCTGATGTGTGGGGACCGGCTTAGGTATCATCTCTTGGGGGTTCAAGTTATTATGTTACTTTTATTGATGATGCAATAAGGAAAGTTTAGGTTTATTGTATTAGAAACAAATCGATGTATTTGACACTTTTGTTAAATGGAAAGCCTTGATAGAGAATGAAAGCAGGTCTTAAGCTAAAATGTCTCAGGTCAGATAATGGAGGGGAGTATTGCAACAATGAATTTGATGATTCTTGTTCTAAGAAGGGAATCCACAGGCAAAACACACGGTTCGGGAACTCCATGAGAATGGGGTATCAGAAAGGATGAACAGAAAAATAATGGAATTTGCTAAGAGCATGAGGTTACATGCAGGACTACCTCTTTCTTTTTGGGCAGAAGCGGTGAGCACAGCTGTGTACTTGATAAACAGAGGACCCTCAAGTGCCTTGGATGGAGGCATACCTGAGGAGGCTTGGTATGGTAAGAAAGTTGATTATTCATTTCTTAGAGTCTTTGGATGTGAGGTGTTTGTTCATATAGACAAGGATGATAGGACCAAGCTAGAGGCTAAATTAGAAAAATGTACTTTCATTGGTTATGGTGGTGATGACTTTGGATATAAATGTTGGAGTATTAAGGACAATAAAATCATTCGATCTAGGGATGTGGTCTTTAATGAGAAAGTCATGTATAAGTAGTAGTTGCAGGAAAATAGGGAAGAATCCAAGAAAGAATATGCAGCGGTAGAGGATCTTCCGGATGGGAAAGTGACACATGAATTAGTTCAGGAACCCCCTCAACAAGAACCCCAAACTCCTATATTGAGGAGGTCTTCTAGGGTAAGAAAAGAACCTGAATGGTTTTCTCCTTCTCTTTATTATTTATTACTCACTGATAGTGGAGAGCCAAAGATCTTTGATGAATCAATACAGGTAGATGCCAGTAAGAAGTGGGAGCAAGCCATGGATGAGGAGCATAAGTCTCTCATGGAGAACCAGACTTGGGATTTGGTGAAGCTACCGGAAGGAAAAAGAGCATTGCAGAACAAGTGGGTGTACAGAGTTAAAGATGAAGGAGGAAAGAAAATATATAAGGCCTGGTTGGTGGTCAAGGGTTTACACAGAAAAAAGGTATAGATTTTGATGATATTTTTTCTCCTGTAGTAAAAATGACTTCTATCAGAACTGTTCTTGGAATAGTGGTAGCAGAAGACTTGCACTTAGAATAGTTAGATGTAAAGACTACATTTCTCCATGGTGATTTAGAGGAGGAGCTATATATGCAGCAGCCAGAAGGATATGAAGTCAAAGGTAAAGAGGAGATGGTGTGCAAATTGAAGAAGAGCTTGTATGGCCTGAAACAAGCTCCACGTCAATGGTATAAGAAGTTTGATAGCTTCATGATGGAGCAAGGTTATATTAGATGTCATTCTGACCATTGTGTGTATACAAAGAAATTTGAGGATGGAAGTTATATTATCCTATGTTTGTATGTAGATGACATGTTGGTTGCAGGTAAAAACATGTAGGAAATAAAAGTACTCAAGAAATAGCTAAGTGAATCCTTTGATATGAAGGATTTGGGGGCAGCTAGACAAATCCTTGGTATGAGGATAACTCGGGATAGGAAGGAATGAAAGCTGACTTTATCTCAGGAAGAGTACATTAAGAAGGTATTGGATAGGTTTAACATGCATGATGCTAAACCAGTTGGGACTCCTTTGGCAGGCCATTTTAAGTTATCAAAGGAGCAGTGTCCCAAGACAGAGCATGAAAGAAACCAAATTTCTAAGGTACCTTACTCATCAGTAGTTGGTAGTTTGATGTATGCTATGGTGTGCACTAGGCCTGATATTGCCCATGCAGTGGGAGCTATGAGTAGATTTATGAGTGATCCATGTAAAGAGCATTGACAAGCAGTAAAGTGGATCCTTCGGTATTTGAGAGGGAACATGGGGACAGTTTTGTGCTATAGTGGATTAGACAACACTTTACATGGTTATGTAGATTCAGACATGGCTAGAGATGTAGACAGTAGGAGGAGCACGACAGGTTATATTTACACTGTAGGTGGGACAACAGTGAGCTAGATTTCACGACTACAGAAGCTGGTGGCTTTGTCAACCACGGAGGCTGAGTATGTTGCTGCCACAAAGGCAAGAAAAGAGATGATTTGGTTATAACAATTTCTTGAGGAGTTGGGGCATAAGCAAGAGGAATGTAAGCTGCATAGTGATAGTCAAAGTGCTATACACCTAGCTAAGAACTCTGCTTTCCACTCTAGGACAAAGCATATACAGTTAAGGTATCATTTCATCAAGACAGCTTTGGAGGAAGAGAAGTTGAAGTTGGAGAAGATTCATACCAGTCAGAATCCTACAGACATGATGACCAAGGTGGTCACAAGGGAAAAACTAAAGTTGTGTTCAACTTTGGTTGGTCTTCACAGAAACTAGTGAAGGGTTGAGAAGCTTGCTCAGAGGAAAACTAGTCTCCAAGTGGGAGATTGTTAGGTTGTGGAGTCTGTTTTCATGTGTGAAAGTGTTGAAGACTGTACACTAAGAGTACTGTACACTTTTCATGTATCCTCGCTGGGGTTCGGGAATTTTTTTTTAGGCGTAAATTTTTTGGCCTCAAAAAATTACACCCGAAATATCGGGAAACATGCTTTTCTCATATGGGCGAGTTTTTTGACCCGAAGGTTTATGGGACGGGTTTTGCCCATGGTTTTGATACCCACGGTTTTGTAAAACTACTTAAGTAGTTGTCTATTTATATGGTCTTATGCATATGATAGATGTACAAGCAAATGTATTGCAGATGTGTTTTGAATTCGGGTGTGAATTTTGTAGAGTTTGTTGAGCATAGCTCCAAACAAATCTAGGTATTGTATTGAGAGAGCGGTGGCTTGTAATAAAATATGAGCAAGTGATTCTTGGTGGACGTAGCCCAAATTGGGTGAACCACGTTAAATATTGTCTCTTTGTGTTGTGTTATTTTATTATGTAATTTTATTTGAGATCTGTAATAATTTCTGCAAATTAGTTTCTACTATTGCGATTTTGTGAGGGATTATTCCGCATATTTTATCTCTTATTTCCTAATGACCAAGGTGCTACAGTCTTTGATGTTAGTGAAACTTTGCCTTCTGTTGGAAAGAAATATTTCCTCTTCCCATGTGTCATGACAATAGAAACATAAAACTTAAGTGGATTAAACATGCACACCTCATATTCAATGTGGTCCTTAAGACCCCCAAGAAATAGGTTATTCATATACCCATCAGTAATATTATCTACACATAAGGATAGGTTTTAGAATTAATGAACATAATCCTTGACTAAACTCATTCACCGTAACTTTTCTAATTAGATGAATTAATTCTCCGACACACTAGAATTATAATGTAATTGCAGCTCTTCAACAAAAAATATTCATGTGACATTGAGACCATTCTTTTACCAATGATACGGAAGAATTGGTTAGGTTTGAGATATAATGATGTCATGGTCACCTTTTGTCCTGATGGGATTTGATGTAGATAAAAAAAGTATCCTTTTGGTTAATCCAATTGAGTGGATCCTTTCTGTCAAACTTATACATTTCCACTTTTGGAGCAATGTCACGTTATTGGTTAGAATTTCCACCATTTTTTGTAAATTATCCTCCTTGGTTGGTGTTATTTGGATCTACGTGTGCATTGCTAGTGGAACCCATATGACTAGATTGAGAATTCATGTTAGTATTCATGCTTGAAAGAGAAAACATCATCTCCTTCTGCATTGATTCAAACCCCATCTTCATTTCACCCTTAAGGCTACCTTCAAGTAGAAGAAGCTCGTTGTTGAGGTCAACCTTACTCACTATATTATTAACCCTTTCCTGAAGTTGATTAACTACCTTAGATAATCCATAACTTGAAGATTCCAAATCCATATCTTCCTTATTTGGAGTCATTCCTAAAGTTGCTTGACTTTTCCATTGGCCTTGAGTTGATCTATCGGTCATGATGTAGGGTTTGGGTCTCTAGATAGAAGGATTAGGGTGAAATTTCAGGGTTTGGGTTTTCATAAATTTATTGGCTGAATATATGGAAACATAGAGAAAAAACCCTAGCTAATTTTTGGAAGGCTTATGAAAATATAATAAACTTAGAAAAAATCCCAAAATTGGCAACTTGGGTAGCGAATTTATGAAAAATCCTAAAACTGCTATAAAATTTTCAAAACAAGTCCAAAAGCTTGAAATTTGGAGAGGATCTTACTTGATGGATTTCACAACACCAAAAAAATTGTAAAAAATACCATTTTTGAGGTATATATGAACCTTCACAATTAGGGTTTTGACATAGTTTTGGCCAAGATCAAGCTTTGATACAACTTGTAATGAAATTACTTAGATATATCTAAATATCAATAACAATATAACACAAAAAACACCAAAATATAGATATGTGATATCAATATGCAAGTATAATGACTTAGCCAATTCAAGGGGGCAACATCCAAACCATATAATAAGACTCAAGTGCTCGATATGATGCTTAACTACTCCTTACTACCACCTATATATATTGTTTCTATATTATGGAAAACCCCAAGACTAACCTTCTAAACATATGAAAGCATAAACAAATGACACATGACAAGAAAAGAGATTATATAAGACACAAGTCAACACCACATATCCAATATAACCTATAGGACTAAGAGCGTAAAAAAATGTACTAATCGAACAATCTTAGTTAGTTTGGCTATGTAGGAAATCTCAAATATAATATATAATATGTTCCACTCATAGTATACATGGGGGTAATAATTTGTTCTTCTTGTGTGGTTGTTACATCAAATTACAAGAAAAGTGCCACATGCCCTCTTAAGTATTAGAAATTGCAAAGGAGAGAAGATTGTTGGTCGAGAGACCGATCAACCATGAAAGGAAAGACTAATTGATAGATTTGAGGTGATGGTGTATGAGAAGAGTGCAAATGTTGGTGTCTTTTCACCGTATAAACCTGGTGTTAGGGATGATCCACTTGGATTGAAGACAATAGGGGGCCAACCAATGGACAATTTATTGATCTCGTAGAATAAATTTGACCATAGGTAGCATGGGCCTCATGGGCAAAAATATAGTTAATTTTCCTTTCTTTGTGTGACTTTATAGTTTACGAGTTATTTGTGGGAAGAAGTTAATTAAGGGGAGAAAATCATGGTTGTAGGTCCCAAGAAAACTTTACTTGTAGTGTCAACCAGCTTATCCATATCTTTAGGAGATTGTATAAAAGTTCGCAGTGTTGAAGATGGGGAAAATTTTCTTGTGACCATGCCTCAAATAAATTTATTGAAAAGAAGTGCAATAACGTGGATTAGATCAAATGAGAAGTGTGGGAGTTAAATGGGTCCTTAGAAATCAAATTTCAAGCTATGTAAAAGAATTCAAACTTAGATAAATCCAACAAGCATGATTAAATTCAAAGTACATGTGTGATACTATACACTAAATGATGATTCGAGATACTTAAAGCTAATATTCATGGTATAATTTTCTTGGAACTGTTTTCATGGGCAAGCATGAATTTGGGAACAATAGACCCTTTCTATAAATATACATATATAATTTGAATCTCTCTTGAGGGTATACTTGAATTAGCTTAATATTGGTTTATGAGAAATATTACACTTTACAAGTTTAGTTAGAACAACCTAATATCGGTCTAGATATGCAAGAGCATCATTTGAAATATTATAAGTACAACTAATCCAACAATTACATCACATAGAAAAAGGTTTTAGGAATCAATAGAAATGCAAATATAAGAATGACACTTGACATGAATCCAAAGCATAAAATAAAAAAATTCATTTCAAGCCTTAGTAACTTAATGTAATTCACAAATTCAAAAGTACACCTTAAATAACAAAATGCGTAGGATCATTTCAAGGAATAAGAAGTAAAATTACTACGAAATAAAATCTATGAGAATGAAATACTTTTGTGAAGGAGCTATTACCAATGAAATACTTCATGATAATCATAAAAAGCATAAATCCTTCCTTCTATTTTCATAAGTAGTTTATAAAGCAACCATTTGAACCATTCATATCACACACTATATGCAATGCATAAATGGGAAATTTCTACGGTGGTAAATAACACCTCTCAAACTTTTTCCACAAAACACTACTATTGAGATTTAATGTTGAAGTAGTAATTAAAAAAAAAATTCAACAAATACTGTTCTTAATTATTTCTCATACTTGGTTGTGCATTCCATAGTGTGTGTTGTTACCTAAGATTGCACCCCTGTTGAGGCCAAATTCAACACCTCAGTGAAACATGGGACCGTCCCCAAGGTGTGGGACATTGGATCCTTGGGAAAAACATCCCGGAGAAGGTTGGATTTCTTCTCTAACTAATCTAATACTAACACTACTCCTAGTTAAGCTACTGATTATAGGAGAAAAGGGATGAGGGAAAAACATAAATTAAAATAAAAGGGGTGAGGGAAAAACATAAATTAAACTAAAATGGGTAATGATTGCACCAAAATATAAAGTGGGTCCCTCTCTTTGAGGCGAGGAAGAAAATAAAGAAAATGCAAGGCCAAGAGGGCAGGAAAGAGCCACATTCAACTATGCACTTCATTAAACTTAATTCCTTACATGTGTGACATGGTGAACGAAAACTATGTAAATATAATCCATACACATCATGAAATGACATAATAGAGAGGTAAGAAGACAATAACATAAGAAAAAGGGTAGATATTAGCCAC
Organism: Taxus wallichiana var. yunnanensis; assembly: GCA_018340775.1. Lineage (NCBI taxonomy): Eukaryota > Viridiplantae > Streptophyta > Pinopsida > Cupressales > Taxaceae > Taxus > Taxus wallichiana. Next base: position 998,400,104 of record CM031239.1, read on the forward strand.
AATCAAGAAGATATCATTTTTTGGGGGTATACACAATCTTTAACATTCATTTGGAGGGCATTGGATACATTACACAAGTTTAGATCAGCGGTCTGTAAATTATAATATTTGGCCACCATTTGGGCATGGTAAATTTTTATTCAGGGGATGATTCTTTTTAATAAGAATTGAGTTACATTTTATAGAGAAAAAAAGAAAAGAGGGGGATCAAAATAATTCCCAAAAATAAAGAGAGACACCCACTTCTCAACCACCAAAGGATTAATCAAAATTTAGTACGTAGACCAAGTATGGGTGCCATAGCTTTCTTAGATAATCTAAATAAGGTCATTTAAGATTGGGGGTTGTACATGAATTTTTTTAATGTGGGTTGGTGGGGTTAATATTCATTTGTTCTCGATTTGAGCACCATTTGGTTGAGAAAACAACCCATAAAGGATTCAAAACTATGTCACTAAGCTCTCTTTGAATTCTCAACCATTACCTTAGAAATTGGTCCTAGATGAAGCTTTGATCAATATCTTTCCATTTTTATAATGTGCAAGTGAACATGGTCTCAAGCTCAAAATTTATGAGTAAAATAAAATGGATCAACCCGTGTCACAAAACTTGGACCCAAAATAGCTATGCCTATATAAAACTCCGATTTGATCACAAAATTAGATGCAGTGACCCAAAACTACATTAATCATGATCTCATCCTTAACAACTTTCCAATGATTCTAATTTTGTCTTATTTGGTGATATGGGTCAAAAGATATGACCAGTTGAAGATCCCTAATATGTTTTGCATAGTTGACATCCATGTGGTCATCAAATTTAACCTTGTGATCACTTCATGCCACGTGTCTCTCTTTGATTGGTTTTGGGTGTCACAAGGTCATGGGATCACTATTCATTTCTCAAAGTCTCCTTTGCTTCTATCTTTATTTCCTAAGATTAGAGTGTCTCGTGATTGATCCACATGGACCAATCACATCCCTTATTTGTTCTCGAGATCCCTTAGGTTGCTTGGGCATGTTTATGATCTTCTTCGAATCTTGAGATCCCAAAATTTGTGTATCCTAATCACCTTCACCTATTTGAAATACCAAGGACCATGGATCTTCTGGGATTTCCATGTGTCCACCCCACCCATTTGATCCACCCTCTCAAAGCTTAGCCACTTGATCACTTTTTTAGATTCTTGGGTTCTTAGGGATTCAAAAATTAAGGCCACTTAGCCATTTGATCTTGTAGGAGTTTGAGATTAGGGGGTCGTGATTGGTCTATGTGGACCAATGAAAATCATCTTGTGTTCACGGCTCGTGATACTCCCGACACTTAATCAATTTTGATCACTTGACTTGTGACCAACTCGATGCCTAACTTGTGAAAAATCTGGCCCAACTTGGCCTTATGTCCATCCCCAACTTGTGTAAAAGGGTTGAAATGCATATCCTTAGATCCAATATACAAAGTGGCCACCACATGTTTTGAATGTGACCGATCCTTCTCCTTTGTGAATATTGGGATAATCTCCCAAAGTGAAAAGGTGACCAACAATCGTTAATTGTGCTTGTGATGTAGGAGCATCAAGAACCAAATGTCATAAGGTCATATGAGACCATCAAGATATGTTTGGTTAGGTGTATGTGAGTGATTCCACTTGAGTAAGTGAATGTCAAATTGAATGTGTTGGAAAAACTAAACTAGGTTGTAAAAACTAAATTAGGTGTGTGTAGAGATCAAGTTAGTTATCTTCAAATCCTAATAAGGAATAATTGTTGTATAATAGGGCTATAATAGGGATATGAACGAAGAATAGAATGAAAGTTAGGTGGTTTTGATAAAATGCTAAGTATAGTTATCTTGTTGAGATCATCTAGGAGCTGAGAATAAGACATTTAATTAGGATAATGAAGAAATAGAGGAGTGATTCGAGTAATTGGTCATGAAAAAAACTGAAAACATGTAACCAAGATAGATAAGGGATAATAAAGATGTTGAAGGGTGTTACAGTCAAAATTTGTATGAAATTTTCTTGAATTATGGTTTTTATGATGCTTGGATGGTACATTGATAATAAACTATAGTAGGTGCTAGAGACTATGTAGCTATGTTAAAAGGGGAGGGGGAATGTGTGATTGCTATGCCCCCAAGTGTATATGTGATGAAGGTCCTGATCAAAAGAAACCGAGTGGATCAATATATGGATTACTTGCCTTAACAAAATTGATAGGGATTTGAAAGAGAATTGTAACTATCACATGGTTCTTCATCATAGTAGAGGTCATTTGGGTCCCAATCGTCAACGTATGTAGTATCTATTGTGGATGTTGGAATTATAAGTTTAACCTTAGGTTGTGATTGTGGTGTATGATTTGGTGATGTGGCAGGTATCTGTAATGGAGGAGAGTGCTTAGCTTGACTTGGCAATACAATAGATGATTTAGCAAGAGGATGTGATTTAGAGAAACACTTAAGGAGTGATGAGTTGTTTAAATTTGATGATGTTGTAGAGGATAGAGTAGGGGGAGATGGTTAACTAATTTGGAGGGGTTGTTGCTTAAGTGAATTTTGACTAACCAAAGAAGGTGCATGAGAAATGTTAGGGTGATGCTCTTTAGATGTAGAAGGAGAAATTTTTTAGAGCCCATTTAGATGTAGAATTTATAGGTGGGTGTGTAATAGGATGTGTTACACGTGAATGAGATAAATCCCTAACGCTCAAGATGTTTGACTCTATATTGTAAAGAATAACAATCTTTGTCATTATGTCCATTGATTCGATGATAATGGAAAAATGGACGATCTTGATACTATGTTCGTTAATAAGGAGGATAGTAATGAGTAGGTGGAAAAGTGATCAACTTATGAATAAGAAGCTCAATAAGAATGTCATGCGGCGTAGTATTGTGATCAAGTATGAGAGGTTCTAGTGATGGTACGACTTGAGGTTCAACTATATGACATGTAGTGGACATAGATTGCACATGTGATGTAGAGGGAGAACAAACATATGATTGAGAAGAATCCTTAAGCTATTGAATTTTAGATCTAAGGGATGTAATGGTTGATTCCATAGATTGCATAGAGGATGTAGAATGAGCACAAACATGTGATTGAGAAGCATCCGTAAGCTGTTGAATTTTAGATCTAAGAGATATAATGGTGGATTTAGTGGTTGCAAATTTATCTTTAAAGAATGTATGCAATGCTTGAAATTTATCTTGAAATAATGTATGTAAGGTTTGAATTGATTCTAACAGTGGTTGATTAGATACAAGCTCATTAAGACTAGGATCAACAAAGAAACTATGAAGTATAGAACTTAATTCGTGTGGTGGCATATTGTCATCAAAATACTTGGTGTCTATGGATTTTTGGAAAATAGCCTAATAAGTGGGATATCTCTTGAGTAAATCAGATAAATAAAGTTGACCCATGATAGAAGAAGGAGAAGGATCCTAAGTGTGAAAGAGGTCAAAGTTGACCAAAATGATTAACTAAAAGAGAACTATATTAGTAGGAAATAGTAATCTTAGTTAATCTAATTAGGAGGACTAAAACGTTGTAATAAAAGAACTAAAACAATATAGAATAAATGTAATTAATTACTCTAAGTGAAATGAAACCCTAAATGTGTAAGTAAAAGAGGAAAGATGACTTAGTTGATTGTTGTAGATGGTTATACAATGTTGAGGTTTGAAAATAAAATCTGGAAGTGTAGATGACCACTCGAAGTCTCTGCGAAGACCAGATCTGGAGGATCCGAGTTGATTGAGGCACCCCGGAAAACTTGGGGTGCCCCAGGGCACCCCTGGTATGTAGTTTAGGCACCCTGGTCCTTGCAAATGCTTAGAAAGCGGTTTCGGTAGGGTCACAAATTGATCGAAACTCTTCCCTTCTTTGCCGACTTTGGATTCACTTTGGGTGAGTTGAATGATGACTGTAATACAAAAAGAAGTATCAAACCCTAGGAAAAATAAAAGATGCAAATGAATGGGCCAAACTAACCTCAGCCGCCAAGCCAATGGACTTATTGTTGAGCGTTGCACTACATTTCGAGACTCGGATGTAGTTTTGGTGCGTGTGTACATGTCATGCCCTAATTTCTCTTGTGCTAATATGTAACATCCCAAAATTTCTTGTAAGTTAAATTAACTACAGTTAAGTCTAAAAAAAGATTAGACGAGATCATCATTGGGTGTAAAATTCATTTGGTTTTTCAGTATCATGACCCCTGACTTTTCTTTGGGGCATGACACTGTAGAACAAATAACCCCTCATCCACCTTGACGATCCTTCCTAAAACATGATTAGGCATTAATCATAGGTAAAACGGTTCATAAATGATAGTGAATCTTTCAGTTATTTGTATTCTAGTTACTTTATTTTAATCAGTTTGGTCGTCTTTTGTTTTATTCAACTTTTACATGACCATGATGATAATTGTCTCTGTTTAATTTGATAATGCTATATCAAGCCAACTTTATGAGAATATTCAAATTATTGTTTATGGACTTGGTGATTTTCATATTGGAATGTTTTATATAAACTTGGAAAGTGAACTAATTTTTATGGTAATATATTGTTGGAAATATGTGGACTTGTATTATGAAGGTTAATTTTAACTTAACCATTAAGCTAGGTAACAACTAAAGTAAAAAAAATGTATGAAATATTAATTAGTATATAAATATTTGAGGGATTTGGCATGTAAGCCAAAATTTTTATTTAGTTATTGAAAATTATGGGTTTCGTAAAGTGAAACACCTTCACATGGCACAAGTGTGCGGCATGCACTAAAACACGTATCAGCATTGGGAAGCCAAAAATTCTTCAATATGTCGCCCAACTATAGTTCTTTCATTATTTTTTATTTATTTTTCCTTCGTCTATTTTCATTCTCCCTTTTGGAATACTGCGTGAGTTTTGGAGGAAAGAAGGATTCATCTTATTGGAGGGAGAAGAGTAGAAGGTTGCCGATTCTGGGTTTACTTCATGCATGAATATCTTCTCCTTTCTCTGTTGCATTATTTGTAAAAAAAATGATGAAATACACATTCTTTTTTTATTGGCAATCAAGGAAATTGTGGACAATTTTTGAATTAATTGTTTGGAGATGAAGTATGAAAAGGAAATTGATGGATTCTCGTATTCTTTTTAGTTTTCTTTGTGTGGATTTAACCTAACCCAAAAAAATATGTAGATGGGGTTTTGGGTTTTGATCAACAAAAATAAAGTAAAAGAAAGGATAAGTACATGCGAGAATCCGATATAGTTATATTTCAACATAACAAATGTACTTATCTCATAAAGATCTTAGTTGGCCTTTGGCATCTATCTCAATATAAACTCTTACAAGATATGTTTAATTGGAAATAAAATAAAAATAAGCTATAAAGATCTAGATAGCTGTGAAAGGGATAGTTGTGAGGTGGCAGAAGACTTAAAACTCATAAGACTAGTGTGTTGTCTTGAGTTTAGTCATAAAGCTGCCAAATGGATAACTTTGGCCAAAGTAATGCATTGATGGTTGTGCATTGTCTAATCACCTAGTCCTCTAATTAAATAAAAAAATGTCTCAGTAACCTGATCATGGGAAGTTGAAATACTGAACATGAGGTAGACAATGGTCGAGATACCAGAATACGAAGTCGGGAAACTAGTTTTGTGGTAGACCCAAGGAATTTCACATAGTTCCCATGACCTTTAAAAGGTTGAGCCAAAATGCTAGTAAGCATTGTCACTCGAAGTAGTGACGAAGGGAGATCGTGGAGATCTGGATACACCCTTCTCAGCCACACATGGCTTACATGGATGTTATCGGATAGATCAAAAGAGAAAAATTGATTAATGAATTTGATTAAATAAATCTATACGATTACAAGCTGTGTAATTTGTTATTATGTTTATGTGTTAAAAAAATCCTCATTTTTCAGCTCTTGTAATTTTGAGCATTACATTTTGGTATCAGAGCCAGAGGCTCAGACACTTGGACATTAATGGGACACATGTTCTAATAAAAGTATCCTCTTTTATAAAACAGGAAACTATGGCTAGGCCGACAACAAGAGCTAGTATAGCAAGTGACAGTGGGGTAAATATTGATGACGTGTCGGATAATACGGCTGCTAAGTTAGAAGAAATCCTCAACCTTTTGAATGACACCTGAAACCAAGTTATTGCCTTAGAACAACAAGGTCAGGGTGGTGAAGAGAATGAGGATCGTAGGGATGAGAATCAGGGTGATGAGCAATATGATGATCAACTTGAGCAAATGAATGAAAGGGAAAATAAGAAAGAAAGGTTGGGTTTCTTTGAGTTAGCAAGGGACATTAAAAGAATCTCTTGGGGATGGTGCTAAAAATTGGCTCTCTAAAATGGAAAATTATTTTGAGATTAGGGACTTTTCAGAGGAGACAAAAGTAGTATGGGGAGCCTACCAATTATCTTGTGAAGCATCTTCCTGGTGGGATAATCAACAAATGGAACTAGGAATTGATTCTGGTATGATCACATGGGAGTAGTTCAAGGCCTACTTCCATCAAAGATGGCTACCTCAGCTATACTTGACCAAAATATGGCAAAATTCCAAAATATGACTCAGGGAAAGTACTCAGTTACAAAATATTGGGAACATTTCACTCAATTGCTGAAATATGTTCCTTTGTATCAAAAGGATGAGAAGTTTAGAATGAGAAAATTTATAATGGGATTGAATCCTAGTATTGGTGGTGAGGTAGATGTTCATGGACCTACCTCGATGGAAACAGTGTTTGAAAAATCTATCAAGCAAGAACTAAAGCTGCAAAGTATTTATGCCTCTAAAGAGGAAAACAGAAGGAAAAATAGCAATTTCCAAACATCAACCGCAAGTAAACCAAAGCATGGAAAAAGGGAAACAAAAGTTTAGGCCTGTCAATAAAAGAGGAATAGTGGGTAGAACTATTGTGAATAATAATAAAAATGGGCAACAAGGAACAAGTTTCAACCAGAATAAGATTGAGAGAAAAGGACCATTGGGAGGATGTTTTAAGTGTGGTGGTGATCATTTCACTAATAAGCTGTATGCAAAGAGGACAATGGAATAATCGAGGAAGAAGGGATTTACTATAGTAAATAAAGAGGGGCAACAACATAAGATTTATGCTGCAGTCCATAATAAGCAAGTGACTCCAATAGAAACTTCATGTAAGCTTTTTGGAGAACTTGTTTCTATTTTATTTGATTCCGATTCAACATAATGTTTTGTTTCATCTAAAGTCACTGATAAACTCAAAATAAGAGCTGGGTACATGGAACACACTTGGGATCTGCAATATGGAAATAATGTTGTACACATAGTGAATCCGTGTTTGTTTGAGGCACCACTAGAAATACCTGAGTTCATGACAAGATCAAACCTGTATGTGGCACCTCTTGGATCCTATTATGTTGTCATAGGTATAAATTGGTTAAGTCAATATAATGCAACCTTGGATTGCTTAGGGAAAAGTGTAACCTGCTACGATGATCAACAGAAAACAACAAGTGTTCAGGGTGTTAAAAGAGAGTTTGTCACTAGGCAGATTTCTGCCATGTAGCTCAAAAAGGCAAAGCGGAAAGGCTGCCATCTATACGCTATAAAAATAAAAAATTTGGGACATGAAATTAAGCCTGAAATTGAAGCATTTCCCATCATAAGGGAATTAAGAGATGTGTTTCCAAATGAGTTTCTCAGACTTCCACCTAAGTGTGAATTTGACTTCACAATAGAGGTTAAACCAACAATGAAACAATCTCTAAGGCACCATACATAATGACAACAACTGAATTAGTTGAGTTGAAAGCTCAATTACATGAATTATTGTCCTTGGGTTTGATTAGACCAAGTATATCACCATGGGGTGCACTGGTTATCTTCATAAAAAAGAAGGATGGGACCCTTAGACTTTGTATTGATTATCGAATGCTCAACAAGGTAACAGTGAAGAATTGGTACCCGCTACCCCTGAATTGATGATCTATTTGATCAAATGGGGGCACAAAAGTGTTTTCCAAGATTGATCTTAGATCCGGTTATCATCAACTGTGAATCAAGGATGAAGATATCCATAAAACCACTTTTAGAACAAGGTATGGGCATTATGAGTTTGATTCCGCCCTTTGGTCTAAAAAATACACCGCCACTTTCATGAACTTGATGAACAAAGTGTTTAGGGAATACTTAGACCAATTTGTACTTATCTTTCTTGATGATATATTAATATACTCCAAGAATGAGGAAGGACATGATGAACATTTAAGCATTGTGCTGGGAATTCTTAGAAAACATAAATTATATGGAAAATTATCTAAGTGTGTTTTCTATCAATATGAAGTACAATACTTAGGCCACTTATTAAGTAAAGAAGGAATCTCGATGGACCCTTCAAAGATTAGTGCCATCATGGAATGGCCAGCACCAAAGGATGTGCATGAAGTGAGAAGTTTTATGGGTCTAGCAGCTATTGTCAAAAGTTTGTAAAGGACTTCTCTAGGTTAGTAGGACCTATCACTTCTTTGCAAAAGAAGGGTAAGAAATTTGTTTGGGACAATAAGTGTGAAGAAGCCTTTAATGAGTTAAAAGGTAGACTCACAAGTGCTCGGTGTTGAAGATTCCGGATCCAAATGGGAACTTCTTAGTGGTAACCGATGCTTTCAGGGGAAGGTTTGGGTGGAGTACTACTACAAGATGGGCATGTGGTAGCTTTTGAAAGTAGGAAGTTGAGGGTGCATGAAGTAAATTACGCACCACATGATCTTGAGCTTGCTGTGATTGTTCATGCGCTACAGGTATGGAGAAACTATTTGCTAAGAAAACCTTTTGAACTTAAAATAGATCATCTTGGGCTCAAGTAAATTTTTATGCATCCGAATCTAAATGCAAGGCAGCGAAGATGGCTGGAGTTCCTAGTAAATTATGAATTTGATATAAATTACATTAAGGGAAAAGAGAATAGGGTGGCTGATGCCTTAAGTCACGAAAAAGTAAATTGCTGCTATAATTACATTAATAAAATGTTAGTGCAAATTCATAGCACCCCCAAAATGACCTATGGATCTGCTTTTCTAAGATAATGTCATTTGGTGTGAATGCACAACATTGAGCTTTCCCAAAGTGTGGGACCTTTGCAAATGGGGAAAGCTCTCCAGAGAAGGCTGGTTCCTCTTCCTAAACTACCTGCCACAAGCTATTCCAGTGCAGGCAAGCTAATCTAATCCTAATGTAAATATGCTAAGGAGAGAGAGAGAAAAGAGGGAAAAATAGATCCTACACTAAAACGGTGATACACCAGAGAAGGAAAATGCTAAACATCTATCAAAACTGCCATGGAATAAGAAGAGGTGAGCAATGGAAAGGATGGACAAGTGCATCACAAAACCAAGGATAAATTTCACACAAAAAATGTTCCAAAACTCCATGAACACAGCTCCAAAACCTGCAATGAACATTCAAACATGCACAAATACCTGCAATGAAGAGAGGCAAGAAGAAGACAAGCAAAACGAGCAAGGATGGACAAATGCATCACAAAACATGTTTTTATTGCTCCAGAAGTTTGCACAAAACATCATTTTACTGGTAAGAGGAAAAAATGCCATTACAGAGCAAGGGAGGAGGTTCAAACTCCATTTTCAACCCTAGGGAAGAAAATAAGGGAGAGGCAGAGAAGAATGATGAACAACCTTTACAAATGAGCCAAATCTGGCTTTTAACCATCAAACAAAATGAAAGAAATGTGGAAAATGTGGGAAAATCAAATTGAAAATCCAACCACTAAAAAATCCCTCCAATCTCACCTATAAAGTGATGGGATTCATGGAAAACCCATACGCCAAAGTACATTTCTCTGCAGAGCAAGAAAGAGGCCCATACTTCATTAATTTTGGTGGTTGGGCGTTTTCTACATTTTTACATGCTAGAGATGTTTTCCTATTTTTCTCCCACAAATATCCATCAAAAATAAAAATTTAACCCTCCATTGTGTAGATTATTTCAAAATCTTTCCAATGATATAAAGAACGTGAAAATCCGAGCTCGGGATCGAAAGTTATGCCCCTTTGAAGATTTAGGGCAAAAATAGCAATTTTAGGGCAAAAATCGGGTTGGCGGGCTGAAACTTGAAAATTTTCCATTTTTTGAATTTGGGAAAATGTCCCAAAATTCCTCATGCCCCACCACTCCTCTACCATGTGGCACTTTCCCTTTCCCGATGGAAACATGGGCTCAAACCTCGCTTTTCCCCTTTGATTTTTTTATCGGAAACATTCCCAAATTTTCCCCACACTCCGGTGACACGTGTCAGCTTCTAGTTGCTTAGCCACAGTGCACTTCTTTTTCTCCATTTGTTCCTCTATCTCTTTGGCAAAAAACCAAAGTTTCCTTTGTGCCTCTGACTCCCGCCACTGTCATGGACACGTGTCGCTTCCTCATTGGCCGTGGGCCTTCCGCAAATTTTCTCCATCCTCCTCCGAGGGCTGTAGGCAGAATTTTCCCTTTGCACCCTTTGCCCTCTTTGGAAAATTTTCCAACTTACCTCTCTGCCCGACCTCCGCCACCACGTGGCACCTAAAAAAAAACTCTAGGCCATAACTTTTGAAATATTTGGAGTTAGGAGGAAAATTTTACCTTTCTAGAAAGGGAAAGAAAAATCCTATCTGATGGAGCCATTTCCAGAAACTCTTGAGTGCTTGAAATGTGTGAAATTTGAATTTGAAGTACAAGGAAGGGAAGAATGAAGGCAAGTTAGCCAAAATAAGCATGGGGCTCATTTTGTATAACATAAGGTTCCATCATCTTCTTTTCATTGTCTCTCTCTTTTCCAAAATCCTTATTGATGAATTGATTCTTATTATGAATGATATCATTGATTCTCGAATTGCCAATCTTGTCGAATTTTTCTTAGGTCTACCTTCTTTAGCTTTAATGGTGAAATTTATGAACAAATTGAAGGTGTCACGATGGGATCCCCTCTCTCTCCTATTATTGCTAACTTGTTCATGGAAAACTTTGAAAATAAAGCTATTGAGTCTTCCCTTTTAAAACCAACATGGTGGAAAAGGTTTGTAGATGATACTAATGTTTACATTGGATTCATGGGATAGATAAACTCAATGATTTTCTTTCTCACCTTAATAGCATTTCTGCTTAAATTCAATTCACTATGGAGACTGAGGTCAATGATTCTATCCCTTTCCTTGATATCTTTCTTAAAAGAAAAGAAAATGACACTCTTTCCCATGGTGTATTTAGAAATAAAACACACACAGATTGTTACCTTAGGGCTGAATCACACCATCACATGTCTCAAAAAGCTAGTGTGTTAAATACACTAGCCTCTAAGGATTTGCGTATTTCCGATAACAAGCATTTTAATCATGAATTTTCCCACTTTTATAATGATTTTAAAAATAATGGTTATAATGATTATGTGATTTCTAATACATTTAAGAAATTTTTTAATCCTCATTGCTCCAATATTAATTGTCCATGCAGAGAAAAGCCTTCTTTCCCTTTATTAAGAACACCATTGATACTGATTGCTAAAATTATGAAAAAGGCATTATAACTTCATTTCTTCCTATCAACACCCTAAAAATGAACCTTAATTCTTTAAAATCTAAAATCAATAACAACCTTAATAGCGGTGTTTACATGATTAAATGTTCATGTGGTAAGCCTTATATTGGTGAAATGGCGTGATCAATTAAAAATAATATCAATGAGCATAATAGAGACATTAAATATGACCGTATTGAGCATTCTACCTTAGCAGAACATTCTCTCAATACGAAGCACTCCATAAGTATGGATTCGGTTAGTGTTATCACCTCAAAAGATAACTTTGTAAAAAGGCATCTTCATGAATCCATTGAAATCATGCACCATGATAATAACATTAATATGGATAAGGGTTGGTTTTTAAGCAATACTTGGAAACCGGTAGTTGTGGGCCTCCCTAAATATCTAATTTTCTTTAGTATTTTAAATAATTTCCTTTCCTTTCTTTTTAGTGTATATAATTATAAATTTACAAATTTCTACTTATGGTTTATTTCTTATAATTCTCTTGTTTTGGTTGTTTCTCCCCTAATGTTACCTTATGCTTTTATTTCCTAATATTTTACTTCTTCTTTGTCCTTTTAAAATTAAGTAAAAATTCTAAATAAATTTTTCTCTCCTTAGTTTTTCAAATTTTCCTTAGTTTTAGTTGTTTTAAAGTTTGTTTATATCCTTTATCTAGCCGACCTAATTTATTTACCCTTCCTATTATTATTTATTAAGAAAATTATCCTCAACAATCTTAACATATTTTTTAATTTTGTTTTTTCTATGATGATGGGTCCAAATTTGTGACCCGAAATGTTGGGCTTCAATAAATTCTTACATAGTTCAATCTAAACAAAATCTACATTATGTCGCACTATGAAAATCTCATAAAATCAAATATGCAGTTTGTCACGAGAGAGTAGGTTCTCCTTTGATGTTTTATAAGCTTATGCCCCAACTATACTTTGTTTACACAAATTGATCGATTCGGGAAGTTTTCTTGGATGGGAAAATTGATTGATGCGGAAGTTTTCTAGGATGCTTTTGATATTTTGACTTTGATAAGAAGGCCGATCGACGCGGGAATCCTTTTGTAATGATATGGGTAGCCATCCTTCAAGGGAGTAGTCTACGATTTTGATTTTATTTTATAGATAGTCGTCCTTCATGGGACCGGTCTATATTTTTTTGACATTTTTCCTTCGAGGGATTCATTTGTTTTTTTATATTAATGTTTAATAGTTTTTCTTTAAGGGATCAATCTATATTTTTGATAATGTGCATCCATATGTATGATTTTGATTTTAATTGTTAAGGGTAGGCCTAGAAGACCATTTGAGGAAGGGAAAGATGTGTGTATGAACTAAACATGTGATCCCTTAGTATGTTTTCCGTCGGTGGATAAAGGGTATATGAGAGTAATGATTATGGGGTTCCTACTTGAAAAGGAACTTTTCTATGAGGAAAATGCGATGAACAAAGCCATGGTGTTCACCTTTAAGATAATAGATATAGGAAAATAATAAAGGACTACATAATTCCAAATCATTACGGTAGTGAATGATAGGTTGGTGGTGAAATGAGATCTTTAATGTGACTAAAGTCATGAAAGTAGATGTGTTAACAATAGAAAGGCCGCAAGTGCAAGGAATTTATAGGTTATTTTTCATGTTTACCATCGAGGGAGGCTTGAAAATAGGCTCCCAACCCATACTTGTGAGTGATGACATATGGACCAATCCAGTTAGGAGAAAACTTTCCACATTTACTCTTTTCCAGAGTAGTGACATTTTGATTCTCTTTAAGGACAAGATCACCAATGTTGAAGTCATGTTCTTTGACATGTTTGTTGTATGCTTGTTTGATGCATTCTTGATAGACATGATGATTTCCAAGGGCTATTAGGTAGTGTTCATATGACAGGTTTGAGCTATGCTAGACATTCTTGACGATGATTTAATATAAATTGAATTAAATATAATTATAGAGTAACTCTTTTAATGAATGATGTATGAATGCTTTCTAAAATACGACATAAGAAAATAAGCATATAAAAATATGAAACCCTAAGAAAGAAGAGGAGATAAAGTGACATAACTAATTTCTAAGTAGTCCTGGAAGTGATTTGGATTGGTGAACAGGTTGAAACAAACTAGAAAAATTGTCGTAAATTCTTGCTAGAGGTTACGAGACTCGAGAATGTGCCGGATAGAACACGGGCCCCATAGGAGGACAAGAGTGTTTAGGTTCTGGTGTCCATTATGGGCACTAGTGTCTGTGTGAATGATCTAGATCCGGCCTCTTCGTACAAGAGGTGCTTCACTTTGATAGTCTCTGGTTGTCACTCTTATTTTTATCCTTTATTACCAAATGTACCCGTAACTCACAAAACAAGTTATCTACCTTCACATGTTCAAAAACCACATCAAATATAATAAAAAGATACAGAATATGGAGTCAAGATGACCTCGAAAGTCACCTGAAACGTGAACTTAGTACTGAACACTGCACTACATTTCAAAATCCATGTAGTTCATTATGTAAGTGTGTGTAATGATGCCCTAGGATGCCCTTGTGAAAGTTACACAATGATTGCGTGCTAGATCTAGAATGTAGCAGATGTATAGAATGTGTGGGGTGAAATAGAATAAACTTCCCCTCTTATGTTATATATGTAGAAGAATATAACCCGTGTCCCTTTAATGAGTGTGCTAGATGGATTCTTTCAATTCTTGTTGTGCATTTGGATGCAAGCTTGGGTGATAACAGATAATGCTAGTGCTTGGTCCTTTATTTTGAAAGCATAACTATGTATTTATATGATTCCATTGTTTGAATTTCATAATTGAAAATGGAAGGTTGACCTAAAGTAGTAAAAATTCATTAAAAATAGAAAGGGGTCCAAAAGGATGAGAAAAAGGTAAAAAAGTCTTGGAGCGCCTATGAGGATAGGAACACCAAAGCACTAGTGTCCCCATTTAGGCATTAGTGTTTTAGGTCATACAAAAATAAAATAGTCAGATACCAACAAGAGTGCAAGATGTATAAAGCCAATAAAAGTGTAGAATACAAAGAAACAAGCTAAATGGAGTTGTCAATTACTATTTTTCTTTCTTAGGAATCATGTAAATGCTAGCATGCTTTTAGGACCTAGAAATGTACCCAAGTGCATAGATTTTTTTACATTTTCCCCCAATTTATGTTATTGAGTGAAAACTCGATAGCAGAAAGTAGATAGAAGATGTGTACCTTATGATCCTGTAGAGACTTGAGCATTTTTGATAGCATGCTTTGAGGGAAAAGTAAAGCATGAAGTGGTCGTAATATGAAGCATGGACACTAGGAAGGAGAGGTAAACCCTAGGGGTGAAGCGTATGTGTAGTAGTATGTTGTGTTTGTTGATGTGAGTTTTTTTTTGTTGCGTATTAAGGATGATCATGTAAAAGAAGAGTGAAAAATTAGTCAAAGTTATGTATATGAGAAATCAAAGTAACATGTGTATAAGTAAGTAAATGTGAAAGTATGTAAAAGGAAAGTGTGCACCTAATATGTAAGAGAGTATGAGATAGAAAGTTGTCTTGATTTTCTTGGAGATGTTGCTAGATTTGTTGCTGAATGGTGAGGTTTTGGATGATCTTAAGCCAAGAGAGATATTTTTGGGTGATCTCATGTCGAGTGCAAGATTTTTGGGCGATATCACGCTAAGAGCAATTTTTTTGGGTGATCTCACTCTAAGTATGAGTTTTTTGGGAGATCTCACACCAAAAGAAGAGTTTTGGGGAGAGACATCTAGTTTTTCTCTCCTTCCATGAAGGTTCCCGAATA
Organism: Taxus wallichiana var. yunnanensis; assembly: GCA_018340775.1. Taxonomy (NCBI): domain Eukaryota; kingdom Viridiplantae; phylum Streptophyta; class Pinopsida; order Cupressales; family Taxaceae; genus Taxus; species Taxus wallichiana. Next base: position 998,415,489 of record CM031239.1, read on the forward strand.
AGCACCACTATAGATGGTACGTCTCGATTTATTCCGATTAATCTTGATTATCCTGAAATGTATTGATATACAAAATTTTGCTGGAGGCAAGTTCTGCATCTGTATAACTAATTTGAAAATTGTTGGAGATCTTTTTAATATGAGAAATTGACTATTTTTTCCCGAAGACATAAGCGTCCATGGGGGACATAAGCACCATGCATTATTTTCTACTATTAGGTGCTAGTGTCCTCTCTATGTGTGAGGTCCAAGTCTAATTTTGGACCATTCTGTAATTGTATTCATGTGATGATTATGTACTATGTTGATATGTACTATAGTTTTGAGCTGTTATAGGGATGGTTTTTCACCCAATAGTTGCCACCTTGTTTGGGGTGCATATTCCAAATGTATTAGAATTTGGTCCAAAGGAGAGGACCTTGATTTGATATCCATATTTGAGTGGAGATACCTGCAAGGGTTAGGGAATCTGCATGGTAGAAACCAAGACACATGAAAACAAGATAGGATAGTAATAAGAGTTAGTCGTATAAGTAGATAGCATGCGAAAGAAGAAAATATAAAAAGAAATTGTGAAAACAAGATAGACCGTGAGAGGCGGGTTTCATACATGGGACATCGTTCACAATGTCACAAGACAATCAGGGCCGAAGTGACCAAAGGCATACAATGATCACACAAAACATAGGGCATAGCCCGTAAACAATAACATACAATAACAAACAATAGCAAGAAAAATGTATTAGATAACCATGGTTATATGTAATCCTGTAAGGAAAATGATACACATGAAGCACCCGTTAGCATGTTAGAAAGATAAATAGTATGTCATAACATGTATATAGCAACGAAAAACAAGTGCTAGTAGGAAGTAGTAAATGATGAAACAATAGAACCTGTAGTGTGTGAGATTAGTAAAGGTAGATGCCCCCAAGATCCTCGAGAGATTCAAAGTGTTGAGCATCATACATCGTGTAAGGAGTTGTAATATATATGCATTCACTTCCAAATACCAAGTGAACATGCATGTGTATATGATAAAGATAATGACATACTGAGTATCTATCTAGCATATTAAGCAAAGTGCAAGATGTAAGTAAAATCAGCTAGCAAGAATAAATGCAACCAAGATATGAAAATGATGTACAAGTGTGATGATGTTATATACAAGGTGTGTAGATGAGAGGAGAAACATTTCCCCCATCGATCTCTGTATGAGATGATGTTCATTTATAAATGCTCCCTCAACAGTCAAGAATGAACCATAGAACAAGAGTGTGTCATCGGGAAATGTTGTGTGAGAGTAGATGATAGAAAATATGTATCGTGAAGAAAAAAGTGTGAAAAATATGTGATGTGAGGTTCATTGATGAAGTATCCCTCAATAGTCAAGTGTGAATCGTATCACTAGAGTGCATCATCGGGTAATGATGATATAATTTACTAGATAAATGTGTGAATTCTTGAGAAGATTAGGTATGAAGCACAAAGCATGAGAGAGTGGTACTAGAGACAACATAAAGTAATAAAAATGGGGGAAGTGTGATGCCTCCAAGTGTGTATATCAAGAGTTGTTGGCAAATAGATGTGATCATTGTAAGTAAGAATAGCAGAGTATGTATAGTGCATAAAAGGATGTATATCATATATATGAAGTAGTATGTGTACCATGAATAGAAGGATCCATAAGTAAGCATGATTAGTAAAGTGCATATGGAGTAACATAGGAGCATAGAGAGATGTAGCAAGGTGTTCCCATAGTGTATATATGAAAAAGTACTACTAGAAAGATGGATGTGAAGTGCAAAGAAAGAGTAATGTAGAGATGAGAATGTGAATAATATGGATTGAAAAATATTGATTAGAATATATGACTATGAGGGGGGAGGGTTTTATGCCCCTAAGTGTGCAAGTGATGGAGATCTATGGTGGAGTTTTAAATGTGTCATAAGAAAATATATGGTTGCCACAATGGTAGGTAGGAGCAAGGGTATGACCAGTATCATATTGTGGATTGATAGGAGGAAGTTTAAAGAGGTTAGTTATCACAGGGTGAATTGGTTGGTCTTGCTTTATTGGTGGTTGCTTATTTAGAATGGATAATGTTGTAAAGGACTTAATAGGAGGAGAGGGTGGAGGAAGGATTTTTAAAGGTGGTATGACATTAGGTTGGATAGGTGGCTCTTGAATGACTGAAGAAGGAACATTAGTAATGATGGAATGATGCTCACTAGACATAGAGGGATCTGATTTGGGAGCCCAATGAGATTTAGAAATTGGAGATGAGCATGTAGCAGAATGTTGTGTAGCAAATGAAATAAAACCCTGATGCTCAAGGTGCTTAATTCTTTGTTTTAAAGCATATCAATCATTTTCATGATGTCCATTAATTTTGTGATAATTGCAAAGTGGGAGTCCTTTGTATTTTACAAGCCGATAGTAGTTGGAAAATTAATCAATTGGTTATTTAGGATCTCAGGAATAATATCATGTTACTTTGCATTTAGATCAAACTTGAGAGGTTTGGGTAGTTGTAATACTTGGGGTTCACTTATATGAGCACATGTAGTAGAGATAGTATTAGAATGAAGTGTGTTGAGCTGCTGAAATACAACTTAAGTATGAAGGTGCAGAAGGATTGGGTGCGTAGACATAGGACATGCAGAAGTATAGAAAAATAGGGCACGCCTAGAATAGTTTGAAATCAAGACTTAGTCATTTTGCATAATGGGGCTAATTTTGGATGTGGAGTGTAGAACACGTCTTCTAGGAGACTTGAAGACCACACAAAGGCTATTTTGGATAAGTGGAAGAACAAGCACCATGCATAGCTTTGAAGCTATTAATAGGATTAAACAACAGTTATTCTAGTAGATAATCTATTATTAGCGAGCTTGCATGATTTTGTATTCTCATGTAAGGGTGCATGGGTGATGAAGGGAAAGTCCCCACGCCTATAACTATGTATTGATTTGTATGGTTTATGCAGTTCTATGTTATTGTAGTGTTATGTTGCGAATTTGTTGGTGTGCTTGACTATGGAGACTATGTTATGTATGTATGAAGCTTCTGGTTTTACAGTATTAATATAATGGATCTTATTGGCTGGAAATTAGTTTTGGATGTAACTGAACATGGATCTTGCATGGTAAATCTGATTATAGTAATTTTTTAGTTAATATTTCATATGGTTAAGTTCTAGATCTAGTTTATGCATTGTGGAATGTCTTCGATTTTCTGTTATGGATATGAAATATACATTCAATCATGCTAAAATCTTGAACAAGATTCTCTAAAGAGGGACCTGGTACCCTTGCGCACTTTAGGTGAGTGCTCAGTTCAGGTTGAGTGATGTTCCAGCACACCTTGGGTTGTTGGTGGTAAAAACTAGGCTACATCATTGGTTCCATTATTGGGACCTCTTTTTCAATTGGTTTTTAGGATGTTGCATGATAAAGACATACCAATTGACTCTAGCTAGTATTGAAGATTGGTTAGACAATCTAGAAGAAGAGCATGCTCACGCAGATTTAACACTTGACCTAAGTTTAATGCACACGCATGGGTCGAATAGAATCTATATGATGCATTATATGAGACTTTATTTGCCATATTTCCTATAGAGCTATATGAGTGGTTGGTTGCTTATGCTACTAAGAGGAATTTGAGGTTTCACATAGTTGTTTGGATGCAGGAAGAATTCTAGGCCTTGTATGATTCGGATCTGATTTATACATATGCTATGGATATTCGGTTTCGTTGTGTTTTGAATAGCTATATTCTTTAATACACAGATTTCTACTTACTCTTGTCCATAGGTTGCTGAATTCTAGTTCTTGTACAAACCCAGGGGATCGTATCTACGCGGTATTCCGCCTGACAATTAAGATCTTGATCATGATCGTGGATTTGAAAGAGAATCCTATGGCTAATCTAAACCCCACAACGCTTACGAGGTGGAAGAGAAGGTGTGGTGAAATATGGAAGACCTAGCGATAGAGAGACATAGAGAAGAAATGTGGCTTAAGTTTAATAAAGCAAGAAAGAGGGACTTGGAGAAGCAACAAGAGATCACAAAAGAATGGTGTTGCAGAGGGAGATGACTCATGAAGGATTTGGAGCTCACGTAGAGGACATGGAGCTAGAGCATCTGAAACTCCCCCATTTAGGAAAGCATTGTGAGAGAACTGCTCCAGAGTGCAAGGCAAGTCAATTTGCAACTACATTGTAGGGGTACACACATAGTTGGTACATAAAGTTTGACCCCGACTAGAATTGTGTAGATTATACCGTGTTGTGGGATGCTTTCTTGAAAGAGTTTTATATTCTTGAATTTTATCGAGAAGAGCATCAACGCGTTGAAGGATATTAAGTAAGGCACTACCGAGATTTTTCAGAGTATAATGCCCGATTCAAGGCCCTTTTTCCAAATTATTTTATGATATAAACGCGATCCAAAATAATCAATGGTTTGTTGGACCATAGTTCAAGTCGATTCCCATTTTTGCAACACACGATAAGAAATAACGTGTCATGTTACTACAATATTTACAGGTCTACTACTCATGATACAGAGGATTGTAGTTTGATTGATCATATTCATGATGTCATTAATATTGGCATATGACAGACCGACATTACAAATAACTCTAAGGAGAAAGGTGGGCATCATGATCATGATCACAATGAAGGGCGTTCGGAAGGAGGACATGGTAGAGGTCGAGGATACCATGGAGGATTCAGAGGTTGAGGTTTTGGAGGTGGAAGAAGTGATTTCCCTTATGGAACTTGTTACATGTGTGGATCCCCTTATCACTATAGTCACAAATTACCTCAGAACATTGTTTTTTATTTTTGTGGAAATAATTACAACTATGAAGAATGCTTGAACTTGTATGAACACTTGAGTAAGAAGCATAAGAAAAACAAGGGCATGGGAATGGTTAGAGTATAGTGCGTTGTGGAATATTAGTGGATGTAAAAGTTAGCACCCGATCCTTAGTTGGTACATGTGAAGATCATTACATGCGTTGAGGGCTGTGCACCGAGAGAAGTTCCAAAACCGAAGCCTTCCATTACTAAGGAAGAGGTACTACATGTAAATTATCTAGACCCTTAGCACGAGAAGGAGGTTTATAAGATGTTGTGACAAGATAACGTTATTCCTTTATTAGGGAACTAGTTAAAATGAAACACTCGCATGCTAGGATTGAACATAAAAAGGTAGATTTTGTATGTTAACCTCCCTCCTCATAGTTTGGATTATGACAAGGAGATTATTATGAATGTTGTTGTTGATGGCTGGATTTATAGTAACATTCCAATTGATACTGAGAACGGAAGTGAATGTACTCACTTTGATGCGTGGGTTCGATGGATGGGACCACCATTTCAGCCATCTTTAAATGTGATGTTTATGTCAAACAAAAATAAATCCATGCTTATTGGAGTTTTAAAGGATGTTAGTAGTACTATTCAAGGGGCCAAGTTCACCTGGGAATTTAAGGTCTTGGCACGTGCGAAGTAGATATTTTTCAAGCCTTACTTGGGCACCCTTGGTGTTATGCAAACAACATTGATCTGTGCTTCAACAAGGGATATATAAGTTTTGAGAACAAGGAAGAGTGCATCATCATCCCCTTAACATATGGGAAATATGCACCCTATGTAGAGCCCTTAAGTGAAGAAGATTTAAACATAATTTATGTGCACACCATTAGAGATACGAAATTTCTTGAGCCATCAAAGGAAGGAGTTCTCCAGTGGGATGATGCATATTCCATGAGTGATACTACAAGTGCTGCATGTGGCTACTGGGCACATGTCACTTATGAAATGGTTGGGCGTGAAGTGAGAAGTGTAGCTATGTGTGTAAGCAAGCCATCTTTGTATCGGTGGTTGGACAACATCCAGATACCAAGGTACACTAGTGAAGAGACTTCAAAAGTATTCCCGCTTTATGGAAGTTTAGTGGGAATATCAAGTGGAAAGAAGGAATATGTTAGCACATAATTTATGTGGGAAAACAATGTGCTTTGGTGGATGGTTCACGGGGATAATCTTTGGAGTGGAGAGAAGTGAGGATCACTTTATCTACTAGATTTACGGGATCAACGCGCCTACATAGATATGTGCATTTCATAGTAATGATCATGTACAACACCATGTTGATGTAGTGTGAGAGACTTTTGATAGAGGGGCAGGAAGCTTTACCACCTTCGCCGTGGATGCACAATATCTATTTAATCTTACGGGGTTATGCGCACATACGGTATATCTATGCATAATTGAATAAGGAGACTGGAAATTGGAAATAACTTACTACATGTATGATTCGGACCTTTGACTTTTTTCCACTAAACCTCCAGTGAATGAGGCATTATAGGTAATGAAGTGCTTGATTATGGGAGATAGTGCAAAGGTTGAGGAACTTATTTAGGATTTACTAGGCAAGTTAGACACTCGGAGGTGCGTTTTAAAGAAAAGGACAAAATAGATGTAGAACAGATTAGGCGTGCCTACCTATAAAGAGAAAAGGTAATATGGTCTATATATTTGATGATAAAGAGGTGGAGAACCTAGATATTAAGCACACAAAGAGTGTGCACGAGGTCTGGACAATGCAAATGAGAAGGTGTGTGCCTACCATAAACCTATGAAGACCAAGAAAGTAAACATTGGAATGGATGTTGAACCTAAGGAGGCCATCATTAGAGATTATTGGTCTAACTTTGAAGTTGCTAAGTTAATTGAGTTGTATGATTTCCACAATTTTTTCCCTATAGGCTATCATGAATTGAAAGGGGTACATGAATCTTTGGGTAAAATGAGAATCAAGTGAAGGAAGGTGTATGCCCAGTTTGGAAGATGCCTTATAAGATGAACCCTAACTTGTGCATTAAAGTGAAAGAATAAATTGACAAAATGTTGAATTTCGATATCATTGAGCCCATCAAGGAATCGAATGGGTGAGCCCTATGGTTATCAATATCAAGAAGGATGGGAGAATCATAATTTGTGTGGATTACATGGAGTTGAATGCTACATGTGTAATAGATCCCTTTCCCACACCATTTACTAAGGAAATCTTGGAAGGCATTGCAGGGTGTGAGATTTACTCCTTCACTAATGGTTTTTCTAGGTATCATTAGGTAATGATAACTAAAGAGGATAAAGAGAAAACATCTCTCACCACTGAGTGGGTAAGTTTTGCATACATGGTTATACCCTTTGGATTAAAGAACGAGCCTTATTGATCGTGAGAACGCTTGGAAAAAGCACACAAGAAGTCTGCATTGGGAATCGGAGTCATATTAAAAGGCAAAAATAAATAGAGAGAACACACGTGCGGGGTAGAAGCTCGGCTTTGGGACTTAGCCATTTTTCGCTCATGAGGGTCTATTTTTAGAGATGGCGTGCAAAGCACACAAACAAGGCAGAGACGTTCGCACCACACATTGGCTATTTTTGGAGGACTAGATACAAAGCACTTTACATGGACACAAAGCTGAAAAAGGATCTCTCTTGTCATTTAACTATCAATAGTCTATTGTTAGTGCACTTGCATGTGTGGCTAGTTTTGTAACGGTGCATGGCTAATAATAACATGTGACCTATTTTGGGAACTGATAAGCAGTGAAGGGCAAGTCCCCACCCTTATAAGTATGTAGTAAACTATGTAATAGAGAGATCGACATATACAAAGATATGCATACATAATGAGATTATGCTGCTAAATTTGTTACGTGCATGCTATTGTTATTATAATGAAGCTTCTGTATACTTATTGCATTTAATATGATGGAGGATATTGGCTGAATCTAAGTGTTAGTTCTGTGTGTATCTGAATCTAGTATGTCTTTGATCTCATCATGGTTAATAATTAGTTATGTTCTCCCTTAGAGATAGATCTAGTATGCTCTGTAGAATGATGTGTTAGTAATGGAACTATATATGTTAAGTCTTCATCATGCTAACATCTTGCAACAACAACCCTAAAGAGGGACTGGTACCTTTGCGTGCTTTGGGTGAGCACTTAGTCTAGGTTGAGTGATGTGCTAGTGCATCTAGGGTCTTATTGGATTTGTATCACTGAATTATAGGTTACATCATTGGTTCTGTTTTTGGGACCTCTTTTTCGATTATTTTCAGGATGGTTATGCAATGACCTTAGTAAGTGTTGAATAATGTATACATGATATGGAAGAAGAATACGCATGGTTATTTAGCACTGGATCTAAGTTTAACGCATACATGTGGGTGGAACAAAATCTGTATGACAATTTATATGAGAGCTTTTTCATTATCTTTCTAGTAGAATTATACGAGTGGTTGATTGCTTATGCATCTAAGTGGAATTGGAGGTATCACGCACTTGTCTGGATGTAGGAAGAATTCCAAGCCCTTTATGATGTTGATCTGATTTGGACTCAAGCTGTGGATACATGGTTTCATGGTGTCTTGAACAGTTATATCTTGGAATACTCAATTTCCAGGTTATTCGTGTTTAGAAGTAGTGAATTCCGTTTTTACGATATCCAAGGGAGCTTACCTACAAGGCATTCATCTCGCGATCAAGATCCTGATGGTAACTTTGAATCTGGAGAGTAAACTAATGGCTAACTAAACCTCACCATGTCAGGGGTAGGATCAAGGTTTGGTGAAAGATGACTGACCTAGCAACAAAAAAGGTAGAGAGAGGAAAGGGAACTTAAGTATAATGAGGCGTACGTGAGGGAGATTGAGAAGCAACGCAACATTCTTTGAAAGTATGGAATTGAGGAGAGAGATAGCTCGTGAAGGATTTGAGGCTCATGTAGAAGACGTGGAGCAAGCACATCAGGAACTCCCTCATCTTGGGAAGCATGATAGGGATCCTTCCTCGACCTCATGTAGAAGTGCGCCAACAGAGACAACCTGGGCCATGGGCGTGCATCTAAATCCACCTGGTAACCTTGCCCTTGCATTTGGTTTTTCATCATCTAGTACAACAAGTAGTCAACAAGCTAGTTCAAGTAGTGGGAGAGTAGGAGTGAGTCTTATAAGAGGCACAACAATGGCAAGACAAATGGCTTCATTGTTAAATATGAGTACCTTTTCAGGTGTATCATCCACACATAATACAAGTGCTCCAATTTTGGATTAACTTCTGGGAGTAGTAACGCTTCGCAGACTATCGAGGTACAATTCAGTTCTACTATTGGGACATAGGGAAGTACATCTTCTGGTCCAACACCAACTATAGGTTCAAGATCAGGAGGCATATGTAGCTCTGGTTTAGGTGGATTTGGAGGTTCTAGAGGTAGGGGAAACACAGGAGGTTCTGGATCAGGTGGGAAAGGTCCGCACCAACCCCAAAATATTTACATGGAAATGTCTCTTCATCTTCAGAGTATAGGGGCATAGAAGATGTTGTTGAACATGTGCATATGTGTGAAATATTGTGGCGTGCAAAAGGAATCACAACTTCTAAGTGTAGTTCAAGCCAATTTACTACTACGTTACAGGGTGCGTACACACGGTGGTACAAAAAGTTTGACCGACGATCAGGACTTACGTAGATTATCTGACTTTAAAGGATGCATTCCTTAAGGAGTTTCATATCCCCGAGTTTGAGCGAGAAGAGTGTAAGTGCGCTCGAGGATATTAAGCAAGGCACTACTGAAAGTGTTAGGGAGTATGATGCATGGTTTAAAATGTTGTTATCAAATATTTCTTATGACATACACGTAATCCAACATGCACAATGGTTCGTTGGGGGCTTGATTACCCCTTTTAGGAGGGAATTATCACACAAGACATACACTAATCATGTGAAGCACTTGAAGTAGCCTTGCACACTGAGGTAGTTGGGAGCATAGATCTTTGGGGTGAGCCCATTTTTAGAAGCACAAATAATAAGTAATGGCAAAAATAGTTGGAGAAACTATCAGAAATTCAACACATGAACATGCATAGGGATTTGGTGCACATATTGTGAGTATAAGGTCACACAAATGATAGTTTCCCTTGCAGAGAATAGCACACTCGTTGCTTATGGATTGTGAAATATGCCATTTAAACCATGATTCTAGATGCTACCCTTTATTACAACATGCGATAAGGAATAATGTTTCAAGCTACTATAAAATCTATAGGTCCACGACTCATGACACAAAGGACTACCGGCTGATCGGATAGTTCCATGATGCTATAGATATTGGTGTATGATAGACATGAGTTTTAGATAAGGGAAAGAATGAGCATCAGGACCGGGATCACAATCAGGTGCACTATGATCAGAATGAAGGGTGTTTTGAAGGCAATTATGGTAAAGGTCGAGGATACCATGGTGGATTCGGAGGACAAGGCCATGGTAGTGGAAGAAGTGAGTTTCCTCACAGAACATGTTATACATGCAGATCTCTTGACCACTACAAGCACGAATGTCCTCAAAATATTACATGTTATTTCTGCGGAAATAACCATAGCTATGAAGAATGCCTAGACTTATATGAGCATCTGAGTAGGCAACATTAACAAGAAAACAAAGGTGCATGGATGGTTAGGATACAACACGTTGTTGAAAGTCAATGGATGCCTAAGTTAGAGGAGGAATCAGGGGCACTACAAGTGAAGATCACGACCCGTGCTGAGGTGACACATGCCAGAGAAGCATTAAAGAGAAACCTACCATCACTAAAGAAGAATGTCTTCATGCATGGTAATCAGATCCTACCTATCAGAAGGAGGTTTATTAGGAAACCATGAAAGTTCTAAGGAAACTTTAGGGTGAGATAAAATACTTAAAGGATCAAAATAAAGCATCAGAGGTGGTCCAAACTGATATAGATGACTTAAGAGAAGTGTGCAAAATGTTGCGTAAGGAAAACATCATTCCACTATTAGGGAGTTGGTTAAAAGTAAACACTCCGAACGTAAGTACGAGACTGGACATAAAATCCTACATGTGAAACTTCCCCTCATAGCCTGGATTATGACAAGGAAATCACTCTAAATGCTGTTGTGGATGGGTGGCTATTGAGTAATATATTGATTGATACAGGCACAAAAGTTAATGTTCTTACCTTAGATGCATGGGTACAAATGGGAAGACCCCCATTGCATCCATCCTCTAATGTATTATTCATGGCTAATTGGACTAAGGAAACTCCCATAAGAGTTTTGAAAGATGCATCCATTACCATACAAGGAGCCAAGTTCATTGGAGACTTTGAAGTTTTAGCGTTGGCAGAGTCAGATAGCTTCCCATCTCTATTGGGGCATCCTTGGTGCTATGCAAATAATGTTGATCTTCGGTTCAACAAGGGCTACATCAGTTTTGAAAACAAAGAGGAAAGAGTTATTATCCCTTTAACAGATGGAAAACATGTGCCCTATGTTGAACCCTTAAGTGAAGAAGATCTAAATAGGATTTATGTACATGCCATCCGAGATCTAGAGATGATTGAACCAACCAAAGAAGGACTAATTCAGTGGGAGGATGCATGACTACTACTACAAGTGTTGCTTGAGATAATTGGGCTCACAACACTTACAAGTTGGTAGGGCATGAAGTAAAGAGCATCCTACAACTCGGTAACAAATTGGTACCTTGTTACACAGAGAAGGGGATCCCATGGTATTCCTATGCGCCATGGAAGAAGCAGTGGATAGACCCACGAAAGAAGAAATATGCTTGCATATACACTACGCTTGGACAACACACTTTGGTGGGTGGTCCACAAGGATAATCTTGTCGGATGGAATGAAATTGGGATTGTTCTTACTACTAGGTTCTTTAGGATCAATACACCTATAAAAATCTATATTTATCACAAGTAATCATTCTACATTCGGCACCACATTCGAAGTGTGAGAGAATCGGACAGAAGGGTAGGACTTTTACCACCTTCACTATGGGTGCACTGGTTTTATTCCACCTTACAAGGTTGCTCATGTGCTTGGTATGTATATGCAGAAATCCATAGAGAAACTGGAAATTGGTAGAATTTAATTACAGGAATGGCCCAGACATTTGAATTCTTCTCTACAAAGCCTCCAGTAGAAGAAGCATTGAAATTTATCAAGCACTTAACTATGGGGGATAGTGTCAAGGCTGAAGAACTCCTTCATGAGTTATTAGATAAAGAAGACTCAGGAGCACATCTTGATGAATCGAGGCTGATGCAACATTGCTTCAATGCGCGTGCCTTGAGAAAGAGAAAGGAAAAATGGTATAAATAGTGAATGATGAAGAAGTATATAATTTGGATGTAAGCCATTCAACAGGGAGGCATGAGGTATTGGAAAGTGTAGATAAGACCACATGCGCCTATCATGAACCTATGAAGACAAAGCAGGTGAATATTGGAACAAATACTGAGCCTAAGGAAGCCATAATCGAGACTATTGGTCGAGGCTCGACATGGAAAAAATCATAGAGTTACTAAGGGATTACCATGACTTATTTCCTAGGGGTACCATGAACTTAAAGGCGTGCATGAATTGTTAGGGGAGATGAAGATAAATCTTAAAGAGGGTGTGTGCCCAGTTAGAAAAAGATCCTACAGGATGAACCCCAGCTTGTGCAAAAAGGTCAAAGAAGAGATTGATAACATGTTGAAATCTTGAATTATCAAGCCCCTTAACGAGTCAGAATGGGTTAGTCCAATGGTGATCAGTATCAAGAAGGATGGATGGATCAAAATATGCATGGACTATAGGGAGCTCAATGATGCATGTGTAATTGATCCATTCCCTATGTCATTCATTGAGGAAATACTAGGAGTTGTAGGGCATGAAATATATTCATTTATAGATGGGTTCTCTGGGTATCATCAGGTTAGGATTGCCCAGGAGGATCAAGAAAAGACTACATTTACTACTGAATGGGGTAGCTTCACCTATACTATAATGCCCTTCAGTCTGAAAAATGTGCCTACTATATTTTTCGCACATAGTTGTCCAAGCATTCAAGGAATTCATTCACAAATTCTTACAAGTATATTTAGATGATTGGATGGTGTATGGATTAGTTAAGGATCATTGTGATAATTTGTGCTTAATGTTTGAATGGTGTAGATAGTTGAGTATCTCTTTGAACATCAAGAAGTGCATATTTGCTACACCATTTGGGATACTTTTAGGACACATAATCTGTAAGGAGGGTTTGTTGGTTGATCCAAAGAAAGGTTACAGTCATTATAGGCCTAAGGGAGCCTACCGATTAAAGTGAGGTGCGGAGTTTTGGGTCATACAGGATATTACAGAAAGTTTATCAAAGTCTATGCCAAAGTTTCCATACCATTAGAAGAGTTACTGAAAGGGAAAGGTACATTCTACTAGGGAGAACAACAATAACACGCATTCAAGACATTGAAGGAGAAACTTACTACTGCACCTATTCTACATTTTCCTTTGTGAGACAAACCATTTCATGTACATGTTGACACCTCTAGCATGGCCATTAGCACGATGTTGGCTGAACTGGAGAAGGTATTGTAGATCATCCTATCTATTTTTATAGTAGAAAGATGACTCATGTAGAACAGAATTACACAACTACAGAGTGCAAAGATTTTTTAATGATCTATGCGCTGCATAAATTTTGCTAATACCTACTAGCTACACCATTCGTATTTTATACAGATCACATGGCATTGAATTATTTGGTAAATAAAAATATTTTACAAGGGCACATATGTCGATGGGTGCTGTTATTTCAAGAATTTGATTTCACAGTTGTGGTAAAACTAGGAAAAAGTAATTTTGGACCAAACCATCTATCAAGAATAAAGTTAGGAGATGAAGCACAAGTAATTGAAGATATCATGCCAGATGCATAGTTATATAGGTTACAACATGCACCATCAGAACTAGAGGACATTGTTTTCTTTATGAACAGAGATGGCACCAGAAGGAATAAAATCCTTGGAGAAGAAACGACTTGCTATATGTGCCACACCTTATATGTTAATCAGTGGTGACTTGTACAAATTGGGTTGAGATGAAGTATTACGTCGTTGTGTATTAGAACATGAGCGCACGAGTAGTATGGAAGAAGCTCATGGTGGAATTGCAGGTGGCCACTATGGGTGATGCCACAATGCACAAGATTCTACTCATTGGATTATGGTGGGAGACCCTCTATAAAGACTATAAGGAATATTGTAAGGCATGTTATCATTGTCAACAACTTGGAAAACTAGGTCAATGAGATGAAATGCCTCTGAGACCTATTACTAGCATAAAACCATTTGAGAAATGGGCTATAGATTTTGTGGGTCCTATTTCACCGATTACGTAATGGATCACACTACATCATAACTTGCATGATTATCTAAAAAGGTGGGAAAAAAGACCTACAAAGGATTGTACAAACCGGCTATGTGGAGCTCTGGTTCCTATGGGAAAATATTATTACAAGGTATGGATGTCCTTTAAGTTTGACTAGTGATAGGGGAACACATTTTCTTAATGAGACAATCAGAATTTTATTGGATGAGTTCATGATTGCACACCATAAGACTACACCCTATCATCCTCAGAAAATGGAACTGTTGAAGCTTTCAATAAAATTTTTAGCCAGACATTGACAAAAATATGTGATGTTGGAAGAAAGGATTAGGATGATAAAGTCTCTACAATACTTTGGGCATATCGAACAACATATAAAAGGTTGAACAAATCCACACCATTCTAGTTAGTGTTTGGCGCATAATCCATTCTTACTATGGAATTTATGTTACCTTCTTTACATATTGCACATCTTTGGAGGTCTAGCTAATGAGCAAGCTTAGAATAATGGATTGAAAAGATAATTCAATTTGGATGAGTGATGATCCATAGCATGTTGGAGTCAAAACCAATAAAAGGCCATAAAAAGAGCATGGCATGACAGAAACATAAGGGACAAGAAGTTTGAGATTAGAGAAATGGTCCTTCTCTATGACTCTAATTTTTTGTGCCATCCAGGAAAACTTAAGGTAAATTGGTTGGGGCCGTATGTTATCACTTACATCCTTGAAACAGGTGCGTTTTGGTTAGAAGACCTTGATGGAACACGACTACCTAGTTACTTCAACGGGAGTAGGCTGAAGCCCTACTATAAATAAGTATTCTTGGTGTTTGTAATAAGGTAGTATTTCCATTTAGATTAGGTTTTCAATTATGTATTTCCTTAATGTGTTTCCTTCCTTGTTGCTATGCTTTGTGAATTTAGTTGGTGTGTTGTGTAATAAACGCACTTGCGCACATGAAGCTAATTACTATATGAAGCTTGTTTATGTGTAGAGGACTACACATACTTTTAGTGTGGGGTGGATTGTTGGTATCTAGGTACAAGATTGTGGGAATTGAAAGGTGAAAAGAATAAACTACTATGGGTGCTTTTCAAGCCAAAGGATTGCTTCTAAAAAGTGACCAAAGATGGAGATGAATGAAGGGACAATATAACGTGAGGTAAGTAGGGGCCATAATAACTACCAGTGGAAGGTGCAGTGATAAGGTACTCGGGTGCAAGGAAGCACGCTAAAGAGAAGTATGTAACCAGAGGGTAGGAAGGCACACTAGAAGGTTATAGCTAGGGCGTGAAGATGTACCATGTGGAAAGAATTTTTTTCAATCAATGAGAGGATATTTGGTAGGTGAAGGAGCAATAAATGCATCAAAATTTTGAAAATCTATATAAGGATGGGATGTGAGTTCATTTTTATTGTTGTGATTAAGAGTATTTGAAAAAGAGCTAAGTGTGAAGAGCCGAGTGATCAAATTAAGGTGTGAAAGGTGTGTAACCAGTCGTGATGAAGAGATATGTGTGCAAAAAGAGCTTACGTCCCGGTGGTGAAGGGTTTGAGCGAAGCAAGGTGACAGAGAGGAACTAGGGCATGTGATTTCACCTAGGGAATGTTGAATCGAGCTAGGATTTTTATTCGCACATTGTAGAATTCAAGAGGCGAGTATCTATAAAGGATTGCAAGGTAGAAATGGCACCCAAGAAAGCAACAGAAGCGAGGAGTGAAGGGAAAGAAGAAGGTGGTCATAGAAGAAGAGGACATGGCTCCCGAAATAATTTTTTCGAAATGCAATATCCAGAGGGGGTTATCATAGGCCGGAGTGGGATTCTCATGTAAGGAGAAGCAAGGTGAGTGAGTACAACCACCGTACCACAAAGAATAATAAGGAGCTTGATGCCTTGCTGAACACAAACACAAATAAATGCACAGCGGAAGACATGATGGTGTATAACGATGTCAAGTGAGAATCTCTTGAAGAAGATTAGAGTTTACCAACTATATGAAATCCCTTACTTTGGGAAATATGATCCCTTATACCAGTGGCTCATGAGCAGAGTGTATGAAGATTTTTCTACTTTGTAGGACGCAGAGCCAGAATCTCAGCCATGCTAATCTCCACGGTAACAAGATTGAAGGGCACATGAGAAGATTTGAAAGATGATTTAACAGACAAGGCCACAATCTTGGAGACCAGAAAGGAGATGGGGTACACAAAGGGTCCGTGTGACATGGACATAGATAAATTGAAGAAGTATCCAATTGTGTAAGCAGTCGCACATCTTGTTATGAAGCTAAATGACCAAGAAAGGTGGTCACAAGTGAACACCATGTGGCTGCACGTTGCTAAAAATATGTCCAAGGGGTGGTCTACAAAATTTCACGTTACATTGTAGAAACTATCATTGAGGAAGCATGCATAGGAGGAAAGATCAGCTTTGGAGTTGTTATATTATCACTGGTGTTCATGGAGATTGGAGTACCTAATTGATCAAAAGAGAAGATATGGGAGTACCCCATGGAGCACAAGTCACCTATAAAACACTTCAAAAAGTACTTATGTGAAGGATCCATGATAGAAAAGGTCAAGCAAAGGGCTGAGAAATCGTACGATAGGCTCCGTGTAGCCTTTGAATAAGAATGGCATATCCCCAAGGACTTGCCTTCAGTGGTTGGAAAGGTATTTCACTTTGTTGTATACTAGCAATTTTACATAGTACGGTTCACCATGAGGGATGGAGCATGGAGCCCTTGGTGTAAGTTACCATATGCCTTCACAACAATGTACTTCCATATGTCATACACACGTGTTCTCAGATGCATGGTGCCTAACGTTCAATGCGGAAAAGGTAGATTGTGACTACCACACGCTAAGGAATAAATATGTGTATCCAAGATGGGGTGCATATATTGAAAGGATCATTTTAGATGTATTGAGCATTAAACCAGTAAGTTTGGTTGTGGGAGATGTTGGAGTAGCACTAGTGTACCTTCAATTGAAGCCCAAGTTGGAGAATAACAAGTATGTGGAAGATGAGTTCGCACTTCCAGAACCACCAAAGGGTAAGCATACCATGGATAACATTCATTGCCTAAGCCCACATAGACAATTAAGGTAAAGGATGAGGATGATGAGCGAAAAGATAGTGGTGGTTTGGAACATAAATGCAGAAGACATCCTACGAATAAGGATAAAGCTAAGCGCGAAACTACACCACCTCAGCCCACAAGAGGGGGATGATGAGGACTTGGATACGTATCAAGGAGAGCACACATTTAAGAGAGTGTCTGGGAGAACAAGGACTCAAGGTGATACTCTACAAGCGGTGCGTAAATCACCCAAACTCTCTCCATAGAAGGAGACAAATACAAAAAGGATAAGGAAAATAAAATTGAATGAGGAGGCGGAAGAGTCAGAGGAAAGCCTTCCTAGTTCTCCTATGCCTCTAGAGAACGTAAAAGAACAAAAAGATGAAGAAATGAAGGAAGGAGAAGAGGAGGAAAAGGGAATAGATGAGAAAGCTACAAAGATTGCTCAGGACATGGAGACACAAGTCCCAAATTTGGAAGCTCAAGTTCCTAAACATCCTAGGTTAATAAGAACAAGTGGGGAGCACATTCCACCGGCCATGGGTTATGTGGAGGACATAGGTAAAATTTTCCACACCCATTTCAGAGCACACTAATGAAAAAGTAATTAAATGGCTGGAAATTAATGGATGAAGATATGGCTATAGTGCACAAGAAAAGATTATCATGGTCCATGCACACACGCACATGGATGAACCAGATTTTGATGTGTGTGAGGATTCATGCATATTGATGACATTGAAAAAGATGCCTCAAGCTAGACACATGATGGTAAATCCTACTGTCATGTCGGATGAACAGTGAGCAATGAATTAGTGAAAGTCTCAATAGAGGTGGTGAGGCGGAATATGGACAAGGATGCCACAATTAGGGCGCGCAGGAAAGAGATTAAAACAAAGGATGGGGAAATAGCATGCCTAACATAGGAAAGAGACTTAGCGTAGAATAACTCTATATTTATCAGCATCACAGAGGAAATTGGTGATAATGTCATAAGAGCTAGGCCACACTTAGAGCCAAAGGTACCAAAGATGTTTCCTTCAGCGATACACTATGTAGGAAATTTGGTGGACCTAGTGCTTGAAGATGAACCTCTGCGCATGCAGTGATAAAAGATCCAATGCAAGATGTAGAAAGGGAGAAGGATTCAAGTGATGCGAAGATTGCATCATATGAAGGACTACTGCAAGTGTTGCAAGAAGAACTGAAGAAAGTAAACCAAACCTTGAACATCTGCACAGCTCCAGAGGCGCTCATCAACATAAAAACTCTAGAGGAGAACAATGAGGTCCAGAAAGTGATGAAGGACAAAACATTGGGCTGTGCAGAAATATTATCAATGGTTAAATAGAAGCATGAGGCCCTAGCAGATAGCCCAAGAACCACACAAGAATTAGTTGGAAGATCTTGGGAAACTCATTGCGTAGAAGATGGATTTACTAGAGGGAAGGATGATTGTAATGTCTAGCATTGTGTTGGTCTTACAGAATGAGAAAGGAGAGATTGTGAAAGATGAACTAGATTCCATTGTTGTGGACCTTCTAGAAAAAGTAGAGGAAGCACTCACTGAGTGGTAAACCTTAGAGGCAAAAATAAAATAGGAATATCTTGAATTAGTTGTTCGGGTTGTAAAAGAAGAGACTACAAATTAAAAACATTCTTTCATTTATCAAAATTCTTTCCATTCTTCTATTCTTTGATTCATTTTGAAGATGACCATTGTCGGGGTGACAATGAAATTAGTGTGGGGTAATGTTGATCAAAGAACACTTGACACAAATCAAACAAAAAGTTCGTGTGGGAAATCAGGTCATATTCAAAGGCACGAATGGATAGGGAGAACATGTATGAGGGGCAAAAGTTTAGCTTTCAGGACTTAGTTGTTTTTTCGCTCATGAGGGTCTATTTTTAGAGATGGCGTGCAAAGCACACAAATGAGGAAGAGATGTGCACGCCACGCATTAGATATTTTTAGATGAATGGATACAAAGCACTTTGCATGGACAAAATATGGAAATAGATCTACTACTATTAGTTAACTACTAGTAGTCTATTATTAGCGCACTTGCATGTGTGGCTAGTTTTGTAATGACACATGGCTAATAATAGCATCCAACCTATTTTTGGAACTGATAAGTGGTGAAGGGCAAGTCCCCACCCTTATAAGTATGTAGTAAACTGTGTAATAGAGAGATTGACATATACAGAGATATGCATACATAGTGAGATTATGTTGTTGAATCTGTTAGGTGCATGCTACTATTATTGTAATGAAGCTTCTATATACTTATTGCATTTAATATGATGGAGGATATTGGCTGAATCTAAGTGTTAGTTCTATGTGTATCTGAATCTAGTATGTCTTTGATCTCATCATGGTTAATAATTAGTTTTGTTCTCCCTTAGAGATAGATCTGGTATGCTTTGTAGAATGATGTGTTAGTAATGGAAATGTATATGTTAAGTCTTCATCATGCTAACATCTTGTAACAACAACCCTAAAGAGGGACCTAGTACCTTTGCGTGCTTTGGGTGAGTGCTCAGTCAAGATGAGTGATGTGCTAGCATGTCTAGGGTCTTATTGGATTTGTATCACTGAATTCTAGGATGCATCATGCCTATAGTATTTTCACTCTTTTTGTATAGGAATTCTAGGATTTCATTCATAAGTTCTTTCAGTTTACGGATGATTGGACGATCTATGGATTGTGAAGGGTCACTATGATAATTTGAGAATGATGTTTGATAGATGTCGGTAGTTGAGCATCTCCTTGAATATTAAGAAGTGAATGTTTGCCACACCCTTTGGAATTTTGTTGGGACACATCATCTGTAAGGAAGGCTTGTTAGTAGATCTTGTTAAGGTTGTTGTTATTTTGGGCTTAGAAGAACCTACTAGCCAAAACGAGGTGTGTGGATTCTTGGGGCACACAGGATATTACAAATTTTTATCAAAGGTTATGCCAAGATCATTGTGCCCTTAGAGGAACTATTGAAGGGTAAAGGCAAGTTCTATTGGGGTGAGGCACAACAATGCATGTTTGAGACACTAAAGGAAAGGCTTACTACAAATGCCTATTCTACACTTTCCTTCATGGTCTAAGCCTTTTCATGTTCATGTAGATGCCTCTAGCATGGCCATTAGTGTGGTATTAGCCTAGCTGAAGAAGGGATTATTGATCATCCTATTTTCTTTGCATGAGCAAGAAGTTAACTCCAACAAAAGATAATTACACCACTACAAACCGTGAGGCCTTGTCTATGATATACGCACTTCATAAGTTTCGACAAGATTTTTTTGGCAACACCTTTCATCTTTTATACAGACCACATGGCATTGAAGTACTTAGTGAACAAGCCTATTTTCTAGGGCGCATATGTCATTGGGTTCTGTTATTTCAAGAGTGTAAATTTGCTTTGGTGGTTAAGCCAAGCAAGAGTAATTTTGGACCAGATCATTTATCAAGGATTCAATCAGGAGAGGATGTGCAAAGCATTGAGGATACAATTCCAGATGCACAATTGTTCAGATTGAACTACGTGCCCTCTAACTTAGAGGATATTGCGGTATTTTTATGCACAGTGTGTGGCTTTGAGGAATGAAGGCTTTAGAGAAGAAAAAACTAACCATTCGTGTTGCACCTTACATGTTGATCGGTGGAGATTTATAAAAACTAGGTCGAGATGAAGTTTTGTGTCGGTGTGTACTTGAGCATGAGCGGGAAGCAATTATGGATGAGGCTCATGGTGCTATTGTAGGTGGAAACTATACAAGGATGCCACCACATCCAAGATTCTATTGGTTGGTCTATGGTGGGAAACATTATAGAAATATGCAAATAATATTGTAAGGTGTGTGACCATTTTTAGTGCCTTAGAAATCCTGGGCATAGAGATGAAATTCCTTTGAGGCCTATTGTTAGTGAAAAACCTTTTGAGAAGTGGGAAATTGACTTTGTGGGTCCCATTTCCCCACCCATGTGCATGAATGGATCACGCTACATTATAACATGTACATATTATCTTACAAGGTGGGAAGAAGCGGTGCCTACAAAGGATTGCACAACAACTACGGCAACAAGGTTTTGGTGGGAAAATATTATCAGGAGGTATGAATTCCCTTTAAGTTTGATAAGTGATAGGGGAAATCATTTTCTTAATGAGACCATCAAGATACTATTGGACGAATTTATGGTGGCACACCATAAAATAACATCCTATCATCCTCAGGAAAATGGAATTATTGAGGCCTTCAACAAGATATTGAGCCATACCTTGACTAAAATTTGTGATATTGGAAGGAAAGACTTGGATGATAGAGTCTCTAATTTACTTTGGGAGTACATGACAACCTATTAAAGGTTGAATAAAGAAACACCCTTTCAGTTGGTGTTTGGCATGGAGGTTGTTCTACCGGTGCAATTCCTATTACCCTTTTGCATATTATGTGCGTAGGTGGTTTAGCAGATGAGAAGGCACTTGAAGAACATATTAACAAACTTATGCAATTGGATGAAAGGCGCAATATAGCAAGATGGATTCAGAAGTAAGAAAAGGCTAAGAAAAAGGAATGGCATGATAGGCACATCAAGGATGAGAAGCTTGAGGTTGGCCAAATAGTACTTATGTATGATTCAAAGTTTTTGCACCACCCTAGAAAGCTTAAGGTGATTTGGTTAGAACTCGTATTTAATTACTTATATACTTGATTCCGGCACTTTCCAATTAGAGGCACTGGATGGAACATGGTTTTCCTAGGTTACTTCAACAAGATTAGGTTGAAGCCCTACTATAAATAAGTCTTCTTGGGTGGTTTTAATAAGGTAGTATTTCCACTTAGATTAAATTTCCTTAATGCATTCCCTTTATATGTGTTTCTTTCATCATTGCTATGCTTTTTCAATTTAGTTCTGTGTTTTGTGTAATAAGTGTACTTGTGCACAGAAGTTGATTATTGTCTAAATATTTTCATGCACAAAGGACCATGCATACCCTTAGTGTGGGGTGGAATATATACAAGGTTCATGGCCAAGTTTGAATATTATCTAAAGATGGGTATGCATAAAGAAATTTTGATTTTGTGAAAGTGCTCAAGGAAAGGTGCGGATAGAGAAAGATTGCTCATGATTGAATACCACATATGGATAAATGGACGTATAGTGTAACACAAGGTAGGTTGCTGCAGTGAAAACTACTTAGTGAAAGGTGCAGTGGTTAAGTAATTTTACGCGTGATGGAATGTGAAAGGAGTTATGTGGCCAAGAAGTAGAAGGTGCGCTAGAAGGTTATGACTGTGGCACAAAAAAAAAAGAGGTGCGAAAGATTGACATAATGAAAAATCAATGTTTAGTACGGTGGTAGGTGGAGAGAAATAAATGCATTTAAAAAACTATATAAGGACATGTTGCAAAATCATTTTTGCCTTTGCATTCAAGAGCATTGGAGCAAGTTGGAGTTGAGTGAGCTAGCAAGCGAGCTGTGAGGTGCGGAGAGCTATTAACAAGTTATATTTTTCATATTTATGCATGGGATTATGTGATGCTCCATTAGAGAGGGTGTTTGAGTGACATAAAGGCATGCGGGAAGAGAAAATTGACTCTTAGGGTTTGGATTTGAGCTAGGGAACATAGTTTTGAGCTAGGGCACGTGAGGTTGGACTTGCATAGCTCAAAGAAGGTAAAATATGATACCTTTATAGTTATTATAGACCGAGGAGAGCCCACGGAGTGGACACTAGGGGAAATAAGACAAAGGAAGTCAAGGTTGAAGTGGAGGATGCCCCGAAATCCATTTTTCAAAGATGAAGTACCCTGAAGGGGTTTACATGGGTCGCAATTGGGACTCACACATTCGCCGGAGTAAAGTGAGTGATTACAACCATAGGACAAAAGATAACAAGGATAAACTGGATAAATTATTGGTAAAGAAGACAAACAAGTGAATAGTGGATGATATGGTCATGTATGATGATGCATGAGAGAAAATTATGGAAAAGGTAGGAGTTTTACAGTTGTATGAACTTCCTTATTTTGGAAAACCAGAAAAATTGTACCAGTGGTTGATGAGAAGAGTCCACGGTGACTTCTTTTACTTTTTGGGTGACAGATGAGGATCACCATGTCCACGATTGGGATCCTAACATGATTGAGGAGTTCAAGCATGGATATTAGTAGCGACCTTCCGGATAAGGAAGGAATCATAGTGAAAAGCAAAGCACCGGGTTACCTAAAGGAAAGCATGGAATGGACATTGATAATCTAACGAAATATTTAGATATCCGGTAGAAGCACACCTCTTGAAAAAGATGATTAAATAGGAGTGATGGTCATAGGTGAACACATTATGGTTACATATAGCAAAGAAAATGACAGAAGGGGTAACTTACAACTTGGTAAGTTTCATTGTTGAAACCATCATCGAGGAAGTGCATGGAGGTGAGAAGATTAGTTTTGGCATGATCATTTTATCACTTGTCTTTGTAGAAATTGGGGTGCCTGATGGGCCAAAGGATAAAATATGGAAGTATCTTGTAGAAAAGAAATCTCTTGCAGAGATATTTGAGGAGTATACATGTGATGGGTCAATTAGTGGACCATTTTAAAAAAGGGCAGAGTTGTGGTATGCGCAACTTTGCGATACGTTCAAAGAGGAATGGAGAATACCCAAGGAGTTACCTTTGGTATTGGGTAAGCAATTACAGTTTGCAATATATCAACACTTCTGTATTACACGATTTGCAATGAATGATGGGAAGTGGAGCCCTTGGTGTAAGCTCCCATATTCCTTCACTGTGTGCTATTTCCAGGCATCTATACATAGGTTTTTAGGTGTGCGTTGGTTTATTTTCAATGTTGATAAGGTAAAATGCAACTACCACACTCTCAAAAGACTTACGTTTATCCAAGTAAGTCTTCATATATTGAGAGGTTAATTTCAAATAATATTGATATGAAGGCTATGAGTTTAGAAATTAGTGAGCTTGGGGTAGCCTTGGTATATATCCAGCTCAAGCCCAAGTTAGAGAATGGGAAATATGTGGAGAATGAGTTCAAACTTCTTATCCCACCCAAGGGGAAGCATACCATTGGCACTTTGGCATAAGAAGAACCAACCTCACCCCTTGTGGAAGAAGAAGGAGGAGGAATAACTTTAAGAAGATAATGGTGCTTTGGAGCACAAGGGTAGAAAACAACCCAATGTTGGGGAGAAAAGTGTGTGCGAGGTAACCCCTCCATTACAACAAGTACATGAAGTCTTTGGAGAAAGGCGTGTTGGAGGTGGATTTGGATAAAACTCTTGAGGAACCTCATTATAAGAGGGCACTCAGAAGAAGAAAGACTCAGGGTGCGGGACCTTCCTAGCGCCCCATAAGATCACCGGGAATTCTCCTATGAATGTGGATTGTGAGAAGAAAAAGGGGCACAAGGACATCCCTTAGAAGGAGGAAGAAGAAGAAAAGTCCGAGGACAAGCGTGCCAAACACTCCAGTTTAGAATGAGAATACGAGATGATGCTCGGGAAGAGGAGTTGAAGAATGGTGAAGAGGAGTTGAAGGAACCAAACATAGACATTGGGAAATATGGCTTGGAGATTGGTGAAGATAAAGGTGAGCCATCGGAGCGACCCATACTACATAGTCGGTGAGGACCCAATATTGGATACAGTGCTGGATTCCAAAAGGGAGATGGTCAATGAAGGAAAAGAATGGAGATGATTATGAGACTCCTATAGTTGGCTATGAGCATGACATAAGTAAAATCATACGTGTGTAGTTCCAAAACACTTTAGAGCCTAAGGACTTGTATGGATGGGAAATCATGGATGCAGACATGGCAAACACACACATGCACAAGAAACTATCTTCGACTATACAAATTCATATGGATGAGTCTGATTTCAACGTGTGTGAGGAATTTTGTGTTTTTTGCAAAATGAAAAAAATGCCCCATTCCAGGCATGTGAATGTCAAGCCTCTGTCATGTATGATGAATAGGTAAGAAATGCCTTAACAAAGATATATCCGAGGTTACACACATGAATATTGACAAAGTGAATGTAACATCCACTTTTTGTCACTTCAATTTTAGAGATTTAATTTTTTATTTTTTTATTTTTTTATCTTACCTTATGTAGCTGATTTAAATACCCATATATTTAAATCCAACATAAGTCTTAATGCAATCCATTTCTGATAACTATCATGAACCATGTGCAGCTGTATGAGAGAATACTGAACTTTACTTGTTCTCCCTCAATGCTCTTTACGAGCCATACATAAAATGTATCCCTTTGGTTCTCCTTTAACAGGATATGATATATAAGTGATAACCCCTAAGTGTGTACCTAGGTTCCACCTATGAAATCCACAGGCATCTCACAACTTAGATAATGGTGAAATCTTGACAATGTAATCAACAGTTACACTACCTTGTGCAAGGTTTCTGAGTCATGTATGCCATGCTCGATTCCATGACGGCACACTCGCCCTTTGGAATCTTGTCATCTCACCTTATTCACTTGTTCAGTTATATGGATTTGCAGTCATTGATGTTGTAAATAGCTACAAGTCCTGTACAAGGTACAAGTCCAGATTAACCTACATGTAGTTGTACCTCGATGTCATCCTATGATGCCTATGGGAAAGAAAATGTCTTTGTAATGATTCACATCATTACTAGACTACTTCCCTTCCCGTAGCCATCATATGTTGGCATCGGGGTACCAACCCATGGGGTTTCATCTGCCCTTGTAACTTTAACAAGCTTGTACTTAAGCAATACCAAACCACATTTTAAGATCTTGATAAGGAAACTCAGTATAGCTGTTATGTGGTAGTATTCAAATAACGACAACTATCATTAAACGGATACAACCACGTAATGGTGGTAGTGAGTTGCCTGTCAAGAGTCTAAAAATGGAACATGGTATCTTAATAAATTAAACAAGACAATCTATTCTAGTTCCCATGTCTTCATCGCTTAGTGAAGAGTATCTAGAGTCTTGTCCCATAGTATCACAATAGGTTAAATGTAGTTCCAAAATACTCATTTCTTCCTATCTATTTCAGATATAAGATAGATCAATCTTTAGACCTAAATTCCCAATCTTTCTATTTATTAATGATTCAATTTCTACTGAATCATAATAATGCCTTACATTATCAAGGAGTAATAACCACTAATGTTATTCTTACTCCCATAAGCAATCATGCAAGCCACATAATCAAAAAGCCAGGAGTAATCCTGCTACCTCCCATTAACCTCTCTAAGAGCTACATGGTACAACATATCATACTAGAGTAACATGAAGTGTTATTAGCTCACAAACACCATTCAAACTGAGCCATGTCATAAAGGTTAATACCTATGTTTACTTTATGGAAAGAGAGAGTGAGGAATAAAACTTTCTTGCAAACCCATCAAGGGTAAAAGATTACGTTGGAAAACTAGCAAGTCCTCAAACCTAGCGGAATCCTGACTCACTAACAGTCAACTCGATGGGGATAAAAGTAAACTATTAATATATCCTATGCATGAGATAGAAACAACAACTAGGATATCACCAGCTCAGCCCTGGCACAAACCCAATTACCTCTCTATTTTCAACAGACGTTAAACACAGACCAGAAGTAAAAGAATAAACACCATTATCAGCAATCGGTCTAATACTAGATCCAAATATCAGGATTCGGGCGGTAAAAGAAAACCCAAGAATTCAAATTCGATTCTGCATAATATCAAATTATTTACACAATAACCCACCACTATCTAGGTCAACCTACCCAATCAATGCAAACAAATTACAGTGGTTCCAAAACCTCTCCCAGGAGTGCCCCTTTAGTCATAATTGGCAACAAAAATTTGAGCAGTATAGAAGACAAGAAAACTAGGTACCCATAATCGATCGCATAATATTATAATATTTGAACAGAAACCCATTATCCTCTGGGTTAAACCCTTCGAAAAAATGCAAACAATTTTGTTCATTTCAAGTCTCAATAAGTAAACACGATTTGAGCAGTATTGAAGTTAAAATATTAAAACTCAGGTTCATCATTCATATTTTTACCATTTCTTTTCACAGGACAACAGAGTATAAAAGCAACAACCTCCAACCGTCTCAAACCCACTTATTCTTAGTTCGGAAAAATTACAAATATGTATTCATTCTAACATCTGATAAAATAAAAAGATAAAGGAGATAAGAATGTTTCTTTCTGTAAAATCCGATTCCTAAATCCTTCAAGATTTATCTCTAGCAAGTGTTACAGTAGTGGCGAGTTTACGGATTCTAAACTATCCACCTCGAACCAGCCAACAATTCAATCCTTCTTCATAGTCATAAAATGGTGTCTCCCGACTTATAAATTTTCCCATAACAAAATGAAATTCCTCTTCTTAAAATAGAGGTATGAACTCATAGTTTACTCGCCATTACATAGACACCAGAAGTCGAGTTTTTCCCCAATTTCATCAACAAAACCAAATGAAGAAGTTGCATGCAATTCACTTCCTTAGGGAGCTTCATGGATTCCCGTAAATATTAAATGCATAATTTAATGGTATTAACTGTTGGAGTACCAGTGATTCATCCAACTACCATCGCCCCAACTCTCCTCCAAAATTGGTGGGATTTCTACAGTTAAATCCTCATTTAACTCTTCCATGAAATTAGCTATTATAAATCACTTAATTGCTTTCAATCACATAGGTCGAATGACCTTTGGAAAGAATGAATTACAATATAATATAAAACCATGTTATAATCTCTTAATTTAAACATGCATGGCCTTATCATTATTATTTAAATGCCCCATACTTCCCGAGTCCATAGGATTAAAATACATAATTTTACTTATGTGGAAAGTCTCTTATGGCCCATGACCTTCTTTAAGTTAGCAATGATCATACACATAGTGGTTTGGTTCTACCATTTTATGGTCGTTTAATCATTATCCACCAACCTCCGGCACCCCGAAAGGATCACGTGCAAACCACACAATCAATTTCAATAATTCAAAGGTCCCAAAATTAACATCTCGACCCCGAATTTACAAGCTCATGTCAACCAATCTACAAAGTGATTAATCAATAATATGGGTTAAGTGAATCCCTCCACTCGACTTTGATGTTTAAATCACATCACCTTCTAAAGTTGTCACAATGATACATTATCTCACAAATATGTATAATAGTTTTAGAAATATATAGACCAGGCCTAATGTAATATCATGGCCCAAGATTGATTTGCACTAATGTTTATCATACAATAAAGACTTTTGACCCACAAGTCGTTCACAATACTTCATGAGACTTATTGACTTAGTGCTTACAAGCTTAAGCTAGTAACAATAATATTGTTCTAAGGCATTAATTAGCAACAACACCCTTGTTGAGATAATCACAGAATCAATATCTGTTCTTAATTACCATATCATTCCCTTTGTCTTGTTTTCTCAACCTTTATTGAAAACACTTGATTCTCTTCCGCTTGATGTCAAGATCGGTCGAAGACAACAATCTGGTTAAATTCTTGATTGTATTTACAGGGGTATTATAGTGAAAACTATCGAATAGTACTCAAAGAGAAAAAGGATAAAGAAACAGAGATTAAGTGCTTAACATCCGAGATGGTACAAGTTGAAGCCAAGGTTGAGGCATTATATATTATGGCGAGAGGAACTTGTGGATGAAATTTTAGAAAAGAGGTCACATTTTGAGAACAAATTACCCCAAAATTTCCCATATGTGATGCATTATGTGAGCGCGCTTGTTCTTATGGTGATGGAAGAAGCGCCCATTCATATGCCCACACTTAAGGATGTTGCAGAAGAGGTAGCAGGGCCAAGGCCAAAATTGCAAGGAAAATTATAGGTTATGAGTCCATTTTGCAAATTTTGAAGGATGGTGAAGGTAGGCCCGATAATGACTGTGTGCGGCATCGATGTGATCATAAAGACAAATACTATGGCAAAAGAGGATGAAGTCCTTCAGGTAGAAAAGGATGAAACACTTGGGCGTGTAGAGAGAATTACACTAGTATAAGAAAAACATGAAGTGCTTAAATCTACACAATTCCCACACAATGAGAGAATAAAAAATTTGGGAATCTCATTGCAAAGAGGATGGATATAATGGAGGAACAATCCCAAGTATGGCTAATATTCGAATGTCGAGTAGAATGAAGGAGAAAAAATGACTCTTGATGAGTTGGAAGTTGTAGTTGTAAACATTCTAGATAAAACAAATAAAGTGTTGAATGATTGGAATAATTTAGAGGTAGAGATCAAGAATGAATATCTAGAGTTAATCCTTCTTGTAGAAGAGAAAGGTGCCCAAAGATAGCCTCTTTATTCTTTTTGTGCAAGAAATTTATTCTTTCATTCTTTATTCATTATCCTTGGAGAGATAAGTTGTGATTACCCATTTCCAAGGATGGAAATGAAGTTAGTGTGGGGTAATGTTAATTTGATGAAATACAACTTAAGTATGAAGGAACATAAGGGTAGGTACTGAGAAAAAGGGTACATGAAGTGCGTGGAAGTATAGAAAAATAGGGTGCACCCAAAACAGTTAAAAATTAGGACTTAGCCATTTTGTAGATTGGGGCTAATTTTGGACGTGGAGTGCAGAGCATGTATTCTAGGAGACTTTAAGACCACACAAAGACTATTTTGGATAAGTGGAAGAATAATTTCCATGCATAGATTTGAAGCTATTAATAGGATTAAACATTAGTTATTCTAGTAGATAATATATTATTAGTGAGATTGCATGCTTTTGTATTCTCATGTAAGGGTCATGGCTATTATTAGCATGTATCCTATTTTTAAAAGGTGCATTGGTAGTGAAGGGAAAGTCCCCACCCCTATAAATATGTATTGATTTACATGGTTTAGGTAGTTCGATGTTATTGTAGTGTTATGTTGCAAAAGTTTTTACTGCGCATGACTATGGAGACTGTCTTATGTAGGTATGAAGCTTTTAGTTTTACAATATTAATATAATGGATCTTATTGGTTGGATATTGGTGTTGGATGTAATTGAACATGGATCTTGCATGGTAAATATGATTATAGTAATTGTTTAGTTAATCCTTCATATGGTTAAGTTCTAGATCTAGTTTATGCACTATGGAATATCTTTGATTATTTGTTATGGATATGAAATATACATTCAATCATGCTAACATCTTGAAAAAGATTCTCTAAAGAGGGACCTGGTACCCTTGCACGTTTCGGGTGAGCACTCAGTTTAGGCTGAGTGATGTGCTAACACACCTTGGGCTATTAGTGGTAAAAAATAGGCTACATCAAAGTGGAGAAGAAGAACTAACATGGGATTAAGAAGCACCCTTGAGATGTTGGATTTCAGCTATGAGAGATGTAATCGTGGTCTCCATAGATTGAATTTTATCTTGAAATAGACAATGTAAAGCTTGAATTGACTTGCAAATGGATTAATTTGTTGTGGTAATAGAACCAATAGAGTCATTTGTGAGACGATTAAAGATGGCACTTACTTGTGCTAGTGGAATATTGTGATGGAGGTACATAATATATAGGGATTTTTAGAGAAAATATTTACAAGGTGGGTGCATTTGAAATAATTGATACAAGGATAATTGAGGAGCCATGAAAGAAGATCAGATAGAATATTCACAATAAGGATCTAAATGTTTGATCACTAGTGGGTTTCACAAAATGATTTAATATAAATTAAATTAAATCTAATTGTAGAGTAACTATTAGAATGAATGATGTAGGAATGATAATATATAGTAAAATGCAAGAGAAAAACATATACAAATATGAAACCCTAAGAAAGAAGAGGAGATAGAGTGACTTGGTTGATTTTTGAGTAGTCCGGAAGTGATCGGGTAGGTGAACAAGCGAAACAAACTGGAATGAGTGTTGTAAATGATCACTAGAGATTTAGAGACTCGGGAATGTACCAACAAGAAGAACCCATGGGAGGATAGGAGCGCCTGGGTACTAGTGTATGTTTTGGGCACTAGTGTCTCTGCGAATGATCTAGATATGGCCTCTTCTCGTGCAGGAGGAGCTTCGCATTTACTAGTCTCTGTTTGTCACTCCGATTTTCTCCTTGATCTTTGAATGTACATGTAACTCACAAAACAAGTTATCTACCTTCACATGTCCACAAATCACATCAAATCTAATAAAAAATATACATAATTTCATTTCAGAATGACCCCAACGGTCACCTGAAAAAGAGAAATTAGTATTAAACGTTGCACTACATTTCAAACTCCATATAGTTATTTGTGTAAGTGTGTGTAATGATGCCCTAGGATGCCCTTTTCAAGTTGCACAATGATAGTGGGATAGATCTAGAATGTAGCAAATGTATAGAATGTGTGGGATGAAATAGAATAAAATTCCCCTCTTATGTTGTGTATACATAAGAATGCACCCCTTGTCCCTTGAATGAGTGTGCTAGATGGATGCTTTGAATTACTTTTGTTCTTTTTGATGCAATCTTAGGTGATAGTAGATAATGCAAGTGTTTGGCCCTTTATTTTAAAAGCATAATTGTGTCTTTATATGATTCCTTTAATTGGAAGGCCGACCCAAAATAGTTAAAATTAATTAAGAAGTGAAAGAGGTCAAAAAGGATAGAAAATTGTAAAGAAAGATAAGAGTGCCTATGAGGACAAGAGTGTTTGGTACTAGTTTTCCCAAATGGGTGCAAGTTTCTGAGGCTATAGAAAAGTAAAATAGTTAAAGGGTGACAAGAGTGGAAGATGTATATATCCAATAAAAATATAAAAGACAAAGCAACGAGAATAAAGGGAGATTTCAATTACTAGTTCTCTTGCTTAGGAATCATGTAAATGATAACATGATTTTAAGACCTATAAATGTACCCAAGTGCATATATTTTTTTATCTATAGATGATAATCCTCATTAGAGATAAAATCCCTAACAAACATCCAGAGTGATGGGATTTGGAATTTGAGGGGTAGGACTACCTCGGAGCCGTAGACTAAAGAGAATGGTGTAGCACCTATAGGAGTGCGGATGCTAGTTCTATAGACCCAAAGAGAAAATATAATTTGAAGATGGAAATTCTGTCTACTTGATTGATGGTTTTCATGAGGATCTTATTGAGTGTTTTACTAGAAGATTTTTCTTTTCCATTTTTTTGTGGATAGTAAGGGGATGAAAATCTTAGCTTGATGTTGAAAGTGTCATAGCTTTTCAATTCCTTATTTTTGAAATAATTTCCATTATCTATGATAAGCTTGTGAGGGATTCCAAAGAAATATATGATATGTTGATAGATGAAATCGATAATTTTATTTGCTTTAGTGGAGACCAGGGAATGGATTCCACCCATTTTGTGAAGTATTCAGTAGCGGTGATGATAGAATGATGTCGTTATGATGAACGAGGGTTGATGAGACCAATGAGGTCAAGTCCCCATTGTGAAAAAGGCCAAAATCATGAGTGGGTTGTAGGGCCTGACTTGGAATATGAGTGAGATTGGAATGTTGTTGGCATTTAACGCATTTCTTAACATATGTGCAATGATCTTGATTGAGGGTAGGCCAATAATAGCCCATCCATAAAATGTTCTTAGCAACATCCATACCCTTTGAAGTGTCCACCACATATTACATCATGGACTTATTGGATAGCTTTAGTGGATTCATGAGATTTAAGGCATCAAAGCAAGAGGCCATCAAATCCACATTTGTAGAGAGTACCACCTACGATGATGTATTGGGTAGTGCATTGAATAAAATATCATTTAACATTTTTAGATAGGTCGGAAGGAATTTTCAATTGAGAGAAATATTCATAGATTTGAGCGTACAAAGGTCAATTTGATTTTCTTCAATAAGGTTAATATAAGGGATTTCATTTGTGTGATATGGTTGATCAATTTTGTGCACAACAACAAATAATTTGGAATCATCGGTTGATAATGGAATGAGTGATGCGAGAGAAGCCATGGTGTGCACAAACTTATTTGATGATCGAGGAACTGCATGGATCATATATCGATCAAAGACCTCTAAGAGGAATTCAAAAATGCTTTTATATTTTTGGAATATTCCCTTTTGCATTGATAAATTCCTTTGATTATATTGAAGACAAGTTGAGAATATTCATAGATGTCCATAATTTGAACACCGATCATGAATATTGTTTGGAGACCCATGATGAGGGATTCATATTCATCCATGTTATTAGTGCATTCAAAATTTAGTTTGAAGGGATAGATGGATAGGATTCCCTAGGGGGTATGATGATGATACCAAATCCTCCCCCTACCGACACTTAGGACCATTGAAGAAAAGGTTAATTTTAAGGGGAGTGTATTCTTGATCAATACTATTGATGGATTCGTAGGGAAATTATTAGTGAGGTAGTTGATTATCAGGAAGGGGATCTTTTATGAGTTGATCAAAAATGGCTTGCCTCTTAAATGATTTCTGCAACAAGAATTTTAGATCAAATTCAGTCATGATCATGATCCAACAAGTGATGCGATCACTTTGGTATGGTTTAGAGTGCATGGCTTTGAGAGGATTAAAATTGGTGATGATGTAAGTCTTATGATTTAATAGATAGTGAAGAAGTTTGTAAGTTAAAAATTAAAAGGCACAAAAAAAGTTTTCTGCTTCATTGTAACGGGTTTCATAATCATGAAGGATAAAGCTTATGTAGTAGACAACATGTTCTCTACCCTACACATCTCTATGTGCTAGCATAGCACCAAGGGCATGGTCAATAGCATATATGTATAGATAAAATGGCTCCACCTTGCTTGGAGGTGTGAGAATCGATGATGATAAAATATATTGTTTGAGGTCATCAAAATCCTTTTGACAGTTGTGATTTCATTCAAAATGAGCATCCTTTCAAAGGATATGGTGAAAAAGTTGGCAATGATATGAAAGCTAAGAGATCAAGCGATGAAATGATTACAATCTACCTTGAAAACTAAATCTATTTGATGTTAGAAGGAGGAGGAATCTCAATGATGGCTTTGATTTGGGCAAGGTCCACCTCAATACCCTTAATAGAAACGATGAACCCTAGGAGTTTACCGATGAGAAAATTGAATACACACTTGGTAAGGTTAAGGCATAGGAAGTATTGGATAAGACTAGAAAAGATGATGTTGAGGACGGTGAGATGGTCTATGTATTATTTATA
Source organism: Taxus wallichiana var. yunnanensis (assembly GCA_018340775.1). NCBI lineage: Eukaryota > Viridiplantae > Streptophyta > Pinopsida > Cupressales > Taxaceae > Taxus > Taxus wallichiana. Next base: position 998,450,044 of record CM031239.1, read on the forward strand.
GTTTCCTAAGATGTCATAAATGTAGTCTTCTATGGTTTTATGAATAAGATCATGGAAGATGTATGTCATAGTGAAATGATAGGTGGCCCCTACATTTTTAATTCTAAAGGTCATGATGCGGTAACAAAAGGTCACCCAAGGAGTAATGAAGGAGGTTTTATGTTGATCATCAGTGGCAATAAGAATTTGATTATATCCAGAAAATCCATCCCTAAGAGATAGAATTTCATGGCCAATGGCGAGGTTAACAATCGATCAATGTTAGGAAGAGGAAATTCATCTTTAGGTAAGGTAAGATTAAGATCTTGGAATTATGTGCATATGCATAATTTTCTAGAGGTATTGTTTATGGGTACTATATTAGAAGCCCATAGTGGATAGTCATGATAAAAACTACACAATTAAACACCGAATAATAATAATATAGAATTTGATTATATCAAAAAAATCCATCCCTAAGAGATATCATTTCATGGCCAATGGCGAGGTTAACAATCGATCAATGTTAGGAAGAGGATAAGAATTTGATTATATCTAGAAAATCCATCCCTAAGAGAAGCATTTCATGGCCAATGGCGAGGTTAACAATCTGATCAATGTTAGGAAGAGGAAATTCATCTTTAGGTAAGGTAAGATTAAGATCTTGGAATTATGTGCATATGCATAATTTTCTAGAGGTATTGTTTATGTGTACTATATTAGAAGCCCATAGTGGATAGTCATGATAAAAACTACACAATAAAACACCGAATAATAATAATATAGAGACCGAATTTATTCGGGATAATAATTGATATTGATAGAGGTTACATATATAGTGTTTGATCTCCTACAATGGTGGAGTCAACACTCATCTTCAATCCCTACAATCTCTCAACATTATCTCCTAATATATCTCTAGCTAATCTCTAGGATATTTATCACACTAAAATAAATATGTGAGTTGTTCTCACGACTCACCAATAATAAAACTATTAAAACTATATTATTAATATAAGTTCTATAAAACCATTATTAATAATATTACAATTTATTTAATAATGTTACACAATATTTTGGTAACATTCACTCCCCTATTGTTAACATTATTAATTCTCAATATACACTCCCCTAATATTGACAAGGTAGAAAAAATAATCACACTTCCTTCTGTAACTTGTTGCCCATGCGTGCTCATGATCTGGATGGTTTTGTAGGTCAACCAACAACCTAAAACAAAGGATGGTTTTACAAGACAACCAACAACCTAAAACAAAGGATGGTTTTATAGGACAACCAACAACCCAAATATCATACTCTTTGCTTTTCCTTTGTGCTTTCATCTATCCACTATGTATTTCCTTCAGGGAATATGTAAGAACCACTACTTACTTGAATACAAAATGAATAGAGGGAAAATTAAACATTAATACCATGTTCCAGTTCCCCCCCTCAATGTGAACATTTCACTTATTCAAATAGGAACTCTTAAATCATACTACAAATCTGAAAAAAATGAAAACACACATACACACACACACACATTGCCACCAAAACTTCATGTGGCCACGTCATTGGTGATTGACGAGAGGTTGTTGATTGACCTCTAGCCTCCTTTACCTCCATCCTCCAACGTGTCGCTACTTACTCAAAAAATTGGACCATGGAGCTCAAATTTGCACCACCTTTTGTCGATGTATCTTCCCCACAAATATTTGCTTTGGTTTTGAAATTCCAAAGTAGGGGTCTAGGGGCGGCGGCACCCCTGCAGGTCTCATGGAAATTCCCAGGTGCACTCCCTATCATGATATAGGGTGGGGTTGAGGGGCGGAGCCCCTGAAGCTAGATATATTTTCCTTCTTTGAAGTCATCAAAAATATCATTAGAACTGCAATATTATTCATCTTATTCTCCCAAAAATTAGACGTCAAGTAACACCGAAAATGCATCCATGAGGTATTTTTTTTTACAATATTTGACTCGACTTTTTAACATTTAAAACTTATTTTCTGACACTTTTGACTGGACTACTACAACTTCGACGACATGAACAATGACTCAATTTTTTGATCCTTTTAACTATAGACACTATTTTGACACAATGACATAGACAAATTTTTACAACTTGAATAATACGACAACGAGATTCAAAATGAAATACTACTAAAAATCTATGTATTATTCGGTAACTTGAATATGGGTCTATGTGTTGTAACAAACAATTACAAATACATAACCACCGAGTTATTGAAAAAGAAGACTATATAAACTACAAAACCTTGAACAAGACAAATGTTTATTACTATTGAAATACCTAAAATACCAAATGAACTTGAAGCTTAAAATAATTTCTAAGTGAAGATAATAAACAAAACTGAACTACTAATAGGGAGACAACTATATCTTTAAAAAGACCCAAGTAATACCATTATACGACACTTTGAATGGAATGAAAAATGACATGTACGATGGGTTATTGGTGCCAAAAGTGGATCCATCAAATCGAGGAGATGTGAGCATGTACAAGAGGTATCTGAGTTTGTAGCAAATTTGATAATTCAATCTTGGATGATGCACATGTGAGAGGCATATGCGTTTGGAGAGCTCACATTTAGGAAAAAACCATCACAGTTGTTCTATTCAAAACCAAATTCTCAGACTGTTGATATACCGAAGAGATATGGTGTATGACAGCTCATGCAGGACTGAACAATGGAGAGAAGAATGAATTGCATGGGTAGGGGCAGGGGCACACAATATATACAAGAAGAATAAATACGATTATCTTGTTCCACAAACAATACACGCAGATAGATTTGTACATCAAAATTACAGTCTTCAACATTGACTATCTCCTTCCACATGTGGTTGTGTTGGGGACGTGTCTGATCTAGCTTCATTGTGATGAGTCTGCATATCCAGACACCTTAACAAGCTCTCCTGATAGTAATTTTTACATGACTCCTTTGAATTGACTAAATCCTTGAATGAAATGCACTGCAAAAATTTCTACAATTCATGGGATTTGAACACTGACGGGATAGTCTGATCCAATGCAAGATCTAATTCATAGGTTGATTCTCATAACTAATGCAAAACCAATATCATCAAACTCAGTTGATATAGCAACTGAGATCTACTTTGAGATGCAACCAAACAAATATAGATAAATATGAATACCATCTGCCTTATTTTATATAGTCAAGTGAATACTTGTAATGTGAATCGATCCACATACATACATGAGTACATCACAAAGAAAATGTTGAGCCACTCATGGATGACTCACAAAGGAGCACTCAAATAACAAATATATTTTCTGCACAGGTAACCCGCTCTGATACCACTGATAAAAACTGCACAATAAAACACCAAATAATAATAATATAGAAACTAAATTTATTCATGATAATAATTGATATTGATAGAGGTTACATATATAGTGTTTGATCTCCTACAATGGTGGAGTCAACACTCATCTTCAATCCCTATAATCTCTCAACATTATCTCCTAATATATCTCTAGCTAATCTCTAGGATATCTCTCACACTAAAATAACTACGTGAGTTGTTCTCACAACTCACCAATAATAAAAATATTACAACTATATTATTAATATGAGTTCTATAAACTCATTATTAATAATATTACAATTTATTTAATAATGTTACACAATATTTTGGTAACAAGTCAATGGGTAGTATGAATTTTGTATAAAGAATACATTGTAATTCTTCTTTGATGAGGAGGGCTACGCAAGGATGTATCCTACTTAGTTTTTATTTTACAGGCTTAGCATTGGGGATTGTGGTGATGTTTTGGAAGATGATGTTAGGGTCAATACCGGCATGTAACTATTTTACCATGTGAAGGCTTGAATGTGTTTGGAAAGGAAAGTAGTAAATTCCTTTAATTCCTCCGAATATAGGGATTGGACAACCTTAACTATATGAGGGTATTGTGAAGTCCTTACATTGATGTCGATAGTGGATTCATTAAGGATTTTTGATGTATCAAGTGGTAGAGTATTTTGAAGGTAATGATCCTCTGACCTCCTATAGAATAGGATGGTTTGGTCATCGTGGCATTGAAGAATGTCAATGGTAAGGGAGTCTTCCTCTACCTTTTCAAGTAATACAAGTAGGATTGTATTAGTGTTGTCATTGGTCCAGTAAGAGAGTGGTCCTAAGGTAATTGTATTGATTAAAAAAATTTAGAAGGGATGGAAACGACATCATTCATTTCGATAGGGTGGTTGTGTGAAGGTGGAGATTATGGATTTGGTTCCAATATGGATCCAAATTTGGTGGTTCAAAGTCTTCGAAGAAGGCTTGTGAAACTTAATCCATATTTTTCATGAGTTTTGCAGGACTAGTCAAAGACCAAGTTATGTATACCCTGTTCATAACATCCTAAGTTGAAACCTTTCTAGGTATAGCGATGAAGGTACATTTGAGTGAATGATTGATCATAAAGAAACAAGAAATTGGATATAAATGGTTTTGTGTGATGTTAATTGACATGGTGTGAGGAAGGGTGATCAATCCCTCTGTAGACAAGGTTGGTTTTAATATGGGGTGGACCATAGGAGATGATGTCTCCTACATTGGGTTCGTATATTGTTTGTTTGTAAGGCATCCCATACATTTTTGGTATAGGAAGTGAATAAAGGGCTAGAAGGCAATACTCCCCCAGCGAAATACATTGCATAACGTCTTCGAAGGAGTGTCATCCGGTAATTTAGATACGACGATAGAAGAAATAGTAGAGTATTTGTATGAGGAGCACGAGTTTGTTTTAGGGATGAGCACATCATTAGGTTGAGAATTCATATGACATGCTTTGAAAGAGTTTGGTTCGGATGGAATAATAAACTTACGCTAGGGTTGGGTGAGTTCGAGAATCCAAACGACCTTTAGACGCAACTTTTACAACAACTAGGTTTGCTAAAGTTTTGGATTTATCGTTATTGGAAGAAGGTTTGAACAAGGACTCAGGATTTGGTTTCTTTTATCTGAGATTGACTTTACCATCCTCGAGGGTGTGAATTTTAAACTTGTGGGCCATGGTAAATGTTTGAAAAGATTATATACGAAGTGTTTACGATATGTGTTTAGCACATGGACCGAGAAAATATCTTGATCAATTCGGTTTGTGAGAGTGGGAAGGATAATTGATTGATGATACTTCTCCGGTGGGTGACGAAGTCTATAATAGATTCATATTTGAATTGTTTGAAGGCGTAGAGATCTATAAGGGAGATCTTACATGCGATATTGATGGAAAAATGTTCTAAGAATAATTGTGTAAGTTGTGCAAAGGAGAAGAATGAGAACTACAAGATACTATTATATTAATCAATAACGGGCCCTACTAAAGACATAGGAAATGTCCTTAATATAAGGTCTTGGTCATGTGTAATGAGATAACATGCATGGTGAAAAGATTAGATGTGTTGTTGAGGGTCATGTTATCCCAAATTCACCCCCGATAAATTTGGTCAAACAAGACCCCGCGCATAAAGAAAATATGAAGGGGATGATTCTGACCCGCGAGCTCACATTCCAGAATGAAAAATAAAGGGGAAAGGTGAGCTTAACTCAAGGAATGCAGGGTAAAAAATGAGTTTGAACGACACAAAGAAACTAGAGGCCCAAAGGAGGAAAAAATGACCCTGCACAGGAAGAAATTGAAAGGACGGCTCCGTCAAACAAACCCATGCTTCAAATCCAACAAATAGGTTGCATACAGACTCTAAAATGTAATAAAAAGGTTGAGGAAGAGAAGACAGTGTCAAAGAAACCAAAGGCTCAAAGGGAAAAGAAATGGTGAAGGCTCGAAGTCTTCGGGCTCTGCAAATGATTCAGGAATGAGCCCCAAAATTGGCTAAGTATAAAGGTGTTGGCGGAAGCTGCCAAGTGTCCAAGTGGCACACCTCAAAGGTTAAATCCAAAAAGTAGGCTCGAACAAGCACAGGATTCCACGTGTCCCAAAGTAAAAAAAGGGTGAATTTCGGGCCCAAAATGATTAAGTTTAGCCTCCACATGTTCAAATGGCACACCTTCAAGGGGCAAAGCAAAAGGCAATCCCTAAATGAGCGTAGTCTCGCCACATGTCTCAAGATCCAAAAGGGACAAATTCAGGGGGTTGAATAGTCAAAGCAAAGGTAGGCTAGCGGAGGGAGCCAAGTGTCAATGCGGCGCTACTTCAAAGGTAGAGTCTGGAGGTAGTTTTCAGATAAGCACCAAGCCTCCATGTGTCCAGGGTCAGACTTTTAGCCCACCAAGCAAAAAGACTAAGGGGAAAATACAAAGGATCCCAAGGAGCTGCGAAAGCTGCCATGTGTCTCATGGGTGTAGTTTCAAGAGTGAGGTAGGGGAAAAACTCAACAAGCACTTTGGGATACCACGTGGACCCAGTATAGATAGACTCTTTCAAATATTGCACGTCCGCAACCCGAAATTTCAAATGGTCATATCTTTTGAATGGAAACTCATATTTGGGCGGGAGAAGACTTTTTAGAAACATCTCAACCCCCTCTATGCCATGGAAACATAAAATATCATTCTTAGTAGGATTTGGTGTGAAAATTTGGAAAACATATTTGAGGCCATTAATGCAAAATCTAATTTCTTTAACTACTAGGCTAGATTTAATTTGATCCGCTAGGGAACCAGAATCAACAGATTGTAGGCGATTTATAGGGGGCATTGATTGATGGTGGTTGAAGCTTTCAAAGTAGGATTCATTGCATATCCCATGGTGGTTGAAGTAGGATTTGAATTTTCTCTCTTCTCTCTCTTATTCTTTCTATATATTGTAATACTTCTCATTTTTAGAAAAAAAGACATTCTCGGTGTAGGGAAAATCTATCAAAGTCGTTTCGACTCCATTTGAGTTGTAGGCCTTCTCCTACACCTGGAGAGTGTATTTGTGCCTCTAAGCACCACATGTAATAGTCTGTGCACCTTACAGAGAAATAAAACCTTGTTTCGTGGCGTCTTTCAACCCTTAGCATTGTTCTGTTGTTTCTTTGTGCCTCTTTATCTCGTGTTTTCTCCCTATGCATGTATTTCACATTTGCAGTGTAGGACATCATGCTTCATGGAGTTTCTATGGTGGATCTGGATCTAGGTCTGTGTCACTTATGTCTGACCTCCTCGGTATCCTTTTCCTGTGTCATTCTTCCTCAACGAGTATCTCATACTCCCTTTCTCGGTCTATCATCACTTAGTGTAGGATATTTCACCCTCTCTTTCTCTCTGTCCCCTTATAATGGTTAGATTAGGATATAATAGGTTAGACTCGCTGCAATCAAGTAGCTTGTGGCGGGTATATTAGGAAGCAAGAACCGGCTTTCTTCGGAGGGCATCTCGGGTTTGCAAGTTCCACATCTTGGGAGATGGTCCCATGTTGTGCAATCACACCGAATGCCCTACTCCATAATTGGGCCGTTTGGGGGTGCTATGATTACGCACTAATAGGTCCTCTTTCTTGTAGAATTTAATAAACTTTGGGAGTTCCTAGTGTGGGGGATAGGCTTTGAAAGGTATAGATGGATGAATGGGTTCATTACAGATTTGTTCATATGATAGGGTACTTTTAGGACCCATGGTGGCGGCTTCAATACTTGAAATCCTATTCATTAATGCTTGTAAAGTATCATTTTGTGATGGTTGTATGAGGATGATGAGCCAAGTTGATTATAGGTATATGTGTTTTATTGTTGATATAAATGATAGGGTAATGAGACATTATGTTTGTACGTATGCTACTAAAACAAAGGTTACGATGGTTGGATATCCGATAGGAGATAGGGATGGACATGTTGATAAGGGGTTGTAACACTTGCATGTACATACCGAGATGGAATGGAAGTGTTGATAAAGGGTTAGATGGTTGCGGTATATAATGAGAATGACCTGTGAGAAAGGGGCAATGGATGTATGTTGTGAAGAGGGTTGAGTACTAGGTAAAAATGTTTATTGATAAGGGATATTTATGTTGGGATGTACATGACCATGTTTTGAATGGAAGATGTGGGTTGTTGTGAAGGGATGAGTAGAGAAACACTAAGAGGGATAGCTACCAATCTCACAGGATGTGTAAGAGTGAGATTGGAAGCTACGTTGCTAGATGTGGAAGGATATGTGTTGGTGTTATTTTGTGAAGATGATGATCTTGACGAAGGATTTGATGACGAGGATGGCTATTGGTTGGTTGTGTCTTGTGATGAGACAAAATTAAGGTCAAAATTGATATATAGGACTGATGAAGTGGGGAATGATGCCCCTAATCCACCAACAAAGTGGAATAAGTATAACTTCTTTAGATGATTGGGTCGTGATTAGGATTAACGAGACTAGAATTATAAAAGATGATAGTAGTGATGGGAGGTCATTATTCAGGTGTGGTTCACTAGAGGAAAACACCTCAAGAAGCAAGATAGGCATTAAGGGCCACTAGACTAGAATCCATAATCTCTATGAAGACTGGATCACAACTATTGAAGAAGTGGGGGCTAAATGGATCTGGGACTTCTAATGTGGTTGACTAGCTGCTAGGAGAATGTGAGGGCTCTTGATTGATAGTTGATGGTGATCAAATTTGGTCCATTAAGATGGATCTCAATAGATTTCAGGGCTTGTTGAAGGGGATTAGACATATTATCGGAGTTTTAAAGACGAGATTGTTTTTGGTTAGAACCATGAACTAATACACAATCAATGAAGTAAAAGAAAAAGCAACGTGGTTGATTACAATAGATGTAAGAAAGTCAAAAAGAAATTTTAATTATATTGATTAAATTAAGAAAGGTGTGAAATGCAAAAATGGCTAAACAGTACTAAGAGAAGGCTATATAAGGTTGGTTTCGGGTAAGTTAGAGGATGGATTCCTTGATATAATCAAAGGTATGTAAACCCCGAATCTATGTTAGTGTTGATACAAGGAATGGTATTAGGGCCTACCCCTCAATACATGGTCCCAAAACAATAATGGCATCATGTGCTTAGCTAATATACCACCCAACATATTGTTTATACTCAGCCAAAATATCGAGGTAGATTATCCTATTGAAGATGAAATAGGAAGGAGTTTTTAGAAGAAAATTATGTTTGATGTGGTTTGGTTGTGTTTTAAGAGAGTTTGTTGAACCCTGGTCATTGGTGTTGTCATTGATGTCAAGTGTCATTGATGGAAAATTAGTGAATGGTGAAGTGCATCGACTCGAGACAAGAAGGTTGAGTGGCGGTTCGGTGGTGTATTGAGCATTCTGTAGGTTTGAGACTAGTCTCAATGTGCCGCAAGCTTGACTCAAGAAGTGATAAGGTAGGAATCTATTGGAGGTATGAGCATGGTTGGTAAAATTTTTTAGGTGTTCTACAATTCATACATGATGAATTTATCATGAGCAAGATCTTATAGAGTGAGTAACAGGTCAAATACTGGAAGTCATAGTTGTAATCGGCTCATTTACACATGTTCTTAAAGCCTAATGAGGAGTGGAAGTTTGGTACAGGTCATGACAAGACAATGTGAGTATGGAAGGAGCCTAACAATGTTGTCTAGGGAATGTATGAGCAACAACAAGGTGTGGTTTAGCTCTTGGAGGCAAATTTCAAAAGTTCCCAAAGTTGGTTATGAGGACTTGAAGTGTAGGTTAATGAAAATGAGATAGGTCCGAGAGGTACATGAAAACATATGACTCACCACCTCATGGATCATGTAGAGGGGTGAGTTTTTGTGCTTTATCTCAAATTTCATCAAGTTCTGAAGAGGTGTGTGAAATTTATTTTAGTTTTTCTAAAACAGATTCTTAAGAAATGAAAAATGAGTTAGTTTGTCTACTTAGAACCTAAGAAAATTATGAAGGCTTATCCATATAAATTATAGAAGTAATTTTTGTAGAGAACTCTAAGCCTAAAGTATTACAATAATCTTTAGGAAAATTGGCCGAGGATCAAGAAAGTTTAGATTTTTGAAACAAGTTCTTTCTCTTTCCGCACCCTCTTCTTAAAGTGGTAGACACAAAGTGCAGTGTTCTAACTCCAAATGTCTTTTGCAAGTTATACAACTTCTTAGAAGTGTAAAGGACTCTATCAAGGATAAATTATGGAATGTGTGTTCTCCAAGCATGATTGGGTTATACAGACTAGCTCTTATTTTGTAACACTTGCATCTTGATCTGGTGGTAAAGACTCCAAAATGAACCACCAGTGTAGGAGCTTGTGCACAAGGACTATTAATTTCTCTATGAGGTCTCCAATCTCTAACTATGGTAACTTGATATAAAATCACTTCATATTGATTATTTCATCAAATTTTTGTCTTAAAAAGTAAGTGATAAAATCCTAAATGTTGTTGAAGGATCATCTCAGGGTAGTAACTTAGAAATTGGAGTAAGGAATGATGGTAACCATCCTTTATAGATCCAATATAAATTGACAAAACTTAATATTTGTAGTAGTATAGTTATATGTGGCATTGTCTCAACTTGTACTCCAAACTACCTTGTGTGTGTTTGCCAGGATAACTAGGTTGGATACTGTATTTGAGTTGGTCTTATCCTTTGAAATGTTTACTTTCAAGGAATTAAAGGAAGTGCTCTTATTTCTACTAAGTGTTTCCTCTAGACATAGGCGTGAGCATTGAAGAATTAGATAAGGAGAGTGCCAAAAATTCAAAATTATGACTTCATACCCTGTTCCAAGTGATTTGTAGACCAATGTGCTTGTTTTCTTGAAGCTCTGGGAGCCTTTTGGAATATTTCAGGATTGTTAATTGTTTAGATAAGATTAAAAATGGTATTTCAGACCTTATGGACCTTAAATCATCAAAAACCATTAATAAATGCTCGATAAATTAATTTCTAAAGTCTCTCAAGGTTGTTTTGTATCGAAACCTGAAACTAAGGTTTGGATGGAGAAAAAACTTAAAGCTCACTCTTCACCAATGAAAAATCTTGATTTTAAAATTATCTCTGTGAGGATGGTACAAGTGTATTGCAAAAATAATTAAAAGGTTTCCTTTTAAATTTGAGGAGTTTATTGTAACAAAGATTCTTCTGATCGTGTCAAGGAATTTTTATGGATTTCCTCGTTAATTTTCTATCTCTTTTTTACAATAAAAGGAACTATCTTGGTTCTTTCAACTCAAATGAGACAAATAAATGTTTGGGAAGCTTTGATTTTGGTTTAAAAGTCTATTTTATCATAACTTTGGTATGCCTTGTTGGTGAGAAAATTTGTCGGGTGGAAAAACTTGTAGATTTCTTGCCAATGCTCTAGGAATCTAAGTCCCTCTACTTAACCGATGCAGCTATCATATATGCATTCACAAGTAAAGGTGGATTTCTATGGTGGTATTTCATCCGTGGATCCATCGGGGCACTCCACCGACCATGTGGAAATGCTAGCAATCTCTTGATAGGGAAGACTTTGTCTGAAGAGCGGGAAAGGGAGTGAGAAAAGACATAGGAGAACTAATGTTACAGGTAGAAAATTAGATTCCTACACACACTAGTTAGAAGTTTCATCACATGCACTAAAATTAAGAGGAAACAACTCTACAAGTAGCAATAAGACCAAATAGAATTCATGATCACCAAGTATCAAGAAATCCCTTAGTCAAAGAAAGCTAGAAACTCCTTCTTCTTGTATTAATTTCTCAAACAAAAGTTATACATAGTGGAGAAATGGATGAAATTTGAGAATGATGGAATGGAAGAATTTGGCTATCTCCTTTATTCTCTCAATGCACTCTTGAGTATACAAATCAATCACCAACCCTTTGAAATGGGAATGGATTTACAATGTATAAGAAGAGAAATGAATCTTCACATACTCCCCAATGACTCTTTGTATGTCTCGACATGACTTAAGACTCTTCACCTTCCTAAGAAAACATTAAGTCCCTTTTTATAACATAAAGGTGACTTATTACATTAGAAACATTAAGACATACGAAAAATTACAACCCCAATGCAAGATTAGAATATTGAGGAGAGATAAAGTTTGGGGAGAGAAGAGAGAGAGAGAGAGTAGAAAGGAGAAGAAGGAAGAATGATGTTGATGATGACAGATTCCCTCTGATAAAGCCCATTGATCCTTCTAGATGACTCAATGAAATGCTCCAATGTGATGAACTCTAAATCTTTGAACTCTTGCGCACACTGAGAAAATTCCTTTGGATGACATGTGAACACCGTGAACTAAGTGTTTAAAAACACTATCGAATGACTCATTCGGTGGCCGTGAGTATCACTCATGAAGATCCTCCTCTGAAGGGACTAGAGCCTTGGAACGAATCTTTCCCTGACTCCCTACAACATTATCACATTGCTCAACTGATTTGGACATGATCTTGATGAAGCATCTTATGAATGATCTGACGATGTCGACTGTGAATTCCACCTCCCGCATACCAATTAAAGCATGAAATGAGTGTCAAAAGACACTGTTGACATCCTCATTGTCACCTACTTTACATAGTATGATGATAGAGACTACACTTTTTCTATCTCTTACTTGAAGTGAAAGGTTACATCGGCTTCTGCCTTGTCCATTTATGCTTCATGATTTCTTTAGAAAAAGCAACTTACTATTTTTAGTAAGTATGAAAAATCAGTTGCTTGAACCTCAACTGGATGTTGCAACTCAGATTTCCCTTTCTCCATGCATTCCTCTCACCTTCTAGGTCAATTTTCTATTTTTGGTAAGTGCTCATGGGACCACTTACTATTTTTAGTAAGTGTCAAATTTAGACCAAGATGTCCATTTTGATGAATTTTCAATTGCAATACATCCTCTGTGTTCAACGTCTCCTTTGTAGGTTCTTTTGTTGATGAATTTCCCAAAATAGTAGTCCTCTATTCGAAGACCTGCTATTTTTAGAAAGTGTGATTCTGGAGGTTAGATTGATGTGGAACAGAGTTTTACGATATGGGTTTTTTTCCCAATATTTCCCCTTTAAAATTTTGCGCTTACCCGATCAATAGTTTAGGAGATTTTAAACTTTTAGATTTTTGACCTGATAGTGCTTTTGGACACGAAAACCATTAATGGACCTCAAAAATTGCAGGTTTGGTTTTATCCTCCATTCACGATGAAAATTACATTTTTGATATGGGTTTCTCTTCTTATCTCACCGGTGAAATGTTTCCTCGATCTGGTTGTCGGTTTGACGAGAAACTGAGCTTTTTTCTCCCATTGTGCAAAGAATTGGATTTCTTTTTTGTGAACATTCTATGCCATGGAAGGAGGCTTTAAAGGTGTGTTTTTGATGGTTTTTATAGTGGAAATAAAAGAATTTTTTTTTATCAATTCGTGCATCCGTTTATAAGATCTCTTCAAATTTCTACTTCACTGCCATGAAGGATTTCGTTGTTTCTTCTTCTTTGTTCTTTATTTTTCTCCTTAGTTTGGTCAATTTTTCTTCTGATACTGGTGTATTATCATGGTATAGATTATTTAATTTTTGTGAGGGATCTGGTTTTGAGCTTCGTAATGGTGGGAGGTGCACGGAAAAGGTTAGAAGTTAGAAGCGAGAAGCAAGAGAGGTTTTAAAAATTTGAAATAAAGCTCAGCAGGGATGAGGAAAAATTTCATGTCCTTGATGTCCCTTAATAATTAAGGGATATGAGGGACATAAAATTACATGTGGTGCCTCCCGATGACAAGTGTCGGAGATCCAACGGTTGGGGATTTAAGCAAAAAGAAGCTTTAAAGCACATGAGGGCTGAGAAGCGGTCACATGAGGAACCACGAGGATTCCTGAGGGTTTGGCACATTTTCTTGACCTTTATGTACCTTAGAGAAAATGTATGAGAGGGACATGAAATTTCACAGCGTGCTTGATGATGACAAGTGGCACATATCCGACGATAGGGGATGAAGGCTCCTAAGCACCTGGGAGCTGAATTGGCGGTCCAAGAGGTCGTATGAGGATCCAGAGGGCTTATAAGGGCTGGGCACATTTTTTTACCTTGATGTCCCTTTTCTTGAGGGACGTAAGGGACATGAAATTGTGCTAGGATCCTAGAGCTAACACATGTCCTGTTCAAAATTTGACTAACTCCCGAACTTGCTCTAGAGGGCAACTTGAAACAGCAATAACTTGAGCTCCTAATGGAAGTTTTTGATGAAATTTTATATGATCTTAACTAAAAATTTCCTTTTGAATCCAATGGTGGGGGTATTAGGTCTTTATTCCTCCATTTTATTCCTAAAAATATGATTTTCTATCTAGTTCGCTAGTTGTGCATTAAAAATCTAGTTATAAACCTATTGCTCTAAGGTGTTGTGAAAAATATGATTTCACCATCTTATGGGTCTTGGAATTACCTCTCCGAATATTTCTTATTTTTCTCCTAACTCAATCCGGAGCTCCCGAAATCACCTTTCGAAGCTAAACAACCTTTTTGGCATGTGTATTGCCTAGGCCTCGTGAACCCCGATTTTGGTGAAACCGCCCAAATTTTCCAAATTCATCTAGAGGATCTTCATTGATAAACACTAATATAATATATTCTTATAATTATTTGTGGTTAGATGCAATGTATGGAGAAAAATTAGCTGATTCTGGTGATATCTTGTTTTGCGGAAGAAACGAAGCTCAAATGCAAAAATTATGGCTCGCTGAAATTTTTTGGGCAACCGGTGAATTTTAAGATTGCACACAGGTTGGATGCATGCACGCTTGCCAAATGGAAAAATTGAAATGAAACACATGGATAGTGTAGGTGATGGAGGAAAATTTTGGTTTAGAACACGGTCTTGGACACGCGTACACAAAGCAGTGGACCCCGTTATTAACTAGTTGGGGGCCCTTAACCGTGGTTTGACACACTCGATTATGGAGGGGTGTCTAGGCCTCTTTCATTTCATATTTTTATATCATATCTCTTGTATATATCTACATTGTATGTCCACTATATGATGCATGTGGGACTAATTAGCTAAGGTAATTTAAATTATAACCTTATCCCTCCACATTTCATGCTTAAGCCAATTAAACCCATGCATTATATGCCAAATTATAACCTTATCTCTCCACATTGCCACGCATTACTATCCAAACAGCCCATAGTATTTATAAATGCACTAATCATAGGTTTTATTAGTCAAATCACCTAAAAATTAGGCCCACCGTCCAAACAAAGGCCATCATGTGGCTCTAAGCCACTTCAAACTTGTTTTTAAATGGTTTTTAAACCATTTCCACACCATACTCCCTTAAATGTGGGATAAAAACCATGTGAAGCAGTGGTCAAAGGGGGATAGGGGGATTTGAACCTCTATCCTCCCTTCCAAAAATAAAGGACTCTAACCGTTGTGCCAAGAGGCCCGTAAACACTATAAAATGAGCATTTTTGTAAGTGTATTAAATATAGGCATTGTGTAAAATATTGTAATGCTCATAACTTGAGCTAGAGAGGGAATTTGGAGATGAAGTAAAAATCAACCTATGTTATTTTTGACAGAGGAAGACTATGAGAAGGTCATAATTTTGTAGAAATATTTGTAAAGGTTTATTTTCAAGATTTGTGGTTCCATTCATTTGGACCTTGAGATGTAGGCCACAAGTGCTGAAATCCATTATTAAGTTGTGTGTCAATATACTTGGTGAAATTCTCTCTGTTATTCATCTATTTTTATATATTACTTGCAGGTTTTAATTATTTATTAAAATTACAAAAGATCGTAATATCAAAAATTTCATTAAAAGTAATTTTTGAGTTGGATTATGAAATTTTGCTTTGGGTTTTAGATCACAAATCCTTCCTGAATCTTCCTAAATCACTTTCGTTGTGATGTTCTAAGGACTTTGATTCACTTCCATGTCTAGTTTGTCTTCTTTTTCTGCTCCATGGGGTTGCTCCGATCTAGGAAGGCCAATGATAGCCCTTCCCACAATTGCTGAAGTTTGCTTTTTTCAATGAACTCCTAAAATCACCTAGGGGTTTTGAATTGACTCTCCTAAATCACCTAGGGGATGAGTTAACATCAATTGAGAGGTCACTAGACTAACTAGGTAGACCCGAGGTGTCTTGGAAGGGTAAAACTTGTAATTTTTGACACAGGGGTATAGTTTTCATGCTTGGAAATTGTCAATTTCCTTGTTGCACATTTGCATGACAAGAAACTAGCTCTAGCTTGGGGACATGACATGGAGAATCTATAATCTCAACTTTAGACCATATAATCCATTAACTAGTTCCTTATCCATTGGGCCCTACAGAGTCATGTACAACTTACAACAAGAGAGAGAGAGAGAGAGAGAGAGAGAGAGAGAGAGAGAGAGAGAGAGAGAAAAGCAAATAAGGAAACACACACACACCAAAAAAATGAAAGGAAACACACAACACACACGGAAAGGAAAAACATAACACAACAAAGAAAGGGAAACACACCTAGCAATCACCTATGGTATAAGGTAGGGGAAAACCCACTTTCATTGAAGCACTTTTCATTCCTCAAAAGTTACCCTAAGTGGGAAACACTGAGTGATGTTGTTCTACAAAGCCATTGACTAGTTCCAAAAAGTAGCCTCCTTTCCTTAACTGTTTATGAAATCCAAGTGCTTCCATGATTATCTGTGTACTTGGTAGGAGTGAGTCTACATGAGATTCTTGATGCTCAGGCCTTCACTTAGAAATTCCATTTCCTTCATGCTCTTTGAAATCAGTTTCATAGTGCTAGTTTCCTTTCGTATTTATCCACATAGCTGATTCTTCATTGAGCATCTCATCGCTGCCCCGAAGCTGATTTTCATTCAAATTTCTTGAATATTCTGAGTTACTTTCTTTCCCGGATCTATGCTCATTGACATCTTCTCCATGAGAAACCTTAGATTCATCCTTTATCTCTACTCCATTATGAGGTTCTTGAAGATTGAATGGAGGATTAGAAGTAACCTCATACTTGTCTTGTATAGCCATGGCATGAGCTAAGAGATCAAGAATTAGCTTAGGGTCTTCCATACTTTCTACCGCATCTAGGATTTCTTGCATGGAGTTATACTTTGTTGCTTCCTGTGGTTTGTCTTTGTACTTATTTGAATAATATTCATTTTGAAGCTCTAGGAAACTATTTGGATGGATTAATTCATTTCCCTTAAGCTTATTACATTCTACTACTTCTTTCTCAAGGGGATCTTCACCTTCAATGACCTCAACACCATCTATTTCATATTTTTCATCATGGAAAGATTTTTCTTCTTCAAATGGGAAAGAAAATACCTCCATTTTGTCATTGTATCCATCAACTATTGGTGAGAGAGAGATGTAGGATTCCTCATCTTGATTTATTTCAACATGTCCAACCTTCAAACTGGTTAAGGCTTTCAAATCAGATTCACACTTTTCTTGTAGATTCATGGCTTGCATCAGGAGTTTGAGATTGAGCTCAAGGTCTTCTATTTCTTCTCGCGACTCTTAGCAGTTCTTGTACAAATGGTTCTTTCCCATTGTTCAAGGGCTCATTGCAGATTGGCTTGGTCTCTTCCTAGGTGACATGATCAAGGGATTCCTCATCTTCAAATGGGAATGAGAATATCTCTTCATCATGGATAAACACATAAGCTGATTTTTCGCTTAAAAATCATCAAAACCATTGCCTCTTATTTATGTTTTGCATCGTCTCAGTAATTTATGGATTCCCTCTTATAACTCAAATATCCTCAATGCTTCTTCAAGGTCCATACCTCTCCAAGAAGGCATGTCTGGCCCTATCAAGATGGTAATATTCTCTTCCTCCTTGGTTGTCACAAAGTGATTCATCTTCCTAGTATCTTGGTACAAGATGTCGGTTCTTGGACTTCCAAAATTTCACACTGTGTACCTCATCTTATTCTCTAGAAATAATTTCTCCATGTCTCCCTTCACTGGTATGGTTGCAGAAGACCAATTCATCTGAATTTTCCCTCCCAAGTCTTAGTAGAAGCTTCAACTTAGTAACATTCCAAATGAAGCTGAAATGTCTGCTACCAAAATCATCGTTGAAACCTTCTTGTCTAGAAATTTAGCAAGATCCACCTCTGTATCTATGACCTTCCCTAGAAGTGGGACCTCTTCTGACTCCAGGGAGTAATAAGAGCCACCAGGTGGAGTCATGGGGAGTTTGATAGCCTTAACAAGCTTTACAGGCATTACATTGTTGGAGGTGCTAGAATCTATTATGCATTTGTTCAATACATAATCTCCAACAAGAAGAGAGACATAGAAAGGTTCAACCTTATCAGTCTTAGATGCACTCAATAAAATCATGTTTTTGATGGAGGTGTAGGTGGGTTTGGTAGTATTCCTTTAGAACTGGGAGCTACAACATTGGGTGTTAAACTACCACTCTTGATCTATTCAAAAATCTCTTAAATTATTCGAGGTAAGTCTCACAGATATTCGGCCAGTGAATCTGCACCTTAGCTTTGTTTGCATATTCTACGAAGGAATAGGAGAAGATGCGAACAAGGGGAATGAAGGGACTGATTTTGAGTCAAGATAGGTTTGGAAGTAGGGTTTGATGCTTAGGGAATGGAGGGTATTTTGAAAGGCACACTAGGAACTTTCAAAGTACTAGATTTTACAGGAGCAGATTTAGACTTAGAATTAGAAGAGGCATTATAAGACTTACTTGGAATTGTGGGAGCCTTCTTACTTGCTACAGGATCAGGTTTCTCAAATGTGAACTCCATGCAAGGTGGAAGTGGAGATCCTCAACTGATTATTTTGTTTTGTAGATTCACCACATGAGGATCATCAACCTTCTTTTTCTTTGCAGTAGTAGAGAGAGGTGTTCCTTTCTCAAACTAAGAATGAGTGAATACCACACATGAGAAACTAGGTGCATCTTCTTCATCTTCTTCATCACCTCCAAAATACTCACAGAATCTGATTTGTGTATCATTCTCAAGCTCATCAACTTCTAGGAGATCATCACCTTCAATTTCCTGAATCCTGCAATTTTCATTCACAGGTGGGGTGTTTATAATTTGATTTTGTTATTTCTTTGAGAAGGTACTCATTCAAAAAATTCCCTTTTCAATGATGCCATCTCATTTTCCAATTTTTACAGCAACGGATCTGTTCTCTCATCTCTAGGACATTTAACCTTACCCCTTGAGGGATTTTTAATCTTTCTAGAGAGGATGAGATCATCATAGAGTTTGATGGCCATTCTTTTTCTTTTGCAATGTTCCTTGGTTGAACTATTCATAGGAAGAATCCTACTTCCAATTATTGAGCATTGATGAAGAATCTCTTGACGTTGTTTTTGGATGGCGATTCCTCTTCCAATATCATGTGAAGAAACTACTCGAAATGAGCCACGAAGTCTCTCATAGTTTCACCTTCTCCTTTCTTCATTTGAGCCAACTACACCAAGAGGTCTTGATAGTATTCAGTTGATTTAAATCTTTCCTCAAAGGTAGTCTTGATGTCATTCCAACCAATGATGGATCGGTCGGCAGGAGGTAGAACCATTCTACTACTTTTTCTTGGAGAGATTCCATGAACAATCTCACAAAAACATCTTCATGTTCAACTCCAAGAATCCCACATGATGTGGTGAAAGCGCAATGTGTTATTCATAAATTTATGTGCCATCACCTTTGAACTTTGGAAATTTCTTTGGGAACCTATTGGTAGATTGTGAAGAGGTGGTTCGAGAGCAAGTGGGCTTGTATTTCTTCCCCATGGTACAATGGGTTGAGGTATTTCTACTTCATCCGCCATTGTTGTTTATGTTTCTACTCTTTCTTCTAAAAACTCTTTTTTAAATTCTTCTTCCTCCAAGAACTCAATGCTCAATGGTGGTCAAAAATGGGAGAATTTGAAGGGGGAGTATCAACAGGAGTTTGGATGGGATTGCCAGGTGAACTACTTGATGACCGGATGGGGATGAGGCTTGAGAAAAGTAGTAGGGATTGTCTCTAACTTGTTCTTTCTGATTTTGCAAAGCCTTAAAAGTGGGGTCAACAATTCCTCTTGATTTATTAAACCTAGTGTATCTCCTTTTAGCTGATTTTGGAAATTCTTGTAGTGGGAATACAAAAGGAAATTGTGGAATATTAAAGGTCATGTATAAGAATTGACAGTGTGTCTTTCAACAATGGATTTCCATGAACTCTATTTTTTTGTTTTTTCAATATTTAATTTTTTATATTTTTGGACCTTACGGTCATATTTTGGATGCAGATGCTGCTAAATCTTTCCCATGGTGGGTAAAAAAACTATTGTTGAGAAAAAAATTTGGGACGACAAACTTGTGGATTTCATACCAACATTCTAGGAATCTAAGTCCCTCTACTTAATTGGTGCAGCTGTCATATATGCATGCACGAGTAAAGGTAGATTTATGTGGTGGTCTTTCAACTGGGGATCCAATAGGGGCACTCCACTAACCCTACGGTAATCCTAGCAATATCTTGTTATGGAATAATTTGTCTAAAGAGTGGGAAAGGGGAGTGAGAAAATACGTAGGAGAACTAATGTTATAGGTAGAAAATCATATTCTTGCACACACTAGTTAGAAGTTTCATCACATGCACTAAAATTAAGAGGAAACAACTCTACAAGTAGCAATAAGACCAAATAGAATTCATGATCACCAAGTATCAAGAAATCCCTTAGTCAAAGAAAGCTAGAAACTCCTTCTTGTATTAATTTCTCAAACAAAAGTTGTACATAGTGGAGAAATGGAGGAAATTTGAGAATGGGGGAATGGAAGAATTTGGCTATCTCCTTTGTTCTCTCAATGCACTCTTGAGTATACAAAATCAATCACCAACCCTTTGAAATGGGAATGGCTTTAAAATTTATAGGAAGAGAAATGACTCTTCACATACCCCCCAATGACTCTTCGTATGTCTCGACAAGACTTAAGACTCTTCACGTTCCTAAGAAAACATTAAGTCCATTTTCATAACATAAAGGTGACTTATTACATTAGAAAGATTAATACATATGAAAAAGTGCAACCTCAGTGCAAGATTAGAATATTGAGGAGACAAAAATTTGGGGGAGTGAAGAGAGAGAGAGAGCATAAAGGAGAAGAAGGAAGAATTATGTTGATGATGACATATTCTAACTCTAATAAAGCTCTTTGATCCTTCCAGATGACTCGATGAAATGCTCCAATGTGATAACTCTGAATCTCTGAAATCTTGCACAAACTAAGAAAATTCATTTGGATGACATATGAACATCGTGAACTAAGTGTTTAAAAACATTGTCAAATGACTCATTCGGTGGCCGTGAGTATCAATCATGAAGATCCTCCTCTGGAGGGATTGGAGCCTTGGAACGAATCTTTCCCTGACTCCTTACAACACTTCCACACTGCTCAACTAATTTGGACGGGATCTTGATGAAGCATCTTATGAATTTTCTAACGGTGTCGACCGAGAATTCCACTCCCGCATACCAATTGAAGCATGAAATGAGTGTCAAAAAAGACACTGTTAACATCCTCACTACCACCTACTTTGCATACAATGATGATGATAGAGACTACACTTTTTCTATCTCTTACTCGGAAGTGAAATGTTGTGTTGGCTTATGCCCTATCCATTTATTCTTCATGATTTCTTTGAAAAAACAACTTACTATTTTTAGTAAGTATAAAAAATCAGCTGCTTCAAACCTCAACTAGAAGTTACAACTTAGATTTCCCTTTCTTCATGCGTTCCTCTCACCTTCGAGATCAATTTTCTATTTTTTGCAGGTGCTCGTGGGACCACTTACTATTTTTACTAAGAATTTTGACCAATATGCGTGTTTTTATGAATTTTCAACTACAGTACATTCTTTGTGTTCAGCATCTCCTTCACAGGTTCTTCTATTGATGACTTCCCCAAAATAGTAGTCCTCTATGTAGAAGACCTAATATTTTGAGAAAGTTGGATTCGGAGGTCGATTGATGTGAAACAAAGTTTAACGATATGGGTTTTTTCCCAATATCACCCTTTTGAAATTTTGTGCTTACCCGATCAATAGTTTAGGAGATTTTAAACTTTTAATCTGACAGTGCTTCTGGACATAGCAGTCATTGATGGACCTCAAAAATTGTAGGTCTTGTTTTATCCTTTGTTCATGATGAAAATTACGTTTTTGATATGGTTTTTCTCTTCTTATCTCATTGGTGAAATTTCTCCTCGATTTGGTTGCCGGTTTGACAAGAAACTGAGCTTTTTCTCCTTTGTGCAAAGAAATGGATTTCTTTGTTGTGAACATTTTGTTCCATGGAAGGAGGGTTTGAATTTTTTTTTTTTATGTTTTTTATAGATGAATGAACATCAAATATGTTTTTGTCAATCGTGAATCTGTTTTCAAGATCTCTTCAAATTTCTACTTCGTTGCCATGAAGGATTTTGTTGTTTCTTCTTCTTTGTTCTTCATTTTTTCCTTGGTTTGGTCAATTTTTCTTCTAATACCTTCGTATTATCATAGAATAGAGTATTTCATTTCTATGATGGATCTGGTTTTGAGCTTTAGTAATGGTGGGAGTGATGGGAAGTTGTAGAGCAAGTTGTGCATGAAAAGGTTAGAAGTTAGAAGCGGGAAGCATGAGAGGTTTTAAAAATTTGAAATAAAGCTTAGTAGGGATGAGGCACAATTTCATGTCCCTGATTTCCCTTAAACATTAATGGATGTGAGGAAAATTAAATTTCAGGCGGCACCTCATGATGACAAGTGGCGGAGATCTAATAACTGGTGATTTGAGCAAGAAAATAGCTTTAAAGCGTCTGAGGGCTAAGAAGTGGTTGCATGAGGAACCATGAGGCTACTACCGAGGGTTAGGAACATTTTCTTGACCTTGATTTCCCTCAGCATAAAGGAATAATAGGTACATCAAATTGCACAGTGTTCCTAGTGATGACACATGGCGTAGATCCGACGGCAGGGGGTGAAGGCTCCACTAAGCACCTAGAAGCCGAACTAACGGTCCGAGAGGTCGTATGAGGATCCATAGGGATTATAGGGGTTGGGCACATTTTTGACCTTGATGTCCCTTTTATTGAGGGATGTAAGGTACATGAAATTACACTAGGATCTTGGAGCTAACATGTGTCTTGTTAAAAATTTGACTAACTCCCGAACTCGCTCCTAGAGGGCAACTTGAAATGGCAATAAATTGAGCTCCCAATGGACTTTTTGATGAAATTTTATATTATCTTGACTTAAAATTTCCTTATGAATCCAATGATATGGTCCTCAAGTCATTATTCTTCCATTTGGTTCATAAAAATTAGATATTTTTATTTGGCTCACTAACTGTGCATAGAAAAAACAAGTTATAAACCTATTGTTCCAAGGTGTTGTGAAAAATATGATTTCACCATATTGTAGGGATTGGAATTACCTTTCTGAAAATGTATTTTTTCTCCTAACTCAATCCAGATCTCCTAAAATCACCTTCCGAAGCTCAACAACCTTTTTTGGCCTATGCACTGCCTAGGCCTGTGAACCCTGATTTTAGTGAAACTGCCCCAACTTCTCTGAATCCTTCATGAATCTTCCTAAATCACTTCCATTTCTATTTTGGATTATTTTTTCTACTCCATGGGGTTTCTCTAGTTCTAGGAAGGCCAGTGATAGCCCTTTCCACAACTGCCTGAAGTTTACTTTTTCCAATGAACTCCTAAAATCACCTAGGGTTTTGAATTATTCTAAATCACCTAGGGGAAATCAACATAAATTGATAGGTCATCAGTCTTGAATGGGTAGACTGAGGTGTCTCGGAAGGGTAAAACTTGTAATTTTTGACACAGGGGTATAGTTGTCATGCTTGGAAATTGTCAATTTCCTTGTTGCACATTTTCATGATAACATGCTTATGAAACTGTGATCTTATGTTAGCCTCCAAATTGAGTTTAATGAATGAATATCTATGAAAAAGGTACTTGGGACATTAAAGCTTGATCAATTTGAGATCAATGAGAAGAATGTAAGAGTGTAACAAATTTCATCTAATGTTCTCAATGTCTTACGGTAATGGTCTTAATATGATATGAAGCCTAAAAACTATAATCGATTGAATGGACGGAGTTGTTTAAAATTCTTATGAATTTTAAAATCCTCAAGATAACATAACTCGAAGTGTAGAAGCTTAATATTCATGAACCAATTCCCACTCAAGGTAAAGGAGCTCATGTAGAAGTTGAAAAAGGCATGAAAAGGGAAAGGTTTGGCATCTATTATGCAAGAAGTCTAAATGTGCAAATAAGTGACATGATGAGGTAGTTGAAAATGTAAGGTTTTTAGGATGTAATTAAAGAAGATGAAAATTTTGCATTCAAGAAAGATGAGTTCAAGCTAGTGTGGAGGAGAAGTTAAAGAGACACACTATGGTCAAGTGGCTAGGATAAGTCAAAAAGGAAGAATTGAAAACTATGCACTAAGATATGAAAAGATGATCTTTAGAAAGGGCATTTTAGAATATATGTAAAGTAAGTATGCATGTTGAGAGTGTGGTTGAAGTTGAATTGATATGTGTTGCATGATAAAATGAAGTACAATGAAATGTAAACGTGATACATGATGAAAATGTGTGACAGAAATATAGTGTTATCATGTAATATAGAGAAAACATTGAGATCATGAGAGATAATGCAGGTATGTATATAGAGACATGTGAGTAAAGAAGAATTGAAAATTGAGGTGAGTGGGAACAAATTTTTCATTGAAATCTATTGATGAATCAAGGAAAGACAAGAAGTTCTCTTGACTGAAACACTAAAATTAGGTGAGTTCATGAAGACATACAAATACAATTGTGTGATGTAATGATCAAAAGGATGATATGCAAGCATGAGTAAAGTAAGACATGTAATAGTAGAACCTTGAAGTTGATTAGTTGTTTTGAAAGAAAGGAGAATCAAGAGTTTGTTTCAAGCATCCCATTTGAATGAGAATGTTTGAAGACTATAGTAAAAGAGTAAGTTTTCAAAGTTGAAATAAGGTGTATATGAAGGTGTTTTTAGATTGAGGTTTTGAATGTAGATAGAGATTGAATGTTGAACCTTCTTGAAAAGGCAATATAATGTTGTGATATTGAATCTTGGCTGAGTTGAGTAATGAATAGAAAAGTATGATCAAGGGTTTGAATTTATTGGTCATGAAGAGACATAGATTATTCAAGAGACATAAAGAAAGGATGTTTGTAGCATGTCAAGGTCCAGAGTAGGATAATAACTTGTGTATAAAAGTAGCATTGTATGATAGATCTTGAATGTGATTAGACAATCACGGTGCATGAAGAAGATTGAAATAAAATGGAATTAGGAGCAAAAATAGGAGAAGTGATATAATGTAGAGGTCATCATTAGTTGTGAGAGACAAAAATCAAAGTGTGACCAAAATTCAAGAAAAATTCTTAGTCAGTACTTGACTTAGCACATATGGGGTGTAGCCTCCTTATAAGTAGTAGCTTACAGAATATCAGTTGTAGCTAATTAAATTCTAGGGATTTGTAGCTTCCTTGCAAGTTGTAGCTTGTAGAAGGTTAGTAGTTGTTGATTGAATTATTTTGGGGGTTGTAGCCTCAAAAGTTGAGTTGTTTTTCAACTTGAAATCATTGTAACTCATAGGAC
The DNA here is from genome assembly GCA_018340775.1 of Taxus wallichiana var. yunnanensis. Lineage (NCBI taxonomy): Eukaryota > Viridiplantae > Streptophyta > Pinopsida > Cupressales > Taxaceae > Taxus > Taxus wallichiana. Next base: position 998,475,611 of record CM031239.1, read on the forward strand.
ATATTTTCCAAAGATAGTTCTCTCGATTTCAATGGGATTTTCCCATTTAGGTTTCCCACTTTAAAACATTATGTATTGTCTCTCTCTCTCTCTCTCATTTATTTGTTTATGTTTTCATGTCCTTTTCTTAATAAGTTTGGTGAAGTAGAAATATCTGAAAAGTTTAATAAGACACTAATTCACCCCCTCTCGGTCCAAGTTTCTAAAAATTGGTATCGAGTGTGGTCCTCTTGAATTGAGCCTAACATATTGGAGGTGATCTTGAAGACATAAGCATGGGTACATCAGTAGAGTCAGTGTTGAAAAGAGGTATGAAATTGCACAAAATTTTATAAATGAGTTAAAGATAGAAATTAAACTTAAGGAGGTTAACCATGGTCATGAATTGAATGATATGTCCTCATATGTTGAAAATGTATCAAAGGATTTGAGAGAAAAAGTGATGCATGTCTCAAACTTGAAGAAGAAATAAAGACTTTGAAGGTTGAGTTAGAGAAAGTTTCAAGTAAAGTCAATGGGTTGCTTTGATCAAACAAACATATCCTGGTGACAAGCCTAGTTTGGAACTCAAAGATAAAGCAAGTTATACAGAAACAAACCATGAGATAAATCATGAGTTATATCAAGAATTCATTAAAGCCAAGAGTGAAGAATGTGAAAGACTAAGTGCAGAAATAAAAACCCTAAAAGAGGAGCTAAAACAAAAAAATAAAAGGGAATTGAGAGTTGAATCAAGTCATACTTCCTGTCAAGGATGTTCTCATTCCAAGAAGGACAACAAAGAGAACAATAGGATCTTTAGGCAGACAAATGCAATGATATTACCATGTAAGTTTCATGGAATTTTCTTTTCATGCAATAGTTTTGGGCATAGAGCTAGGGACTGCATGAGTAAGTTTGAAAAATAACATCCATGGAGAGATGTAGTACTGAATATGAAAATAATATAGTGTGTTTCAATTGTAAAGAAAAGGGTCACATAGCCAAGTATTGTCTAGAAGATCTAGTAAGTCAAGTTTGGGAAGAATCAAGAGGCAAGAATCAAGTTGTTTGTTTCAATTTTCATAGGCAAGGGCACTTTGCTAGACATTGTTATGAGACTTCTAGATACAACAATAAACAATATTCACTCAAAAGGCAAGGAAATAAGGTGTTCAAGGTGAAAGTAAGTTCCAAGTATGAAGCCAAGTTAGTCATGGTTGAAAGAGATATTGGCAAGAAGAAGGTAAAATATATCTACATAGTCAAGAACACTAACTCCAATTTTGAAAAGGTAAAGAAGGACAAAGGACCAACATGGGAAGATAATGAAGAAATGAGACAAGACATGACAGTTATAGTAGAAACAATCTCAAGACAAACATCAAAAGATGGTGAAATCCAAGAAGAAATTTTACCTCTATCTATGGTACAAAAAATATATGATTCATATCACACATGTCTATCAAGTTTCAAGTCAACAAATGAAGGCTTAGGAGATGAAAGTGTCTCATCAAAGAATGTATCTCAAAAGATTAACAAGAAATCAAGGACAAGGAAGGAAATAATTGAGTCATCATGTTGTTGTGATGAATTTCTCTTGTTCTAAGGTTAGATGACAAGATGGTATGCCTTATCTAGGCTTCTAGAAGGTATACACTAGTAGGAGGAAGCATGGTTTGGGTGTCATCAGTCTGCCATCTAAGTGTTCTTCATGATAAATTGGGAGAATGATTCAAAGAATGTTCCTGAGTCAAAGTTGTCAACTATTGTTGTTGATCGAGTCTCCATCATGATGATAAGGTATGTAGTATATAGGTATTTTTGTCTTGCTTCATGTTCAAGGTCTATTAATTGTTGAATTATTTTACTATTATCTTGAGCAATCATTAAGAGATAGAGTTACTAATAAGCCCTAAGAATTATATTTTTCTTATTAATGTTTTCTAGAGTGTCTTTAAGAAAGAAAAGGCTCCAAGAGAATATAGATTTTAAAAGATAATAGATTGAATTATATGTATGGTACAAGTCTGTTCATGTCTTGTAAAAAGTTTCATTGCTTAGTGAAGTGTATAAGTAAACCTTTGTGTGCACACAAGGAATCAAAGTCTATATATTTGATCTATTGTATCCAATCTTTGAATCATAGGAGAAGAAAACTTAAGCTTGTCACATTCCAGATAGGAATAAGTAAGGTAAATGTCAAAGAAATACATGTCATGTCAAGTCTCAAGGAGTTACTCAAATTGTATATCTCTAGCCACAAATAAAAGTACATCAAAGAGTTGTGATAATGTCTCATCAATCTAGGAGGAAATTGTTTTGACCCTTGTCAAGGTTCCGAGGTTAATATTTTTAAGATGAAATCTACATCCCTACTAAAGTTTTTTACTAAAATGAACACTCCCAAGGATAATTTGGTTCTTGATGATCATCATTCGGAGGCACGGTCAAAGAGAAAGCAATAGTAAGCAAATCAGAGATTTTTGTTACAAATTAGGATACTATTGATCAGAAAGTTTTTGCACATGATGATAGTATAGTAAAGAGATCAAAGAGAAGGCAATAGGGTTTGATTTTTAAAAAAATCAGGGATAACACCGATCAGAAAGTTTTTACACATTCCGATAGTACAGTCCTCTTGTTTAGACTATTACAATACCTAGAAATCTAACAATTGGAATTATATAATGGAGAAATGATTCTTTCAAACTCGCATTATACCGAAAACTCTTTTCATGGATAGAGAGGCTTAATAGATGTTTTGAAATGTAGAGGGTTTTTCTTGAAACTTCATTTAAGGTCATTATGAGTCATGTTACCGATCTCAAAAGAGGTAAGTTCAATTTTGTTCCATCTGCAAGTAATTATATATAGTGTTGGATAATGTGTAAGTCTAATCAAGATATAAGGTTATATCTTAAATAAAGGGAAGTGGTCTACATGGTCTACTCTCATCTAAATGTGAGCTTAAGAACACAAGGTGCCCAGAGGTCTATGTTGAGCATCCACTTATATGGGAATTGATTTGATAAGTTTGGGTTCCAAGAAACATGTGTATACAATTGTAAAAAGGTCTATGAGTTGTGAGGTTGTGATCTCAGGCATGGTACGAGACTCAATGCACATGAAAGAGGCAAAATAGGGTGTTTCTAAAGGTATGTAGTGGTTTTTAATATCATTTATGGTGTGATCAGATCCTCTCTGAATTTTCCATGTTATCTATAAAGTGTCTTGAGGTGTCTGAATAGCTTAGTCCTTGAAAAAAGATGATTAGTGTATGTGTGATGAAAGTACCGAGATCTAACTTGGGTAGCTACAGGAGTTGAATTTATCATGACATAGGTAATAGTGTCTTGAATATTTCTATGCAATAACATACAAATTATATTCATCTCAGGAGTGCAAGAAACAAGTTTTCAGACTATCAAATAAAGAAAGTATGGTACTTGAAAAAGTGCAAGCTAGATACAAAGGAAATTTGGTTCTTGGTGACAATTCTTATTCAAATGGTTTGAATATAGGTGGTTATAGGTGTCAATTGTTTGTGAGATCTAGTTGACATGGGGATCATGTGGTGTTGCCACTAGAAGGTGTTCTAGTTGAGTTCAAACCATACAAGGTATGTTTTGACTATTATCCTTTAAAGACAAGAAATTTAGATATATATGCATCCAAATGAAGCTACAAGGAATAAAGGAAGGCTCTATTTAGATATCAGTTCTCTCAAGGTAAGAATAAGTCAAGAGAAATTAGTGTCAAGTCAATATTGTGTCTTGACATGTTGAGTAAGCCAAGAAAGAAGGTAAAGTGTTATAATCTTGGTTCTCAGACATTATTTTTGACATAATCATGAGGTTTTTGGTTTAGTTATAGGATTTCTAGAGTGGTCTCCTGAAGGTAAAACCAAATTTTGAAGGTTAAATGACATATTTTGCATGATCAGAAGGTGGTTGATGGTACTATGGTTTGAAGCAAAGGTATGATGATGTGATAGGCCAATTTCCTTCAAAGTAAGAGTGTTTCTGTTCAGAGGGGGCTTGGTTCAGTCAAGAAGAGGTCACTCAAGGCTGGTATAGGGTCTAAGAAAAGAGAAAACATAGTCCTAGGGGAGCTTGTGGAAAAGTAAGCTTGTTTTCTTATGCCTCATTGTCTATAGTTATCATTTTTTCATGTCAAGTAGCCAAGAACCCTTTTTCATAAATGTCAAAGGGGAAGAGAGTGTTGTCAAAAACCAAGAAGAGTGATGTGAGATTTTTTTGCCATCAAAGGTTTCTAAGAGTGTTGCCATCAATGACAAAGAGGGATACTATTGAACCATGGTCATTAGTGTTGTCATTTATATCAAGTGGCATTGATGGAAAATGAGTGAATGGTGAAGTTCAGCTCAATTAGAGGCAAGAAGGTTGAGTGGTAGTTCGGTGGTGTATTGGTCTCAATGTGTTGCAAGATTGGTCAGTAAGGTAGTAATCTACTAGAGGTGTGAGCATGGTTGGTAAACTTGGTACATGTGTTCTATAGGTCATACATGATGAATTTAGCATGAGCATGGTTGGTAAACTTGGTAACAGTCAAATCTGCAAGTCAAAGTTGTAACTAGCTCATTTAGGCATGTTTCTAGAGCTTGATGAGGTGTGGAATTTTGGTACAGGTCATGACAAGACAATGTTAGCATAGTAGGAGCCTAGGAATGTATGAGCAACAACAAGGTGTAGTTTAGCTCCTAGAGGCAAATTTCAAAAGTTCACCAAAGTTGGCTTTGAGGACTAACAATGTAGGTTGATGCAAATGAGATAGGTATGAGAGGTATAGGAAAACCTATGGCTCATATATCATGTAGAGGGGTGATTTTTGGTGCTTCATGTCAAATTTCATCAAGTTCTGAAGAGGTATGTGAAAGTTATGCTAGTTTTTCTAAAATTGGTTTCTTAAGAAATGAAAAATGAGCTGCTTGTCTTCTTAGCACCCAATAAAAAATATGAAGCCTTCTTCAGATAAATCATATAAGGAATTTTTGTAGAGAACTCCAATCCTAAAGTATTACAAGAATTTTGAGGAAAATTTGCTAAGAAACAAGAAAGTTATGAATGTTTTTCTACCAAGTTATTTCTCTTTCAAGACTCTCTTCTTAAAGTAGTAGACACAAAGTGCAGTGTTCGACTCCAAATGTTTTGTGCAAGATATATAATTTATCAGAAGTGTAAATAACTCTCTCAAGGAAAAATCATGGAATGTGCATTCTCCAAGCATGATTGGGTTATCACGAACTAGCTCGATTTTGTGAGACTTACATATTCGATTCGGTGTTGAAGACTCCAAAGTGAACCACCAAGTGTAGGAGCTTATGCACAAGGACTATTCATTTCTTTATGAGGTATCTAATATCTAAGTTTGCTCACTTGATATAAACTCAGTTCATATTACTTCTTTCATCAAATTGTAGTCATACAAAGCAAGTGATAAAATCTTGAAAATTGATAAAGGATCATCTGAGGGTAGTAATATGGACATTAGAGTAAGGAATGATGGTAATCATCCTTTATATATCCAAGATAAATTGACAAAACTCAATATTTTGATTAGTATGGTTATATTTGGCATTGTCTCAACTTGTAATCCAAAATTCCTTGTGTGTGCTTTCCAGAGAACTGGACTAGACATTGTGTTTGAGTTGGCTTTATCCTTTGAAATGTTTACTTTTAAGGAATTAAAGGAAGTGTTCTTCTTTCTCTAAAGTGTTCCCTCTAGACATAAGCATGAGCATTGAATAATTAGATAAGGAGAGTACCAAAATTTCAAAACGGTGACTTCATACCCTACTCTAAGTGATTGTAGACCAATATGCCTATTTTCTTGAAGCTCTGTGAGCATTTTGGAATATTTTAAGCTTTCCAATTGTTTGAAGAATATTGAAAAGCATATTTTACACCTTGTGGAACTTAAATCTTCAAAAAAACATCAATAAATACTTGAGGAATTCATTTCTAAAGTCTCTCAAAGCTTGCTTTATATCGAAACCCTAAAACTAGGGTTTAGAAGGAGAAAAACCTCGAAGCTCACTCTTCACCAATGAAAAATCCTAATATTTTAAAATTATCTCTGTGAGGATGGTATGAGTGTATTGCAAAAATAATAGGAAGGATTCCTTTTGAATTCAAGGATATTTTTATAACAAAAGATTCTTCTCACACCATCATGTCGTGGTAGTTTTATAGATTCCCTCATCGATTTTCTATCTCTTTTAACGATAAAAGGAAATATCTTGGTTCTTTCAACTCAAATGAGAAAAATAAATGTTTGGAAAGCTTTGATTTTGGTTGAAGAAGTCTATTTTCTTGTGACATAGTATGCCCGCAACCCGTGATCTTAGGTTAGCCTCCACAATGATTTGAATGAATGAAGATCTATGCAAAATTTACTTGGGACATTAAATTTTGATCAATTTGAGATCAATGAGAATGTAACAGAGTGTAACAAAGTTCATCTAATTCTCTAAATGTCCGACAAAGAGTGGTCTCGGTCTAATATGAATCCTAAAACATTGCAATCTAATTGAATGGCTAAGGTATTTAAACTTCTTGTGAAGTTGAAAAACCTCAACATAACCTAACTCGAAGTGTAGAATCTCAAGAATCATGAACCAATTCTTATTCAAGGCAAACGAGCTCGTGTAGAAGTTGAAAAGGCATGAAAGGGAAAGGTCGTGCATCTATTATGCAAGATTTATAAATGTATAAATAAGTGACATGATGAGGTAATTGAAAATGTAAGGTGTTTAGGATGTAATTGAAGAAGGTGAAAAGTTTACATTCAAGAAATATGAGTTCGAGCTAGTGTGGAGGAGAAGTTGAAGAGACACACTATGGTCAAGTGGCTAAGAGAAGTGAAAAAGTCAAAATTGAAAACTATGCACCGAGAATTTAAAAATGATCTTTAGAAAGGATATTTTGGAAGAGATGAGGTAAGTATGCATGTTGAGAGTATGGTTGAAGTTGAATTGATATGTGTTGCAAGAAAAATGAAGTACAATGAATCGTAACCATGTTACATGATTAAAATATGTGATAGAAATATATAGTGTTGTGATGCAATATAGAGAAAATAATGAGGTCATAAGAGATAATGTTGGGTATGCAAATAGAGACATATGAGTAAAGAAGAAGTGAAAAGTGAGGTGAGCCGAGAATTTTTTTGGATTGAAAGCTATTGATGAATAAAGGAAAGATAAGAATTTCTCTTGATGAAACATTGCAATTAGGTGAGCTCATGAAGAAATAGGAATGCAATTGTGTGATGTAATGATTAGAAGGATGATATGCAAGCATGAGTAAAGTAAGACTTGTAACAATAGAACCTTGAAGTCGATTATTTTTTTGAAAGAAAGGAGAATCAAGAGTTTGTGTCAAGCATCCCAGTTGAATGAGAATGTTTGAAGATTTCAGCAAAAGAGTAAGTTTTCAAAGTTGAAATCAGGTGTATATAAAGGTGTTTTTAGAGTGAGGATTTGAATGCGCAGACAGAGACGGAAATATGAGCCTTATTGAAAATAAAATCTAATGTTGTGATATTAAATCTTGGTTGAGTTGAGTAATGAACAACAAAGTATGATCAACGATTTTAATTGATTAGTCAAGAAGAGACCAATATTATTCAAGAGACATAGAGAAAATATGTTTGCAGCATGTTGAAGGTGAAGTAGGACAAGAACTTGTGTATAAAAGTATCCTTGTATGAAAAAGAATAAATATGATTAGAAAATTAGGGTGCATGCAGCATATTGAAAAAAAGGGAATTAGGAGCAAAAAAAAAGGAGAAGTGAGAAAATCTAGAGGTCATCATCAGTTGTGAGAGACAACAAGAAAAATGGGACCAAAACTTAAGAACAACTCTAAGTTTCAACTTAGCACATAGGGGTTGTGATCTTCCTTGTAAGTAGTAGCTTACGTAAAATCACTTGTAGTGATTAAATTTTAGGGATTTCTAGCTTTCTTACAAGTTGTAGCTTACAAAAGGCCAGTAGTTGGTGACTAGATTATTTTGGGGTTGTAGCCTCAAAATTTGAGTTATAGCTCAAATTAAAATCATTGAACTCATACAAAAAATTGTCCAAAGATAGTTCTATGATTTCAAAGTGGATTGTCTCCCATTTTGGGTTTCCCACTTTAAAACACTATGTATTGTCTCTCTCTCATTTTTTTGTGTATTTTTTCATGTGTTTTTCTTAACAAGTTTGGTGAAGTAGAAATATATGAAAAGTTTAATAAGACACTAATTCACCCCCCTCTCACTGTCTAAGTTTCCAACAGAGTTTTCATGAATGCATATCCTTGAACTCCGATTCGGGTATGTGATTAAACAAGGAAATATTTAATTTTATGAAAACAAGATACAAAAAAATGCAATGTTGAAACATAATTATGAAAGAAAAAGTGTACTTGTAATCACTTTTAATTTTTAATTTTTTTGGTTTTAATGTTTTAAGTAATAGAAACAGGAATGCACTCCAATTTGAAAGGGTTAGATGAAATCAAAAATGAAATTAATGAAAAATATAGAATCTAAATGAAGAATGGACTAAGATCTCCCATCGGGCATGTCGGGATGTTTATGGTGTTTTTGGTTGGTGCAATAATGTTGAAAATACTAAAACTCAAATGAGTAGGGTTTACCAGGACTCTACACCGACACTCACAATGTTGGCATGATAAAATACATGAGAATTGAAATAAGCTCCTTATATTGCCAAGTGATAAGAATTATTTATGAAGAAAACTAAACAAAGAGATATTAGATAAGGAGGATAACGATTTTCTCGGCAAATGTCGATCCCAAGAATCCAATGAACTTCCTTCAATGATGTTAACTCGTTTGATATAATTAAATGATTTGATAATGATTAGATAAATGATAATGATATAAAAGATTAGAATTTAAGGGGAATAGTAATATCCTATTCTACCTGATAAGTGGCCCAAGACAGGGTTGTGGCGAGTTCAAAGTCAAGGAAATAATCAAAACAGAATTGCTCTATTGTGTCCTATATTTCTGTATGACCTCGATTTGATCTTCGATATCTTTTATTTCAGGTGTGAGAGAAATGGCACACAAAATTGACTTGTGTGTGATATCAAATTGTTCCCACATGAATGACTATTTGATAATCGGGAGATCGTATATGCTTTGGTAATATGATGGGATTCACCTGCATGTCATCTATAGTAAAGAACATCTTGAAGATAGATAAATTAGTCCAAAGGAAAAAATGACAAATTGATTAGATAGGTGATATATATGATAAAATGACAATTGAAAAGGATTTTAGTGATTCTCGATGAATCGTTGGTGGTTAAGAAGAATCATGGGCAATTCGGAAGGAATCATTGGTGTTTACTATAAAAACTTTAAATTTTTGGTAACGAGGAAATGTGACTAGTATTGGTTGAACTAATGACTTAATAAAGAGGTTATTAGAAATGAAAGAGATTTGAATTTTTAAAATCAATAACAACTTACCTTTGATGAAAAAACAAGATTGATAAGGTCTGTAAATATTCCTCAAAATTATGGAGCTTCCAGAGTCAAAATGAGGGTACTTAAGGTTCAAATATTTTGATATCAATGTCATCTAGATTCCTATAATGATAGAGTTTTGTTTCAAGTGTTTAAAGATCCTAGAAAAAATATCCCAATGATTCTTTTATATTCATTTGAGATTCATTTAGAATTTCGGTGATCGGGAAATGTGGAGAAACTCATTTGGAATTGGTTTCCACCATTCCTAAAATGGGGATTTCAGGTATGTGTACGAGGGGAAATGGTTAGGGAAGAGGTTAGGAGGGGTTAAAGGGGTTAGATGGTTAGGATAAAAAGGGTCAGGGTGGGTTACATGTGGTTAGGGTGTTATAACATTAATAATTAGGATTTACGAGGGGTAGAAGTGTGATTTAACAAGGGTGAGAGCATGATTTAAGATAATGACATAGGTTTCGGATGTGAGGGTGAAGTAGGGTATTGAAAATTGTTGTCTACACACGTGTCTTATCTAAAAAGGGATGAAAAATCATGTGTGGAAAGTGTGAGTTGAACTAAAATTTCTAACACGATGAAACCACCGATTTTTGCAAGAAACAATTATGAAATCGCTTATGTGGGGACGAATCGCCAATGGGCATGACAAAACCATCATAGAGGTTACAGAACTATGCGGTGGGGAAAAACTATCACGTCGGTTGCTGCAAACTACCATGACATTACCATCTTAGGTGAGACAAAGGGAAAAAGAGGAGGAGAAAGAAAGGAAACAAAGCTCAAACATGGTATAGAAGGTCTATAAAGAGGTACAAAATGGTTTGAAGGGTGAAAGGGGAGCTAGGAAGTATTCTTGAGAATTTGAAACATATCATCATGTTTTTGGTGATCTTTGTCATCATCATTTTGTATTTTTACTTTGGCATTGTGTAAAATGGGGTGCATACAAATTTTCCCCTTTGGCGAACAACCCTATCATGAATTGGTTAGGGTATGATGCCAATAAGTAAGCACTAAAATCAAGAAATCAATAGAACTTACCTTATTTACTTGTCTTACCTTGTCGCAAATGCAGTGAGGCCAACCATGGTCTACATCCTCTTGTAAGATAAAACAAAATGGAATCACGTGTAATATCAAAATGAAGTTGAAATATCTACGTAATTAAAATCAAATGATAGGACTTACCTTTTGACCACGAGTTGAAAATACTACCTTTTCCCTCGCACACATGTGACCAAAAATGTCTGAAAATGTAACTATATGACAATAGATTGAAAATTAAAGCAAAAACCAATATATAGGATGATTCTACATCTTCTATGAATTTCTTCACACACGAAATCACTAAAAATAGCACATTTGTAAATTTTGGTCAAAATTAGACCATATATATTTAAAAACTTTCCAAACTCGGAAATCATTTACACGGGAGAGTGGAAATTTTTATCTTTCGAGAAGTGGTGATCATTTTGCAAATGGAGATAGGCTATGAAATTGTGAGGACGATATGATGGTAATGGCAATAGGTAGAGTAAGTAGACATGTGATTTATAAACATTTTTTGTTTTTTTGAGGGCGGGATTCTTTTTGTTTTGATCTACCATTTGGGGATGTCGTTTGTTGTGAAATTAGCATAGAAATGTTGGATAGGAGAGGTAATTTAGGAATATACAAGAAAATTTAATTTTTGGGTAGCTTTGACCAAATTTTTAGTTTTTACGCACGTTGGGATGGAACAGTTGGTCTATGCAAATCAAAAGTTATGTAACTACCACTGCGAGCACATAACCATCACATGTGGATGCATGTTCGATAGTGTTAAACATGTAACTATAGCGGCATGGTTAGTACCCATGAGGTGGTTTTGAAACTACCGATGCAAAATTCATAACCACCACTTGTAAGAAGTGGCGGTTGTGTAACAGATAGTTAAAATCTCATTTTTTTCCTAGAAGTCATTTTTTTGGGGTTTTTTGTGTTCTAACTTATAGTTTTATTCTATTTTTGGCATTTTTATGAATTAAATATGCCATATGAAGTAGAGCTAGATAACTTCACTAGTTATAGGCCACGATGGGCCAATTGACTCCACAATAGACCATTTTATTAACTAACTAGGAGTCCTAAAGTTAGTAATACCCCATTGGTTTCTCTTATAAACATTATATTATGTGACGTGCTCACATATTGGGATCTAGACTAGAACACTTTTCGGTTTCCGGTGGTGTTAGGAGAGTGAACTACCACTCTAGAGGATATCTATAGGATTACATGTCTCCTAATCATATGTGTATTCATGTGTAAGTTGGTATAGCTATGGAATAAAGCCTAAAACACTCAAGAAAGCTTCAAAGCTTTCCAAACTTCAACAATGAACCATCAGATTAGAGCTAAACAAGAACTATCTCTTTACATGCATATATAAACTTGAAATAAACATTCAAACCCTAGCATATCTAGATATTTCTCTACTCCATGAAAGCTATGAAAGATGAACCTATTAAAGCTCCTAGCAATTAGTTATGCTTATTTGAAAATCAAGGGTTTGAGAGTGATATCTCACCATTAATGGCTTCAAGGCCAATGGTTCATCCCATTTACTCAAGCTTGATGTTTAGAAATGCAAATGGTTAAAGAAAAGATAGCTCAAATGACAATGAAAACTACTAAATCTAAAGATGGCATAAGCTAGTCTAAAAATGGAGGAGTGTTCTTAGCAAAAAGGGGGAGGGGTATGCTTGTATTTATAGGTTTCTAATCCTAGGAAGAGGAAAGGGATGTTTTGGAATCATGTGGGACTAAAGTCCAAAAAGACCAAACTCAAGTGAAACTCAAATTAGAAAGGTGAAATTGACATTTGGAAAGCTAAGTCTCCCTCTAGAAAGTCAATAAAGGTTTAATCATCCTCAAAATAGGATAATTAATAAGATAATGACTTATAAAATCCATTTAGAAGGGTGTTAACATGGTTCAAGGGTTTAGAAGAGGTTGGAAAGGGAAATTAACTAGCATAGTGTGGTCAATTAGTGGGTATTGGGATAATTAGTGTAATTTTACTAATGAAGTTGCATAGACCCAATTATAGGTGTCTAGATTTGCCCTTTTTGGGGTGGCGTAAGTAACGTCACTTCAAAGAAAATAGACAAGAAAAAACAACTAAAAATTTTGAAGGGGTAGAAGAAAAATTAGTAGGCTAGATGGATGCCCCCTCGAGTGTTGATGGGGTGATGAAAGAACTCGATGGACAATCAAAAAGATGACAGAAGAAAGAATAGTGTGAAGAGAAGAAAGGGGATGGGAAAGGGATTGGATAGAGGAGAATAATGATAAAAAAATAAGGTATTGAGCTATCAGTGAACCATTGCGTATAGTAAACAAAAACATGTCATCATATTGCTAGGAATCTTCATCATGGGTCCTTATTAAAAATGTAAGCATACGACAAGGGTGTAAAATGACACAAAAATCCACAACATGAATGATTTCCATTGCTAAACCACCAACTTTATGCAACATACAAAATGCAATGCAATATGAGAAGCAAACAAGCTGACCTAATAGGGAAACAAGTACGCACACACATACTCAAACCAACAATGTTTAAGAAAGTTACACAAAGGTTTCATTATTGAGCTTCAGTTCCGAAATGTTTGTGACAAACAAAAATGGTGAAAATTTATGCCCCAAGCAAGGATTTATGTAAGGTATTTTGATGAAGGACACAATGTCCAATGATAAATCATTGTGTGTAATGACACAATACTTAGTGCAATTTGTATGTGCCAAAAAGTACATATGAAGCAAGCAAGCTAGCTTTGTTGATGGGAGGTAGATCCAGACAATCCACGAGTTATTTATGATATAAATAAGTGAAAATGTCAGCCATATATGATAAAAATACCATGGATGAGACACAAATTTCAGCTGCATATCAACATGTTACCAATTTTTGACGATTTTTTTGGATTTTTGTGAAAATTTTACAATTTTTAGGAAGATTATGATTTTTGTAATTTTTAGGATTTTTGATCAGTCAGAAGAATTTAGAAAATGGAAGATTACCTAAAAGCACATGAAAATGCCCTAAGCGAAAAAAACGGGCATCGGGTAGCAAAAAGATGCCCCAACGAGAAGAAAAGGGTGCTAGGTGGCAAATAATGCCCCAACATAGCGAAAAATGAGTTAAAAATAATTATTTAATAAAAATAATTATCATGGTGGGTAGAAGAAAGTGTTAGAGTCACCACAAGAAGCCAAAACATGCCCCAAGGGCATCACGACAGTTAAAATGGCTAAATATACCCCTCTGGGAAGTAATCATCATGACGAGTTCATTTGTTACTGTAGCTCTACTAATTTTTACCGCGAGTGATTTTTGAGCTACAAGAGAGATGTCATGAGTCCATAGGCGTACAAGGTGAGATGAAACCATTGAAGTATGCACGGGAGGAGGACAACCCTCCATTTGTGAGTGCATGAACCTTTCTTGTCAATTTTTACATTTAATAACTCTTATTAGCATTATTAGGGTTTACTAGGGCGATGAAATCATGTACACACATCCTAAGGGTGTGTAGATATCCAAAGGGGAACGTACACATAAAATTTATGGGTACGCACATGCGCATATGTCAAAACATGCATACGTGTGCCATAGGAATAAAAACCGGCACATATGCGTTATAGGTCAAAAATGGGTGCGAAGAGATGAAATTTTTCACTTAGAAGAATGTTAGTTAGATGACTAGGATAGTGTAGATGACTTGTGCCTTAGTTTTTAGAAGAGTAGAATAAGATAGAAGAAAAATTAGTTCTAACATGTGTCACTTTATTTTGCAGAGGCATTATCAGTATTGTAGGCGAGGGAGCGACATGGCCATTTAACGACCATAGAGGTGAGCTTCCATCGCGTCATAGATGGATGATGGATATACACTGGAGGTGACTGGGTTGGCCCATGTAACTAGGATGGTGTTGATTACCCTTGATCATTGGATACTTCCAGCCTTGGTAAAGAGAAGGCATATTGAGAGCTAGTGCTTCCAGCTCCCGACAGGTGACATGACAAGTTACCCTTGAGGATGTTTGGCACATTCTGCGTGTACCTATCAGAGGACAACTCATCAAGTATATTAGTGCTGAGGCTGAGATATTATACTACCTTATCGAGGTATTTGGATGTGATGATATACCTCGCTGAGGTATGACAGTTTACTTACACCAATGCATTACAGATCCTAGCTTTCATCACATGCCGCTATATTTGATGGCTCTTGTCAGTGGATTTTTTCTCACTGACAATAGGTTCCTCATTTCCTCTTAGCCTGATTAGTGTGATACGGGTATATTCTAAGGTGAGTGATATTGTTGGGGTCAGTGCATACTAGCACATCTATACTAGGACCTACATCTTATCATGTACCACAGTTAGAAGACTGTGGGTCCTGCCACATTACTGCATATATGGGTGTGGGACCACATAGTCATTGGTCACCCTATAGGTGTTCTTCGAGTTCGGGATCTAGAGGAGCCTTTAGTCATGGGATGGGTCCCCATTGGAGATGATGTTAGAGGGCATATGGGCTATCCTTACCATTATCACAAGCAGTTGGATGACATTATTTCACATATGATAGTTTGGAGGCCCTACCGACATAATCAGTGGGCTAAGAATGGAGACAAGCTCATCATAGCCATGGTTATGCATTTTTGATTGGTAGTCGAGGCTATATTATATATTTCTACATGGTAGACCAATGCCAGAGATAGTTTGGCATAGTACAGGATGTACCCCGTCCTGATATGTGGTACGCACAGAGTTGCGGAGAGATTTGATATGGGGTCTCCTATTCAGCTAGATAGGGCTCGAGCCAAATTTGATGGGATGGTGCCATATGTATGGATTCCTTTGAGATAGATCAGAGACCCTGGGTTACTACCGAGTATGGACCCTAGTATTTGACAGTCTTACCATGTCGCCTTACCATTCCATAGGCTTTATGGTATACCTGGAGTTAGGCCACCGTCGAGGAGGAGTATAGTGATGATGAGGGCAATGATGATGATGAGGATGATGGTGATGATGGATAGGGCCATGATGGTGGTGGGGGATAGGGTCACAATGGTGGTGGTGGGTGGTCCTCCACCCTTACGAGGGCAAGGTGAATATGACCAGAGATAGAGGAAGGTTCCTATTTTTTCCATATACATATGCCTCGAGTGGGCATAATAGTTGGTGTTCATGTTCTTATACAATAGGTTCCAACATAGAGAGCAGCACCACAGGGTCCTCCTCCAGGATGAGTACTATAACATAGGCTAGTTCTTATCCCGCCTCATAGTTTGTCGAGAGGTGGAGGAGGTGGAGATGATGGAGGAGATGGAGGGAAAGTAATTGCACTACAATAGCGAAGCTACAACATGTTACAACTATTCATCTCCGGATGGCGACCTAGAGGATCAAGCTAGAGCGCAACTATAGGTTGTTATAACATAGCAAGATCAAGCTAGAGTACAAACTAGCCAAGGTAGTGGAGTAGATGGTGTTACCTAGTTTTAACAGATCCAACATATGGCTTCCCATATGTCACATATTATGAGCCTATTACAAGTAGTCACATGCACCTATGTAAAATATTACAACAGAGATAGAGATCGGTGTATCACCAAGTGTTCACATGCTCGAGTTGATATAGTTAGGGTTACAGGAGAGTGAGATGCCCTATTTCGGAGGCTTCCTCTCAAATTTGGTATGACAGATATTTTATCAAATTTTATGAGAGCTAGCGGTGAGGCCTTCTATTATAGGTCCAGTATATCACCAAGCAATTCCCGATGGGCGAGAGGATTACTCCATTTGATCAATTGAAAGTGAGAAGATCTAGATCCATTTCGCAGTGGACCTTTCGATTAGCTAGATCGGTGTGGTAGCCCATAGTATAGTAGAGTGCCACAACTTCAGTGGGTGATCTCATCAATAGTAGCCTCCTCCTCATGGCCCTAGGCCAGGAAGTCTAGGAATGGGAAAGACTCATGGATGACTCTCTGTATTTATTGTTTATACTCCTAATATACGCCTCTTATGAAGGCACATTTTTATCGACTATATGATGTATCATTTTGATTATGCCTCGTGATGAAGGCTTATTTTGATTCATGCCCTTAATGGCAGATTTTGTATCGATGATGTATATATTTTTGAGACAAACATTATATACATGTTATGGACATTCGATGTTATATTTTCCATGTATTTATATGACTTATGATGATGATTATGATTATGGATGATGATTATATCATGATGTTGTATGATTTACTTCTTATGTATGTATCATGATGGATTTTGATGATGTATTCTATGTTTTATGATGTATGAGATAGCATTTTGTTTAGATGACATCATATGCCTTGATAAGATGTTTCACTATTTACTTTATCATTTTATTGTGTATGAGGTAGCAATAGATGATAGCACTCTTTTTATGAGATACTATATGATTTAGACCATGTTTTTATTATGGATATTGGTGTGGGGGATATATTTGTGATCATGTGCAACCCCTCTTGCCCCATTGATGATACAAAGACATGATGACTAGCTTAGCATACATGTTTTATGTAAAACTTAGAATTTTGTGATATACAATGTATAAATGATGTTTAGATGTGATGATATGGATGATAGATGATAACAAACAATGTGCAAGAAAAAAGCAAACACAAGAAAAAGTTAACAAAACTAAACAAATATATACATACAAAAAAACACAACTATATGCAAATAAGAATGAACTCAGGCATACTTAACAATAAATTAAATTGGTACTTAATCTAAGTGAATGAATCCTAATAAATGCATATAACCGATAATGAAAACACACCATAAAATGAACTCAATGCAACACACAAATGATATTTAATATAAGTCAAGAAAATGAATCCACTTTAAATCATACAACCTGGAAAGATAATGCAATCAAAACTCTACAAACCAACAACTAAAAGCAATTAAACCACTACCTTATTTTTGTGGGACAATTTTGATTCATTTTCTATTGTTTTTGGTGTCATTCTAAAGACAATTTTCAAGGCTACTGTTCACATTGTTTTTGTGATTATATCCCTAAAAAGGGTTTTTATATCTTTAGGATTTTCCTATCATATTTGAATGTTTTTTGTTTTTGCGAAGTGATTTTCCAAAGTGAGGTAAAGAAGTGTGGATGCCCCCAATGTTAGATGGGAATATACAAAGGTAGAATGCCACACGTTATGTTTAGGAAAGAACAGTGAAGTTTCCCTAGCTTTAGATGGGAATTTACAAAGGTAAACCTTCACACTGATAGATAGGATTAGAACAAGCCAGATCAAGGCCACAAATGGATAGGCTTGAGGGGATTCCTAGACTTAAGTAAACTAGCCCTAGACAAAAGAGAGTATTTCTCATCCAACTATGAGAGTGCTTGTAAACAATGAATCCTCCTTAAGCACTGAAACTGATTTTCACCTAAGGACTTGCCCAAATATGCCACAATTGCATGGTTTTCGTACTTGGACAACTTGTTTTCTTGATTTTTTTCTTGTTTTTTCTTTATTTTCTAAGGAACCTCTTATTTAAGCATAGAAATTCTTGAGATGCATTGTTTTCATTGGTTCCTTTCATTCCTCACCATCTGAGTGAGCTAGTTTAGGATTTCCACGTGGCGCTTCCTCCACTGTCTTAATTTGAACCGATGGAGGCCAGGTATGCGGAGTTGATAGAATTGGAAGAAACCAAAGAGCATGCACTCCAAATAATAGAGAAGGATCAGGCCTCAATCAAGAGATGCTTTGACAAGAAGGAAAAAACAAGGACCTTTTAGGAAGGAGACCTAGTTTTGAAATGGGATGCAGATCGGGCAAAATCAGGAAGGCATTCCAAGTTTGATGCCATTTGGAGTGGCCCCTACATGGTCACAAGATGTAAAAGTAGCAATTCTTTCCAACCTGTCTACATTGGATGGTGAGGAATTGTAGCTTCCAAAGTAAATGGAATCTATCTTAAACACTGCTACTAGAAGGAAGGTTATCACCTTGTACATATTAGTTAATTTCTTTTCCTCTAAGTTCTTGTGCACATTGTCTTGTTGTAGTTTAGGTTGATTTTCTCCTAAGTGCTTTGCATGCTCTACATGTTCTATTTGGAGTATGTATGATTTCAAATTTTGTATATAGTTGTGGTGTTGTTTTGTTTCTCTTATACAATCCATTTGGAGAGATAGATGAAGCCCGGTCAAAACAATTTTCTACTCTCAGAAACCTTTGTTTTGAGATTTCTTATGAAAATCGAGAGTGGAAACAGTTGGTCTTGTGAATCAGAGGTAGAATCAGTATCAGACCATTATTTTTGACTCCATGTCCAACGATTATGACAAGGCAATTGGTCTTTTCATCTAGCAGGAAGATACCCCTGTGAGTCACCAAATTCTTATCCAATATTCGCCCCCGAGAAAATATTGGATCAGCCATGACCCCGCATAGAAAGAACCTGAGAAAACTCATTCAGATCTTGTAAATAGGTCACAGGTAGACTCAACAATGGAATAGTAGGGTCAGAAAAGAAGGGGCAGTGCCGCAGAGGAACTAGGAGCAAGAAGGGGAAAAATGGTGAAGTTTCAAAGTTTTTCGGGCTCGAAACCATTTAGGAAAGAGTCCAAATTGGCTAAGTATAAAGTGCAAGCAGAGGTCACCAAGTGTCAGCTTGGCACATCTCCAAGAGTTAGTCCAAAGGTGGAGACCCAAATGAGCGTGAGCTCTCCACGTGGCCCAGAGTCCAAAAGGATAAAAGGGACTGTTAAAAAGTCCACAAACCGGCAGAGAGTGCCAAGTGTCCGAACAATGCTAATTCAAGGATCGAATTGAGAGAGGGTTTCCAAATGAGTGCTAGACTTCCACGTGTCCCAGGTCAAGAAATATGACCCCACCAAGCAAAGGACTTAACCAAAATATAGAAATTAGGTAGGTAGTGGAGGAAGCACCATGTGGCAAGCCTAAACTAGTAGCGCTAAAGTGGGCCATCGGGGGGAAAGTTGGTTTTTTTCCCCTTGTTATTCCAAAGGTGTAAAAGTTGTAAAATGGGCCGCAACTCCACCCAAAGGAAAAAGTCGAGTTGTTTGAGTCCGAGAAAAGGTCGAGATAAAAATTAAAGTGCATCTCCCCAACCAACCAAAGGGTGCCACGTGTCCAAGCGGAGCGTCGGGGCCACGTGAGTTTTTCTGAGTTTTGCATTTTTTTAACAAAAAAGGGGAAAAAGATAAATCATGGACCCGTAAACCCGATTTTTCCTAATCTATTTGCTCACATGCCCCGTATTAAAAAGATCCATTTTTCAAATTGTTTTCCCACCCATTTGTATAGACCCGATACAAACTTTGAAGGGGCATATCTTTTGACTCAAAGCTCAAAATATTGTAAATCTTACACCATTGGAAGCATCTCGATGTCCTCTATGCCATGGAAAGATTAAAAAAATCATTTTTTAGGCCCCGGTAAGTGAAAATTAAGAAAAGTCTTCAGGCCTTTAATGTAAGATCTTCTTTCCTCAACAACCAAATCGGATTCGATCTTCTCCACTGCTTCTTCCTCCTTTGAGGTGCCGAATAATGATTTGATGCAGTCAAGACAAATTTGGAACATATTTTATGGGAGACATTAAATAGTGGTGGTTGAGCTTGGAGTTTTTTTCCCGCTTCTTTCTTTTTCTCTCATCTGTATCGAATCTATAAATGCAGCTTATTGTAAAGGGTTGGACATTCTTTTGTTTTTGTGCTCCTTTTCCTTCTATCAAAAGAATTCATGGAGTTCAGTCCTTCCATTTAAATTGCAGTATGTTCTTGCCTCTTGGCTATTTTGTAATGTATTGTATCAATTTACAGAGCAATAAAACACGTTTGTGATCGATTATAGATCCTTTCTGTCTCTTCTTCTCACATATGGTCTTTCATTATAAATTTGGTTATCTTGTGCTTGATTATTGTATGTATTTTTTGGTTTGTGTCTATCAGCAAAACTAATGTTCATCATTCCTTTGGTGCATCACCTTGTAGTTTAGTCATTTCTTATTTCTTATATCCCTTTTTATCCCTGTCTCCTTGGAAAATTTTAGATTAGGTATAGAGATAGATCCTCTGCAAGTTCTCACATATGCACCTAAATAGAGGACTAAGAACCAAGCTTTAACTGGAGAGATTTTCCATTTGCAAGGTCCCACACCTTGGGGAAAGTTTAATGTTATGCAGATCACACCAAATGACTCTGCCTTAGAAAAGTAGATCTATAGAACTCATTTGGGGGTGCTGTGATTTTGCACTAACAATTTTGGCATGCTTGGTGGGACATAGAAGTCTCCATCTTATTATAGTAAGATTGATGTGCACTTGTTATGATTCTAACTTTTAAGAAGTTTTAAAATTGTACATCTGGCGACTCCAAAAGAAACAAATCCATTGGTTTCAACAGTCCAAGCAAGTTCATGAGAAGGATACAAACAAGGTCTAGAACAAGAGAGGAAGGAAAATTTGTACACATACACTTGTTTCAGACAGAAGGAAAAGAAGAAGAGCCCAGAGGTCTCCATCTCCCCCAAATAGAGCCTTATCAACACCTCCTCCTAGTAGGTTGTTCTTTCAAACAAGAAGGGTACTCAGGCCGATCAGAATGGCTCAGCCAAATCCTTATGTCAACTTCACTGGCAGCATCCCACTCGCCCTGAATGCACAAAATCTAGTCCCAATTGCAGCATTAAAGAGCATCCCATATTTCACTGGGGAAAACCAGACTTCTCCTGGTGACCATGTCCAAGATATTGCAAATGTTTGTACAATCCACAAGATCCATGAGATGGATATTGCAGTCAAGTTGTTAGCCTCTTCACTCAAAGGTAAAGCTTCACAATGGTTCAGGAGCCTTAAAGCAAGCTCTATTCAAAACTGGAACCAGCTGTGCATAGATCTTCACAACCAATTTTGAGAAAAAGGTGATAACTTGTATCTGTTGGAGCAACTGACAACATTCAAGAGAGCCCCGAATGAGCAATCAAGCGGATTTCAACCTCATATTTTATGGACTGGGACAAGATTCCATCAGTAGTAAAGCCCACTAATGAAGGTGTCTTCTTATACTTTCTTAGGGCTTTAAATTCTAATATTTCTTTGATGATTCATTCAATGGTGGGCATAACCTTACATGCATCCTATAGCCTTTCTATAGGAGCTGAGAACTATTTGATTTAGGCCGAAAACTTACCCCTAGGCCATCCATGCCCCTTTATCCCAAGTTAAGAAACCCAAGTACCATCAAAACACCCACATTAGCTCCTATACCCACCCCCGTGAGTCAAAGTTCGATTAAAGCTTCCACTTCATCATCTAACACCTCAAAGTAGCTTGAAGTGATGAAACAACTACAAAACCTAGGAAATGAGCTAGTAACCATCAAAAGACATTAGGCTCAGAGTTCCAGGCCATATCAGCCCTGTGCTCAGATCGTGATAGACCCCATATTAGCAAAATAGACCACCAGCCTAGGATGTAAATCAGAGTCAACACCAAGGGAAACCTTAAACTGCTAGACCTTTCAGGTCATATGACCCAAACATAGTTTCAACATCAAGGGGATTGGTTCCAACATAGAATAACATGGCATAAGAGTATGAATGGTGTTTCCCATGTAATCAACCACATAATCAGTTGATGTGCTTTAATGGTGCATTAAATCAGGCTCTGATGGTGCAAACCGTTGGTGTGTCACAAGAACCTAGCCACGAAGAAATTCAAAGAAGGGCTCAACAAGAGGGACCCCCAAACAAAACTATGCTTTTCAATTGGTAGGCTGAAGACTTTTGTGGAATGAATTAGACTCCTTCTCAAAGTATAGTTGCCAATACATTGTCTAAGAGGAGAAATATTGGAGAAGGACATTCACCAAGCTCAGGTGATCCTCAACCCTCTCGTCACTCAACAAGGTATTGGAATTCAAAATACAACTCCCAATGTGCAAATTCAATCCAAGCCACCTTCCAGACCTACTAGGCATCGTCAGAATATGCCAGCCCAGTGCAAGAGAAAAATGTGCCTGGGAAGGGGCAGCAAAAAGGATAGCTCATTCAACATCATTGAGAAAATGAAGAGGACAAGTGTGAACATTTCACTATGGGAGTCACTAGCCATTCCAGGGCAGAGGGATCTATTGCAGACTGCTATACAAAATTGGTCAAGCTCAAATCACACCCCTAACCAACAAGAGAAAGTGCTTACCAATACAACTCAACTTGGGAAAACCATCAAGAACAATAAGGTAAGAACCTGAGACCTCCTCCATTCTATGTTTCATTAATTATTGGAGACAAATTAGTGCACAATTGTATGATTGATTATGGGGCAAGTAGTTTTGTAATGCCCAAGAAAATAGCTGATCAATTGGGTCTCCAATATGAATTCATCTCTAGAGGGGTAGTGCAATTAGATGGGACAATAGTGACAAATGTTGGAATCATCAAGGATATGAGCCTCACTCTGCATGCCTGCCCCAATGTGACTATTTTGCAGAATGTATCAATCATAGATTTTCCACCACATTTTGCTTTATGTTTGTCCAGGGACTTCACTGCCAAAATTGGAGGCTATATGTCTATTGATTGGTCACATATGCTCTTTAGAACAAGGTATGGGGTAAAGGCCACAATCAAATATGAGGCCATTGTTGATTATCATATTGAATCTTATGTGCCTAGCCCAATCAATGCCAACTACTCAACTTTTGATCAAGAAGACCTCCTAAACACTTGTGAAGCAAATACCAAGGTGGGATGTATCCTAGACTTGACTCTCGATGAGTGGGCCAAAAAAAGACATGATTTTGACCCCTATAAGGAGATGAAAGAATCTGAGCTAGGTGTCTATTGTCTACATGAAGAGAATCATCCTCTTCTGGCCTAATTAAGCTAGAATATAAAGATGACAATGAGGTATGGCAATTGTTCTTTGTCTAGAGATTTCAAGGAGTACCAATGGCAAGTGGAGTAAAGTAATAATACTCACCGTATATTATATTTTCTGTCCCCAATCTCCTGTGTAATACATTAGGCTAATATATAGCCATAATAACAGCTAAACAACCTCCTATAAAATAGGAAGGAGTCACAACAATTAACCCGGAATGTTATTCACGGGTATAACAAAATCTAAGAATAATATATTGTTGAAACAATATATTATAACAAAATACTTTCAAACCTAATATCTATAATGTAAACATTAATAATTAATTTCCTAACATTCCCCCCCTTAATGTTTACATGGTACAACATATCTCGTTCATCGAGACAAAGTAGCTTGCCACCTTGTGTGCTCTTGATCAACTCCACAAATGTGCATCATGCTGGTTGGTGTTTGAGAAAATCAACATATCATTAATTTCTTCCATCGAAGTTTTCTGAATTCTACCAAAACCTTACCAATTGGTTTTACAAGGTACCAATAACCTTTCACACTTGGTTTTGCAGATCACCAAAACCTTACACAATTGGTTTTTAAAGGTTTAGTGAAAACCTTACATCATGATCTACAATACTTTTGATCAATATTATACAATGTCACTACAAAGGGAATCATGTAGGAAATATTGCTTCAAAATTGAAAATAAAACATAATGGAAATGGGAGCAACGAGACCATGTTCCCCCCCTTAATGTGAACATTTCACTTATTCAATCCAAAACAGAACTCTAGAATCATACCGCACACAACAAACTACAATTGTAAATGAAAGAAAACTCACACACATAATGGGTCACCACAACTTCATGCGGCCCCATTGTTGGCATGATCGACAAGAGGTCACCAATGACCTCCATCCTCCCGTGCCAAATCCTCCATTATCATGCTACTAAAAAAGCAAGATGTGAACATGAAGTGCATTTGTTTCCACATTGACCTTATTTTTTCTAATTATAATGAAACATGTATTTTTCCGAATGTCGGGTAACACCGAAAATGCATTCATGTGAA
Source organism: Taxus wallichiana var. yunnanensis (assembly GCA_018340775.1). Taxonomy (NCBI): domain Eukaryota; kingdom Viridiplantae; phylum Streptophyta; class Pinopsida; order Cupressales; family Taxaceae; genus Taxus; species Taxus wallichiana. Next base: position 998,500,164 of record CM031239.1, read on the forward strand.
AAAAAATTATTTTTATTTTTCAAAATTTTGACTCTGACACGAATATCCTAAATCACCTATTTGATTGACAATGACTTACAACTCACAATGACTATTAACATTAATGACATAACAATGATATTTGACACTTCTACAAAATGACCAAGACACTTGACACATAATAACATTGGAATTCACAATTATTTTACTATATACATTTCAAACATGACACATGGAAATGACTATTTGTTTTGAGAATATACCATGTTAAACAACAAACGGATGATGAACTATGGACCCTTAAAAGAGATTATACTTCTCATGATACAACTTTAATTGACTAATAAACATGACTTTATAAGTCGACTTAACACCAACAAAATGACTACTTTAACATATAAGAAATAAAATACTAAATCTTTCTTTTGACCCTTATCACAAAACTATGCAAACAAAACCTAAATAAGACTCACCATATTTCTACTCCGCCGTGGTACAAAGACAATTTGAAATGCAAACTCATATGTGGGATTTTGAAGAGTTGCGTGCAATTTGCCTAAATAACCGCATTAGAAATTGAGTCTTTTAAAAATGTGTCACTCCTTTTTTTGAATTGTAACCGTTTTCTCTTGATAGATAATAGAAGACTAATAAATTTATTAATATTTATGTATCATTGGTGCCAACCATGAGGAAAAGTCGAAGCATGATGAATGGAGAGAAAGTTTGGAGAGAAAATTCTAAAATTAAATAATAATTTTCCTATTGATAATGACAAATTATGCATTCAAGGCTCGACCCATATTGAGGAGAGATATCACTTTTAAAGTATTAATTAACATTCTTCTTAGCAATATTTGAAGGACATGTCAGATCTATCACTGCAAAACTTAATCGATTCAGCTCTCAGCATGAAAAGGTTCACTGTCGATCTAAACTGCATCGACTCCATACGCATTGCATTCAATCTTCGAATCAGCCAATATAATTTCCAATGCAATTATGTCGATTTCAAATGCAAGATTATATAAGATGAGCTGCCATAATGAAATAAGATCTTCAACAACGAATAGCAACCGTGCAATTTTAAGCTAACGTGTATTCTAATATTTGATATCTTGTCCACATGAAGAATCAAAACTGAGTGCCCAAAAAGATCCGGTAAGGCTCGAGCTTGTGTATGCATAGACGCCAATGCATGCATTGCATTGTTACGGCTGCGAGACTCCAAAAATATCACAACCATAACAGCATGATATTGCGCATTGCATCGCAATCAATGGCAGTAGAGAATTGTGTATGCAGATTTATAACCAAAATCGCGTCGGTGTGTGGTGAATGAATTATTACCAACTCTGGCTTTCCAATGAAGACCGAAGTCAATGGTTGTGAGGCCCAAAGCTACAAGACATCTGTAAGCTTCAATACCATGTTGTCTATCAGTGCTGCACATAGACGTCTTCACATAGATATAGGACTGCGTGAAAAATCTTTGCCCTGATTGTCATAAAAGAAAATATATTATGCATAAAGATTGATTTAGCAAAGCTACAACACCAAATAACAGTAGCAGATCAAGAAATGGTAGGTAGGTAGCTTATTATTCACATCTCAGATATTACACCAAGGTTTCCGATACCAAATCTAGAGATTTGGACAGCCGATGGCAAACACAAAGTAATAATACTCACTGTATATTATATTTCCCAATTTTCCCCAATCTCCTCATTGAATTTGCAATCACATTAGGCTAATATATAGCCATAATAATTTGCTAAACAACCTCCTATAAAATAGGAAGGAGTCAGTTACAATTCCATGATGAACCCGAAATGTTATTCTGGAGAAGTATAACAAAATCTAAGAATAATATAAGTTGTTAAAGGCAATATATTATAACAAAATACTTTCAAACCTAATATCTATAATGTAAACATTAATAATTAATTTCCTAACACTTTGATGGCTCAAGGAGTAGCAAAAGGAGCTGGAGGAGGAGCTATGATATGTCCCCCAAAGGTATGAAATATTATTCTTTCTTCTTCGATTTCAATTTGTCTACTCAAATAACACCGATCAATTAAATTATGAGGCTTAAGTCCATGGTCTTCATTAGGCAAGGAAGCTAGAATCAAGAACTTGAAACAAGTGTTTGGTGACATTGAACTAGTTACCAATCAAGTCGAGGAATTAATCTTTAGTTACAAGAATGACCTACTCAAGAACTACAAGAGTAGGGTATGGGATCTCATGGAGGACTTTTTAAGGCCTTCAACATTGTTTCCATACCTACATTCTATAAGGAGAACAAAGTTGTTGATAGGTTTACAGACGGAATTGAGCAACGTTTGATGTTCTGGTTGAAAGCATGAAAAGAGAAAAAGAATAGCCACATATCCATATAGGAATAGAAAGGAGCAAATTTCAGATAACAACACATGCTAGCAAGTGTTTGATAATGATCAATAGATCATTAATTTTTTTGTCTTAGAGAAAACTTTGTGAATTCTCATCTAGAAATAAAAATAGATTAGAGCTTTGCAATTATGGGAATAAAATATTATAGTCATGTGCATACAAAAAGCTTCTCAAAGTCTTAGTGACATTGGATTCTATCTTTAATCCTAATGATCAATTTAGAAAAGAGAAGGCTAACATATAAGATAAAGGAGATTCAGATTCAATCCTAGTTGGAGAATGCAAAAAACTTCAAATTGGCAAAATGGCCATCGAGAAAGAAAGGTATGAATTCATACAACTTTTCCAAGAATTTCCAGATGTATTTACTTGGAGTTATGAATACCTAAGAGGGTTTAATCCAAAGCTAGCACAACACACAATCAAACTAGATCCAGCTGCTCAGCCCATCAAGAAAAAGTAGAGACCATTCAATCCACACATTGAGCCTCTGATGAAGAAAGAGCTAAACAAGCTGATAGAGGCAAGTATCATATTTCCAATAAAACACTCAAGCTGGGTTGCAAACCTGGTCCCATTCAGGAAGAAAAATGGAGAGATTAGGTTGTGTGTAGATTTTTGAGACTTGAACAGAGCTTCCCTCAAAGATCACTACCCACTCCCTTCAATGGAGCAGATCTTGCAAGTGGTTTCTAGATCAGAGAGATTCTCCCTCCTAGATGGCTACTCAGGGTACAACCAGATCATGGTGAAAGAAGATGATCAGTTCAAAATAGCTTTCACCACCAAATGGGGCACCTATGCCTACAGAAAAATGCCATTTGGATTGTCCAATGCCAAAGCCACTTTTCAAAGGGCAATGGATATGGAATTCAAAGGGTTGATCAACAAAATAGTACTGATCTATCTAGATGACATTACGATGTTTTCCAAAAATGCAGCAGACCACCTTTTCCACCTAAGGCAAGTGTTTCGAAGATGCAGGAGTTTTGGGGTATCATTGAACCCTAAAAAATGCATATTCTTGGCCCATGAGGGCAAGCTTCTAGGCCATATTGTATCAAAGGAAGGATTGAAATTGACCCAGAGAGAGTTGAAGCAATAAGATCATTTCCATTGCCAAGCCACAAGAAATCTCTTCAAAGCTTCCTAGGAAAAATCAATTTTGTTCGCAGGTTTGTACCAAACTTTGCTACCCTTGTTAAGCCAATAACGTTGATGTTGAAGAAGATCTTAGCATTCAGGTGGATAGCTAAAGGAAAGGCAATATTTGAGGCCATCAAAGAAGCTATATCACAAGCCCCAACTCTCGTGAATCTAGATTTATCTAAAGACTTCATACTGTATGCCTTTGGTGGTAGTGACACAATTTCTATAATCTTAGTTCAGCAGAACAAAGAAGGTACAAAATAGCCAATTACTTTCTTTCGGTACCAAGATCTAGAAAACTATGAAGTGGATACTCCATCGAAAAGAAAGTCCTGGCAAAGAATCGAGGATTAAAGAAGTTTACGCATCTGGTTTCAAATAATAAAATCCAATTGTTGGTCTCCCATGAGGGAGTTAAAGAATTCCTTCTTAGCAAGGATATAAATTAAAAATGTGTAGGATGGATCACTCATGTCATGGAATATGACATTTAGATCAAGGTCACTAAGCTGGTCCATGGGAAGGGGTTGTGTGAACAACTAGCCTCAGGTCAACAAGATGAAGCAAATAGTGAAAACGAGGTTGTTTTTTTTCTACGGGATAATCAAGAGGAAGAAAATAATGATGTACCTACTCCTTGTTGGAATCAAGACATGGTGCACTTCCTTCAAACAGGGTTGTGTCCTTATGGGATGAGTAAAGAGAAAAGGAGACATTTCGGACTATAGGCCATCCCATATGTTCTTATTGATGGTGTCTTGTTAAAAGAGACATCAGTGGCATTCTACCGAGATGCATTGAGATAGTTCAAAGTTGAGAGAGTGTTACAAGAATTCCATGTTGAAGCAGTTGGAGGCCATTTTTTTCCAAGAGTGACAGCACTCAAGATCATGAAGGTGGGTTATTATTGGCCCAGAGTGTTTAGTGACTGCTATGCATGGATCAAAAAGTGTAAGAATTGTGCATTCTTCAAAGGCAAAGAAAAGTTAGTAGCACTTCCATTACACCCAATTTCAGTTGACCAACCTTTCATGCAATGGGGATTGGACTTCATTGGATTCATTAATCCAAATTTGAGCCAAGGCCACAAATGGATTTTGACAGCAACAAACTATTTCACCAAGTGGACCGAGGCAATGGCACTCAAGGAAGCTAATGAGTCTAGTATACTAGATTTCTATGAAGGGATAGTGACTAGATTTGGAGTGCCAACCACCATTATATCAGAAAATGCATTGGCATTCATAGGTTCTAAGATCACAAGATGGGCTATTAAGAACGGGACTTACTTGAGCACTTCATCAAACTATTACCCTCAAGGTAATGGTCAAGTTAAGTCCGTAAAAAAACTTGCTAAAGATCATCGAAGAAATCTTATAAAAATCAAAGAACTAGGAACACAAAGCTCAAATCAGCCTTGGGGTTGATAGGATAACACCAAGAGATCTACAGAATCTCTCCATTCAAACTTGTCTATGAGAAAGAGGTAGTTTTACCTATATCACTTGAGTTACTAGCATTGGAGCTCGTGAAGTAGCTAGAGATGTCTGAATTTGAACCGATGGAGGCCAGGTATGCGGAGCTGATAGAATTGGAAGAAACTAGAGAGCATGCACTCCAAGAAATAGAGAAGGATCAAGCCTTAATCAAGAGATGTTTTGACAAGAAGGAAAAAACAAGGACCTTCCAGGAAGGAGACCTAGTTTTGAAATGGGATGCAGATCGGGCAAAAATAGGAAGGCATTCCAAGTTTGATGCCATTTGGAGTGGCCCCTACATGGTCATAATATGTAAAAGTGGCAATGCTTTCCAATTGTCTATGTTGGATGGTGAGGAATTACAAATTCTAGTAAATGGAATCTATCTTAAACACTGCTACTAGAAGGAAGGTTATCACCTTGTACATATTAGTTAATTTCTTTTCCTCTAAGTGCTTGTACACATTGTCTTGTTGTAGTTTAGGTTTCTTTTCTCCTAAGTGCTTTGCACGCTCTGCATGTTCTATTTGGAGTATGAATGATTTCAAATTTTGTATATAGTTTTGGTGTTGTTTTGTTGCTCTTATGCATTCCATTCGGAGAGACATGAAGCCCCGGGTCAAAACAATTTTCTACTCTCAGAAATATTCATTTCGAGATTTCTTATGAAAATCAAGAGTGCAAACAACTGAGATAATGAATTGGAGGAAGAATTAGTATCAGACCATTTTTTTCAACTATATGCCCAACGATTATGACAAGGCAATTGGTCTTTTCATCTAGGAAGAGGATACCCCTGTGAGTCACCAAATTGTTATCCATATTTCGCCCCCTGGGAAAATATTGGATCAACCATGACTCGCTTAGAAAGAAAACTCATTCAGATCTTGTAAATAGATCACAGTTAGACTCAACAATGGAATATAGATGGTCAAAAAGAAGGGCCAAAGTGCCGTAGAGGAACCAGGAGCAAGAAGGGGAAAAATGGTGAAGTTTTGAAGTTTTTTAGGCTCGAAACCGTTCAGGAAAGAGTCCAAACTGGCTAAGTATAAAGTGCAAGCAGAGGTCGCCAAGTGTCAGCTTGGCACATCTCCAAGAGTTAGTCTAAAGGTGGAGACCCAAATGAGCGTGAGCTCTCCATGTGGCCTAGAGTCCAAAAGGATAAAAGGGACTATTGAAAATTCCACAAAGGCAAATTTCGAATCAAAGCAAGTGAGTGCGGTGGAGAGTGTCAAGTGTCCGAATGACACTAATTCAAGTATCGAACGGTGCTGATTAAGGAGAGAGGGTTTCCAAACAAGCACCAGACTACCACGTGTCCCAAGTCAAGAAATATGACCCCCTCCGAGCAAAGGACTTAACCAAAATATAGAAATTAGGCAGTACAGAGGAAGTGCCACGTGGCAAGCCTAAACTAGCAAGCTAAAGTGGGCCATTAGGGGGAAAGTTGGTTTTTTGCCCTTGTTATTCTAAAGGTGTAAAAGTTACAAAATGGGCCATGCAACTCCACCCAAAGGAAAATTCAATGTTTGAGCCCGAGTCAAGGTCAAAGCAGGGAGTCGGAGGAAAAGGTGAAAATTTTCCTTTTGTCAAAAGACACAGAGATAAAAATTGAAGTGCATCTCCCCAACCAACCAAAGGGTGCCACGTGTCCAAGCGGAGCGTCGGGGCTGTGGGAGTTTTTTGAGTTTTGCATTTTTTATGGAAAAGGGGGAAAAAGATAAATCATAGACTTGCAAACCTGATTTTCCCTAATCTGGGCCGCCACGCACCGTATTAAAAAGGAGATCCATTTTTCAAATTGTTTTCCTACCCATTTGTATGGACTTGATACAAACTTCGAAGGGGCATATATTTTGACTCAGGGCTTGAAATATTACAAATCTTACACCATTGGAAGTGTCTCGATGTCCTCTATTCCATGGAAAGATAAAAATCATTTTTTAGGCCCTGGTAGGTGAAAAATGGAGAAACATCTTCAGGCCTTTAATGTAGGATCTTCTTACCTCAACAACCAGATCGGATTCGATCTACTCCACCGCTTCTTCCTCCTTCAAGGTGCCGAATAAGGATTTGATGTAGTCAAGACAGATTTGGAATAGATTTTATGGGAGACATTAAATAGTGGTGGTTGAGCTTGGATTTGTTTTCTCGCTTCTTTCTTTTCTCCCGTCTGTATCGAATCTATAAATACAGGTTTGGTACTCGTTGTAAAGGGTTGGACATTCTTTTATTTTGCAGGCTCCCTTTTCCTTCTAGCAAAGGAATTCATGGAGTTCAAGCCTTCCATTAAAATTGCAGTATGTTCTTACCTCCTGGCTATTTTGTAATGGATTGTATCAATCAGTAGAGCAATAAAACATGTTTTTGATCGATTCTAGATCCTTTCTGTCTCTTCTTCGCATATGGTCTTTCATTATAAATATGGTTATTTGTGCTTGATTATTGTATGTATTTTGTTGGTTTGTGTCTATCAAAAAAACTAATGTTCATCATTCCTTCAATGCATCACCTTATAGTTTAGTCATTTCTTATTTCTTATATCCCTTTTTATCCTTGTCTCCTTGGAAAATTTTAGATTAGGTATAGAGATAGATCCTCTACAAGTTCTCATGTATGCACCTAAACAGAGGAATAGGAACCAACCTTTAACTGAGAGATTTTCCATTTGCAAGGTTCCACACTTTGGGAAAGTTCAATGTTATGCAGATCACACCAAATGACTCTACCTTAGAAAAGTAGATCTATATAACTCATTTGGAGGTGTTGTGATTTTGCACTAACAGAAACCATTATAATGTTTTTCTTGTCAAACTACGAGGAAATAAATGGATAAGGTAGTTGTCTTTAAATGTAACTTCCTAGAAAGTCGTGTAGAAGTCTTTTTATATGATCATGGGGATCACTCTTACCTTTATATTTGTCAAACTTAGGTATATCAAATTTTTTGGGGAACAACACTCGTAACATGTCTCTATCGAAATGGTAAGGACATAGCTCCTCGTATTGATATTTCTTGCTATGGACCATGTTACTTTTTTGTAGCGTTGTGAGCATGTTTTGCATTATTTGTAGCTCTTGTGTAATGAGCTGGTATTTTGTTGGAGATGGTGGTCTATTCATACTAACCTTTGATGCTTCATCATTATGAGTGTTAGTGTGTAGTTCTCTAGACTTTGCTTCTTTAGATGCATGCAATCTCGTTAAATTTTGGCTAAGTTTAAGTATTTTTATTTGGATGACATCTTCTTCAGTTTGGTGGTCATATTCTATGTCATATTGAGGAGCTATCTTCTTGTCTTCGTGTCTTATTTTGATCCTACGTGAGGATTTGAAATGTACTCTTTAAGCTCTGTCTTTTTAGTGCTTCATTCTTAAAATTTGTTATTTTCATGACTGGAAATGGAAGCATATCCCACATCAAATGGATTACTGTGACTCGTATCGTGCATGTCGATAAGAGGAGGTCTTTGTGACTCTTCCTCATTTATGTTAATCATTTTAATAGACATGGCATGGTCTTGTGGTATCTTGGCTCTTAATTTAAGGAAACGCGTAAGTATTTGGTCTTTATTTAAGTATAAGAGATCATCAAATCATGTGAGATCAAGGTTATTCTCACCTTGTGATGAATCAGTTTCATTTCCACTTAGATCAACCCACGCTTCAGTATCTTTTACTTTGGAAAAATGAGTGTTTAAGTTATTACCAATAAAGGCAATATTATCTATAGCATTGTCAACCCCAAAAGGGTTCATCTCTCGCTTCACATTCCATTCTTCTAGCTGTCATCCTTGTGATAGGTGACATGGGTATTTTTGTTACATGAGGTTTATCTAGATTTGACTAAGTTATAATCAACCTAAGTGTAACGTAATTTATCTCGCCTAGATGTCTCAAGGTGGTTTAGCTTTTATCCCTAAAGAATGATATGTCAAAGTATTTAAGGATCAAATGACCTGTCTTAGGTACAAGTATATGTAATTTCAATCATACAAGGAACAAATCATGCAAGTATAGCTAACCAATCAATCGATCAAAGTGTTTATACCTTTCTCTTTTAATAATAGTTTTGACGCTAGATAGCCAACTCTATGTCAATACTTAGGTCAAGCCAAAAAAATGAACAAGGCATAAGTATTAATAAAACATAAGTGTGGTTCCCCATGATAGGATGCTACGACAAGACTTAACAACCAACAAGGCCTAATGTCATAGGGTGAGGATTACAAGTGTAAGCCATGTAACCACACCAATTAGACACGTTGATCAAGCTTCACAGAGAAATGAGATATTAGTGCTGAAATGATATCAAAACGACTCAAAACAAAGTAAGCGAAACTCTTCAAGATTTTGGACAATGTTTTAATTTAAACTAAGTCTAAGTGTACTAAGGAAGTGCTAGAATGTGGGAAGCATGATGCCACAATGCGGACAATTAAATCCCATTCACGAGGAACAAAACGTAAGTATCGTAATTGTGTCGAGATGGTGTGAATAAGGTAATACATCTAAGGGGATAAATAATGACCAAAGCCTAATGATGATGATTATCTTGAAATCAATATCAAGTGGCTATCAAGATGTGAAAATGTACCCACACACTTTAGACGTTTAACAACTCAGCCATAAACATGGATGAGTGTAAATGGACATAAAAGTGGTGAACACAATCTATTGATAACACTCACGAAACATGCCTTCTCTTGTCCCAAATGGGCAACAAGAATGAAAAGGAAATAAACCAAGTGGTGGTGAAACAAGCTAGTACAACTTTGGCAGAGTTTCACCTTGCCTTAGGGAAAGTGAAGAACTAAGCAAAAGTGATATGTTGTGAGCTTCATGATGAATATCACTAGACCCCAATTTTGAGGGACTCTCCCCTTGTTCGTAAAATTTTTTTGACTCGAAGAAGTTAGTGTTTCATGATGTCTCTTTGACTTCGATGATTTGGACTAGCATAAGTTGGCCTCTTGAAGAAATGGCTCCCTAGGTAGTTCTCTCAACTAGGTACCACAAACACCCTCTGCGAGCTCAATTTACTAAGAAAGTCGCAATGAATAATCTTGGATTATCTCAGCTTTACTTTACCCCCTTCAAATACGGTGAGCAATGAATGCGTTCACATGTATCTTTCACTAGGGTCGCAATGGAGAATGTTTTGGTGCTAACTCACAAAGATAATACTAGTCAAGTGGGTAAAGCGAGGCACTTCCCATTTTGTCCATGAGGTTACTTAGTGGTGGACTACTTTAGGGTTCCTAGAACCACCCCCATTGTTGTAACTTAAGGCATTATGCCAAAGGGGTTACGTTCTAGTTGAGCGGATAGGGATGTACCCTTTTCGAACCTGCATATACAATGTATTGAATGTGGTGTGTTTTTTATATTTTTAGACTTAGTGTGGTTTTGTCACACACCGTTTGGCAACCTACATCAAACATGTTAGTATTATTTCAATCCTGATTCTTTTGCAAGTGGATTTGGTCCTACACACAATGATTAATAATTTTCCAAGTTGTCAAAACATCATATAAAGGAGATAACACGTTGTTTTTGATTTCCAAGATCGTCCTAAGATGCAAGGAAAGAGCATATGCAACATGAAACCTCACTAAACTTGTAAAATGGAAAATACCTAATCAAATTACAAGAATTAAAATTATTTTTAGCCAACTTTGAAGTCCTTTCCTATTTAGAAACTTAATTGAAATGTTTGGAAAGCATAAGAAAGTAAAACAAATGCAAAACCCTTTAGTATAAAAAAATAGTCAATAAGAACTCGCAAACCCTCGTTAAAAACCAGAAAAATGTCGGAAAAACCTAGAATATTAAATTATGCAACTTGTGGCGAAAATTAAATTTTGACAAGGAAGACGTGTGCGCACGGATTTAGGTATGTATGTGCACTTTTTGGCTTGTGCACGAGTCTTTGGAAATGATAGGGTATTTATGCCTGCGTGTCCAAAGTGATGTGTGTGCGAGCCTTTCAGCATGTATGTGCCATAGATGATGTGTACGTGCCCAAGGTAAAATGGAAAAATGACACAAAGTGTGGGATTTATGTCTCAGTGCATCCAAAATGATGTGTGCTCGTGGATTTTTTATGTATGCGCGTGGGTTTTGGTGTGTGTGCATGAATCGGGTTCAATTTTTCGGTCAAGAACATGACTTGCATGTATGCGCACTTTTTAACATGTATGTGGGCCTTCAAACAGTACACACCCTTTTTACGTGTGCGCGTGGCCCTAAAAAACCACCAAAAATACGAAAACCAAAAAAACTAAAAATGCAAACATGTCCTAAATTAGTCTTTTAACTACTTTTCTAACACAAACCCATTAAATATCTATGCTAAAGGGATATTTAACACATATAATTTTACCAAATGCATGGATAAAACTAGTTTTCCCTCAAAAAAGCATAAAAATGGTTAGAAAAAGCATGTAAATGACAAAATTTAAACAACTTCTAATGGACTATGGGGTTAGTCCCACTGGCATGCCATATGTATTCATGTGTAAGTTGGTATAGCTATGGAATGAAGCCTAGAACACTCAAGAAAGCTTCAAATCTTGCCAAACTTCAACAATGAACCATCATATTAGAGCTAAACAAGAACTATCTCTTTGCATGCATATATAAACTTGAAATAAACATTCAAACCCTAGCATATCTAGATATTTCTCTACTCCATGAAAGCTATGAAAGATGAACCTATTAAAGCTCCTAGCAATCAGTTATGCTTGTTTTACAATCAAGGGTTTGAGAGTGAGATCTCACCATTAATGGCTTCAAGGCCAATGGTTCATCCCATTTACTCAAGCTTGATGTTTAGAAATGTAAATGGTTAAAGCAAAGATAGCTCAAATGACAATGAAAACTACTAAATCTAAAGATGGCATAAGCTAGTCTAAAAATGGAGGAGTGTTCTTAGAAAAAGGGGGAGGGGTATGCTTGTATTTATAGGTTTCCAATCCTAGGAGGAAGAAAGGGATGTTTTGGACTCATGTGGGACTAAAGTCCAAAATACCAAACTCAAGTGAAACTCAAATTAGAAAGGTGAAATTGACATTTGGAAAGCTAAGTCTCCTCTAGAAAGTCAACAAAGGTTTAATCATCCTCAAAATAGGCTAATTAATAGGATAATGACTTATAGAAGCCATTTAGAAGGGTGTTAGCATGATTCAGGGGGTTTAGAAGAGGTTAGAAAGGGTAATTAACTAGCATAGTGTGGTCAATTAGTGGTATTGGGATAATTAGTGTAATTTTACTAATAAAGTTACGTAGACAAAATTATAGGTATCTACTATAGGGAGGGAGGTTTCAAAGTGTTATTAACTATAGGGCCGGACCAAACCTTAGAGTGGGCTAACTATTTTGGTGATTCTCGGGCACCCGAAGGTGGCTCTAATCTAGGGGTTAGATTGGTGGTGGTTCTGAATTCTCACATTCTCGAACTTCTCCAAGGTGATTATCAACATCTTGTTCTCCTAAGTAGTCTAAGACAAGGGCATGTACACACTTCTCTATTATTAGGATCCCATTATTAAGGATATTGAGAAGCATTACCAAAGGTTTAGTTGGGATTATGATAAGTTTTCCCACACCTATAAGAATCTATAAAGAGTAGCAAGGATGGGCGATTTATGTTTGAGTTTCATGATGCTGGTCATGAGTTAGGTGTATGAGAGGTTCAAACAATATGTCGAGATAGTTCTATTGCTCCATGCTAGTGAAATCAAAGCAAGCCATTGGGGAACATGTCCCCCTTCATAAATACTCATAGAGTAACTATGTCTTTGACATATGTAGACATGATCAAAAATTTATACTGTGGATGAAACATTCTTCCCCTGGTGAAGGCACTCCATTGATGGCCTATTCCTTATGAGGTAGGTCAAGGATAGACTAGGGTACATTGAAGTTCATCCAATTAATAGGATCGAGTAGTTTGGGTAGTGATTAAACTCAAATGGAAATAGGGGCCTAATTTAGTTTAATCTAAATATTATGCAGAGTAGTAAATAATGGCTAAATAAATAAAGTAAATGACCCAAACAACTAAGTAAAATATGAATGTAAAACCCTAACAAGAAAATAGGGTTAGAAATAGCTTAGCTTATTTGATGGCTATTCAGATTGTGTTGTAGAGTAAAGCAGATGAATAGAATGCCGATGTGACCACATAGAAGCTCCCGAAGGTATAAAACCGAGCTATCTAGTTGACTGGGGTGCCTAGGGTGTTCTAGTATGAGTTATGGGTGCCCTGGTCTATATAGGAGGTCTAAAAACCAAACTTACGGTGGTCGTTAGATGATCCAAGGTCTTCGCTTCCTATCGTGTGTGTTTCATTACACTGCGCCGATATCGTTGGTAATCAAAGTGATGAAGAAAATACCTATAAACCCCAAGCCAAACATCAAAACCCTAAAAAAATATGCATATGAAGGGGTCAGATTGTCCTCGGCGGCCACAATGGTGGACTTACTAAATAAGCGTTGCACTACATTTCATCCCAAATGTAGTTCTAGGTGAGTGTGTGAAATTTGTGCCCTAGGTGCTCTTATGTCAGTCATACTTTGTGAAGTAGCAAAGCTATAACTAGATGTAGAAATGTAATAAAATGGTGGATGGAATAGAATAAACTTCCCTCTTATGTAGTGTGATGTAGATGAACTAGCCTAGTCCCTTGTGACGAAGCTATATAGATACAAATGGATCCTTTAATGGATGCAACCTTAGGTGATGATAGTAGTTACTAGTGTTTGGTCCTTCATTATGGTCTCATAAATTTATATTTATATGGTTCTCTTGATCTAATTTTGTAAATAACCTCGAAGAGGTTGACCACCAAAAATATAGAAAGCTCAAATGGCTAGAAAGCTTCCAAAAGATGTAAGTGGGAAAAGGATTAGGGCGCCCCAAATGAGACCAGGGCATTTGGGGTTCCTAAGTACTAACGTGGGTGCCCTAGTCAAGGGTAAAATGGCATAAAATGGCAAAAATGATTGGGCAAGTACATGCAAGAGGTCGTCAAGTGATGATAGAAAGCCAAGTAAAATGGCTAAAGGACAGGGGTTAATTAGTACTTTCTTCACTCAAAAACATATGAATAGTAATAGGACACTGGGACTAAATAATACCCAAAGTGTGTGATTTTATGTCTACATTTTCCCCCACTTTATATTGGTGAGCGAAAAGCTCGGTAACATAAAGTAGATAGATATACGTACCTGATGTCCATGTAGAGTGATGTAGAAAGCATGCGAAGGACTAGACAAAGCGTGGAGTGAAAAATAGATGGAGCGTGGAAACTAAAGATGCACAAGAGAAAAAGTGATGAGAGTGAACCTAGGGTGGAAACAAGTGTGTAGATTCAAATGTGTGTGATGTACGTGCATGTTAATATGAGGTTTTTTCTTCCGTAAAATGTTTTTTATTGTTAATGTCGTTGCCATTGTTGGTTGTTGTTTTTGTTGATTGTTTGTTTCTCATACAGATGGACTTACAAAGGAAAAGATGATAAAGTATTCAAAATACAAATGTATATTTGTAAAAACACATGGATATAGTAAAAATATTGTAAATTGAAGTATGAAAATGTAAAAGGAACATGTGCACATGATCCATGATGAGAGAAAGGGTGTAGAAAGGATACCCTCTAATCTGCGAGTTTTTAGGTGATCTAATGCCACCCTTGCCAAGAAGTATATGGATAAAGTTGAAGTATAGGGAGAAAGTAACTATTTCCTTGATAATGTATAAAGAGATCTATGTACTTCCTTTTTTAGGCAATCCAACGCCTTGGTTCAAGTAGTGTAGAGAGGAAATTAGATTTGATTTAAACATCTATCCTAAGTTTATTTCACCCCATTATGTTTTACCCATAGATAATTAAATATTAACTATTTAATTATACTTTTACATATATCTTAACCACTTATCTACCCCATATCAATTCCTAACCTCCCATATCTATTTTATCCATCTATCCCCCTATTTCTCCTCCTCCCAAACCAAGCAGTGGGATATTTCCCATATTTGAGGTGGAAGGATCACTTTCATCTTTCCAAAAATTGCCCCTTTTGGCCATTTCGGGAGTCTGTTCCCTGATCGGCGCCGACCGGTACTCGGTCGATCGACGCCGATTTTTTGGAGTGGCACCGATTTCATCTCGGTCAGCACCGATTACAAATACAAGGCTAGAATTCAGTTCTAGTTAGACAAAAAGAATGACAGAGAGTTTTGAGCATCAAGTCTGAGCATTATCTATCAAGCGAAAGTGAATTCTATCCAAATCAATCCTTGAGAGGAGTACCATTACTCTACTCCTACCACATCGACATCGTGAGCCTCCATCGATCTCTTGGTGACTCTGTTCCTGCATCCAATGAAGGTGGAGCCTTGTCAGTATCCCTACGGCTCTTGCAGATCCAGTGGAGATCGACGATCTAGCTTCCATTGTCTATTTCTCAATCTTCCTGCAATTTTTCCCTAGTCGACGCCGACCATACCAGTTGACACCGATTCTCTCTAGTCGACGCCGACCTATCTCAGTCGACGCCGATTTTCCTAATCGACGCCGATTTTCCTAATCGACGCCGATCTGCTCGTAAAATAATTCAGGGAACACAAATCCAACATTGTTTTCACACTTTCCCATTTTCTATTGGTTTTTGTCTATTGTTTACATTCTGTCTATCATTTTTAATCAAAATCTAGACATTTACTTACATATTTTATCATGTATGCTTCTTTCCTTAATTGAAAATGTGGACTGACATCCGCCGAGGGAGCTTATCGCTTCCGGACCCACTTTTGGGTAGTCCACCCAAATATCTTTTAACGTTGTTTTTTTTTATCAAGCATCTGTGTCTCGCAGGTTTCTTGGATCTACTTTGCAGGATCACTCGTGTGTGCCCATCTTGTCTACATCGGCTTTCTTTTCCATCTACATCTTCGGATCTTGTCTTATCTATCAGGTATCGATTTCATTTGAGTTTTTCAAGGTTTTTGTGTTTAGTTTGGTACATTAACTTGGACAGGTAACAAGCGTGGAAATTCTTGATCTACATTCTAGCATGCCCGGTGGGACCCAACCAAAGTCCCTTATTGGTAAGTTCATTTCTTTTCCAGTTTTGAGCTTTTGTTTTGTTTCTTCACTACTTTTCATCAGTTCTCCGTAGCATTTCCTTCCTTCATTTTGGTCTTGCTTCTTTCACTTATAATTTGCAAAGTTAAAGTTTCTTCTTTCTTGCAAAACTAAATTCCAATTCCTATTTCAAAGATCAATAAATCTTTCATTTGATTTCAAAATTGCATTTTTTGATCCATCTTTTTTTTTTGCAAAATTGTTATTTTCTTGAAAGTTTTCTAGTTCCTTAAATAGAAATTTTCATTCTACTATTATCTGGATATATCTTTTTGGATTTGTTTGTGTTTGCTTAACCTTTTCTTGTGGAGCACATTGCTTGTTCATGGGATTGTTTCGAGGGGAAGAGCTCAACAACGTGCTTTTGAAGTCCACACACCTTGGAGAGCTAAATCTACAGGTATTTCTCTTTTACGGTGTTTTCTCTTTTTAAGAACTTAAAAAGAACTTGTTTGTTTGTTTTCTATCACATTCAAACATTTTGATTTTGGTGCTTAAAAAGAATTTAATCACATTTGGGAAAGAATTTGTTTGACCTGTCTTCATCGAAATCCAACACTTCGTTCTTAGTGCTTAAAAAGAACTTTTCCTTTGTCATTTCTGTTGTATGCTATTCATCTAGTTTTCTAAATAGGCTGGAAAAATTGATCAAAATCGGTAGTGACACTATTTGATTTTTATTTTTCACCCTTGCACACAAAGCCAAAATCACTAGGTATAAAGCATCAAAACAAAATTCCCCCGGCCTCGCCTACTTGGAAGTGACATCCAAGAGGAAGAGCCTACGTGGTACTCAGGCCGCGCTATAAATTCATGGAAGTTCTGGTATATATTGGCAAAGCACCCAACTCCCTTATCTTATCGCAGTGGTGTGGTGTGTGAAGGGGGTAGGCCCCTATATCAAGCCACGTACTGGTCTTTTACTGAAGTGCCTTCGGGACTCCTCACCAAAACATTCCCCAAACCATCCTTAGTTTGGCTATCTGAGTAGTTCCTATTCTAAAAAGCCTTCCCTAATATTTTCTTTCTTAAAAGTAGGAAAATTTAAAAGAGATAATCACCTACGCTGCTTGAATTGTCTGTGCATTAGTTAGGTCAATCTTCTTTTTCTATATTTCTTGCTTGTTTATGACGGTCATCACTCGGTTACAATCTAGAAAAATGGCTCAACTGGCCCCTTCTTCCTCCGAGATCACCACTAGTGTGGATGTTTCGGCACCCCTCGGGTCTTCCTCGGGACCGCTATTAGTTGGTTCCCCATCTTGGTCATATAATCCTTTCTATCAGCCTAAAGCAATCCCATCACGTCCAGCTTCCCCTAGTCCTTCAGAAATATCATCTGCTTCTGATATAGAGTATGTTCCTCATGGGGATCCTGAATTTCAGGTGCTCCTTGATCGCAATCCAGTAGCCCTTATGGACTATCTAGTACATAAGTCTATTCAAATATCTGATCAGGGACCACCAATCCAACAAGTTTACGATTATCCTCGTGAACCATCCTAGGATTTTATAGAACAAGTTAGCATATTTTTTCTCACCTCGAACCATGGAAGAGGGTGGTGCACCTGTGCCTCCTTTTTCTCTTCCACCGACCATGTCGACTAGTTCTCAAATAGTCTTGCCTATTCCTAATGCCGCAGTTACCTCGACTATTCCACAACCTACTTCTGAGAAGTCCTCTTCTCTAGCTATAATGGGTGCATCTGCGCACCCACAGATTGTTGTTAATTCTTCTATGCCATCCATTACGTCCCAGGGTCAGTACCTCTTTATGAATCAACCCCCTTCTACGAGTCAGTTGGTTCTGCTTCTCATCCTCCAGTTGGTCTTTCTTCCAATGCTCCAAGTGATAGTGACCTTCACCCATCCTCTAGCATCGGCACCCTTAATAACCAATCCGGCAGTCAAAAGCCTCATTCAGACCTTGTTCCCCACCATGTCCAATCAAATTAACACCCATGTTCCTCAATCCATTCCGATTCAGTCGACAAGTGTAGGAGCCCACCAATCACAGGCTCCATCTTTCATTCAACCACCTTTTTCTCAACCACTTGTCATCTCATAGCCTATTTATACACAGGCTCCTTCACAACAAATACCTCACCAGGCATCACCTAATGCCCTGGTTATTCCTCTTATCATCTGTTAATCAGCAGATGAATCCCCATTGACGCCTCAACAAAATCCACCATTCACTTCTTATGTAGGACATACCAATATGCCTCCTCCTCAATCTGACGTGGTCCAAATTCTTTTCAAGAAAATCAGACCTAGAAGCCTCCACCAAAGGGGCTCATCCTTCATACTCTTTTGAAGAAGTGTGTAATGAACCCATTCATCCATCAGTGGCTTTTAAGCCTTATCCTCCCCAATGGGAACTTCCTAAGTTCTCAAAATTTCATAGTCGGGAGGATCCTCAACAACACCTATGAGCATTCAAACACGCTTGCTACCTTATAGTCAGGATCAGGAGCTTATGCTGTACTTTCCCTATGTCTCTAGCAGGGCCTGCTTTAGACTGGTATAATAACATTCCCCAACATTCCTTGTTTTCTTTCTCTCAATTGGCCCAGATGTTTGTTGAAAACTTTTCAATAAACATCACACATAAGATCTCGATTATAGATCTTTATAACATTCATCAATTCGATGATGAGTCTATTGTAGACTTTGTCACTCATTGGAGAGGGATAATAAACCAATTGTCTTTCTCCCTTCCTCAATCTCAATAGATCGAGTTGTTTACTCGATCTTGTGCTAATCATATTTCTTCCACTTTAAGGATCCAAACTTTTCATACATTTGAAGAAGCCTTTACGATGGCACGCAAACTTGAATCCCGCGCCATTGAACAAGGGAAGTTAAAACTTCGCTCTAAATCTAAACCAGATTTTTCTCGGTTTACAAAAACAAACCCTTCCACTTCTAACAAAGACAAGAATCAGGGGTCTACCAATGCTATTGTATTAAAAACATCACGAGCCGACAACACTTCTAATCAAACACCATGGAGAGACTCCTCATCTTCTCGAAAAGGACCCTTGTCATCTCGATCTTTTACTTCATTGGGGGAATCATATGCTTCTATCTTGGAAAAAATGTTGGAAGTTCACATGATCGAACTTCCCCCTATTAGAAATTTTGATGAAAACCAAGAACGTCCATTCTGGTATAGGGAAAATGACTTCTGTCATTATCATAGAACCAAAGGCCATGACATTGAATGATGTCAGACCTTCAAAAATCTTGTCCAAAATTCATTGATAAAGGTGAGCTCATTCTGGATAACCC
The DNA here is from genome assembly GCA_018340775.1 of Taxus wallichiana var. yunnanensis. Lineage (NCBI taxonomy): Eukaryota > Viridiplantae > Streptophyta > Pinopsida > Cupressales > Taxaceae > Taxus > Taxus wallichiana. The sequence goes on from CM031239.1 coordinate 998,519,637, forward strand.
AAATGCTCCCCCAAATCAGGTGCTTGATGTTTTTAAACAACCTTTTCCCAATCATTCCCCGAACAATGATGCTTCAGAGTCTCAAAAACCAAACACTCATACTATCAGCTTCATTTCTACTGAAGAATCTTCTTCTAAAACTAAGCCATCTATGAACACATCGACCAAATCAGAACCTCCTTCCGCTCCGCTAATCGCTGGGATTCCACCATCTTCAGACAACCCATCTTTGAATATTCCCACATTGTTAGAGATAGATTCATCTCCTCTGCCTCTTTATCTGATCTTCCGTCCATGCCCGAGATAGTGTCATCCTCATCTATCTCATCATCAGATATTCTTTCGATGCTCGAGGCATTTACATCCCTTCGAGTTTCCACCACGAATACATCTACTGTTGTTTCTCCCATTTTTGTTGTGACTATGCCATTGGTAAACATACCTATAGTTGTACCAACTTCGATGGAAGCATCTTCGATTTTGACTCTTCCCATTTCCTTTCCCATAGTAGTTACACCCACAATTATTGTACCAGAAGTATCTCCCTCGCAAGGAACTGCTCCTTCATCATCCACTTCTTCCATCACCGATACTATTTTTCCTATTAAGGGAAAATCTAAAGAAATAGCACTCAGCACCTACACTCTCGGTTCCTGAACTTAAACCGAGACAACTAAAGTCTAACGTTACATCATCAACACCTCCTCATCTCCTTCCCCGAAAAGGCTACAATCACCTTATGCGGTTGAAGTTGTCACCATCCCTGAAAAAGGAAAACCCATATTTCGGACTATTAAGACTCTTGGTGCTTTCCCTCAAAAATCTCTCTCTGCGCCTCATAAAAGATTGGATTTATCAACTGGGAAGGTCTTCTTCTACAATACCATCAGAACCATCATCTTCTTCTTCTACAACACCTTCTTCGCTGGTGCCTTGTAAAGTGAATTTACCACTAGAAAGGCATCACCTCTTTTATCAGGACCATCATCTTCATCACCAAAAGTCAAGGCACTCTCTATTCCTCCGATCAGACCTATTTTGGGAGCTCCTCCCTCATCTAAATCGGCATTATCTAAATCATCATCTATTTTGACCAAGCAACCTTCTTTATCTCTGAAGACCACAACACTTGTCACATCTTCATCATCTTCAAAATCTATCTTAGGAGCTCCTCCTCCACAGAAATCAATCATGCCTCACTTGCTTCCATCTCAAGTGTCCAAGGTTGCTTCTCCGATGTCGAAAAAGTAAAATGATCCCTAAAAAGACTGTCAAACCAGACATGCAGGTTCTTTTACCTCGGCAGTCCGTGGAGGTAAAAGAGGCACCTCCATCATCTCTGTCCTCATCTTTGTCTACCGGATTCTATACTGAAATTCTTCACCAACTTATCCAATCTTCATCCATATCCCTTCCTCCGATCAAACCCTATAATCCTAAAGGAGTAAAACCTTCCTGGTTCAACTCTGATTTGATTTGTGCTTACCATCACACTCTAGGACATGACACCGAGGGATGTAAAGCCCTTCAATCTATCGATTAATAGTCTTTTGGAAGAAAGTGATCTTCTGCTGGAAGAAGAGGAGGAACAAGTATCTCCTATCATCTCAACCACATCTGAGCCTCAACGATCTACTCAGGCCTCTAGTTCTATTAATTCCACTCCGGATGGTCTTCCACCTTCTCAAATCGACACGATTCATATCGCCACTAGAACACAACAATATGATAATCTATCATCATCTACATCTCGGCCACGGGTTGTCATTTCTGCAGCCCCTGAAGGCATTCCTCCTTCCACATCAGCCTCGAGACCTAGGGTCTCTATTCGTGCTTCACCTCAGGCTCAGATTCCCGTGTCAGTAGAGGAGAGTGTTATGAAACAACTTACCCATGCTCCGGTCAAAATGTCTCTTTTTGACCTCATTCAATCATCTCCACAAAGCATCGCCAGGATTTGATTGATAATCTGCGCCGTATCGCAGTGAATTCAGATGAGCCCCAACCTTTTGAGATGATTGTTGGATTGAATAAACCATCAACCGCCATTTCCTTTGAAGATTCAGAAATTCCTTCCCTTTCTTCCGAGGATTTGGAGGCTCCCCTCTTTATCACAGTTCAAATCAACAACACTACGTTAAAACACACTATGATTGATAGTGGTGCTGCACTCAATGTCATTTCCTCACACACATTCGAGCAACTTAAGTTACCAAAGAACGTAGTGTCACCCCCACCTTTCACCCTTCGATCATTTAACGATCAGCTGGCAGTTACTTTAGGAACTGTGGTCCTGCCCATTCGAGTAGGTAAGAAGCTGCTTCACGAACTCTTTTACATTGTTGAAGGGAAATTCCACTACAATATGATCCTCAGACGCTCCTGGATTCATGCAATGCATTGCATCCCATCAACCCTCCATCGATGCTTAAAATATCAATATGAGGGAAAAATCTATACTCATCCAGGAGATCCTTTTCCTTCCGCACAATGCGACATGACCACAGGGTCTGCCCCTCTAAAGGAGAATGCTTTTTCTCCTGATGAGGCTTCATCCTCTTCCATACCTACAACAAAACTACCAGATTTACAAAATCTAGAAGAGACATTTAGCAGTTTCTCACTAGGAGAGCTTCCTCTTCTCTCTTTTGACACCCATCTCAAACCTAATGAGTATGGTAGACCAGAAAAACAACCTGAATATCAGCCAGGTCTCGGTCATCATCACCATTGGTCTACCCAATCAATGGACTAACTTCATTTACGGTGGTCTTGATACACCTCACTATCACCTGGATTCTCCTCCTAGGGCCAAACCCTATTCAAGCAGGGTTTGATTGTCTACAGAAATCCCACGTTTGCAAAAACTTATTTATATCGATGCGTGGAAGGGTTTTGGCCTGGGAAAGTATGAACAGGGTGTGCATGACCTCGCATCCATTCCAACTCTCAAACCACATCAAAAATTTGGTTTAGGATTTAAACCTCTTTCAAAAGCCACCATCACTATTCTCGATGAGCCTCTTCCCATTGAGGAACCATCTTCTCCCGCTAGGTCAGAAGCATCATTTGATGTGGATGATGCCATTTCCATCCCATCTAACTTTTTTTTAGTCAATACCATTTCCTTAGGGCCGCTGACCTATAAAACTAATAACAAATCCACTTCCATACCATTAGTCTTCCCTGAAATAGTTGGAGACGACTCTCCTACTATCAACACTATCCACTGTGTGGATGATGATTCTGTCCTCACCTATCTGGGGGCAGAGGATTCCTATCTTCCTAAAACCATTCCTTCTGACACGTCTACGCTTCTTAACGAAGCCACTGTCGACCTTAATATAGGGACTTCTAAAGACCCTCGCATCATTAAGGTCGGCCAATCTCTTAATCCACAGGAGTTAGGAGACTTTACCACTTTTCTTTCCAACCATCATCAAGCCTTTGCTTGGTCATATGAGGATATGCCAGGACTCGATCCCGATATCGTGGTCCACAATATCGTTACTCTTCCAGACATCAAACCGGTTAAGCAAAAATTACGTAAAATGCACCCTCGAGTAGCCCTTCTTGTTAAAGAAGAGTTGCAACGTTTGCTTTCTACTAACTTCATCCAACCCATTGATTATCCACAATGGGTTTCAAATGTAGTACCAGTAACCAAAGCTACTGGGAAGATTCAAATTTGTACCGACTTCCGGATCTTAATCTTGCTTGTCCAAAAGATGATTTTCCTCTACCTAATATCGACCAACTCGTGGATTTAATGGCAGGTCACGAGATGCTTTCTCTTATGGATGGTTTCTCTGGGTATAATCAAATTCTCATCACACCAGAGGACCAACATAAGACTTCCTTCATAACTCCTTGGGGGACTTTTTGTTATCGTGTCATGCCTTTCGGTCTTAAGAATGCAGGAGCAACCTATCAGTGAGCAATGACCTACATCTTCCATGATCTCTTACACAAAACTATGGAAGATTACGTCGATGATCTCCTCGGTAAATCCAAATGCCGTCAGGATCATCTTTTCACTCTTGCACCTCTCTTTGAGAGGCTCATTCACTTTTGTCTTCGCCTAAATCCATCTAAGTGCATGTTTGGCATTCTCACTAGTAAACTCTTAGGCTTTATCATTTCTATTAGGGGTATTGAAGTGGACCCCACAAAAATAAAAGCTATCCTTGAGATGCCTCCCCCTTCTAACTTAAAGCAACTCCATGGTCTTCAAGGATGCCTTCAATCAAGTGCGTCATTTTATCTCACAATTATCATCGGACCGTTGTCAACCTTTTCATCATCTCCTCCGTAAGAATGTTCATTTTGAATGGGATGAGCATTGCCAAAAGGCCTTTGATGATCTCAAAGCTTATCTTCTTTCCCCACCTGTGCTTACACCTCCACGTGAGGGGGAGCCATTCTATCTTTATATTTTATGTGACTGACCATGCTTTGGGAGCCATGATCTCGCATCGGGATGCTAATGGTAAAGAACAAGCCATATATTACATCAGTCGCACTCTTCATGAGTATGAAACACGCTATTCTGAAGCTGAAAAGTTGTGTTGTGCTCTCTTCTTCGCAACTTCTAAGCTTCATCATTACCTCCTTAATCACAAAACTTACATTGTCACAAGTGTCAATCCACTCAAGACAATGCATGCAAAGCCTTATCACAATGATCGTATCACTCGTTGGCTCATGCTCATGACAAAATTTGATCTCGAGTTTATCCCACAAAAATCTATCAAGGGTCAGGTCATTGCAGATCAATTAGCTGATGCTCCTCTTCCAGACACTCAAGTCCCCCTCGCTCAATTCCCCGATGAGTATATCCAACAAATTGATTTTGGTCTTTCTCCATTTAAAGTAAAACTCTTCTTTGATGGATCCAAATGCCAGCAAGGGGGAGGTGCAGGTTTCGTTATGATTCCTCCTTGGGGTGCACCTATCCCAGTCACACACAAACTTAACTTTGAGTGTACCAATAATATGGCTGAATATGAAGCTCTTGTTTTAGGTCTTCAAAATGCCATTAATCTTGGTGCCCACCATATCGACATCTTTGGTGACTCTGAACTCATCGTTAATCAAGTCATGGGTGTCTATCAATGCAAGAATGATATCCTTCAAAAATATCATGATATCGTTCTCTTTCAACTTCAATATTTTGATAAATTTACTATCCAAGCTATTCCTCACACTGCGAATCGATTCACAGATACAATGGCTTCTTTAGCCTCACTTATTCCACCTTTTACCGAAGACTCGTGACTTTATGTGGTTGTGCAGTGTTTAGACCAACCATCTCATCTCAAGCAAGTTGACTTCAATCAATGTCATCACAACCAATACTCAAGATGAGTGGTATCAACACATCGTTGATTATCTATCTCATTCAGTGCTTCCTCCAGATCTGACTTCCAATGGTAGAAGATATTTTATCCTACGCGCTAATCGCTATACTATTCTAGGTGGAATCCTCTACAAACGTGGTTTTGATGGTATTTTGCTTCGGTGCCTCAAAACCCCTGAATCATCTAAAGCCATCCAGGAAGTCCATGATGGTATCTATGGTGGACATTTTAGTGGCTTGGCCGTAGCTAAATGCATCTTACGTTTAGGCTATTATTGGCCTTCTCTTAATCGAGATTGTTGTGAATACACTAAGAAATGTGTCAAGTGTCAACAACATTCCAATCTCACACATATCCCCAGTCAGGCTTTGCAACCTGCAGCGGATTTGTGGCCTTTTTCACAATGGGGTCTTGATCTCATCGGTCTCATCAATCCCCACTCTTCACAGTGCATCATCATTCTATCATTACTGCCACATAATACTTTACTAAGTGGGTGGAAGCTATTCCTCTTTCATCAACCAAAGCTAAACCCATAGTTGATTTTGTCTATCAACACATCATTTGTCGCTTTGGTGTTCCACACAAACTCATCACAGATAATGGTAAATATTTCAAAAACATGTTGATTTGTAGAACCTCTGTGATGCTTTCAATATCAAACTCAGCTTTTCTTCTCCATACTATCCCCAAGCTAATGGCCAGGCCGAGGCTTCCAATAAAACTTTAATAATATCCTCGCAAAAGTAACTAGTCGAGCTGGTAGGGATTGGCATTTACATATCCCTTTTTCTCTCTGGGCTTATCGAACTAGCATTCATACTCCTACGGGTGCTACTCCCTTCTCTCTAGTTTATGGGTCAGAGGTTGTTCTTCCTTTGGAAGTCCAGATCCCATCTCTTCGTGTTTCTCTCAAAGAATTTGTCTCTGATGAGGACTATCATCAAAATCATCTAGCACAACTTGAGTTACTAGATGAGTGGCATCTCAATGCTCTTGAGCATCATCAAGTCTATCTTGAGCATGTCAAATGTGCTTATAACAAGCACTTGCAACACCGTGACTTCAAAGTTGGTGATCTTGTTCTTAAAGAAAACCAAAATGTCACTACACGCTAGAAAGGAGTCAGCGTGGTAAGTTTGCTCCTAACTGGATGGGTCCGTACGTAGTCACTCATAAATATGGGTCTGGGGCTTATCATCTATCTTCCATGGATGGTGTACCTGAAATGGAACCTCTTAATGCCTTGCATCTAAGGCCCTTCTACTGTTAAAATCTATCTTACATGATCTTAGTCACAAAACAGATCTTTCATCCATCTAACAACCAGTCATATATTTTCATAGTGATTCAGAACTATGTGGTTCTCCACGTTATGTCTTTTCTACCTTAAATATGAGTATCACGGCTCTACTCATGGCATTTTTCTTATGGATATGTTCCTCCTCCTAGTAGGGACACCTTAATCACTTCTTCATCTGTCCCAAGTATCTATCTTAATCAAATCTACTCGGGGCATGAGTACGTGCTTTTTATACGTTTTCTTCCCCTCTATCTGATCTATCTGGTCTACACTCAGCTTCTTTCAAAAAAAAAAAAAAAAAAAAAAAGGTGCTATCCTAAAAATTCCCAAAAGATAGACTGATCCCTCGAAGGACAGCTATCTATGCATTATCAAATGAATCAAAAGATATAGACCATGCCCTTGAAGGATGGCTATCATACATTCAAAATACAGACCGCTCCCTTGAAGGATGCCATTTGTTCCATGGAATTTCCAAGGCTTCTCACATTGAAGGAGGACTTCCTTTGTTTGTTTACTTTTAGCATCATTGAAAGACTTCCCGTATCGATCAGTCTTTCTATATCTAGCAAACTTCCCGCATTGATCAGTTTTCTCTTCTGTCAAAACAAAAATCATGAAGCTGAGACATAAGACCTTTTGTCGATCATATGGAGAACCCTATTTTCCCAATGTGAGCATGTATTCTGTCCTTTGTAAATTTTGACAAGATAAATACTTACTTCTCCTTCCATTTACCTTCTAGATCTGGTTTGTGACTAGCTAGTGTCAGGTTTATTTTAACCTCATATATGGCCTTGTATGCATGGTCTTTTGGTTTCCTATCAAAGTCTCTATTTATGGTCGGTTAGGGGCCTAGCTTATCATTCTTTTTCTTATCTAGGTGTATTGCCTTTATTTCTAATCAAGGTCATTTCATTACATCCTTTGCTCTCACAGAGAGCATTTCCCATTATTATTTGTTATTCATCCAATTAAATTGACATTTAACATGTTAATTTAGTCAAAATCTATCATCTATCTATATTCATCTTATCTACTTTGTCCAAAAAACATATCAAAGCATGTATTGCAAACACATGTGAATCTACCTATCTATTTTCATCAAAATTAAATTAACATCTTAAACATATCAAATCTATCAATCACATCTATCCATCTATCCATCAATCATCTAAAAACGTGTACATCCAAGTTACACTACATCTATCTATATCTATTTTTCATCAAAATTAAATCCACATATCAATCACATCAAATCACATCACATCTATCTATCCTCTATGTCTATGTCCATCAAATCACATCTATTTGTCCTCTATCAGCATATGTCTATATCCATCACAATTACACTACATCTATCTATATCTATTTTTCATCAAAATTAAATCCACATATCAATCACATCAAATCACATCACATCTATCTATCCTCTATGTCTATGTCCATCAAATCACATCTATTTGTCCTCTATCAAGCATATGTCTATATCATCACAATTACACTACATCTATATATATATTTTGCAATCAATCACATCAAATCACATATATCCTCTATATGTCCATCAAATCACATCTATGATGATATCTATATCATCACAATTATACATCTATCCATATCTATTAAAATTAAATGCATGAGTACAATCATATGACACAGAAAATGATGAATCTATATATATATATACATGAGTGTCTGTACAACAAAGAATGGATGGATTTCAATCAAGCCATCTATATCATACATCAAAAATGCCTTCAAATCGAGGCTACATCAATATATCGATACAAAAATATAACATATCTATATCGTGAAATCCGATAGGTGGAAGACGCTATCTCCTCCACCCTCCTCTGGTCCAGGCTGTCTCTCCTGGCCACCGCCTATCGAGCTAGAAGCACCTGCTTGCTGGGGCCCGCGCCACCTCGGTCTCTCCCGGTGCTCCCTCCCTCTGATGCACCACTAGCTGCAACTATCGCTGATCTCCTCCTCGCACCGTAACGAGGCACATCAGGGGCATGTTGTGCTAGGGCATCCTCGTAGTATCTCACCTCGGCAAGGAGAGACTGATAAGTACTCAGGCTCACCATACCAGTGCTCGTAATGGCGTTGTTGGTGTGTGGTGGTGGTGGCCCTCCTAATGTCGCACCCTGTGACCCGGACTCTGACATAGTGCCTGTATCACCATATTTGGCCCTGAGGGCCTCTCTATGCCGATGGTAGTGATCCCTCTGCTGGATCATTGTATCTCACTCCTGACGAGCTATGTCTCTCTCCAGTATCAGTGCATCCCTCTCCTCCATCAGAGCTCTAATCTCCTCGAGGGAAATCTGGTGTGTCTGCACCAGGGTGGCATGCTCTCCCTCCAGCCTCTCCAGCACTGTGGCTATATCCTCCTCGTCTGCATCTATGGATGTTGGCAGGTGTCGTGGTAACTCTATAGAATACCATGCCACATAGCCATCATCTACTCTCATCATCATCATCACTATCTGTGGAAGGTGGGGCCTCCCTCAATGGATCTGCGGGATCAAAATCGGTAGATCAGTCTCTCTGCTATCTCACCTGTATGGCCTGTAGGTGGTCGAAACTGTCTGAACTAAGGCCAAACTACCTCAATACCCATATAAATGGGATGCGCTCCCACATATCTGGCCTATGGCCCCTAATCACCCTGCTCCATGTCTCAACCCCACTAGGTGAGCCTCCTGACCGGCCCATGTCGGATAGACCCGATATGGTCTCCAAATGACCTGCTCTGGTGTCAGCATCCTGAAACGCTCAGCATACCACTCCGCAGATCTCCCTGTATCTCCCGGGGCCATGTCGGCCCGCCATCCGGAATCCATAATCAAGGGCCCCCTCTGCTATTGGCATCCATGGAAGCCCTGGATGGCTTGATCACTGCTATGTGCTCATATGCCCAGCAATGGAGCACAAAGCTAACATCGATACTGTCCTCCTACCGGTGGTGTACATCCATAACTCATAATATATCTGAGCTATCAGGGCATCGGAAAATGTGAACACTGTCTGAACTATAGGATGTCACAACACACAATCTAGTAACAACAATGGAAATCTCCCACCTCCTGAATCTGGCAGAGCAAAATAGGAGATCACCATCTGAATCAAGCTATCCGTCTGCTCCTGACATCACCCTATCTATAATGTGAGGCTATCCTCACCACCCAGACACTATCTCTGAATCATCTATGCCCTGTCTCCATACAATCATCCTAGGGCCTCTCTTGCTGCTCTCGTGGAGTAATCTCAATCGGGTCCCGGTGATCGGCAGCCTCAGGATCCTATATATATCCTCATGGGTGATGGTCATCTCACCCGTCCTGAACCAAAAAGTGCATGTCTGGCTATCCCATCATCGTACTAGTGCTTGCATCAACTCTACATCTCGAGGCACCCGTCAGTAGTACCGAAAGCCCCGAGCCTGGCTAGCTCTAGGTGACGCCAATCCATGTCAGTCACATCGGAGAATGGTCTCTAGAAGCTCGGGAATAGCATCCCGCATATGCAAAGCCTCTCGTGCCTGCATCACGACACCATGAATAGTGTTAGCTACTTACTTATCCACATCCAAATATCACAAAAAATACATTCTATCAATTTCTTAAATCTAAACATTGCAATCGGCATCGATTGAGTCAAATCGATGTCGATCCGATTTAGTCGATGACGATTTTAACAATCGACACCGATCTAACTAAATCGGCGTCGATTTTAACAATCGACGCCGATCTAACTAAATCGGCGTCGATTTTAACAATCGACACCGATTGCAAGGCCAAATGCCCCACAATGCTCTGGCCTCTCATTTATCTTATTTTTTTTTTAAAAAATTTGGCATCCTAATATGCTATTTCATGATAAAACTATATAGGAAAGTTCGGGTAGATCCACTTACCCCTGGTCATGTCCTCTTCCGCTTCTGACTACTCCCAGAGGCTTCCATGGTGCTCAAAACCAATTTTTGACTCTCTCTAAATCAATCGTCATGGTCTAAATAAATCATTCACATTTTCCTTTCACATATTTATATGGGCTCGACGGTACGGTCGCCGATTTGTGTGGTCACCGATTTTTATGGTCGGCGCCGATTAATCTGGATCGACGCGATTTAGGCCTATTGTTGCCGATTGGTTGCACTTTTACTTCTTCACCTCACTTTCTTCCATCTCCTAATCTTCTTGCCATAGTGTTGATGCTTGGCTTATTTATCTGGTCATTATTGTGCCCTGAGTGTTGCCTTTTGGCACATACTTTCGATATTATCACCCATTTCGAGCTTGTTCCCTATACATGGGGCACTCACATTTTTGGCAGCTTAAAGTTAACGGGTCTGTAGGCACTAACGTCATCTGCTTTGCAGACCATCTGGTTGTCCCTACCAATGTGTCTCTCTTTAGGTGCTACTATTTTGCAGCCCTCCTTACACTCACGGGTCTATAGGTACTAACACGTCGTCTCTCATGCGAGAGACCATCTAGTCTGCCCTACCAATGTGAGTTCCTTAGGTTGCTGCCTTTTTTTATTTTTGTGTGTCATTAATGATCAGATCTACTCCAGGCATCTAGCTGGGGCATCCTGCATTTTCATCTACCTTTTTCAAACTTGGGATCGGTTGCTCTTTGGGGCCCATCCCATCCCTAGTTTGAGGGGGATCACATCATCACTTTTTCTTCCTTTCTTCCAACTCCTTGTTTTTGTCTCGCAACTTTGCTTATCGCAAGTTACTTGACAAAAAGGGGCAAAATGTAGACACCTAAAATTGGTTATCCAATTTAGTGTCCCCCGTGTGTGTTTGCCTTCTCGGGTAACCTGGGGCACGTTTATATCACCACTTCTCCCTTAGGGTATTATTTAATATTTGATTTAAACATCTATCCTAAGTTTATTTCACCCCATTATGTTTTACCCATAGATAATTAAATATTAACTATTTAATTATACTTTTTACATATATCTTAACCACTTATCTACCCCATATCAATTCCTAACCTCCCATATCTATTTTATCCATCTATCCCCCCTATTTCTCCTCCTCCCAAACCAAGCAGTGGGATATTTCCCATATTTGAGGTGGAAGGATCACTTTCATCTTTCCAAAATCACCCCTTTTGGCCATTTTGGGAGTTCTGTTCTCGATCGGCGCCGACCGGTACTCGGTCGACGCCGATTTTTTGAGTGGCACCGATTTCATCTCATTTGGGTCGGCACCGATTACAAATACAGGGCCAAAATTCAGTTCTGGTTAGATAAAAAATGACAGAGAGTTTTGAGCATCAAGTCTGAGCATTATCTATCAAGTGAAAGTGAATTCTATCCAAATCAATCCCTGAGAGGAGTACCATTACTCTGCTCCTACCACATCGACATCGTGAGCCTCCATCGATCTCTTGGTGACTCTGTTCCTACATCCAAGTGAAGGTGGAGCTTTGTCAGTATCCCTACGGCTCTTGCAGATCCAAGCAGAGATCGACGATCTAGCTTCCATTGTCTGTTTCTCAATCTTCCTGTAATTTTCCCCTAGTCGACGCCGACCATACCCAATCGACGCTCGATTCTCTCTAGTCGACACCGACCTATCTAATCGACGCCGATTTTCCTAATCGACGCCGATCTACCTGTGGATAGGTAAAATAATTCAGGAACACAAATCCAACATTGTTTTCACACTTTCCCATTTTCTATTGGTTTTATGTCTGCTGTTTACATTCTGTTTGTCATTTTTAATCAAAATCTAGACATTTACTTACATATTTTATCATGTATGCTTCTTTCCTTAATTGAAAATGTGGACTGACATCCGCCGAGGGAGCTTATCGCTTCTCGGACCCACTTTTGGGTAGTCCACCCAAATATCTTTTAACGTTGTCTTTTTCTGTCAAGCATCTGTGTCTCGCAGGTTTCTTGGATCTACTTTGCAGGATCGCTCGTGTGTGCCCGTCTTGTCTACATCGGCTTTCTTTTCCATCTACATATTCGGATCTTGTCTTATCTATCAGGTATCGATTTCATTTGAGTTTTGAAACAATAGAACATGTAAGAGACAAATTTGGATGCCCCAAAGAACCGTTGTAAGCATGGTAGAAGGTGAGCATCCCATGTTGCGTAAGAGACCTGTATCTACAATCACAACTAGAGAAAGGCATGAACGTGCATGTCTATATGATAAATATAATGGCATAGAATAGATCTATCTAGCATGTGTAATAAGAAAATTGTATGCAAGTAAATGCAAGCAATAGTAAAAGAAATTGAGATATGCAATATAATGTGAATGGATGGAATGGAAGACAAGATGGATAATAGAAAGTGCATGCCCCCGAGTGAATGGATTTGTATGCAGTGAGGGTCATTTAGTTTTCCCCCTCAATAGTCAAGAATGAACCGTAAATGAGAGTGCATCATCAGGAAATATTCAAAGTATGTATTGTGTCTAACACACTATGATGAGTGTATATGTGTGTTGATGATATGCAACCTAGATATGAAGTGTGTGCATGACCCTATAGCCAAAGTGTATATCACAACAAGATGAGCATAGGAGTGATGATTTATCCTAAAGTGTATATCACTACAAGATGAATAGAGGGAGTGGTGATGTAGCCTAAAGTTATACCACTACAAGATGAAGGAAGAGGTGACCATTTAGCCTAAAGTGTATGTCACTAATTGTTTCGCATGCAGAATTTTGTTCCGAATAGAGTTACTTCTATATTTTCATTCTCTTGAGAAAAGATAAGGGTTAGGGCTAGGAGGAATACCTATTGAGTGTTAGGAAGGTGTGTGTGTACCATAGAGAGATCAAACCGATTGTGAAGAGCTCCTTTTTTTCTGGGAAGGACTACCTGTAAATAAGAATGCAAGACCACCAAATTTTCGTTAAACAATAAGTGAGGGAACTACCTTGGGCCCAGGAAATATTAGACTTCCTTTTGAAGGTGGTCAGTCCCCTTTTAATACCAATTAAAGCAAATGATAATAAAGAAGCTATTGCGAAATCACAATTTAGGTACCTCGTTACAAAAAGCAATAGAGACTAAACTACCAATAATAAAATATCATGTTGTTTGTTTGGTTACTGGTTATTGATACGTTTAGATCAAGTTACAGGGATAGAAAAGGCTGGATATGAGATTATTTGGAGTTAAATAGGTGAAAGGTTGGTTTTTGGTATAAGTGACAGTGACCGACGCCGGTCACTGGATAACCTACCACGGTTATAAAACGATACCGGTAGGGGATGACCGATATCGGTAGGGGCAGTGATTTAGGGGCTTTTAAATGGAGGTTGGTTACAAGGTGGTTATGGGGCTTAGAAGGTTGGTAGATGGTTGAGGGAGTTGTAGGGTGATAGAGAAGACTCAGAGAGTGAGAAGGTTGTCTTTGGGGAAATATATAGATGGATGAATGAAGGTTAGGTGCAGGGTACTGCCGGGTGGTAGATCCAGGAGTGAGCTTATAATCCCTACGAATCAAAAGTTCACAAAGTAGTGTCTAGAAGCATATAAGGTAATAAAAGAGACTACTTACTAGTTTTTGATGTGGATGCAAGTCCAAGGAATGGAGTGGTGAAGGTAAGGCTCAGTTGGGATGATTCGGCAATCGTAAGTGAGCTGATGAAGCTATCCTCCAACTCTCCCAATGTTTGGATGAGTGTGACAGTGATCTAGTTGCTCAGTTATAGTCTTGGGCTCAATACTCCTCTCTATAACCTTTTTTTTCTTTCTCAGTTGTCTCCCTCTTGTAAATGAATTTTAGATCCCTTTGTTTTGGTTGGGGAAGGTCATTTATAGGGAACCGATGGTGGTTACCTAACCGATCCCGGTTGTGTAGGGACCGATGTTGGTTAGGTTAAAGTTGGCTATTTTTAGTAAAATAGCTAACTTTCCCTCCTTTTCTCCCGAGGGGTCAGTTGTGGGCTTGGTCAAGTCATTATTAGGTTCATTTTGGTGTGGGTGAGGGGTGATGAGTCATGGGTGTGGGTTTGGACCAAGTTATAGGTCTTAATTAGGTTAGTTTAGGGTTAGGGCTAGGTCATGGTGAGGTGGCGAGGTGAGGTGGCAGGGTTGGAGATGTGGATTTATTAATTATAAGGTAATTAATAAATAATTAAGTGTGTAAGGTTTAGGTGGTGAGGTAGGGTTAGGTTGCGAGATGAGATGCGGGGCACAGGGCGTCGTAAGACCCAAATTTGGTGTCTACATTTGCCCCTTGTTGTTGTGTAGCTTGTCTTGTAAAGCTACACTGACAATAATAAGAAGTGGTTGCCCCAGTTAAGGGTATAGGTAATCCCCCTCAAATCTATCACAGATTGAGGCAACGTGAAATCAGGGATAGGGTTGATAAAGGGTGAATGATGATGAGATGATGGTAAGATGGTGGGGTAAGTTCAAGGAAGCAGACACACGTTGAAATGTAGTAGTGCGACCAGGGTACATGATTTGAAGAGCAAACAAGCAATTCATAGGCAAAGGTCGATAGTTTATCCAAACAAGGTTGATATAATCCTAGTATCCAAGGCATAGGAAGTAGCTCCAGGGGATATAACGGGTAAGGTACCGGAACGTTTAGGCATGTTCGGCAAGATCCAAATGGTTGGGTTGGTTGAGATAAACGTCATGGTCTCGGTCAGGCAAAGCTAGTCGGTGATCAATTCAAGTATCCTAGTCATGCTAAAACACGAACAAGTGAGCTCGATTGAACAAACAACTACATGATGGATAGAATCATAATTTATGGGCCTCGGTTGAGGTACTTAATTGGTGGTGCGGCCTAGGGTCGAGGCCAATTGGTTCGGGGCGACCTTGGTCGGGCCGATTGGTTGGTTGCGGCCTTGGGTCGTTGATTGGTTGATTACGGCTAGGTCGGGCCAATTGGTTGGTTGCGGCCTCGGGTCGAGCCGATTGGTTGGTTGCGCCTCGGGTCGGGCCGATTGGTTAGAGTGCGACCTTGGGTCGGTGATTAGTTGGTTGCGGCCTTGGGTCGGGCCGATTGATTGGTTATGGCCTTGGGTCGGGCCGATTGGTTGGTTGCGGCCTTGGGTCAGGTCGATTGGTTAGTTGCAACCTTGGGTCGGGCCAATTGATTGGTTGCGGCCTTGAGTCGGGCCGATTGGTTGGTTATGGCCTTGGGTCGGGCTGATTAGTTGGTTGCGGCCTTGGGTCAGGCCGATTGGTTGGTTGCGGCCTTGGGTCGGGCCAATTGGTTGGTTATGGCCTTGGGTCGGGCTGATTGGTTAGTTGCGGCCTTGGGTCGGGCCGATTGGTTGGTTGTGGCCTTGGGTCGGGCCGATTGGTTGGTTACGGCCTTGGGTTGGGCCGTGATGAATTCAAAATAAGGCTATTTAGCAAAGCTGGGGGTAGGTGATGTGGTGAAAAATGGAGATTGGTGGATAAGGGCAGGAGTTAGGTTAAGATAAGCAGTAACCGATATCAGTTATGGGTGACCGATATCGGTTAGAAGACCGATATCGGTCTTCTAGGGCGCGCCCTAACCGATATCAGTTAGAGGTCAAAACCTATAAAAAGAAAAAAGTGGCATGTCATTTTCATATTGTGAATGTGAGCGCCAAAACATCTCTTGTGGAGTTTTGAATTGTTTGGGTTGAGTGTTTAGGTTGAGTTGGCACTAGTTGAGTGGGTGACTAAGTTATTGGTAGGCCCCAGAGATGGGGAGGAAGAGCTTGATTGGTTGAGGACCATGCTGAGGAGATTTAGAGCTATGGCACAGGATGGAGGAGCAGGAGGTGCTGGAGGAGCTGGACCACCACCACGACGTGTAGTCGTACCGGTAGGCTCTGAACCCCTATTTTTGTCAATTTTATGAATTTAGCTGGGATTTGGGTATTGGGGTAGGAATCCAAAATTTGATAAAATAATGAATAAATGAAGGTAAACAGTAAAATGGATTGGGTAGATATGTTAGGTAGGCAAAAACGTCAGGGTGGGTAAAGTTTTAGGCAATTGTGCTGGGTAAATGGGTAGAAATAGGAAAAAGGGGGTTTGGGGGCCGTTTTCTGGTTCGGCCCCTAAACCCCACAGTGACCGATGTCGGTCACTAGTCGACCGGCATCGGTCACAATTTTTAGGTATAGATTGTAGGTGCAGAGACCGGCATCGGTCATGTGTCGACCGACGTCGGGTCTTAAAATTTTGGACATAGGGCGAGTGGGGGACCTATGGCGGTCGAGGGTGACCGATAGCGGTCACCATGGGTAGGAGGTAGGATTGTAAAATGGATAGGAGAAATACCTATTGAGTGTTGGGAAGGTGTGCGCATACCGTAGAGAGATCAAACCGATTTTGAAGAGCTCCTTTTTTTCTGGGAAGGACTACCTGTAAATAAGAATGCAAGACCACCAGATTTTCGTTAAACAATAAGTGAGGGAACTGCCTTGGGCCCAGGAAATATTAGACTTCCTTTCAAAGGTGGTCAGTCCCCTTTTAATACTAATTAATGCAAATGATAATAAAGAAGCTATTGCAAAATCATGATTTAGGTACCTCATTACAAAAAGCAATAGAGACTAAACTACCAATAATAAAATATCATGTTGTTTGTTTGGTTACTGGTTATTGATACGTTCAGATCAAGTTACTGAGGGGATAGAAAAGGCTAGATATGAGATTGTTTGGAGTTAAATAGGTGAAAGGTTGGTTTTTGGTATAAGTCACGGTGGATCGACGCGGTCACACTGGATAACCGACCGCGGTTATAAAACCGATACCGGTAGGGGATGACCGATATCGGTAGGGGCAGTGATTTAGGGGCTTTTAAATGGAGGTTGGTTACAAGGTGGTTATGGGGCTTAGAAGGTTGGTAGATGGTTGAGGGGAGTTGTAGGGTGATAGAGAAGACTTAGAGAGTGAGAAGGCTGTCTTTGGGGAAATATATAGATGGATGAATGAAGGTTAGGTGCAGGGTACTACCGGGTGGTAGATCCAGGAGTGAGCTTATAATCCCTATGAATCAAAAGTTCACAAAGTAGTGTCTAGAAGCATACAAGGTAATAAAAGAGACTACTTACTAGTTTTTGATGCGGATGCAGGTCCAAGGAATGCAGTGGTGAAGGTAAGGCTCAGTTGGGATGATTCGGCAATCGGAAGTGAGCTGATGAAGCTATCCTCCAACTCTCCCAATGTTTGGATGAGTGTGACAGTGATCTAGTTGCTCAGTTACAATCTTGGGCTCAATACTCCTTTATGTAACCTTTTTTTTTCTTTCTCAGTTGTTTCCCTCTTGCAAATGAATTTTGGATCCCTTTGTTTTGGTTGGGGGAGGTCATTTACAAGGAACCGATGGTGGTTACCTAACCGATGCCGATCACATAGGGACCGATGTGGGTTAGGTCAAAGTTGGCTATTTTTAGTAAAATAGCTAACTTTCCCTCCTTTTCTCCCAGGGAGTCGGGTTGGGGGCTTGGTCAAGTCATTATTAGGTTTGTTTTGGTGTGAGTGAGGGTGATGAGTCATGGGTGTGGGTGCATGTACCAAGTTATAGGTCTTAATTAGGTTAGTTTAGGGTTAAGGCTAGGTCATGGTGAGGTGGCGAGGTGAGGTGGAAAAGTTGGAGATGTGGATTTATTAATTATAAGGTAATTAATAAATAATTAAGTGTGTAAGGTTTAGGTGGTGAGGTAGGGTTAGGTTGCGAGATGAGATGCGGGGCACGGGGCATCGTAAGACCCAAATTTTGTGTCTACACTAACCTAGGAATGTCACATTATGGAAGGTCAAATGATGAACGTGTAAGTATGAGAAGGTACATTTGATTTGTAAACCCTTGGGAGTAGAGTATGGACCGAGGAACTAGAGTGCGTCATAGGGTAGTGAGTGCAGTGTGTAGAAGAAGATGTAGGATGTGTGATGATTAAATGACCATGTGATGAGCAAAATGTGTAAATATGCAATGTGTAGAATGTAATGCAAGATGTGTAGATAGACTAATAGTGTGTGATGCACATTATGTAGTATGTAGAATGTAGTGCTAGACTCGTAGACAATAGAAGTGTGACACATGTATGATGAAGACTAATATGATGTATGATGTATAGATGCACAAATGTCAAAATGATGTAGACTAAATGTAGAGTGTATGATGTAAGATGTAAGACATATGATGTAATATGTATGAAGAGTTGCAATGTGTAGTATCTAGTGTGTAGTGTGTGGGGTTCATGTGTAGTATGCCCTCAACAGTCAAGTGTGAACCAAAGCACAAGAATGTGTCATCGGTAATGATAACGCTAAAGTGTAGATTATCATGCCTATGCTAGAATATTGATGTATGACGATGTGAAGATGAGGGTGTGTTGATGCTAAGGTGGGGGATGTGTGAATGTTATGCCCCCCAAGTGTGTGTGAATGAATGAACTATCCAATAAAGTGAAGGATGAAGGTCCTCCATCTGATGCATGTGGTGATGAAAGCATATGACCATGGTTTAGTAGTGGTGGTATAGTCGATAGATGTTGTGAAGGTGAATGAAGTCTATGTGCATGTGATGAATGAATATATGATGAATGTTGTGGCGTAAAAAAATGTGTCGGTGATGGAGATATTTGTGATTCCAAGCACAAAAGTGATGGACATCCTCGCGAGAATAAAGCGAGGTGGTGCTTTGTGTCAAGATGTAGTAACTATCATAGGAATGGGCCTATACCTATGTGTAGGACTACCCAAGCGGTGAGGTCATGTAGATAATGCACGAGTAGGTGAACTAGGATTGGATTGCACTTTGAGTAACATAGAGTGTGGTGTGCTAGATGAATTAGATGATGTGTTAACTAATGTGTGAGGAGATGAAAACCATGGAGTAGATAGAGGGACACCAATCAATAGAACTAACACGATTATTGTGAATAAATTTGAGCTGAAATTGATTCATAGAGATGATATATTGTGACCTACAAATCCAAAAGAGACTAAGAATAATGTTGCACCCGTCAATTATGTTTCCAACAAGGAAAGGAAAAAGCGTAGTAAGAGGACCAACCATAATCTGCGGTTGGATGATACCAAAGGGTTTGTTCATAGGGTATTCAATTTGTGATAGAGGGTAATCGATATCCTTAAGAAGTAGAATGGAACATGCACTAATGGGACATGATTGGTCAACCTTAGTATTATTGATGGAGATCAAGCCAATGAATGCTTTGATATATAAATGATTATATGTGTAATTCACATGATAATTGTGATCAGAGAAGGAGATGATCGATGGCAGAGCTAATGTATCGCGCTCATCGATGGGAGACACGACTTGCCATGCTAATGATGGTCGGTATCACGTGCTTCTCCCTCCCTAACTCAGAGGGAGGCCGCTCCCACGGGCTCTGATGGGAATTTTATAGGAGATGGTGGAGGAGCACACTGCACACACATGCGCACCCAGTGTATATCGGTGTAGCTTATCTGAGAGAGCTACGGGGATATCACCGTATGAGGCGATTTGGTATATGTTCGACATTCTTGTTACACTACTAGGCATATGAGCACATCATGTGTATATGGCCAGTAGGGTTGCCCCACCATGGCCACAGGTAGTCTACAGATATGGGTTTCAGAGGTGGTTGGGGGTCGTGGGCCAGCCACGAGCAGTGGTCGCAGGGTGGGATGTCACCTTTTATAGACATATGTTAGAGGGCCTGACTACATTAGATATTATATGGAGGCCATCAGCCCTGTGGAGGTACGAGCATAGCTGCGATGGATCCAGTACATCTTCTGGATAGCTGGACGGAGACCCGGGGAGTATGAGTGGATTCCCCTAGAGAGGGTATGATGACAGCTAGGACTACGGCAGGATGTGCCACCTCCCCTCCCATAGTATCGGAGGGAGGATGTAGAGGCACCACTGCCTCTACCACAGCCATTTGACCCAGTCTGGGTAGCAGAGAGACCGGCAGATGACACAGTGGACGATGCCGGGGTTACAGGCTCATTTTTGGTTTGGTGGGTAGGGTAGAGGGCGACCGTGAGAGCACGGCCCGGCCAAGACGGCCCGAGTTAGTGGCTGTTACACGGTGGAGAGGGACTCAAGGTGAGATCCGAAAAGCCCTGCGTTAACATCCCACATGCCCCGCTTAGCCCCCGCGCCCTTTGTTTTCCCCCTTTTTCTTCTTTCCTTGGCCTTTTTGATCTTCAGTGACGAAACCGCCACCCTACAGGGCGGCGGTCTCGTGACCGCCGCCCTGATCAGGGCGGCGGTCCTGTAACCGCCGCCCTGCTCAGAGCGGCGGTCCTGTGCGCATTTTCCAGAACGTTCTTTGACGCGACTCGCGTGAAATATCACGATTCACCAGCTTTTCCTTGCCGACTTGAGCATGCATTTATGTTTTTGGTCCCCTGGAATAGTGTTTTTCCTTTGTTTATTGTTTAGGAGTTCAATTTGGTTTTTGATTTTGGGTGATTGAATTCCTATAAATGCATGGTTTGTGCACAAGCTAAGGGGTCTGAATTTTGGCTAGATTTTGGAGTTTGAGCTTTGCTTTCATTTCCTCATTTTAGTGTTTTAGCTAGTTAGCTTGTTTAGAAGCCATAGCTTGAATTCACTTGCATCTTTTGTTAAATTGCTCAGCTGTTGGTAAGCCACATACCCATCTTGTGCAGGCAGTGTTGTTATTTCATCCAAATCCAGTCTAAAGCTTGCCTCTGAATTCCTCTTTGCTGTAGATTTAATTTTCATTGTTGCTTAGAGTTCTTAGTTCAGTTCATTATATGCCTGGTTAGCTTTATTCAGCTGTTGGTAAGCCACATATCCAGCTTGTGCAAACAGTGTCTTTATTTTATCCAATCCATTGGAACAGAGTAGCTTAGGAAGCCATTAAAGTTGCAGGTTTTGCTCTTCGTATAGGATAGTTACAGGTTCTGGTCGCTTCATGTTGCATGACTCGCAGTAAAATCCCGCTAGGAATCGCATAAGCCAAGCTCTGTACTCTTGCGCTATCCCTCTCCTACTCGCATTTTCGGTCTGCATTCTGAGTTGTCCTTGTCCCAAAATCTACTCCTATCGGTGCTAGCATTACACGCTTTTCTGGATCCACGTGAACACGAAAGAACGAGGAGATCATACTGAGGGGACGAGATCACACACACCATCGGATTCGCCACTGTTCTGCGGAATCCAGGTTTTAAATTTCAAAGTTCTAGTTAGAATCATATCAAATAGAGTAGATAAATTGCTTCATTTCAGTAAATTCTATTCTCGATATTGCCAGGGAAGCTGTGAGGATTGATAGTTTCTGAGAAACTATGATTCACTCCTCACTTCTGAGGTAGGATCGAGAATCTTGCAGATAGATTAGACGAGCTATTTTATTTATTTAGAATAATTCTACAAATCGCACAGGCAAATAACTACACTCGGTTATCTTGTCTGTTTTAAATTGTTATTTAATTATTATTTCTAGATACGCTTAAAATAGTTTGCTTTCCTTAAAATTGTTAAAAGATTTCTTAGAAGAATAAAAAGTTATATATGTTAGATTTATTTCATGTAGTTAGAATTTGCTTCGTTACAGTTAGATTTGCATTTTGTTTCGTATGACAATCACGGGACCTCAGGAGCCCAGGGAATATATATTTGAGCCAATCGTGCCTCAACCAAACCTCATCACAGCAATAGTTGACATAGACCAAAATCTCAGAATACAAGTATTCCGAACAACCACAGATTTACAACTGATCAGTTCTCAGTTAAGAGGATTAAACATAGAAGACGACCAGGCACATGCATTTTGGTCAAGTCAGCCAAACTACAGATTACCCTAGAAAATCATCCACATGACTGTAGAAGGGTTTGAAAGAGAACAAACATTCGGGTGCGATCCTTTAGTTCCACAGCCAGACGCTGGAGACACCCTCGTAGATATAGATACCAGCTTAAGAATCCAGGTTGCGAGAATGCCTGTGAGGTATTCTGAGAAGATTGCACAACTGTTGGTTCTAAACATAGAAGCTGAGAAAGCGTACGATTACTGGATACTAGGGATTAGAACTTGATCTCGCGTATGACCATAACAGGACCGCAACAACCAAGAGTCTATGGTTGTGATCCACAGATCCCACAGCCCAACGAATCCATAAGAGAATTAGATATAGACACTGGCCTACGCACACTAGTATTTCAGTCCACTCCACTTCCACCCATCATCATCGAACAATTGTCCTTACTGAATATAGCAGCTAACGAAGCTAGAGAATTCTGGACTAGGCCAGAAAATCATCCATAAAAGTCAATTATATTCACCATCCACTATATGACCTTATCAGGAGACATACACGAAACTATCCCAGGTCATTTTCCACGTATTCCGCAACCCATAGATCGAATCACGCCAGAGCTCGATATTGATTGGAGCCTTCGAGTAGTCATCCTTGCTGATCGATCTATCACACCAGTCCAAGTTAGAAGGGCCTTCTTTGCCTTAGATTCACAAATTCCATTAGTGCGTGTCGAAGACATTAGACTGCCTAACTAGTTTGTCTGAATCCAACGCATATTCTACCCCCACCGGCTATCTCGGCATGACCTCGAGAGGTCGGGTACGCGGAAGAGTCACTTGTAGATTCTCACGCTCACCTGTCGCTTTTCCAGCATACAAAATTGGTGAACCCGACGTGAAACAAACGAAATTAGTGAAGCTGACGTAAACTTCCTACTTTCTCTTTCGGAGTCATAATATCACGTTTCCTTTCACAAATCACCTTCGCTCCTTCCCATTATTCTGCGGGTATTCATATACCCCCCGAATATGTCGGGATTCGATGCATATGGCAGACCCCTCTTGGGTCTTGAGGCATACTACGCCCAACAGAATAGGCAATCATCACCCTCGCTCTCAGTATGGGGCGACAACTATTCAACTAATCAGTTGTCAACACAAACCCCAAGAATCAGATATAATTCATCTTTTCAAACTGAGGAGTTAGATCAACCCCCTCGAACGCAACAAACAGAGCCTTCAGGTTCAAACAATATGACGTTTACCGGAGAATCTGGTTCGTCTCCTCAAATGCTACTTAGATCACAAATCAGTAGACAATCAGACCCATACCTGGTCTTAGATGATGGACAATCAATACGTTATCCTAGGAGTGAACAACATTCTCGGGGTATGTACCCACCTATAGGAGGTTTACAAATACAACCCGAGATCTCTTTTCAAGAAAATACCTCTATGCCACTGCATATAGGAAATACTCTCAGAGAAACTTGGCAAGATAGCAATCAGTTCATGACAGGCTATCACATGCCTATACAACACCAGGGTATACAACAAACGCCGCTCAGGAAAAGCACCGTGACTTCACCAAATGAAGTCATTTCAACGTTAGTAGAAAGAGTGAGAGGGTTAGAACTTGCTCAAGCAAGTCAAAATTCTCCGTTCATGCAAACAGGAAGTTCCAATCCTCCATACCACTCTGGCCAAGTAGATCTCCTCACAGGAGTAGGCACGTTAGGCATGCCTCCTCACTATCCACAACAAACGCCAACAAGGCCCACCATCTCTAACACTATTCCTCCCGGTCTAGTGTCAAACAATCCATTCCTTGACAATACCCCGTCGTACTTAAACATGTACTCTAAATCACCACAAGGAGATATGTTCTCCTCTCCCAGCATGTTTGCTCAAACGCAGGGACTTCCTTATGCCCCTGTCAACGCATACTCTGCACCATATCAACAACCTATCCCACCGTTACTCCCTCAGAACCACCATCAATGGTCGAAAGCTATGCGATAGGGACTTATTCAGAATATCTAAAGGAACCCTTAGATTTCACCATACGAAGCGTCATGCTTCCAAGACCTCTTCCTGATTTACCCAAGTTCAAGGGTGAGGGAGATCCGAACGCACATATCAAAGCTTACGCTACAGCCATACGAGAATTACTCCCTTGGGATGGGGTTGTTGCTAAAATATTCCCTAAAACCTTGGAAGGTATTGCTCTCGACTGGTATTACAGGATACCTGAAGCCTCCATCCATTCATTTAAACAACTCGTGTCAGAGTTCATCAAGGCCTTCGACATGAACAAACTGTTGAGAACAGGAATCAGGGAATTCTTGCACATCAAACAAGAACACAACGAATCTGTCACCCATTTCATCCAGAGGTGGCGTACAGTTCTTTATTCTTCAGCAAGTGCTCCAAACATGGATCAGATGGAACTATGTGATTTATTCCTTCATTCTCTCAGCAAGGAGGTGAAGGAAGAAGTCCAGAAGTTCCCACTAAGAACTTACGATGAAGTACTTGAGAGCGCTCTTCGAATAGACCAAGCAGCGATAGATAGTGGTCGTAAGACATATGGAACAAACGGGAGGTTAATCACCTCCACTCAAAACACTACAACTATCACAAATGTCAATCAAGGACCCAAAATCCTTAACAAAAATCGTGGGGTAACAACAGATGGGGTAACCGACCAGCCCAAGAGGGTGAATGTTGTTAATGCTCCGTCACAAACAAACAACCAACGAAACAACAACTTTACCCCGACGATCAATACAGTGGATTTTAACCATCACAACAACAACAACAACAACAACGGTGAAATCCCATACAAGGGCCAAGCCAAAACTCATTTGGTTACCAAAACCAAAGTCAAAACCAGAAACAACAATTCCAAAACTTTAATCCTAATAGGCAACAGTTTGATCGAAATTTTAGGCCACAATACACACCAAACCAACAAAATGGGAATTACAACCCCAATTCTTATTGTGGTTTCCATAAAATTCGGGGTCACGATACTAGAACGTGCCGTGACTACAATAAATTTATGCAACGCTTGCCAGAAGAACAAAGACAGTTCTTCACAGACTTGTTTTTGGCAGATCCCGTCTCATCATCACCAAATACGCTCGCAGGGGCAGTTTCTCCTCAGAATGCTCCCCTCAAGATCTTTAACGATCCGCTCCCAAATCATGATGGCAATAGGCTGAATCCAACCGGAGCAAACAAAAGTGCAATGACGGGAAACAATGATCATGAAGCCTCGACTTCATTAAATCCATCAGTTGCGCCACAGTTAGGAGCTCAACCGAGACCCAAGATAGTCAGTTTGGTAGAATTAGACGCTGAACTACCTATCGAAGCTATAACAAGAACACGAGAGTATTTCTCTCAACCGAGCCCAAGTCATCTGCCAGAGACAGATAAGAGTCAGCAAATAGTTGAAAAACCCATCGGTGCCTATGATTTAATTAGTGACCTAACAAAGACCTTCTCACACATTTCATTTTTGGACTTACTAAAGAACTCTCCCCCTCACAGAGCTGCTCTTTTAGAAGCACTAGGTCTAGGCCATCTAATTAACATCACTCCACCTCCTGAAACACAAGTAAATCACGTAGATTTTGATATCCACCCTCCGGGGCAGCCGGACAAGGATGTCGAATTCATATTCGAAATAAGTAAAATGCCCACAGATGCTGAGATCGCACGCCGAGGTGATCCAGCCTTACACTTGCAAGTATGGGTTTATAATAACTATGTAAAACGGGCAATGGTTGACGATGGGGCCGCAGTTAACATAGTCCCTTTCTCTTTCCTCCAAAAACTTGGATATGGGGAAACAAACTGTTCCACTACTCGAAATACATTGAGAGGCTATGATAGCCTTAAAGCCACTTCGATAGAACTATTATACGCGGTCACCTTAGGGCCCAAAACCATTTTGACTCGATTTTATATTATAGATCGGGAAACTAACTATAATATGATCCTACCGACCATGGATACACCGCATGAAGGCAATCCCTTCCACGCTATTTCAAGAAGTAAGATTCCGCATCTAGGAAAGGTATTCAGTAGCCAAAGGTGATCCAAAACCTTTCGATTTGCACCTAGCTGATTTAAAGAAAAGACCAGGGGTGCACTCAGAATTTGAACTGCCAACAAACCAACTTAATAAACCCACTGACCCAAAACCAGAGGAAAAGTTGGTACCTACGACGGATCTTGAAACTACCAGCATAGCCAAAACAATTCCAACCCCTAAAGATAAAACTAAAGAAACAATATCATTAGGGACTACTGCGAAAATCGTTGAGTTGATAGAACAAGATTCACCAATGTTCTTACCATTTGATTCAGTAGGCATAGGATTTTCCCTAGGTGTTGGTTCCTTGCCAGCAGAGGATCTCTGTATGGTAGAAGTAGAATGCGCAAACGCAGCAGATGCCCCAACATCTGTACTCCCGGCTAAGTATTGGACTCTCCATTTCGATGGAGCTAAATGTCGTTATGGAGCGGGGGCAGGTATAATTCTTACTTCGCCCGAGGAGAAAGTCCTCCCATTCACTTTTAAATTAAACTTTGAATGCACAAACAACGGCGCTGAGTACGAAGCCCTCCTCCTTGGCCTTACCTTAGCCAAAAGAATTGGTATTGATAACATCAGAGTCCTGGGAGACTCGCAATTAGTGACAAACCAAGTTTCTGAAGTATATGAAACTAAAGCCGAACATTTACAACTCTACAAAAACGTTGTGTTAGATTTAAGCAAGGCGTTCAACTTCATATCCATTGAAGCAATCCCGCGAGAGAAAAATCTTCTCGCCGATTCAATAGCAACCTCAGCATCACGTTTTACTCCGAGCAATGAGTTAGAAGATACCCAGTTCACGGTATCCATTCGTGATGAACCATTGATAAAAACAATGACAAATCCTCTTTCAAGCGAAAGTGAATCTACCATCCTAGACCATGTTGATAATGATGCTGCTACTTTGGATTACTTAAATGCCTATGCGGCACTACATCTCTCCTATCACATGCTAGATTTATCCTTGATTCCACATTCGTCTTCCTACTTCGGAAATCCCGTAACGGATCTTCCCTCACAAATGGAACCTAGCATATACGCAGTAGAAAATGGGGATGATTTAGATTTACCTCCAGCACCACCTGAGTTCGAAGAGGGTAACGCCTCTTTGATCGAAGAAACAATCGATGTCAACATCGGGACAGAAGATGAACCAAGAATATTGAAACTAGGCTCTTCGTTAACCCCAGAAGAGGTGGAAATACATACTCAGATTCTCAAAGAACATCAAAAGGCATTTGCATTTAATTACAAGGAGATGACGGGAGTCGCACCCCACATTGCGGTGCACAACCTCGTCACTAGATCAGATGCAAAGCCAATTAAACAAAAATCAAGACCCATGAAGCCCAAAGTAGCTCTCATGGTAAAAGAGGAGGTAATAAAACTCCTTCAGGTAGGATTCATCAAGCCAGTTGACTACTCCCAATGGGTATCTAACATCGTTCCCGTTCTCAAGAAGAATGGAAAGATACGCATCTGCATAGATTTTCGAGATATCAACAAAGCGTGTCCTAAGGACGATTTCCCATTACCATCCATAGACGTTATCGTTGATGCAACGGCTGGTTTTGAACTTTTGTCTCTCATGGATGGATTCTCGGGATACAATCAAATCAGAATATCCGAGCAAGATCAAGCTAAAACCACGTTTATAACTCCTTGGGGAACCTATTGCTACGCTGTTATGCCATTCGGTCTCAAGAACGCCGGTGCTACGTACCAGCGGGCCATGACATACATATTTCACGATCTAATTCATAAAATCGTGGAATCTTACGTAGATGACTTATTGGCTAAAGCCAAGAAGCGCTGTGACCATCCCGAAGTACTCCGTCATTCTTTCACGTCTAATAGAATACGGAGTCACGCTAAATCCAGAGAAATGCGTATTTGGTGTAACAGGAGGAAAGCTCCTAGGTTACATCATATCGTCACGAGGGATTGATGTTGATCCAACCAAAATTTGGGCTGTCCTCGAAATGGTCCCACCTTCGAGTGAATCTGGAATCAGATCATTTCTCGGAAAGCTGGGTGCAATCCGGAGATTCATCCCGGACCTAAGCTTCACCGTTCATCCAATCAACAATTTACTCAAGAAGGATTATAGCATTGATTGGACTGAAGATTGCAATGAAGCTTTTGATGCAGTTAAGCATTTTCTGTTATCACCACCTACGCTAATGCCACCTAAGCTAGATCACCCGTTAATCCTATATTCGCGAGCTACCAATGTCTCGCTGGCCTGTATGTTGGCCCAAGAAGACGATAACAAGAGAGAACGTGTGATTTATTTCATTAGCCGAACGCTGCTCGACTATGAAACACGCTATACACAGGCAGAACGAGAATGCCTTGCCATAGTCTTTGCTACTAAACGCCTAAGACATTATATGCTGAATCAAGAAACGAAGGTCATGGTAAAAACGGACCATTTACGAACTTTTCTCACACAAGGGTCCTTATCTAAAAAGGCTGGACGTTTTATAACCTTAATGGGAGAGTTCGAATTAACATTTGTAAATCAGAAGTCGGTTAAAGGACAAATCATCGCGGATTGGTTAGCTGACAACCCATTAGATGGAGGTGATTTAGTAGATTTAGACTTTCCAGATGAATGCGTATACTACATCGAAACACGACCCGCTATCTCTGAGTGTCCTTGGTACACTGATATCGTTAATTATATCATGGACCATACGTACCCGGAGGTAGTTACACCGCAACAAAGAAGGCGGTTACGCATAATCGTAGCTAAATATGTCATTATAGAGCAGGTGCTCTATCGAAAAGCATTCGATGGAATGCTCTTAAGGTGTGTTGACACAGAAGAGTCCAAGAGGATTCTCCATGAATCCCACAGTGGTATATGTGGAGGCCACTTCGGTGGCCATGCCACCACTCGAAAAATACATCGAATGGGCTATTTCTGGCCCACTCTAGAACATGACGCGATAGAGTTTGCACGCAGGTGTCATAAGTGCCAAGAATTCTCCCACGAGATCCACATGCCAGCACAAGCTCTGCAACCAATCGCTACTCCATGGCCCTTTTCTACATGGGGTCTAGACTTAATAGGGAAATTCTCTCCCTCATCCACAGATGGCCATAATTTTATAATCACGGCCACTGAATATTTTACCAAATGGGTGGAGGCCATGCCTCTTACTACTGTACCTGGTTCTGTGATCGCCAAGTTCATTTTGAACCAAATCATTTGCAGGTACGGTATCCCGCAAATCATTATCTCCGATAATGGAACTTCTTTTAAAAATGAAGAAGTTCGCGAACTATGCAGTAGATTTAAGATAAGCCATCATACGGCTTCCTTGTATTATCCCCAAGCCAACGGACAGGCTGAAGCGACAAACAAAACACTGAAAGCCATTCTCCTTAAAACGGTGAAAGAAAACAAGCGAGATTGGCATTTGAAGTTATATCCGGCCTTGTGGGCCCACCGAACCTCAATAAGAACACCAACGGGAGCAACTCCTTTCTCGCTAGTATTTGGGGTAGAAGCAGTTCTCCCGCTTGAGGTCGAAATACCCAGTCTCCGCATTTCACTGCAAGGGATTCTGGATGAAGACGCTTACAGAGAAGCACGTCTTTCCCAACTAGAAAGCCTAGATGAAACTAGGTTAGATGCTGAGCAGTGGCATAGAGCTTATGCTGACCGAATGTGCCGGCAGTACAACAAGAAGGTCTATGAACGTGATATATACGAAGGTGATCTAGTTCTAAGACTAGACAGCCGGATCGACAAGAAGACCGGCGAAGGAAGGAAATTCCGGCCCAAATGGTTGGGCCCATACCGAGTCATGAAGGACTACGGAAATGGTGCATACCTCTTATGTACGTTAGAAGGTGAGGAGTTTGGCGAAACAGTCAATTCCCTGCACCTCAAACGTTTCTACGCATAGGCAGCTAACGCTACCTATATAACTATCTACATTGCATCTTCATATAGATCTAGATCATTTTGTCCACTTGTTCTTACGTAAGTTGTGATCAAGAAATCTATTCTCAAAGCAATTCATTACAAACTCGTGATGTTTCTGGCATAATGTTCTTTAATCATACCTCTCCATCTTCATGTATCATCAAATCATCTTGGAATCTTTTATCAAATAAATCAAACATGACAAAGCCCTAACGGTAACCATACCAAGATCTGCAAGTTTGTTCTCGCTTTGATTTCTTCTTAGGATAGGTGTCTTGCCTAAGGTCTGTTCTAGAAGCTTCATGGTGTCACATCTATCCCATATATACATCTCTTTGGAAATAAGCATATACTGACATTTTACTCAAATAAGCAAGTCAAAAAGTGATTAAACAGAAAATTTTATTTTTACACATTTCCTTGCCCCACCAACCTTCGGTGATGAGCTTGCATCTCTTACTAGTGACGTAGGGTTGGGAAAGGATGGAAATGCCCTTACTCGCCTATGCCTTGCCCACGGTGATAAACCCACGCTTCTTACTGGTAGCATGGGGCAAAGTGTAGGGGGTCCTCTTGACAAAGCAAACGTTAAAAGGTCATAAACAAACTATTCAAACTTTGAGTCAAAAATGAATGAATCAGATGTTCAAAATTCCAAAAGAGTTAAAAATCCTAAAAACCCAGATTTTGTCTACTATGTGGCCATCTACGGGTCTAAGTCTAGATAAACCGCAAAGCAAGTTGCATCCAAAACTATGAAGTCATTCAGGTAGGGTAGGCTTGTAGCTTCCAATTTGGTTCCGCCAAAGCTTTGTCTGTCTTTCATCACTATCATTTCACCATATTTCATAACTTGCGCCCTTCTTGGCTCTTGGTGATAAGCCCTCGCATCTTACTAGTTGCGTGGAGTTAGGAGTGGGGCAAGTTAATCTGTTCATCATACTGGTTATTTTCATCACTTTGCCAAAACAAACATGAGGTATCCAAATTGCTCACAGAAGCTAAGATTCAAGATCACAATATATCTACAATATCATGTATCAGCATCATGAAACACAAAAAGAAAGCAAACATTTGCATCATCTGTTTTCCATTGCATACATTCTAGAAAGCATATAAAACATACATCGTAGTATACATGAGGAAACTGGAAACAGAAAGGGAAAGCATGAGTGACAAGCTTTTGATCCAAAAACGAATGCATATATATAAATAATCAATGTTTATATACAATGCCATCATGCACTAGGCATGGTCAAAACGCTCAAAGAGCCCGTGATATACAAAAAAATCTATAATACAAAATACATAGGAGCCAAGTGGTCTCTCAACCCCTACGCGACCCCTCCGAAGGTGCGCGCCCTCGCCTAGGGCTCCGGCTACGCTGGCGCTCTGAATGAACGGAGGGCTCAGGGTCCCGAGGAGCAGCCGCGGTCTCACCACGAGAATGGCTCCTCATAAGACGCTCAGCCGTCCTATAGCCTGCCAACTCTGTACGGAGAGTCGACACCATCCTGGCCACGTGCCAAATGGGAGCGAAGACGTCGGTATGCCTGCCGGCTGCTGAGGGCTCCCCGGCATCTACAGATAGCTCCGCACGGGTCCTATCCATGGGGATCATCAGGGAATCAGTGCATACCCTGTGGATCAGATCCCGCCACTCTCGACGCTCTCGCAAAACAAAGGAGAAAAACGAATTAGAAACCAAGCAAGAGGATGAAATATACAAGATACAAACACAAGGAGAGATAACAAATCCTAAATTAAACAAACATTGAAAGGAAGAAAGGATAACTTACTCGGATCACCGGGCCTCCAAGATGGATCGCTGGGGCCAGCACCCGGCGCGGATGCCGCCGACTGAGGGGCTGCTCCTGTAGCAGGGGCAACATGTCGCCCCACAACTGACTCATCCTCTCCACCATGGCCCTAAGAGAGTGGCTCCTCTGAGACTAGAGTGTCCCTCTCTGCGCTCTCCTCGGCCCTCTCCGCCTGCATAATATCCTGAGTGTCATGCCACTCGGGATCGCTATCATCAGTCTGCTCCTCCGACCCTCCCTCTGTAAGCTCCTCAGAATCGGAGTCAATGTCTATAGGGTCATCGCTGCTATGAGCAGGACCCGCAGCAATCTGAAGCAAAGGTGCCCGAGGCGCACCGGCTCTCCCTCTGGCCCGAACTATCCTCCTAGCTGCAATGGGAGTGCCAGGAGTGACCACTGTCCAACCTCGGCCTCTAGGCCCCCCTCTGGCCTCGCGAACTGATCTGTAAGCTGGTGCCACTGGGGGAAGCATGCCCGCATATGGAAGGCCAAACTGCTGAGGAACTCTCCCAAAAGGATGTACCTCCACCCGTCCCACGCGGTCGATGAGCTGCCCTGTGGTGGAGCAGGAGATCAATGTAAGGGTCTCCTCGCCCCATATGCCGGCCATAAGCCGGCATCGGTGTCACCTCCATATCTCGCTGTGGTAAGGGAGGCAATCGGCCGGTGAGGTGCTCTAAGCACCGACATATCTCGACCATCCGGCTGCCCTCACACCCCGGATCTGCCACCTCTACGCCCGCCATAAGGAATAAAATGCTCATACACCCAACTCATGACTAGAGTCGGGTGGCTCAATGACTGTCCCTGCAAACGGACCACCCTGTATAAATCGTGGTAGGTGGTCCCTGTAATGTCGCACCCTGTGCGTATATCCGGCCATGCCCCTCTATCTGTGCAATGATGGGGGCCCAGCAGTATAACAAAGTGTCCCCTCCCTTGTCCCCAATCAATCTCGAGGCAAGGATCCCCATGATGGCCTGTCGAAATATGGGGATAGGCAAAGAAGGGATGGATCGAACTCTCACTCCCTTCTTCGACCCCGTGGAGATAGCTGCATCTCCCATGTAACCTGCCCACTGTGCAATCTGTGCCCGTGAGCCGGCCGTCTCTAATGTGAGTCTCCTCCCGATGATCGGGACCCCCAAAATACGGTAGACATCCTCCAACGTGATAGTCCACTCACCGCGGACCCCTGGCAGTCGGAAGGTGTTCCGATCTGCGTCCCAATATGAAAATAAGTCACAAAGGATGTGACTAGATGGTGTGACATGTGGGACGCGCGATATGCGCAGTATACCGGCCTCTGTAGTGTGTCCTCCTCGTCTGGTGAGAGGGCATCCAATACCCCTGACAGCCAGTCACACTCTCTCTCTCGGCTCCATCTGATGTATTCCTCCCTCGCCTGCATACACCCAAAAACACACAAAACAGAGCAAGTTAGTATCTGAGCAATACCAAGAAGGTCATAAAAACGTATAGAAATGCAGGAAAATACAAGTGCAATCTCAAAAATCAAGTTCTTTTGCATTCTGGTCAGAACCGCCGCCCGAGCAGGAGGCGGCAGAACCGCCGCCTTAAGGGCGGCGGGGCAGGTAACCGCCGCCCGAACAGGCGCAGTGGCGGCGGTCATGTAACCGCCGCCCGGCTGGGGCGGCGGCGGTCCGAAACCCACGCGGGTTGCTAACCCCAAAAAGCCCAAAATGAGTAAAAAAAGACCATTTAAACTAAAAATGGAGCCTACCCAGTAGGCGCCCCCCCTAGGTGGACCTTTTGAACCTAACATTTTCAAAAATAACCCCCCCATTACGACAAATTTAACATTTCAAATTTAAAGGGGGAAAACACAAAATTGAAGAAAACCAACCTGTGATCTAGCAGGGCGGTGTTCCGCACGTGGAGGCATGATCACGATCTCGCTGCGGACGTTTTGACTCTACTCACGCACGAAACCGTCACCGTGGGTCCCAGAGCTCAAAATCAATCAAATCAAACGCGCAAATGAATAGGAAAATGGGCCCACTTTCATATATATAGCACCCTATTTCATTTTAAAAAGACTTTTTCGCAGGTTTGGAGCGCTGATGGAGGTAAGTTCCTATCCCCGCACGAATGGTACGTTCTCATTCCCTATTAATTTAGCGTTTATTTTCCAAGTTTTGTATCTATCTGCACTTGAGTTCTCTTTTCATTTTGCAGATAGCGGGAATTTCGGATGGCGTCGTTTCAACACACGGACGAGTAAGGTATAGCTTCTAACTCCCCATTTCGGGACTGCCATACTCGGACCCACCGTTTTATGCCTCTTCATGGCTAAAACGCTTCTCCGAGGGGGCAATATGTACGTACCCAAAATTGTAAGGTATCTGCTACGGAACGGCGTAATAAGTACCCCAATGATGATACAGGTCTCCTCGCAAGGTGTTCGGGATCCGAAAAGCCCCTGAGTATGCGTTAACATCCCACATGCCCCGCTTAGCCCCCGCGCCCTTTGTTTTCCCCCTTTTTTCTTCTTTCCTTGGCCTTTTTGATCTTCAGTGACGAAACCGCCGCCCTGATCAGGGCGGCGGTCCTGTAACCGCCGCCCTGCTCAGAGCGGCGGTCCTGTGCGCATTTTCCAGAACGTTCTTTGACGCGACTCGCGTGAAATATCACGATTCACCAGCTTTTCCTTGCCGACTTGAGCATGCATTTATGTTTTTGGTCCCCTGGAATAGTGTTTTTCCTTTGTTTATTGTTTAGGAGTTCAATTTGGTTTTGGTTTTTGGGTGATTGAATTCCTATAAATGCATGGTTTGTGCACAATGCAAATGGGTCGGAGTTTTTAGTCTGAATTTTGGCTGGATTTTGGAGTTTGAGTTTTGCTTTCATTTCCTCATTTTAGTGTTTTAGCTAGTTAGCTTGTTTAGAAGCCATAGCTTGAATTCACTTGCATCTTTTGTTAAATTGCTCAGCTGTTGGTAAGCCACATACCCATCTTGTGCAGGCAGTGCTGTTATTTCATCCAAATCCAGTCTAAAGCTTGCCTCTGAATTCCTCTTTGCTGTAGATTTAATTTTCATTGTTGCTTAGAGTTCTTAGTTCAGTTCATTATATGCCTGGTTAGCTTTATTCAGCTGTTGGTAAGCCACATATCCAGCTTGTGCAAGCAGTGTCTTTATTTTATCCAATCCATTGGAACAGAGTAGCTTAGGAAGCCATTAAAGTTGCAGGTTTTGCTCTTCGTATAGGATAGTTACAGGTTCTGGTCGCTTCATGTTGCATGACTCGTAGTAAAATCCCGCTAGGAATCGCATAAGCCAAGCTCGTACTCTTGCGCTATCCCTCTCCTACTCGCATTTCGGTCTGCATTCTAGAGTTGTCCTTGTCCCAAAATCTACTCCTATCGGTGCTAGCATTACACGCTTTTCTGGATCCACGTGAACACGAAAGAACGAGGAGATCATACTGAGGGGACGAGATCACACACACTATCGGATTCGCCACTGTTCTGCGGAATCCAGGTTTAACTTTCAAAGTTCTAGTTAGAATCATATCAAATAGAGTAGATAAATTGCTTCATTTCAGTAAATTCTATTCTCGATATTGCTGGGAAGCTATGAGGATTGATAGTTTCTGAGAAACTATGATTCACTCCTCACTTCTGAGGTAGGATCGAGAATCTTGCAGATAGATTAGACGAGCTATTTTATTTATTTAGAATAATTCTACAAATCGCACAGGCAAATAACTACACTCGGTTATCTTGTCTGTTTTAAATTGTTATTTAATTATTATTTCTAGATACGCTTAAAATAGTTTGCTTTCCTTAAAATTGTCAAAAGATTTCTTAGAAGAATAAAAAGTTATATATGTTAGATTTATTTCATGTAGTTAGAATTTGCTTCGTTACAGTTAGATTTGCATTTTGTTTCGTATGACAATCACGGGACCTCAGGAGCCCAGGGAATATATATTCGAGCCAATCGTGCCTCAACCAAACCTCATCACAAAGCAATAGTTGACATAGACCAAAATCTCAGAATACAAGTATTCCGAACAACCACATAGATTTACAACCGATCGGGCTTCTCGCTAAGAGGATTAAACATAGAAGACGACCAGGCACATGCATTTTGGTCAAGTCAGCCAAACTACAGATTACCCTAGAAAATCATCCACATGACTGTAGAAGGGTTTGAAAGAGAACAAACATTCGGGTGCGATCCTTTAGTTCCACAGCCAGACGCTGGAGACACCCTCGTAGATATAGATACCAGCTTAAGAATCCAGGTTGCGAGAACGCCTGTGAGGTATTCTGAGAAGATTGCACAACTGTTGGTTCTAAACATAGAAGCTGAGAAAGCGTATGATTACTGGATACTAGGGATTAGAACTTGATCTCGCGTATGACCATAACAGGACCGCAACAACCAAGAGTCTATGGTTGTGATCCACAGATCCCACAGCCCAACGAATCCATAAGAGAATTAGATATAGACACTGGCCTACGCACACTAGTATTTCAGTCCACTCCACTTCCACCCATCATCATCGAACAATTGTCCTTACTGAATATAGCGGCTAACGAAGCTAGAGAATTCTGGACTAGGCCAGAAAATCGTCCATAAAAGTCAATTATATTCACCATCCACTATATGACCTTATCAGGAGACATACACGAAACTATCCTAGGTCATTTTCCACGTATTCCGCAACCCATAGATCGAATCACGCCAGAGCTCGATATTGATTGGAGCCTTCGAGCAGTCATCCTTGCTGATCGATCTATCACACCAGTCCAAGTTAGAAGGGCCTTCTTTGCCTTAGATTCACAAATTCCATTAGTGCGTGTCGAAGACATTAGACTGCCTAACTAGTTTGTCTGAATCCAACGCATATTCTACCCCCACCGGCTGTCTCGGCACGACCTCGAGAGGTCGGGTATGCGGAAGAGTCACTTGTAGATTCTCACGAGACCGTCTGTGAGTGAGTCGAGATTTTGACAGAGACAGCGGCTGCGTGCCGACTTTGTATTTTGGATTACAGAGGCCCCATGCAGGGCAATTTGTATATTTCGACATTGATTTGACGATATATAGATGATGAGTTTGATCCATATGATGTGTATAATTTTTGATTTGATGCATATATTATAATGTTTCATGTGTTTTGTTGATCGTATTGGAATGTGATGTATATAGATGATGTTGATGATGTTTTGCTGATATGCATATGTTTTGAAATGTTGATGTTATGATGATGATGGAGTTGGATAGTGATGTCGTTATGCAGGGAAAAGAGGCGGGCTCTGCCAAAAATTTGCAAAAACAAAGAAAAGGCCTAGGTATAAGCAAAAGGAGACAGGTGACCAATATCGGTTAGCTAACCGATGTCGGTCACTATGTGACCGATACCGGTTAGGTAACCGATATCGGTTATGCTAAAATGAGCTTTTCTAAAAATAGAAAGGCTTGGGAGGC
Organism: Taxus wallichiana var. yunnanensis; assembly: GCA_018340775.1. Taxonomy (NCBI): domain Eukaryota; kingdom Viridiplantae; phylum Streptophyta; class Pinopsida; order Cupressales; family Taxaceae; genus Taxus; species Taxus wallichiana. The sequence continues at coordinate 998,557,384 of CM031239.1, forward strand.
AACTCAAATTCTTATTTTTAGAGTCATGCAACATGTTAAATACGAGGATGCGAGGCTGTTGACATCTATACAAGTTAATTGCATGGGAGAATTGAGTGATAAGGAGGAAAGAGACAGGTAAAGTGATCGTGGGCTTGGATTAAGAAGGCGTAAAGGAAAGTTATAGTGAAGAGGGTGGTGAACATGGCTAAACAAGGAGAAGCATCCAACGGGCAGAGAGGAGAGGGAAGACAGGTTCCACCTCAAGCTAGCTGCATCCCAAGAGGTATAAGTTTTGGTTGGAATTAGATTTTGCATGGTTATGAATAGGATGTGGTAAGGTAAGTGGGTAGAGATGAAAAGAAAGGTGATAGGCAAGGGTTTGGGATGGGGTGAGTGGTATGGGGTAGGTAATCAGGTGTTTTAGATATGTGTTTAGGTATAGAGAGGGAAAACAAGTGAATAAGTTATCATAGGTGGTGTTTTTGAGCAGGGTGGATAGAATTGACAGTGACTGATATCGGTTTATGCCTAACCGGTATCAGTTAGGTAACCGATATCGGTTACTGTGTAAAGTTGTAGATTGTGATAAAAAACACTTGGGGATTTATTTGTTGTTTGTTGGTTTGATGTGTGCAAGCAGAGGCAGGGTTGAGGATGAATGATAGGGTGCCAGCTTTGTTATCACGGGTCCGAGCGGATGTAACACCAGCTGAGTGGGCATTAATAAACCATGTGGGGTTAAGCAGAATCCGCTATTATTCATGAATCACACGCAATTATGCTATGTTGCAGGTGTTGATTGAGAGATGGAATCCAGAAAAGAATACCTTCCACCTACCAATAGGGGAGATGATAGTGACATTAGAAGATGTGTTTCGAATTTTAAGACTTCCAATTACAGAAGACAAGATATCGGGCGGGGCCCGGCGTGGCGCGGGCAGCGATAACGGCAAAGATTTGGTCTAAACCGCACGAGATCTGACACAACGAGGCTTGACATTTACTTATGGTATAATGTTTGCGGCACACCCTGAGGCAATAAGGTTGGCTGTGGTATTAATGATAGCGGTGGGGTACTATGCATTACCTAGAGCGGACGGGGGAAGATTTCCAAAATCATTGATGTGTATTATTCGTGAGATGATAGAAGGTAGCGTTACTTTCGCATGGGCACCCACATATCTGGCAGAGCTATACAAGGGTTTATGGGCATGTAGGTGAAATCACAGGACTACACTGGATTGTGCATACTTATTACATTGTTGGGCCTATGAGCACATTGTGTGTGCAACCAATAGGCCGACCAATCTAGGCAGGAGAGACAGGATTGCAGAGGTTGGGATTCAGGCGATGGGTCTAGACAGAGCAAGAGGCAAGAGCCGAGACCGTGACAGATGACGCGAGTACTATAGGCAGATGTTGGAGACGGTGATGATTGCGGATATCCATTGGAGGCCTGATGGGAACTACATGGTGATGGTGAACATAGCCGAGGATTTGAGGGGTGTAGAGCGATTGAGGTAGATCGCAGGACACAGGCCAGGTGAGTACGAGAGGATTCCTCTAGATCGCATGCGACGACAATTTAGATTTGTTCAGGATGTACCCATGGATCATAGACCATACAGGAGGATCGACGCCGAGGCACCATTCTCACCTCCACGGCCAACACTTCTAGAAGGACCAGAAGAGATAGCAGCCGATTGCAAGGTAATGGATGCAAGAGTGACAGAGTCTTATAGATTATGGTGGGCAACAGAGCTGCGAGGTATACACGAGGGGGCCGATCATCCTGACATATATGTGATTACAGCAGAGAGAGATTGCCTACAGGGTTTAGTTCACCAGTTGTAAACACAGGTGAACGATACCACGGGATTGTTAGAGGCTTCACAGTCATGAGTGGAGAGACTAGAGGCAAGATTCTTCCATGTGAGAGGGCATATTCATATGTTACAGGAGAGATTGGTGGATCAGTGGGAGGAACCAATAGCAGTGGTACCTTTGAGGATGGAGAGGCCAGGTGAGTGGCATCGATGATCACCATCGCTACCTAGTCCGGGACGAGGCGCGGGGGCCTAAGTGAGTTTCATACATAGGGGTAGAAGAATAAATAAGGACTCCGACACGTGCGTCGATAATAGAGAAGATGTATTTGTTTAACATCTAAATAAAACTGAATATGTATGTTGATTTGAGTTATGATAATAATAAGACTGTTTGTGTTTTGAATGTTTGGATTGATAAAGGACAAAGGTGAGTGTTATAAATACGTGAAAATATTTATATTTTGAAGGAAACACAACACATGATAGGTTATGGTAGGGGATGGTCGAGCTAACCTTGGGAGACCCCATGTCTCCTAAGTGCTACCTACATAGCCCATTACACAAAGCAAGGAGGGGCCTTAGACCGATGTAGTTCTCCCTTAGGACCAGGGAGAGGTGAATTCAGGAAATTTGGTTGTGGTTAGGTAATTTGTTGGTTGGTAAAAGTTTGATGTTGGTAGGGTAATGTTGTTGGTGTTGGTAAGGGTATAGGTGAAGCGAGGGTTAGCTTACCCAAGCATAGGAAACCGTGTCCTGATTAAGGTCAACACATAATCCTAGATTCGGGTAAAAGAGGCAAAAGTGTCCCATAGTTGGAAAGAGCTAAACAAACCACGTATTATCGTAGGATGAGCTTGAATCCCTAGGTACCTTGCATAGGTGAGAAGTCGATAGGTGAAAAGAGTTGTATAATCACAATATATTGGATATACGTCACGTCCCTTAAGTTTTGTTGTTTTGAAGAATAGTGAGGTGAGGTCGATGGTATAGGTAGGAAGGCGGAGATAACTTGTTATAAGGTGATTATTTCGACGAAAGAGAACCAAACCTAAATATACAAGTTCATGACTCTAAAGTGCTTTTGAATACCGCTTTTATTTTTTTGGATATAGGCGATTGATGCGGGAAGTCTATATGGGATATGCATTTTTTGTTCTTGAGGTCTTCACGAAGCCGATCAATGTGAGAAGCTCTGCGATAGAGGTTGACTTTGTATAGTTGTCCTTCAAGGGAGCAGTCTACTTATAGTAGCAAATGTGGCTTTACACATAGCTGTCCTTCGAGGGAGCAGTCTAGTTTATAGCTTAGAAGTCTAGATGTCCATTTGGCATGAAGCATCTAGTTTTACAGGAAGTTTGACTCGAGAATATCCCAGAATTGTATAATTGAGAACTTATTATTTTGATACTTATAAGTCATGTACCAGACTAAAAAGGGGAAGGCATCTTTAAGAGGAGGTGATGATCAAACCATGTGAGTTTGATTCTACTTTGAGATGCACAAAACAAGGTGTATGAGGTGGTAAATGAGCTCAAGGGATGAGCGCAAGGTAGATAAGAAGTGATGTAACACTAAATTCAATAGTAGAATGGTCGGAGATGTAAGGCATTAAGGGGTTCAGGATCAGGTTTACCATTAAGTGAAGCTAAACGATAAGTACCTGATCCATAAGTGTGAGTGATAATGTAAGGCCCAATCCAATTAGGAGTAAATTTTCCACGTTTACTCTTTTCTAGTTTGGTTACGTGTTGATTCTCTTTGAGGAAAAGATCACCAATCTTAAAGGTACGCTCATGAATTCTCTTATCATAAGCATGCTTGATGCGCTTTTGATAAAGTTGAAGGTGGTCAAGAGTTGTAAGACGACGCTCATCAAGAAGCTCCAATTGGGCTAACCGCTCTTGGCGGAAGTCATCATTGGTGAGAATATCCTGGAGAGATATTCTAAGGGAAGGGATTTGTATTTTGAGAGGCAAGACAGCCTCGGTACCATACACCAAAGAAAATGGTGTGGCATTAGTGGAAGTACGAATGCTGGTATGATAAGCCCAAAGGGCAAAGGGGATGTGATCATGCCAATTTTTCCCAGAATCGTTAATGACTTTCATGAGAATTTTGGTTAAGGTTTTGTTAGAAGATTCAGCTTGACCATTTGCTTGTGGATAGTAGGGTGATGAGAAGCTAAGTTTGATACCAAAGTTGTCACAAAGGGCTCGTAACAACTTATTTTTGAAAGATTTTCCATTATCTGTTATCAGGCAATGAGGAACACCAAAACAACAGATAATGTGATGATTGATGAACTCAACGATTTTCTCTTTTTTGGTTGAAATGAGTGGAATGGCCTCCACCCATTTAGTGTAATATTCGGTTGCCGTGAGGATCCAATAGTATTATCTGCGAAGAAGGCGGGTGAATATCACCAATAAGGTCTAAACCCCATTGTGAGAAAGGTTAAAGATCTCGTGCGACTGTAGCGGGTGGCTAGGAGTATGTTGAATGTTGGCTTCTTTGTTGACACATAACACAATGCTTAACATATTTCACAGTAGTCTTTATTAAGAGTAGGTGAAGGATCCGCTTGGCCACGGCAAGGCCACTAAAGTGCCCACCACAAATTCCGTCATGGACTTGTTGGATGGTATGGGTGACTTCAGTGCCAGTTAGACATCGAAGGAGGATACCATCGAAGCCACGTTTATAGAGGAGTCCCCCCATGATGACATAACGAGAAACACTTTTAAGAAAAGCACATTTTCCATTACTAGTAAGGTCAGGTGGGAGAACAAAGGTTGTAAGGTAGTCGTGAAATTGGTGATACCAGGTATCCTGCGAATCAACAGATACATTATTTACCATACAAACATCCAGGACTAAGTAAGATGGGGCAAAGAGTTGTTGGACCAAGACAAATATGTCAGAGTCAGTTGGTGAGGCAGGAATTTGTGAGGCCAAGAAAGCCATAGTATCCGCAAATTTATTAGTTGAGCGTGGAATGGTTTGGATAGAATAATGAGTAAATAAGGTCAAAAGTGAATCCACGTAACGTTTGTACTTTTGAAGTTCCTCATTTTTACATTGGTAGATGCTAATAACTTGATTTACGACCAATTGAGAGTCATCGAAAATGTTAATAGACTTCACACCTAAGTGTAACTCAACATGGAGACCCAAAACAAGGGCCTCATATTCTACTATATTGTTAGTGTAGGGGAAATCAAGCTTGAATGAAAGAGGCATAGGTTCACCATCAAGAGGAATGAGAACAACACTCGCCCCTCTTCCGCGCCGACATTTAGATCCATCGAAGAAGAGGGTCATCGGATAAGACGCATCGAGCGAAAGGGTGGCGATGAGTTCATCGGGAAAGTAAAATTGGTAAATTGTTCCCCAGGTAAAGGGGCTTCTGTGATTTGATCCACGATAGTTTGTCCTTTGATTGATTTCTGGTGTACAAACTCAAGGTTGAGGTCGGCGAGGAGCATAAGCCATCGGGCAATGCATTGGTTTAGATGAGGTTTGGCGTACATATAATGTATGTGATCAGCATTGGTGATGTCAAAAGTTTTGTGATTCGGAGGTAATGTCGAGTTTGGTGGCCACGAATGATAGGGCTAGGCACAACTTTTCTACGTGTGTATACCTAGTCTCGTAATCCACAAGAGTACAACTTATGTAATAAACCGCTTGATCTCGATGCTCGAGTCAATGTGTGAGAATGGATCATACAAAGATGGCATGGTCGGTGGTAGAAAGGTAAAGGTAGAAAGGGTGATCATCCCTGAGGTGGGATAAGCACGGTGGTTGCAAGAGATAAGCTTTAAGAGCCTTAAAGGATTGGTGGCACTCCTCACTCCATTGAAAGACAATGTCCTTTTTAAGGAGATGATGGAAAGGTTGACATCGATCCGAGAGTTGTGAGATGAAACGCTGGATAGATTGGAGTTTTCCCTGCAAACTACGTAATTTTTAGATTAGTGGGTGGGGGCATTTCTAAGATAGCTTTGACTTTAGTGGGTTGACCTCAATGCCACGCAAAGAGACAATAAAGCCAAGGATTTTTCCCAAAATTACGCCAAAGACACATTTTTTGGTTGAAGATGAACATAGTATTGTAACAGAATAACAGATCGAAAATAATGGTTAAAACATCGAAATGTTTATCTGCGATGTTTAGATTTTCCAAGAAGATCATCGACATAATCCTCAAGGATAGTGTGCATAATGTCATGAAAAATGTAAGTCATAGCCCGCTGATAGGTTGCACTAGCATTCTTAAGGCCAAACGGCATGACACGATAGCAGAAGGTCCCCCAGGGGGTAATGAAGGTGGTTTTATGTTGATCGGCCGGGGCTACTAAAATTTGATTGTATCCCGAGAAACCATCCATGAGAGAAAGCATCTCATGGCCCGTAGTGAGATCAAGAAGTTGATCAATGCTAGGTAGGGGGAAGTCATCCTTTGGGCAAGCAAGGTTAAGGTCCGGAAATCTGTACATATCCGAAGTCCCCCGTCGCTTTTGTGATAAGTACGACATTAGAAATCCATTGAGGATAGTCAATAGGTAAGATGAAAGAAACAAAAAGGAGTCGTTGAAGCTCTTCTTTAACCAAGAGGGAAATGCGTGGATGCATTTTTCTCAATTTTTGTTTAACTGGTTTGGAATTTGGTTTCAAAGTGATGTTATGGACGTAATGTTAGGATCGATTCTGGCATGTCAAGATAGGACCAAGCGAAAGCTTGATTGCGGGCACGGAGGAAGGTAGTGAAGGTGACTTGTTCTGATGCGTCGAGAGATTGTCCAATCTTTACAATGTGAGGATCGTCCTCCGTGTGGATGTTGATTTCTATAGTTGACTCATTCAACATGGTTTGGGTTTGGATGGTAAGGCACATTGAATATAAGATTTTTCGCACCAAGGTAGGTGAGGATGGAGTCGTCATCCTGGCACTCCACAACATTAATGAAGGTGAGTCTTATTCGATCATGTCTAGATATAAAAGGGGGAGAGAAGATGGGCCTTCACCATCGTGTTGATAAGTGAGAGGACCTAGGAAGATAGCACTCACGAAAAAAAAAAAAAAAGTTAGGAGGGATAGATTCTAGGTCTATCGACTCGTGGGTGAAGATGGCAAAGTGGGCGTTGATGGTTCGGAAGGGGTGACTTCGTCATCTTCCTAGATATAATTGACATGAGGTTTCTTCGGTGTAGGTGGTTCAGAAAAGCCAAGACCACTACGATCTTTGTGTTTGCGTGTAGTCATGGGAATGATCGTATGTCGGCCTTGTTCATAAAGACTGAAACTAAAACCTTTCCAAGCGCAGCGAGTCAGGAAGGTGAGGGTGAAATGATGGTTGGTTAGATATTGAAAATTAGATTGGAAGGGAACCACACCAAGGGGAGGTTCAGGGGTGACATAGGATGCGTTGACACCCCCATACATTAGGTTGGTGCGGCAATTAGGTGGTTCGTAGGAGATCACCTCCCCACGACAGACGGCCATAGGTAGGATGCGCATGTAACTGTCCATACTCTTGTGGGGTATGGAAGGCACTAACATTGTATAGGTAGTACTCCCCCAGCATAAGGCGTTGAAAAACACCTACCAAGGGATCCGAGGTTGGGATGTTGTCTGCGGGGAAGGAAGAGGTATTCGCGTCGGCGGTTTCATTGGTCGAAGGTGTGGGTGCGGCTAAGGTGGATGGTTGAGGTGTGGTTGAAATAGATGGTTGGGTTGGATCAATGGGTGCCTTGACTGGTACAAGCACATCATTAGGGTGGTATAACATATTACAGGTTTTGAAGGGGGAGCGTCAGCTGTGACAGTGTATGACTTCCCCTCATACTCAAATTTTATGCATCTATGTAAGGTGGAGGGAACGCATCCCATAGCCTAGATCCAAGGGTGGCCTAACAACATGTTGTATTGGAACTCTCCCTCAAGGACATAGAAGATTTTGGGCAAGGTACGTGGCCCTACACAAATGTTAAGGATCACAATGCCTAGGGTAGAAGTAATAGCATCGTTGAATGAACGCAACATGGTAGGGTTGCACACATGCGCTAGGAGGGATATTCATATGTTGGAAGGCTTTGGAAGAGACGATGTTTATGCTAGCAGCCCCCATCGATCATAACACGATGTACCGGATGTCACGGACGTAAGCGAAATGAAAAGAGCGGGTCGGATCTTCTACACCAAATACGACCATTTCTTCTTCGAAAAAGCGGCAGCGGCGGCTTGTTGTCACAGGGGAGAGGTGGTTGTGGAGGTAGGTTGTTTGGTGAGAGAAGCAATGTGGTTGGGTATTAAGATTGAGGCGATGGGTAGGGTTTCGTTAGGTAGGACCTCTATCCCTTGGAGGATCTCAATTAGAGCTTGTCGATGAGATCGAGATGTTTGAATGAGATCATAGAGTGTCATTTTACGGGGAGATTGGTGAAGTTGTTTGATCATGGTGCGATGGGAAACTCCATTTAGACCTGGATAGCAGTCCATGAATAACCACTTTAGGTGGTGGTGCGATCGGGATGGCGGAAAGAGAAAGAGAAGTCGCAGTGTGCTCTCTTTAGCTTTTCCATTATTTTTCTGACCTCGAGTAGCAATGCTAATCATGTTGATCTCGTGAATACGAGATGAGGAAGATGGTAGGGATAAGTCATTGTTCTCGAGAGGTGGGGTTGCAATGATGATAGATTTTGGTGAGGCAAGGACAGGTGGTATAGGAGAAGGGATCGAAGCTAAGGGCTTTTCCCTCCTTAAGTTGTCTTTCTTAGATTTTCCATCCGAGATAAGGCAATCGGCGCGAAGGATGGCTTTCAAAGCTTTGCATCCTTCTACATTGTGTCCTGGTGTGCGGTGGTAGGCACAGATTTTAGATTCATCATAACCTATAGGTTTAGGTTTAGATGGATCATAGGGTCTGAGTGGGGGTAGGGAAATGGTCGCATCCCCTACCAACATATCAAGGATCTTGGCGTAAGATCCTTTGAGCGGATCAAATTCAGATGAAGATGAGGCTATTGATTGAGTGGGTGAGATTATTGATTGTTTTGGTAATGGTGGGCACGAGTGGTTCGTATGACAGGTGGTGGTTTAGGAAAGGGATTTTGATGATTGGGTTTAACTAGGCGTGGCTTCTTCGTGTAGAAGTCATGTTTAGATTGGTTAGATGATGAGGCCACAGATGACGTGGTGGTAGGAAACAACCACGGGGAAAGAGGAGTGACAACAAACAAGTCCTTCGATGATCGAGTTTTCTTAGGGTTGGTAGGTAGGCAGGATACGTAGGGTGACGGTGTTGAGACACCCGTGGATTTCTGTATGGGTGTAGAAGGTGCAGGTCGTGTTAAAGAAGACATGGGAGGCATGATGTATTGAGGCAAGGTGGAGGGGTGAGGCCTCAATATAGAAGGTAGGTGTGACGACGAGGGTTGAAACCATGCCTGCTGTACCAAAGTGATCGGGGGCGAGGATTTTACTTGTGACGGAGGCATAGATTGGACTCGAGGAGATTGGGTCTATCTCCTAGGTGGATTGACGACTTTATTTTTGGATAAATCTAACCATTTAGGTGGATGCGTCAGGTTGGGTATTGGTGAAGTCCCAAGCATAGGGGAAGGTTTGGTTAGGTTGATAGAGGTGGATGAGGTATTCGGTAGAGATGAGGGGGGTGAAGGTGAGGACATAGGAATTTTGAGCTTTTGTAAAAACTTCGGGCATATGGTAGAGGTGTCTGGATTAGTCATCTGCATTTGAGTAGAGCATGGTGTACTCAAACATTCCCATAAGACTTGTCTATCTTCTGGGGATGACAATATTCTCGTGTGAACGATAATTTTGGTATGGAAGAGAAGTGCACTTTGTGATTCCGGTCCCTTTGTGGGTGTGATATAGGGGGTGAATGAGGTGTTGTATCAATGGGTGTTAAGAGGTCAACCGGTCCTTTGGAAAGATTTAGGCAATGAAGAACCGATAGGGAGGAGAGCATTTTCTAGAGGATCCGTCATGGTTAAGGAATTTGGTGATGTAGGCTCAAGGGGATTCTCCTCGAGGATGACAGAAAAAGTTGCGATCCTTCTTCTTGTGCAAAGAAGAGTGGTGGAAGGAGATGTTTGGGAAATAGATAGATTGGATAACATCCTCTCATAGTCTTGTAGGGATGTGGTGTAAGAAGACTCTTCTGTGAGAAAAGAACTCTGGGCGGTTGATTCCTTTATGGTAAAGGAATAGCGGGGCTGTCCTTTTTCCTTGATGAAGGAGAAGGGGGCGAGGACCCCTACATTGGTGAAGAGGCTCGATTCATAATTTCCTTGATGGAAGCCCTTGGTTGGGAGTTGAAAACCGCATGGATCTCATACACACTCTTCTCTTCGGCTGAGGTTTCTTGGTTTGTGTTACTATTAGATGAATGGTTTGGAAATGGTTTGTTGAAGATTCTTAAATTTCGATTAGCAGGGGCATTAGGATTATCGAGGGTTATATCCCCTACATCAACCATTTCCTGCACTATATTTTTCAACATCTTGCAGTTTTCGTGGATGTGTCCCTTCACACGATGGAAGTTACAAAAGTCATTTTCTTTATACCAAAAAGGTATGGTGCGGCGGAATCAAACCCGGAGTGAGGTTTAACGGGAGGCAAGGGGATAGCTCCTGCTTTAAGCAATTTTTCCAAGATCACATCATAATTTTCTCCCAAGGAGTGTACTTGATGGGCTCGGCTTTATACCTATAGGTGGGTTTCAATTTGGGTATTAGACGGTGCTTGAGATTTGACCGTCACCACGTGTACGGATCATTTTGATTTCAAGCAACCGATGTGTGAGAGTTAGTGGTGTTGGGCTTGTTGGTGGAGTCTTGGGTTCGGAAATTTGATTTTTTTTGCGCAACTTCAATTTCTCCTCCTCTACGGCTCGAATCTCTAGTTTCCAAGCCATAGTAAAGGCCTCATCAAAGGTGTGAAAAGTTTGAATTTGGAGGGTGGGAGAAATGTGTTTAGCACAGGCCCGCGTAAAGAGTTCAATGAGCTCGGCCTGAGGTAAGGCATAAGTAAGTTGGTTGATGAGGCCCCGCCATCGTCTAACAAAATCTGTGATAGACTCATCTTCAAATTGTCGGATGGCATAGAGGTCAGTAATGGATACTTTCTTGGCAATATTGATGGAGAAGTGATCCAAGAAAGATTGGGATAACTGGTTAAAGGAGAAGATTGAGTGCTAGGCTAAAGCACTGTACCACTCCAAGGTAGGTCCTGATAAGGACATGGGGAAGGTACGGAGTAGTAAGGCATCGTCATGAGAAATCAGATAGCAGGCATGTCTAAACGATCACAAGTGTTGTTGAGGGTCCTCCTTACTACTAAAGCGAGTAAATTTTGGTAATTCCCATTGAGGAGGATATGTATGAAGGGGGACAGAAGGATGAATAGGCTCCTGAAAAACTTGCTCGTATGTCAGGGTGTTACGGCTTCTTGAAATAGAAGCCTCAAGATTTTACATCTTGTCCATCATCTGTTTGATTAAATCATTGGTTGGGTCTAGATGATGGTGTTGTCGTCGTAAATGAAGGAGGATTGGGCCAAGAGCCGCTACTAGAAAATGGTGGGGTTGAATGTTGATAAGGTAACGATGATGAATGTGTTGGGGTGACCGAATAAGGGTGTCCTATATAAGATGTTGAGGCCACTAGATGAGTCTGCAGAAATGAAAAGGTGGGTGGAGCCTGAGAGGGAAAGCTCGTGTGAATAGATGGTAGAGAGTGAGTTATGAAAGAGGCAATCTCATGGGAGAGATGAGGTAGGGGCAGTGGATGGTGGTGATATGTGGGGCCCCGATTAACCAAAGGAAGGCTAATTGGTGCAGTATGAACCACCGAAGCCACTAAGCTGGGAGACGGGGCTAAGGATGAAGACGGTGAGGCGGAGTTATTAGGTGGGGAAGGGGCTAAGTGAGCGGCTATACTAATAGGCATACCAAGAGGAGCTGACCGTCGGGTGTACGGTCAGGGGTATGAGACAAATAATATTATACGGCGCTAGGATTAGCATCCAAAAATTTGGCAAAGTCCAGATCTCCTACAGAGATCTTGGGAAAAGCATTGGTGTCTGTAGGATTCCCCATAGGATGCGAAGGGGGTGACTTAGGCAAAGACACGGAACAAGCATGTGAAACCATGGCTGCGGCTTGTTGTCGGGTGATAACAACCATGGACAAGAGGATACAGTAGGGAATTAATCAATCAGGAACAAAAATAGCAAAAAAATGTTGGAATTGGTAGGTTGTTGGTTTGTCAGGAACTATGACACATAGTAACCGATGTCGGTCAGAAGATAGCTGGCATCGGTCAGTGTAACCGATGTTGGTAGAAGAGGACCGGTGTCGGTCACTGTGAAGGCAAAGAGAGAATGTAAGAGGCTGCTGGTTTAGGGATAACAAGGCTTAGTATACCCACCAAACTGTCTGAAGTGATCACTGAGACAGGGTATAACAAAGAAACAGAACTGAAAGAAAAACAAAAACAAGCAAGATGCACAAGCAAATCAAGAGACTAACCCTAGGATTAGTTTTAATCACTTTGGGCTTATGCCTTAGACGTAAGATGATGTCAATCCTAAACAAAATACCTAAGGGAGATGTCAAGTTTGTTTTGGCTTGTAAGGCTACCTCAATCGGGTGGAGGAATACCGCGGGAAGGGGGGATGTTTGAGATGTTATGTAGCTTATGATGTGATTTGGTATGTGTTGTGCAGTGTGAGTAAGATTAATTTCCCGTCAATACCGTGGATATCACCCCCACGTGTATGACTCATTACTAAATCTATGTTCACTAGAATTGAAGACAACAAGCAAGAATGTGATGCACGTGTTTTAAACCCAAATCGAAAATGATATTCGATGAAGCAAAAAAAGAGAAGAGGTTAAGAAGATGACTTTCACTAATGCAAAGATGTGAAAGAAAGACAAGTTCTTTTACCAAAATGACAAAATATTTTGTGAATATTTAGAATAAAGAAATAGCAAGTGTGCTCCCTATATGAAAACAAGCAAGAAAGAAAGAAACCCGAGAAGGGTCCCACTTTCAAGGCGTGCAAAATGTTTCGCATGAGAATTTTGTTCCGAGAATAGAGTTACTTCTATCTTTTCATTCTCTTGAGAAACATATAAGGGTTAGGGCTAGGAGAAATACCGTTGAGTGTTGGGAAGGTGTGCGCGTACCAGTAGAGAGATCGGACCAATTGTGAAGAGCTCCTTTTTATCAGGAAGGACCACTGTAAATAAGAATGCAAGACCACCATATTTTCGTTAAACAATAAGTGAGGGAACTACCTTGGCCCAGGAAATATTAGACTTCCTTTCGAAGGTGGTCATCCAGTTTTAATACCAATTAATGCAAATGATAATAAAGAAGCTATTGTGAAATCACGATTTAGGTACCTCGTTACAAAAAGCAATAGAGACTAAACTACCAATAATAAAATATCATGTTGTTTGTTTGGTTACTGGTTATTGATACATTCAGATCAAGTTACAGGGATAGAAAAGGATGGATATGTGATTATTTGGAGTTAAATAGGTGAAAGGTTGGTTTTTGGTATAAGTCACAGTGACCAACGCTAGTCACTGGATAACCGACCATGCGGTTATAAAACTGATACCGGTAGGGGATGACCGATATCGGTAGGGGCAGTGATTTAGGGGCTTTTAAATGGAGGTTGGTTACAAGGTGGTTATGGGGCTTAGAAGGTTGGTAGATGGTTGAGGGGAGTTGTAGGGTGATAGAGAAGACTCAAAGAGTGAGAAGGCTATCTTTGGGGCAATATATAGATGGATGAATGAAGGTTAGGTGTAGGGTACTGTTGGGTGGTAGATCCAAGAGTGAGCTTATAATCCCTATGAATCAAAAGTTCACAAAGTAGTGTCTAGAAGCATACAAGGTAATAAAAGAAACTACTTACTAGTTTTTGATGCAGATGCAAATCCAAGGAATGTAGTGGTGAAGGCAAGGCTCAGTTGGGATGATCCAGCAATCAGAAGTGAGCTGATGAAGCTATCCTCCAACTCTCCCAATGTTTGGATGAGTGTGACAGTGATCTAGTTGCTCAGTTACAATCTTGGGCTCAATACTCCTCTTTGTAACATTTTTTTTTCTTTCTCACTTGTCTCCCTCTTGCAAATGAATTTCAGATCCCTTTGTTTTGGTTGGGGAGGTCATTTACGAGGAACCGATGGTGTTCCCGTAGGGACCGATGTCGGTTAGGTCAAAGTTGGCTATTTTTAGTAAAATAGCTAACTTTCCCTCCTTTTCTCCCGAGGGGTCAGTTGTGGGCTTGGTCAAGTCATTATTATGTTCGTTTTGGTGCGGGTGAGGGGTGGTGAGTCATGGGTGTGGGTCTGTACCAAGTTATAGGTCTTAATTAGGTTAGTTTACGGTTAGGGCTAGGTCATGGTGAGGTGGCGAGGTAAGGTGGCAGGGTTGGAGATGTGGATTTATTAATTATAAGGTAATTAATAAATAATTAAGTGTGTAAGGTTTAGGTGGTGAGGTAGGGTTAGGTTGCGAGACAAGATGCGGGGCATAGGGCGTCGTAAGACCCAAATTTGGTGTCTACACTAACCTAGGAATGTCACATGATGGAAGGTCAAATGATGAACATGTAAGTATGAGAAGGTCATTTGATTTGTAAACCCTTGTGACAAGAGAGTATGGACCAAGGAACTAGAGTGTGTCATAGGGTAGCGAGTGGAGTTTTTAGAAGAAGATGTAGGATGTGTGATGATTAAATGACCATGTGATGATTAAAATGTGTAAATATGAAATGTGTAGAATGCGATGAAAGACGTGTAGATAGAATAATAGTGTGTGATGCACTTTATGCAATATGTAAAATGTAATGCTAGACTCATAGACAATAGAAGTGTGACACATGTATGATGAAGACTAATATGATGTATGATGTATAGATGCACAAATGTCGAAATGATGTAGACTAAATGTAGAGTGTATGATGTAAGATGTAATACATATGACGCAATATGTATGAAGAGTCGCAATGTGTAGTATCTAGTGTGAAGTGTGTGGGTTTCATGTGTAGTATGCCCACAAGCTGCAAGTGCGAACCAAAGCACAAGAATGTGTCATCAGGTAATGATAACGCTAAAGTGTAGATTATCATGCCTATGCTAGAATATTGATGTATGACAATGTGAAGATGAGGGTGTGTTGATGCTAAGGTGGGGGGATGTGTGAATGTTATGCCCCACAATTGTGTGTGAATGAATGAAGTATCCAATAAATTAAAGGATGATGGTCCTCCATCCGAGGCATGTGGTGATGAAAGCATATGACCATGGTTTAGTATTGGTGGTATATCAGATAGATGTTGTGAAGGTGAATGAAGTCTATGTGCATGTGATGAATGAATATATGATGAATGTTGTGGAGTAAAAAATGTGTCAGTGATGGAGATATTTGTGATTCCAAGCACAAAAGTGATGGACATCCTCGCAGAATAAAGCGAGGTGGCAACCTGTGTCAAGATGTAGTAACTGTCATAGGAATGGGCCTATACCTATATGTAGGACTACCCAAGCGGTGAGGTCATGTAGATAATGCACGAGTAGTTGAACTAGGAGTGGATTGCACTTTGAGTAATAGAGAGTGTGGTGTGCTAGATCAATTAGATGATGTGTTAACTAATGTGTGAGGAGATGAAAACCATGGAGTAGATAGAGGGACACCGTCAATAGAACTAACCTGATTATTGTGAATAAATTTGAGCTGAAATTGATTCATAGAGATAATATATTGTGACCTACAAATCCAAAAGAGACCAAGAATAATGTTGCACCCGTCAATTGTGTTTCCAACAAGGAAAGGCACAAGCATAGTAAGAGGACCAACCATAACATGTAGTTGGATGACACCAAAGGGTTTGTTCATAGGGTATTCAATTTGTGATAGAGGGTAACCGATATCCTTAAGAAGTGGAATGGAACATGCACTAATGGGCCATGATGGGTCAACCTTAGTATTATTGATGGAGATCGATCCAATGAATGCTTTGATATATAAATGATTATATGTGAAATTCACATGATAATCGTGATCAGAGAAGGAGATGATCGATGGCAGAGCGTCAGTATTTGTAACTAATAAATTGAGATCCTCTAACTTAGGAGGAGGCACTATGTGATATTTGTGATTAGTGGAAGAGTAGGATGCTTTCTTGTCATGTTGTTGGGATTGATTATTAAATAATTTAATTTTACCCTTGTCATGTATCGATGGTGTAAAGTTTGTAGGTTCCGAAACTCAAGCTTATTATTATCAATAAGATCTTGAATGATTGTGCGAAGCTTGAAACATCGATTTGTAGAATGTCCTACACATATATGATAGTCACATTGGAAGTGTTTTTGTAATTTCAACCTTTTGGTCACAATGGGTCTACTTCGAGTGGTGGAGGAAGTGTGATAAGATTTCTCTCAAGAAGTTGTTACAATATGAGATGTGGGGCCATAGGAAAGTTAGTAAACACACACCTAGGCGGTGGTGACTGAACCTCTTTAGGAGTAGTGACTACATTGATAGTAATTTTGGTGTTGGTTAGTTTAGTTGTAGATGGCTTGAATGGTGTCTTGTTTGGAAAACGAGTAAGACGAAGCTTGCTCCTGATATTTAAGATTTCCTATGGATAGAAGCTTGGTTTCACGAAGCTTAAGAGTATGAAAATGTTAGTCGAATGAAGGATGGGTCTCAAAGAGAACACTCTCCTGAAGTGGTGGAAAAATACTCTGGATGAACTAACCCTAAAGCTCAAATTCCATGAGCACATTTGACATCTTAGCTAGATTTTTTGTATCACAAAATGTAACTTGCTAGGTGTTCATTAGATCCTTTTTTACTTTGTGCTAGTTGAGCATAAGATATCTTCGATCCAATATTGATGGAGAAATCAGTAAGAAAGGCATCAACTAGATGTGTGAATGAAGTTACTAAATGAATAGGTAGGTCATAAAACCAATGCATCGCATAATCATGGAGACTACATGGAAATATTTTAGCCAAAAGAACATGATCATCAGAAAAATCAAGACAAGCTACATGAAATGATCTAAGATTCTCCTACAGGTCACCATGCCCATTGAAAATGGGAAGCTTAGGGGTGAAAAAACTAGGAGGAAATAGATAAGTGGAAATGGAGGGTGCAAATGGAGTATGCAATAACAAGGTGGAATCTAAAGAGGGAGATGTGTGAGTAGCATATCGCAACTTACGAATTTGGGTTTGAAGGTCCTGATAAATAGAAGTTAAGTCTTGAGCACCAACGGATGAAACATATCGTATATGAGAAACTAAGGATGGTGTAAATTGGTTGGTAGAAGTATTGATATTAAAGGGAATGTTAGAATTAGGTGGGAGAGTAGAATCGAGCAATTGAGTGGCAACTGAAGTTTGGTATGGTCGTGGAAGTCGTGAGCTCGATAAATAAGTAGCTTCCTCATGAGGAACATGTAAAATCAAGTATAGATCTTGGGTATGCTCAGCAATATGATTGTTAATGGCCTTAAGATGCACTTCATTAAAATCATCATGAGAGTGAGACATGGAGAAAGGAGAATAAACCCTAAATAGAAAGTGGATTCGAAGGACGGGTTCACCAAAATTTGTAAACTAAAATGGAAAATAGGGGCCTAATTTAGTTTAATCTAAATTTTATGCAAATCAATAAATAGTGGCTAAATAAATAAAGTAAATGAGCCAAGAAACTAATTAAAATATGAATGTAAAACCCTAACAAGTAAATAGGGTTAGAAATAACTTAGTTGATTCAACAATTGTTTGGGGCGTGTCGCAGAGTAAAGCGAGATGAATAGAATGTAGATGTAACCACATAGGAGCTCTAGAAGGTACATAATCAAGCTATCTTATTGGAATGGGGTTCTGGAGAGGGATGATAGTTCCTAGGGCACCCTAGTCCGAGTTATGGAAGCCATGGTATGTGTTGGAGGTCCAGAAACAAAACTTGTAGGGTCATTTAGATGATCCAAGGTCTTCGCTGCCTATCGCATGTGTTTTGTTGCACTACATCAAATTTTGTTGGTAATCAGTAATGAAGAAAAGACCTGTAAAACCCCAAGCTAAGCATCAAAATCCTAAAAAAAGAAAGATTTTTATGAAGGGTTTAAAGCTGTCCTCAACGGCTACAATGGTGGACTTAATGTAGTCACAATATTATGCACTTGCTATTACATTTATACCACCAAATATGTTATTTTATAAATGGATCTCGCGTAAGAAAAGTATTCACTAATGACCTATCCCCTATTCCTATCGTCAGTTAGTTGGTTTTTGTCATCATTTTTCTTGCACATTCATTAATTATTTACACGATTATGGTCGTCTCTCAAGGATTTTTAGGTGACGTTATTAGGTTAGTTGTCATCTCTAGTCTTTGACTAGGGTGCTTAGGTAGAACCAGGGCACCCGTGGGTACCCGATCCTTAATTTTATGTGCACTTCTCTTGGCAAAGCACTCACGTCTAATTTAAAGTTTCAAGGTTAGTCTTTGTAATTTTCCCTCTCATTCCCTAGGTACTAATTAGCATATCAGGTCATTAGTGTCAAACTTTGAACAAGAGATCCCTATATAAACATAACATACTTACTATCTTATGGGCGGACTATCTACTATCAAGGGCTAGCTATCTACTAAGGAAAGGGATTACATTTGGGCATCATTACATCACACACACTAAATAGGAAGGGTTGTATTCATTCTATTCCATCCACCATTTGCATTTTACATCTATCTATTTCCCCTATCTCCATGTCATTGGTGCTAGGGAACCCTAGGCACACAATTACACACACAAAACTACATTAGGTCTGGAATGTAGTGTAATGCTTAGTTGTAAGTCCACCATTGTGGCAGCTAAGGTCATTCCGACCCCTTCATATACATCTTTCTTTTTAGGAATTTGATGATTTGTATGGGGTTTTGCAAGTAGATATTTGTTCTGAGTTTATGGTGACATAAGTGAAGGTACTGTGACAATCACGTGACAAAGATCAAGATATTACAAAGATATAGGGACACTCAGCACACAAAACTACATTGGGTTTGGAATGTAGTGCAATGCTTAGTTGTAAGTCCACCATTGTGGAAGCTAAGGTCATTCGACCCCTTTATATGCATCTTTCGTTTTTAGGAATTTGATGCTTTGTATGGGGTTTTGCAAGTAGATATTTTTTGTAGGTTTATGGCGACATAAGTGAAGTTATTGTGACAATCACACAACAAGGGTTGAGATATAACAAAGATATAGTAACACTCCAAGATTTATATCCCAAGATTTTCTGCGGACTAAAGCACCCATACTGCCAGACAAGGTGCCCACAGTACCCTAATCCTCTTCCAAGTTCCCAGTCCAGTCGGATCTTCATCTGCTGTAATTTCCTAGGTTGTACTTTCATACCCTGCTTTGTCTATACATCATCATGTTCAGTCCAGAATCACAGCGAGGTAAGTCATTTTTAAGTTAGTACCTTATCCCTCCTATTTCAATTATTTCGTTTCATTTAAATATCAAATAAAATTACCTAGCATTCACATTTCAGTTCATATCAGTTATTTCATTTGTTGTTACTATCTGTATTAACTTTTAAATTCCATATTTTAGTTAATCACTTACTAACCGAGTGTTGCACTACATTTGGACCCAAATTTAGTTTTAGGTGAGTGTGTGAAATTCGTTCCTTAGGTGCTCTTATATCGAGCTTGCACTTTATGAAGTAGCGAGTTATAAATAGATGTAGAAATGTAATAAATGGTAGATGGAATATAATAAACTTCCCTCCTATACAATGTGATGCAAATGAACTAGCCTTGTCCCTTGTGATGGAGCTAGATGGATGTAAATAGATCCTTTGATGGATGCAACCTTAGGTGATGATAGTAGTGACTAGTGCTTGGTCCCTCATTATGGTCTCATAACTTTATATTTATATGGTTCTCTTGATCTAATTTCGTAATTAACCCCGAAGAGGCCGACCACCAAAAATATAGAAAGATCAAATGGCTAGAAAGTGCCCAAAAGATGGAAGTAAAGTGGGAAAAGGATTAGGGTGCCTCGAATGGGACAGGCACAGGGTGCCCCAAGATCTAGACCAGGCACCCCAATCAAGAGTAAAATGATGCAAAATGACAAAACTGACTAGGTGAGTACATGCGGGAGGTCGGCAGTGATGACATAAAGCAAAGTAAAATGGCCAAAAGACAGGATTAATTAGTAATTTCTTCACTCAAAAACCATATGAATAGTAGTATGAGACCGAGACTAAATAATACCCAAAGTGTGTGATTTTATGTCTACATTAGCTACTAGACATTGCACTCCTAGATATCTTTGGTCATGTACCACGGTGCACATGAGTGACAAGACATTCATATGGGTAGATTGGAGTGGAATCCCTAATAGTAGGAGTTCCTATTGTTTGAGATGCGGGTAAAGTATTATTGGCCCATAAGAAATGAGGAGCAGGGAGAGGTATGGAACCTCCACCATCACTATGGAAGCCACAAACACCAGGAAACAACCAGCAATAGTAAGGAATAGTCGGGGACTAGTGCCCTTATAGTTTATGTACCTCATTAACTAGGGTGAGGGAAGAGATAGACAGGGAGGAGTTGGTGAGGACCATGGACCTATCGAGAGAGGAGGAGGACAAGGATGAGGATGAGGATAAGGATGATGATTAAAAGAATTCTAGTTATGGGTTAGACCGAAAGTGGCAAGTGGGAGATCAAAGTAGGCCATTTTTAATTTATTTTTATTTGTACTCCTACTTTTATTTAGAATTCTATTTATTCTTGCTAGTGTTAGTGACTTCATTGCATCTCTTGGTTAGCTAATTTTTTTAGATGATTTTTTTGAATCTATGTTTTTTTTTCATGTGTGCAGAGACTACCAATGAGTGGTGGAAGATGATTCGAGATCATTTGGTTGACATGTTTACCCTAATTTTGGGGAAAACTACCAACCAAATACAGGTAGATCTTGGACTTCCTTGGATTGTTGGGTGGCATACCGATGTTTACGCCACTAGATATCATAGGGAACAACTCTTACCCATTGAAAGGAGAAGACCTCATCATTAGAGGCTCAAGCTTGTTTTTACGATAGAGGTGATGCACATGCATTTGATGGATATATATCCTCTTTGAGTAGTAGTACTCAAACACAAATGACACTAGTGCCTCGGGTGAGTGGGTCCCACCACGGGAGTAAGTCAAGGAGCCCTTGTCATTCCAAAACAGAGTTACAAATGTGGATAACATGATTCCTACACATTATTTAGCTAGAGGGTCACATTAATGACCTTATTTATATAATACATTCGATGTATATTGTACGTGGAGGCATTTGTATGCCCCTTTTTGTATATATTAATTTTTGAGCCCACACTCTCCCATTCGGTGTGGATTCAATGACCAATTGTATAAACTTTGATCAACACACACACACATACTAGAATTTTGATAATATGATGCTACGAAAGTCCTTTGATTATACTTATTTTGGTTTCGTTTCAATTTATAGATGTATGTAACCTAGTGGATGACAAAATAGATGCATAGAATTGTAGATTTTAGATTTATATGTATGATGATGCAATGGATTACATGTGGATGTAAATATACATTGAATAGGTATTACGTACGTATGAGATAAAGACATATAATCCCACATATGAATCTTACAAAATGGGGAAACAAAGTTATAGATGGCCAAAACTGGATGCAAGTATGGTGATCATGGTGAAAAGTGAGTGCAACAATGCCGGTAAATAATGCAAGCTTAAAGCATTTGACTAAATAATAATAATGAATAGGATTAGGTAATTCCTTAGGGGATGAAAAAGTAGTGAGTCTCGTGTATGTGTTTAGTTTTAAACCTTTCGATAGCCAATCATGACACAATGGGAAATATGGATTACCAATTTCTTCTTGATTACAAACAATTAGCTTTTCTCTAGGGTTTGGTAACTCTCATTGTTTCACTTTATTCTTTCCTTTCTAGTATAGAACTTATTAATTTTTGAATAAGACAGCACATGTCTAACCTCATGTGACATGGGTGACGCATGGGATCATCATTGAAGGCTAGACGTGGAAAAGTAAGGGCGTTACTTGTAAATGTCAACCTCATGTGACTAGGAAGATGCATGGGCTTGCCACCAAAGACTAATAAGGGCAAGCTACATGGTCAATATACCCAAAAAAACACTCTTATTATTATTTTTCTATATATGTTGATTTTATTTTATTTTTTCTTTGTTTTTAGAATGAATCGAAATATTTCTCCCATTCCCCAAACCCCGTGTAACCAACAAGATATAAAGATCAACACCAAAGACCAAGCCGGAGTGATAAATACTCAAGGATGAGATATGATAATGTTTTTTACTTGAATAGAGAGAGAGGGGGTAAGGAAGTGTCTCATGAATAATATTTTAGAGACCTATACAAACCGAGATCCCCAATTCCACCTAAGGTTTCTTTGGGAACAAGATAATCACAACACTAGGCAATTAAAAACTAAATATTTCGTGTAGAGATGATAATTACATGACATAATGGTAAAGTGAGATAGTTGATAGTAGACGATGAATGAAGAAGCATCATATAGGTAAGATAATCAAAATCTCAACTTTAAGAAGATTTGTCGGTATAAACAAGGTGAGGTGAGACAATACGAGAATGTTAACAAGAAATGAAAAAGGAAATGTAAAACATGGCACTAAACGTAATGTTGTTTGAGGCGAAGGGAGTTAAATGACTCACCAAACTCTTTACCTTCAATCATACAAAGGTGAAAATCCCCATTATTAAATTCCTTGGTGACTAAGAAAGGTCCTAACTAGTTCGGTCAAAACTTGCATCCTTCACCGGTATTTTTGTCTATCCAAATATCCTGATGAAGCACAAGATCACCAACCCGAATAGGACACTCGTGATTTTTCTTGTTGCATCTTTGATCCATGCGAGTGGTGCACTCTTCATGATGTTACACCGATTTGAGGATATTCTCACCCAAACTTTCTAAAGTATCTAGGTGTGCTTCCCTATACTCATCTTCATCTAGGATCCATTAGAGAGATACTTGTACACTAGGAAGATGAACTTCCAATATAAGGATAGCCTCGGCTCTAAATACCAATGAATAGCGGTAGCACATGTAGATATGTCTATGCTGGTTTGGTAAGCCCATGACGTGGGATATAGCTATAAATGCCAATTACTTTTGATGTTTTTAATTGTTTTAAGAAATATGAATGTTAACGTCTTGTTGTTCACTTCAACCTATCCATTAGCTTAAGGGTAGTAGAGAGATACAATATGATGTGAGATATATATTTTTGCATAATTCCCACATCTTTAAGTTCTTGAAGGAGATATCATTGTCGGAGACTATGACTTGGGACCAAACTTGCAAATGATTTGATTTATGATTAAATTTCCCATGAATGAACCAGTAATAGTGGTAAGAGGCATAGCCTCTTCCCATATCACGAAGTAATCAACTACAAGTAATGTTGAAATTTTGTCCATCCATATAGGCAAGGGTCAATTTTATAATTAGGTTGAGGCCTCACGTAGAAAAGGGCCATGGTGTTATGATGGGGGAAAGTTTCAATGTTGGAACATGTATAATATGCATGAATTCTTGACACTTAGGACATTTGTTAACATACTCAATTGCATCATTTTTATAGTGGGCCAAAAATAGCCCATCCTATAAATTTTTGGGACATTATGTGGCCACCAAAGTGACCTCTACAAACCTCGTCATGACATTGGAATAAGGCGTGTTTAAAATCTTCCTTATCAACACAATGAAGGAACATGACATTGAAAGCTCTCTTATACAAGACCATATATAAAATTATGTATTTCACGGTAAGGATATGGAGGAACCACCTCTATTCGAGAATCAATGTTTTCTAGATAGGTGCGCTTGATGAGATAGATGACTATATCCATATACCAAGGAGATGAAGCAACGTTGGGCTTGTCTATGTAGAAAAATAATTCATCCGGAAGTTCCACATCTACTAAATATCCCGATTCTAAATTGTTTTCAGCTAACCAATCAATGACTATTTGTCTCGTGATCGATTTTTTATTGAAATAAGTCAACTCAAATTTTTCGAGTGTGATCGTAAAACCATCTCTCTTGGAAAGATTCAGTTACATTAGGAAGGTGCAAAGTCACCGGGATTTGAAAATTACCCTAGTCTCTTGATTTAGTATATAATGTCTTAGATACTTAGTAGCAAACACTATGGCAAGGAATGACTTTTAGCCCAAGAATAATGCATTTTATAGTCCAATAGAACATGACTAATAAAATACATGGTCCAATATCTACCATTATACTCTTCTTAAGCAATCATGCAAGCCAATGAAACGTTAGTTACACATAGGTAAATAATAAATGGTCTATTATATCATGGAGCCATGAGAGTGTGAGGAGATAACAAGAAACATGATGTACTCAAAGGCTTCATGGAATTATTAGGTCCATTAGATGGAATTATCATTATTTAGTAGGTTGTTGATGGGTTAACCATGTAGGAAAGGTCTGGAATGAATCTTTGTATGGCCCTGAATTTCCCAAGGAATGATCGGATCCATGGCTCAATGGTTAGTGGGACCATCTCTAAGATAACATAAATCTTGGCAGGATCAACATCAATGCCTTGTTAAGATATGATATATTTTAGGAGCTTTCCACAAGTCACTACAAACACACACTTTTCGAGGTTCAAGGTAACATTGTATTCAATTAGCCACGTGAGAATGATTCTCAATGCCCCTATATTGTCTTCTGTCTTTGTAGGTTTAGTTAGAAGGCAATCAATGTAATACTCAAAAATACTATAAATTAAGTTAGTATGTTGCCCTTGCATTCTTAAGACCAAAGGGTATGAAAATGTAATAGAAGGTTCCCTAAGGGTTGGTGAAAGAACTATTATTGTTATCTTCTTCTGATATGTGGATCTGATTATAGCTAGATGACCCGTCTATGAGTGAGAGGAGCTCAATTCCATCAATAAAGGGAAACAAAAAATCATCTTTGGGACACAACTTGTTAATATCATGAAATTCAATGTAAATTCACATCTTTTCATTCTTTTTCAATGCTAGCACAATACATGATAATTGATTCATATAATCTACCAGTCTAATGAAACCAAATTTGAGGAGTTTGATAACCATCTCTTTCACCATTAGTGTTACATTGGGTTTCATTGGTCGTATATTTTTTTTAACCATCTCTTTCACCATTAGTGTTAATGGCTTGGCCTCGGAGTATTATACCTAGGTTCTCTACAAAACATTTGTATAGATGTCAATCATGTCAGAGTAGGAGAAAGAAAACACCTTGGATAATTTAGTGAATAAGGACTTATGGTCTTGAACTTCTTGTAGGGAGAGTGGAGAACCAAGTTTTAGGATCCTCAGTTCTTCCTCCATTTATATAGATATGTCGATGGTGTCTTTGATGAGAGAAGCATTACCTTCCTCAAACTCAAAGCGATGGATGGAGGGATATCCAAGGCTTTCTCTTCAATTTTGTAAACACCAAGATCTTTGGTGGTTGAATCATAGTATTCAATATTACAATATGAATCATAATATTCACTTCCTATATGGTATGAAGGGTGTAGAGTCATGCAAAAACCCTTCTTGTGATGTAAGGGGGAAGGTGTTCATAAGAAAATAAATATGCTATAATAGCTTCATCATTCTTTGCTACATCAAGATTTAATGACTGAGGTCATCTATCTCGATGACACCTTCCTTGAGTGGAGATATGATGAGAGGATTTCCCCTCAATGAGACAAAAAAAATCAGCTTCAAGAAACTCATGAAAAGGAAAATATTGTGTTGAAGCAAAGAATAATGTCATCATCTAGTTGGTTTTGACTCCTAGGGATGGATTTGATAGATATGAAATCAATGTCCGAACCAACCCCGAATAACATTATATTATATATCTACAAGTGGTTGACCTTTGTTTGATAGACTTATGATACCTAGTTGGTAAGTAGTTGTGAATCACCAAGGATCCGAAGTGTTTGAATACCGAGTCTTTGATCTAAGAGAAGGCCATTTAACAAGGATTTTTACTTGGCCATATTATTCATACATTCGAAATCAAAAAGAAAACAAAAGGGAAAAATTATTCTCCGGGAGAAATAAAGATGAAAACTACCCTTTCCCTGCGACACATTTGGCTCTAGTAAATGGTCCATAAATTCTCTTAGGGAGAGGATCATAAGTTAAGATGGATGCGGGGACTTGACTATCACTAATTTTGACCATGTTCACATCTGCTACCATGGCCAATAAATATTGGTCTTTGTTGCTCTTGAGTAAGTGAAACCAAAGTGCATGGAAGGCTCTT
Organism: Taxus wallichiana var. yunnanensis; assembly: GCA_018340775.1. Classification (NCBI taxonomy): domain Eukaryota; kingdom Viridiplantae; phylum Streptophyta; class Pinopsida; order Cupressales; family Taxaceae; genus Taxus; species Taxus wallichiana. Next base: position 998,583,677 of record CM031239.1, read on the forward strand.
TTAGGTCAAATGGAAGCATAAGAGGTGAATCATTTTCCAAGATATTAATAATTTGTGTGGTGTTCTTCAAAGATATGATCTTAATTTTTAATTTAGGACTATCAATTGGAAAAGGGATTTCCTTTCCTACTTTGTGACCTTATTTTGTATTTTTCTTGTAACGATGAGGGTCGAAAGTTAAAAGTCCAGGTTTAGGTTCAACACAATCCTTTGTAATATGATTCTAACAATTTTCAAAGGGTGCGAGATGCTCCAACGAAAATTTTAAGGAACCCCCTACAAAAACTTATAGAAATCGTGGCGAATATACCTGTAACCAGTTTCATGGTTTTAGCGAATATATCTCAGTAACTTGATTTCGTGGTTTTGGAAAATATCTTTATAACATGTTTCATTATTTTAGTAAAAATATAAAAAATAGTTGGAAATCGAATGGCAAATCTCCTGTAATTTGTTTGGCGAATACCCTATGTTGAATTTGACTGTAATGAGGCCCAAAAATTTCATTTCTTTTACATGCCTTACCTTTACGCTCAAGTGCCTAGAATGTGTGACACTTGGCCACTCGGAGGAATAAGAAAATGACATGTGGTATCTTGTGATTGCTCACTGCCACTCTTCCTTGCCTCACCAACATCGTGGACCCAAAACTTTATTAAATCGATTCATTCCGTGGGCTTAGAGTCTGGGAATGCCTTTGACTTGGGGAGGCCCAAAATCCTACCACATGTCTATCTGATGGGTAGGGAAGGATTGAAAACTTTAATAATAAGGAAAAAATAACTTATATTTAATAATCAAGGATATGTTGTTGCCATTTGGTTGCTATTAAATTTTTATGTCTGGTATGTGCAATGCAAGAGTATCCACAAGAACAGGTGCTGACAAGGAAAAATATATTTGTTGAAACATAAACAAGAGTATCCACAAGAGTATCTCATATATTTGTTGAAACATAAACATTACATTACATAAAAATTACATATCATAAACTATAAAATCTCAAAAAAAAAAATTAATATAAACAAGAGTGTCCAGGTTTTGATTTCTTGTTTTTTCTATTTTTAAACTATAAAATCTCAAAAAATTCAGTGTTTGATACGGTGGATGGAAGAAAATGAAAAAAAATGGTAAATTTCTCCAAATTCATTGTATTTGGTAACTGTGACATAAGCATACCAAAAAGGTATAAGCCTATAACTATATTATAAGATAAATATTACATATCATAATATATTTCTCAGTTCTTGTATCGCTTTCCTAAGTGCATCAGTATCGATCTTCTTTGCTAGAGTGTCACCAGGGTTAGTATCCTAACACATTCTTTATCAATGATAGCTCTACTAATGGTTGTTAATTCTTTTCGGTTTTAAGCACTTCAAAATCTCGATTGCTGACTTTGCAAGAATGGAAGACATCGTTTCGATGAGACCTGTCCATCCGAGGGGTCGCCGTTAGGGATTGATTCAAATTGCCATCAATTTCCATATTCACATCATTTGTAGCAGTGTCCGAGGATTATGGATAAATAATAGAGAGTTCATGTAATAATTCAAGAATTGGCTGCTCAGACAAGGAATCCGGTTGGAGCTCTACAGGAGAAGTTCCAAGAGAATGAAGGGAAACAGTGGCAGCAGACGACTGGCCAAGAGAGGGGGGGTGGAAGCACCATCAAAAGGAGAACTAGAAGTAAAGAGGGTGAAGGATTTCCCAATAATAACCTCTTCTGATTCCATATCAAAACTAGAAGAAACCACGATGTATTCATGGCTTGATACTAGTTTGATGCGCTCAATTTGGTCCCCCATGATTTTGTAAAAGAAACTAAGTGTTGGAAAATGACCATGGGCCTTGAATTTATAATTTTCAAGTGAGTTCTTCGATTGGACCTTGAAACATGTCCACCAAACCCGGGTATGTATTGACAGGTTAATATTAAATGTAAATCGTGGGTTGTGGTGAAATTTTTACCTTTAAACCGGTGTCACTATCCCATGTGCCTCTGCCTTTTAAAGTTAAATAAACATCCTTTTATCATGATGAATAAAATATCATTAAGGATAGACATATCGAGATTCAAGAAATATATTAAGGGAGAGAAGCTAATCGTTGAACATGGAGCAATAAATTATAATGGTATTGATGAGGGTAGGTGTAAATACTAAAGATAGGGACTAGTTCTTTCCAATTTATCACTTAAAATTTGATACAAAAGTAGTCGATTAAATGTGTCATATCAAAAATAATAAAATTTAAATGCATCACTTTAAATACTAAAGTTATGGAAAAAGTCTTTTCCATATTTATTAAATATGTCGCTTTTATGAAAAACTTATTTTCCATATTTATTAAATATCTTGTTTCCTAGACCTTCATCCTAGAAAATATAACGTGACCAAGAAAAAAATTTAATAAGACATTTCTTAACTATGAGGGTGTCAATTAAATCTCTGGTGGCACACTTTACATGAATAGGGTATTAAATTCAATTAAAATTCAGGTCAAGGGTCAAGGCTCAATTTTGGGAGGATATGGCATTGATGGCAAAATGATTTCTCCCTCACACATCAGCTCAAAATACATTCTTATTTAAAACTGGTGATGACATGTTACCAAATTACCACATAAATTTTCCAAGCATCCTCCACCATCTGCTTTCAATCAACCGTCCTGCGTCCTTGTCTTCTTCATCTATAGAATTCAATCCTCTTAATGCAAAACTCGCCCATTTTGGTGAGTGTTTCCAATCTGACGGGGCCGAATGAGGCCCTCGTCCACCACATTCTTAGCATACTAGACACTAGGGCCGGATTTTCCAATATTTCCTCTCTCGGAGGACATTCTTTTGTCTTTCTTGTAGCGCTTTTCTGAATTATGTCCTTCATTTTTTGTTTTCCAAGCTCTCCATTTCCACCTGATTCACCCAAATTATCACATGAACACCAAACAATTAAAGAACCATTGGATACGCCACTTTGCCCTTGTGTTTTAGGCGATCAGTCGGGTTTCAACCTATATTTTTACAAACCTTGTTTATTAACCACATATCTCTCAATACCAAGCTCACTACCTACTCAACAGGGGGAAGAACAACCTCCAAATTTGCCAGAGAATGAAACAGAGAAGCGGTTGACACATTAGAAACCACCCTCACTAAAGTATGGTCCATGGTAAGCACCCACACCTTTCCTCTCAAGAAAATGAGGATCATGAGGGAGGGCTATTATAGCACTAAAAATATTGTCAATTCCATATAGCTCGACTTTCTTGAGGAAGAAAACCAAAGGATACATAAGAGAGGAGACTCTCTGGGAGACTCTCTTTCTAAGTGGGTAAACTCACATAAAAGAAAAAGAGAATTCACCAAAATACTGAATGGGCCTCGGTGGGAGTCTAGGAGATGATAAATATGGGCATGTCACGGGATTTAGTGGGAGATATCTAGTTTTTTTCAGCGACCTGCATAAGGATGTGTTTATCCAACGAGGACATTCTCGCTAAAACGTGCTCCACTATTTCGGGATGAATCTATGTCTTCAAAAGAATGACCATTATATTTTATCTTTATAAAGCAATCTGTAATATGTATTTTGTAATATCATGTATGTGTGTGTGTGTGTGTGTGTGTGTATGCTTTCAAGGGTAGGGGCTCCTAAAATAGAACCCCATTTTTTTATGAGAATATTATTAAATAATTGCTCACATTTGTAGTAGCATTTGATTGATGTATTTTTATATTTGTTTAGATTTCATCACATATATGAGGAGACGCGTTTGGAAAAAAAAATAAACCGACTACATATATAAAATATAAGAAATGATATTTTAGAAATTTGGAAGTGAATATTTCGGTTATCATGTATATTCAAAAGTTACTAAGCTTTATGAAAAGGGAACTTGCCTGTAAAATATATTGAAACAACCATCATTGCATTTAGTGATCAAATTTGAAGGGATCCCCATACTTTAATCTGATTGGTTAGGTTAAGCTTTACCCGTCGTAAATGAGATATTAGAAAACACATTACCCTTCAACAAAAAAAAATGAAAATGTTAATTTTCTTTCAATATATATCTGATTAATTTGAATAAAATAAATATGAAAAATGTCAAAATTATGAAATATATAACATCTAAAAATAATTTTGAAAACATTATATAAATGTGAAAACACTATATTTCATCAATAATGACATCAACAATTCTGAATTCTATTTAAAAACAACATTTTCGTTAGTTATTTCAATTCAAATAGTAAATAATATTAAGCAACATTTGATTTTATTCATATTCATTTTCTTTAGAAAGACTTTCTTTGATCTATTCTCATCTTAAATCTATGGATATTTGGTTTTGTATTTTGAAAATTGAACTTGTGATAGGTTTTTAATTTATTGAAAACTTTAAAGTAATTTAAGAAAGAAAGAATTTAATTTAAAAAATCAATAATGTGTGTGTGTGTGTATGTATGTATATATATTGTTTATATACTATATATAGAATACATACATATACATATACACATACATATTATACATACATACATACATATGTATACGTATATACATATATATATATATATATATATATATATATATATATATATATATATATATATATATATTATTTATATACTATATATAGAATAATATAAATAATATATGTATGTACATATATATATTATTTATATTATTCTATATATAGTATATAAATAATATACATACATACATACATACATACATACATATACATATGTATGTATGTATGTATGTATGTATGTATAATATGTATGTGTATATGTATGTATATGTATGTGTGTGTGTGTGTGTGTGTGTGTGTGTGTGTGTGTGTGTGTGTGTGTGTGTGTGTGTGTGTGTGTGTGTGTGTGTGTGTGTGTGTGTGTATATATGTATGTATGTATATATATATATATATATATATATATATATATATATATACTATATACTATATATAGAATAATATAAATAATATATGTATGTACATATATATATTATTTATATTATTCTATATATAGTATATAAATAATATACATACATACATATATATATATATATATGTATGTATGTATGTATGTATATTATTTATATACTATATATAGAATAATATAAATAATATATATAATAAAATAATAAATAATATGTTTATATCATAATATATATATATATATATATATATATATATATATATATATATATATATATATATATATATATTGGAATTTGGGATGGTCTCGAAATCATCTTAAATATGGAAGGGCCTTAAATATATGATGTCGTCAATTTTTGAGCGTGTGAAGGGCCTTGTTTTTTGCCTATTTATTATGGGTCATTTTTTCATTTTCATCCTTTTTTTTGGTGAGCACCTATGGATTCCCCTCGAGTTCCCCTATTGTCTTTATTTTGCAATAAAAGGGAAATGGCTTTCAGGTCATCTATATCTAATAATCGTCTGCATGACGGATCTTCAAAATTGGTAATGGTAGCGATTTGGAGGCAATTAAATTGGTTTTGGGGGAAAAATATATGTTTGAGGATGGATGGTGTAGGGTATATATATAATATAATAATAAATAATATATTTATATCATAATATATATATTGGAATTTGGGATGGTCTCGAAATCATCTTAAATACGGAAGGGCCTTAAATATATGTTGTCGCCAATCTTTTCGAGCATGTGAAGGGCCTTATTTTTTTCCTATTTATTGTGGGTCGATTTTTTTCATTTTCATCCCTTTTTGTGAGCACCTATGGATTCCCCTCAAGTTCCCATGTTGTCTTTATTTTGCAATAAAAGGGAAATAGCTTTCAGTCATCTATATCCGATAATTGTCTGTGACGGATATTCAAAATTGGTAATGATAGCGATCTAGAGGCAATTAAATTGGTTTTGGGGAAAATTATTTGTTTGAGGATGGATGGTGTAGGGTTAATAGCAGTGTGGCCTCGGTTTTTATGGAAAATCTTATGATAATTGAGCCATCAAATCTTGATGTGGTTAACCTTGCTCTTTGTTGGGTTCGGTCATCTTTTTGCGAGAAATTTGGCTACAGAAGTGCAAAAGTGTAATGTTACTTTCTAGGCAGCGGGGAGGAGGCGAAGCTCTAGGGTGGTGTGCATTTGAGCATCTTCAAAAAACTGGAACATCACCATGGGGATTTGATGGCCTTCGCAGAGAAGCTAGAGTGTTCAACCGTGACAAGAATGTTGGAAGGACACACTTCAAACTCCCTAATTTAGTTGCCCTCAATTCTCCCATCGAGCCAATGCCACTTTGGTGGATGGAAATCTATGAAATTGTAGGGGAATCTTATAATCATCTTTTACGTAGTTGGGTTGATGAAATTGTTGCTCGGGACTCGATTAACAAAAATAAGGATCTAGTTGACCTAAAAGGGGACACTAGGGTATTAATGTTAATCTAATTAGGAGGACTAAAACGTTGTAATAAAAGACTAAAATAGTAAAGAGAAAATGTAATTAATTACTCTAAGTGAAATAAAACCCTAAATGTGCAAGAGAAGGAAGAGAAATAGCTTAGTTGATTAGCAATGACTATTGCAGGTTGTTACAGATCAAGAAATGAAATCAAGAAGTGTAGATGAATACTCTGAGACCCTGTGAAGGATAGATCTGGAGGATCTAAGATGACTAGGGCACCTAGGAGTGTATTAGGGCACCCCAAGGTGCCCAGGTCTAAAATTTGGGTGCTCTGGACACTGTAAATGCTCAAAACCTGGTTTCAACAGGGTCGCAGGTTGATTTGAAACTCTTCCTGTATGTCGCGATGGATTTTGGGGTGAGTTGTATAATGACCTGCAATACAAAAGGAAGTATCAAACCTTAGAAAAATAAAATATGCAAATGAATGGGTCGAGACCGACCTCGGGACGCCAAACTTTTAGTCTTATCACTGAGCATTGCACTACATTTTGGACCCGAGATGTATTTCGGTGTGTGTGTGCATGTTGTGCCCTAGGTGTTCTCGTGTCAATCGCACTTTGTGAAGTAGTGAGAAATAGTAACTATAGAAAATGTAAATAGCATGTGTGTATGGAATATAATAGAATCCCTCCCCCTATGCAGTGTGTGTGATGCAAATCTCCTAGCCTTGATGCATGACACTATGTGGATGCAAGTGATGTAATGGATGCAACTCTAGATGGAGTGATAGTAGTGTTATGACCTAGGACCCTTATTATGATCTTATAGCTTTATATTTATAGGGCTCTCAAGCTTAATTTCATAATTAATCCCGATAATGCCAACTAGGAAAAGATAAAGACAACAAATGTCTAGAAATGCCCCAAAAATAAGTGGGAGAAGATGTGCATAAACCGGGATGCCCAAAGTGGGACCAGGGCACCCCAAGGCACCCCAATATAGGCTGGGGTGCCCTAATTTTGGGCTAGAATGATGAGGCAGTTGTGAAATGGGTAGATAAGTGCAATAAAATATGCGGGAATGACGAAATAAAATATAAAATAAAGGTGGCCAAAAGGTGGGATTAATTAGTACTTTATCCACTTGAGAACCTTCTAAATAGTAGTATAAGATTGGGCTAAATTATGTGTAAAGTGCATAATTTTGTGTCTACAGAACTCGAGGAGGGTGTGGTTGAGAGGCAGGGATCTCAGTTGTAATTTTGTCTATCTTCTGATTCAGGGGATTAATCCTCAATCTAAATATATGTTGTAATGTCTATAGTATAGTATAGCTATAGTCTTCCTTCCTTCTAGTTAGCTTTTGCTCGATATACCCAGAGTCATGATTGACGAAGTTTTTTGCATCTTCATGTTGTATCTAAGGTTCAGCCTCTCTCTTTTGTAAAGGGAACGAGACCCTTCAACCCGCTTTAACATATAAAATAATAATAATATATATAATGTATTTAAATTATATTAATTCATCCGCGTGGCATGGGTGAAATCGGGGTGATAGCTTTTTAATTTATATTAATTCATATATGGATATTTAAATTGAACTTGTGATAGCTTGTTAATTTATTGAAAACTTTAAATTAACATATATATATATATATATATATATATATATGTAATAATACTCCAAACATAAACCAAATATATATATATATGATGTTTAAATGCTTTTTTACGAGCTATGAACCGAGAGGGTTAAGGGGCCCCAACTATACTCCGAACAAAAACCAAACATAAACCAACAACACAAGGCCCCACTAAATGGCCCGCACGGAGAAGAAGGAAACACCATTTGAACAAACAGAAGTGGCTTCAAGACATCAAATACACATGGCCACAGAACCAAAAAAACAAGATAGAAAAGAGAATTAATCCTCATCCGAAATAACCACCACTCCTAAAAATAGAGACCCTCTTTTGCCCCATCCACAATGTCAAGCATCACATCCATCGCATCTCCCCTACCTCCCACCTTGCCCCCGCCGCGCATTTCTTGCTAGAAACGTCGTCTTCCAATTGCTTGGCCTTATGTAGCAAAATAAGAAAGGCCTCCCTGGCATTATCCCAAAACTCATTGAGGTGGTCAATGGCTAAGTCGATAGGTGAGCGAGCATCGGTGAGATCCAGAGGAGGCATTATGTTAGGTTCTAGACCACCATGTCGAATAGAATGTGAACGACCTCTGCGTGAGAGTAACAACTCCTATCTTGCTTGTCGAGCCAATCTTCCCTGTGCACGATGCCATTTGCACGAACGTCCACCTCCTCCACCTAGAGCAGAGGGTGCGAGACACGGAACTGTCCATTTCTTCACGCAAATCGACTCAATGGACAAGGTAAATAAAGAACTTCATGGCAACCATGACATCCACCTTCACCAGATGGGGCAAGAGGTAATTACAAATGAATGTCGTAGGGAGTTCAGAGTTAACTATGGCCCTGTGAGAGTCCTGCATATAAGAATCTCCTATCACACGCTCAATGGCCTTAACCTTGAGCACAAAATCATATCAAAACACCTCTTGAAGCTGCCTGTAGGAAATGGCCGAAGTAAAGGCCATTTCCCTTCTCTCCCTGTGCAGAGCAATGAAAGGAAACCCCAAAAAAACCATTCTCTTGTCAGCCCAAAAACACAAACAAACAGAGGTAAGGAGAGAGGAATGTGAGTGACCAACAATAATAAAGGCCCAAAGTATGACATGTGCCACCATTAATTCTTTGAGCTTTATGTGTTCCACCCATCATAAATGATAATATCTTCCAAGTCGTGCCAATCTTCTATATTATTAGAAATTAATTCAACTCACGGGCCATTAATTGCCTCGTTAGCTAGATGATCGGCAAGATGGTTGGCCTCCCTATAAACATGATTAATACTCCAGCTATGCAATTTTCCAAGCCAAAAAAGGATATTGGAGATATAGAAATTAAGGTGCCAAGAAAGGGTAGAGCCCTTAGTAATCATGTGAATGATTACTTGTGAATCAAAACTTTAAATTAATTTAAGAAAGAAAAAATATTATTTAAGAAATCAATAATGTAAATACTCTAAATATATATTTATATAATATATATATATAAATATATAGTATTTTGGGGCCCATCATATATTCCAATTCTAATGTCCATGACCAATAATGAACAATTAATCCCGGACCGAAATTATAATTCATCCCACCTAAATCCGGAGATTCACATCCATGGGGGCACGGAAAAAATAAATCCACATAATTATTCCACGTGGCATGGGAAAAAGTGGGGGTTTATTATTTAAAATGTTTCAACGGCCCCCAAAAATTTCAACGGCCAAGTCATTAAATGCCCACACCTGTCACCGAAACTTTATTATTGAATCGGTTCATTCCGCGGGCTTGGAGTCTGGGGAATGCCTTTGCCTCGAGGAGCCCAGAATCCTACCACGTGGCCATCGATAAATAATATGCATTATTTGATAAATTAAGACCAATGGCACAATCTCTATTCTGGGATGAAGGCCTGACACACTCACATTTCGAATGAAAGTTTTGAATAGGCCTAGCTAAGTGAAAAATTTCATCCACTGAATGGAATTTGATTAAAGACTAAATTTGATGTCTACAAAGTACAGTGAAAGACCTAATCGTTTATAGTGATGTTGACAATTGAAATTTTGTTTCTAGAAGGCATACTGCAATTGAAGGTAAAATAGATTCATAGAAGTTACGAGACCATGTAAGACTCAAATTTTTCATATTTTTAAGTAAGTGTCATCTTGCATTTGAGTCTTGATTCTTTAAATATTATATTTTTATAAGTAGCATTGTATAAGCCTTCACTTTCAAATATTTCAATATAAGGGTTGAGAAATTAGGGTTGAGGATTTATAGAATCCAAAATTCCAAGCATGTCTACTTCCACAAGATCCCAAAGTAAAAGTAAACCCAAATCCCAAACGCCAAACTACTTAAAAGTAAAACCCTAGTTTCTTGATGAATATCATGATATTTATGATCATGTAATTCACACAAGAGCTTCACAACTTAGATACACGCATTTGAGATGAAGATGAGGGAAAGTAGACATTCAGACCAATCAGGTAGACATAAAGGTTTAGGTTGGATAACATGGGGGTCTGGATTGGGATGCATGATGTTCCATGAGGTTTTCCCCGCCCTAAATTTGTCAATATATGTGCCCAAAATTACAATAAAAAAATAATTGTTACAAATGGAAATGGAAAAGAACGTTTGTATATGATGGAGGTAAATTTTGGCAGTGTGTTGGGGTTTGAAAGCAAATATTTAGGAACCGTCCACATAAACCTAGAAAAAAATTCTAGCGATTATCATGCCACAAATAAAAAAGACAAAGATGAATTTTTACGAAAATTAACATTTGATGCAGAGGTACCAAAAGGGAAGGCTCGTATGCAATTAACATATTTAAACCATGGGTCAGGGATACCATTTCTATGCTAGTATTTTTCCTTGGCTTTGATAGCAATGAGACAGTGGATGAAACCCTCTTGGAAATGGTATACAATATCCATTTTGTTAATCCACATTGTCAATATGGATTTTTGGGTACATTGCAGAATCTATACATAAATAATTATTAACAATCAAATAAGGATTTGGCACTAAGATGTTTAGGTTCACTACCTACTTGTGTTATTTAATTCTATGGTGGTTTGTTGGATGGTTTGAAAAAAACAAACTTGCAATTGAGCCCTATTTTGTTGAGGTCGAGCCAAAAGTCATGCGTCCATTAACTGAGTGGACCCCCAAGATAAGGATGTATGATAATAGAGGGGACTACAATCAATTTGTGGATTATTTTTGGGCTCTAGTGTATGAAGAAATTACAAAAATTACAATGCCTAGATTTCTGTGAAATGTAGAGATTGCATTCAACTGGGATCAGAAATACATTTAGTAGACTGGTACTTCATAGAGGATTATATTGTGCTAAGGTTTTATGGATCAGAGTACAACCTTACAAATTGTCAATACATGTGACAGAGATAGTTTTTGCCTTGGAGTATATACATGATAGATGGAAAGCACAGATAATCTTTATTTTGTTTTTTTAGCAAAAGAAGAGCATATTTCCTTCCTTACCATTCTCATGTGGAGGGTTCATATTTGAAATAAAATCATTCTATGTGGCACATGAAATATTACAATTTTTTAAGTTTGATGTTGACTCTCACTAGTTGTATGACCCATGTGAAGTGATTAAAGCAAGGGTAGTGGCGAACAAGAACTCTGCCACTAAAATTCAACATGAAAGCAAACCCTTGCTAGAAAAATTGAAAAACAAGAACTCTTGGGATGAAGTAAAAATAGCAATGGATGAAATTGTTGTTGAGAAAGGAATTAGTTTTCAAGAGTTGTCAACACAAATTTTTGGATTGCCTCAGCCTCCACAAAAACAGCAGAGGATTTTCAATCTGCCAAAGTGTATGCAAAATCTAATAAAAATTCCTCTAAAAGAATGCCAAAGGAATTACAAAATGAATTGCGAGAAAAAAATTGGACAAGGTCAAAAATTGTTGCCTTTTGGTCTATGAGGCAAGACCTAGGCCATCCAGAATTTGTTTCAGAGTATGATTCTATTCCAGAAGATGAAGTGTTCAACAAGATGTGGAATGAAGCGCATCCTGGAGAGGAAAGTAGTGATGATGACATTGACTCTGAGGAATTACACACTCCAACTAGAACATATAAACCAAGTCTCAATGAAGGATTGAAATAAAGATATTCTACAAGAGCAAGCTTATTATTGAAAATTTGGGTTTTAGTGGTGGTGGTTTGGGTTCAACAAGACAAGGCATTTGGCTTCCACCAGAGGCATAATCTAGAAGATTTTTTTATAGGTTAGGCCTTGGAGCTTCAACTTCAGAGAAAGGACCATTATATAATACAACATGTACAAGTTCTAATCCAGTGCAATTTACTTGAGTCAAATCCTCAAAGAAACACTTCAACCACACGTTGAAAATCCTATAGGAGAAGTTGGCCACGAATCTATTACTATTGCTAATGTTGGCGGTTCTAGTGATGATGGTAGTAGTCAACAAATTATTGGAAACATAAAGAGGCCAATAGAGACAGTTGAAGTTGTTAGGGCTATTGTCCACTTCCATGTGATTCGACACATCACTCCTAATAAGGATTGATACTCTTCGTACGCCCTACAAACCGGTTGGTACAATGAGATCCACCTAGTGTTGGCATCTTCTAACAGTTTATGCCCATTTGTTAGTCCTTCTGCAAATATTTGGAATTCCATGAACCTTTTAGGACTACACAGAAATAAGCATGCACCTCTCAAACAAGGTCTTCAACTTTTTCTACATGTTTAAATTTGTCGAGATATTCTATAATATCATTTTATTTTATGATTCATACAATGAATGGAAATCATATAAGGGAAATGAGATGTTTGGATTCTTACACACAGGCCATTACGATGACCTTGCATTATAGATGCCCCATCTACCCCGACACATACCAGCTTTGATGTAATTGCAACATCATTCATGTCACCGATCTCCTTCAAAAAATTTATCACCAACTCACAAAGGTTTTCAGCATTTTATTTCTATCTCATCTTGTGAATGGAAAGTAAGTGAGGTTGTCTCACAAAATTCTCAATAGTATACACATGCATACAGACCCAAACAGTTTTATCTACTACTATAACCTCGTCAATAGACAAAGATATGTATCGTGTCGACTTCAGTTTCTCTTTCAAGTCTTCTTTCTCAACCACGGCTATGCATTTTCTCAATCTTAACCACTACTTTTCGACCGGTGAGAATGATGAAAGTGTGGGACACCAAGGAAAGACAACATCTTCTTGTGTTTAGGAAAATATATTATAGGACGACCTCTTTTCAAAATTTGAAAAATAGTAGCTAGCTAAATTGTTTGGATACGTAAACTCTCTACTTTGGAATAGTTCACATAATCACAAATAAAAATATTCCTACTTTTAATTATAAAATGACAGTTGAGCTAGTGATTGAATTATTTATGCCTTAGAACTAGAATTTGCAAAGAGAAATGAATCAAAACACACATACACCAAGGATTTTTATCCTAGAAACCTCCAAAGGAGGAAAACCAATCAGGAAGGGCAAACAACTCTTTCTTCCCTTTTTACTTTATTGGCCAATTCAAATTATAAGAGATATAGACTTTACAATAAGTGAGAAAGGAAATTGACAATGTCTCACACTTCCTCCCAACTACTTGATTGCTTTGTTCTCAAACTCTTTCTTCTACAAACTCAAATTCCAGCACTTAGAACTCTTGCACTCACTCCCATGAAGTCTCTTACTTCTGATGATCCATTCCTTTGTTCTCCCCAAGTATTTATAGCCTTCCCCATGTCCTCTCGTGCACTAGAGGATGGGAAAGGTCATGACAGGGAAGGGACAAATTTAGACGCTCCAAATTTGTGTCCATTCATGCTCCATTTATTTTTCTCGTCAGAAAGTGATAGGACCGCCTCTGGTGTAGACGGCGGTCACAGTACCCCGCCTAGTTTAGGCAAGGTGTTTCTATAACCACCACTCTACACAGAGCGGCGATTCTGTTATAATGTAAAAAAACCTGCTTTTCTCCATTTTCCTTCTTTGGTGTTGGCTGATTTGATGAAGTAGAGTTATTTTTGGTCCCTATGGATCACACCTCCCCTGTTTAGGAGGATTTTGGTCCCACAAAATCTTAGTGGGGGAGTAGATGAGGAAATAATTCCCTCACTTTCTCCTTCAAGTACCATCGGGCCTACCTTGGTGTCTTCCCTTTCAATCCAACCTGTCCAAGACTCTTGTGGACCTCTCCTCGTCTCTCCGACCCTTACATTTGTAGTACTAAATCCTCCTTCAATTTGGCTTGTAAGTCCAAGACGCAATCCTCAATGGAAGGTAGCAACTGTAATCCTTCATCTTCATCTAGCATGTATGTCTCGTATAGGTGCAAGTTCTCACAATTTACTACTAATTACATCCTCATAAATGGTGGAAAATCAAGTGAAAGGAATTTTCTCCAACATGCTCCAATATTGTGAAGGGCCCATATCATAGTGGCTTGAGATTTTGTGCCTGACCTTGTAGTCTCTCCTTACTCAAGTAAATAAAAACTCTATCTCCAACATGAAGCTTATGCTCTCTCTTGTGCTAGTCATGTCTAGCCTTGTACTTGGCTTGGGATTTCTCTAATTGTTCTTTAACTTTGAGATGGATTTTCCTATCCTCGCAATGAATTTTTTTTTCTAGTCACCTTTGCGTCTTGTGTCTCCTCCTCATCATGCTACCCAACTGCTATGTCTAGTGGATTTGTAGGTAGATATCCCAAACATGTTTCAAATGGTGACTTCATAGTGGATGTGTGTACTACCTGGTTGTAGGAATGTTGAATGTAGGCTAAGGAATCATCCCAAGTCCTTGGATATTTTTGTTATACCCTTTGATCAATTGTACCAAATTATTTTTCACCACCTCCATCCGTCCATCATGTCTCCGTGGATGGAAATTCATGCTCCTCTGTAACCTGGTATCCATCTTGTCCCACAAATTATTCCAAAACTTCCCCAAGAACCTGGAATCTCTGTCGAAACAATAGACTTTGGAAAGCCAAAATTCACCCATACATTAGCAAAGAAAATATCTACTACCTCATGCATTTTACTATCTTTTTACATGCCATAATAATACACATCTTACTGAATCTATCAAGAACAACATAGAGATAGTCATGGCCATGTTTAGACATAGGTAACATGGAAGAGTAGGTCTTGGCCAAAGCATATACAAACCCTCCTTCCTAGTCTTAGGCTTGTTGGTACAACAAAGTTTACATCCATGTATAAATTTTGATACTTCTTCTTACATATTGGGCTAATACATGTACCTTTGCAAGTGGGCTAGGGTCTTACCAACACCGAAATGTCCCACTACTTTTGAGGTATGTGTTTCCCTCATCAATAGAAGTATTTCTTATTTCGCACACAAATCTTCCCCATTGATAAAACATCTCATCCTTGAGATAAAAATCTTCAATCCCTGTCCTTTCATCCCCTTGGGACTATAATCATGTTGAATTTTCATCCCAAAGTCTCTGTCCTAGGCATATGCCTCTCTGTAAGCTTCCTTTGTGAAGGACTCGATCTGAGAGATAGTGGCCAAACAGGGAGATTTTCTCCTATACAGGATACCTAGACAACATGTCTGCCACCAAGTTTGTCCTACCCTTCTTGTATTTGATCACTAGATGGAACATTGAAGGAACCCCATCCATTTGTAGTGCCTTGCTTGTTGTAATTTAGATTGTACTTACAAATACTAGAGAGGTTTGTGGTCGGAGTGTGAATAATAGTTTCTTTACCCAAAAATAATGATTCCATTTTTAATTTCCTAAAATAGTGCATACATTTCCTTATCATATACTAAATATTATTTAGCTTGCTGAAGTAAAAGTTTCATAATAATAGCATACGGGTTTACTTCCTGAAGCAACTTTGCTGCGCCTATAACATAATCATTGGAATTTTTTCTACTTCAAAGGGCTGCTACAAATTAGGAAGAGCAAGTATTGGCGCATGACTAATCTTGTATTTTATTAACTCAAAGGATTTATCTTGTTCCTTACCCCAGTTAAAATCCTTACTCTTTTTCGCCACTATGTGTAGAGGTGTTGCAATCGCGGAGAAGCCTAGAATGAAATTCTGCATGTATTGTACTGCTCCCACAAAACTCCTAGTCTATGTGCCTCTCATTGGTATTGTCCAGTTGGTGATGCCTTCCACCTTATTTGGATCCACTCGTAACTCTCCTCCTCCAACCACGTGCCCAAGATAGACAAGTGGCTATTTGGAAAACTCACATTTCTTCATATTGCATAGCAGTTACTTCTCCTTGAGAACTTGCAAGACTCATTGCAAATGAGTTAGATGTTCCTCCCATGTGGCACTAAAAATCAAGATATCATCTAGATAAACAATGACACATGAATCTATGAAATCCTATAATACATCATTCATCAATCTCATAAATGTAGTGGGTGCATTACATAAACCAAATGGAAGTACTAACCACTCATACAAACCTTGTTTTGTCTTGAAGGTAGTCTTCCATATATCCTCCTCCTTCATTCTAACTTGGTGATAACTTGACTTAAGATCCAACTTCATGAAGAATTTGGCATGTTGAAGCTGGTCCAAGATATCATCTATGTGGGGAAGTGGATATCTTTTCTTTATGGTGATCTTGTTCAAAAGCGTAGTCGATACACATTCTCCAAGAACCATCCTTCTTCAAGTACCATCGCAATAGGTGAACCGTATGGTGAGGTGCTCGAATGTATCACACCCTAGTCTAGTAGTTCTGGATATGTTTCTTTAGTTTAGTACTCTCGGGAAGGATTGCCTTTACAATCCGATGTTCGATAGAGGGGACTCTGCGAAAACAACTGAATCTCATGTTCTACTTCTCATTTTGGTGGTAACCCTCTAAGAGCTTAAAAACTTCCTGAAAATACTGAATAATATTATCCAAATCCTATTTTCCCTTGTTATAAATCTCAAACTTCTACCCCATATTATTTATCCTTCAATAAAAGTAAACAAAACTAATTATGATTTTCTTGAATAAGTTTTTTTCTTGGTTAGCACTCACCATAGTAACACGTGTCTTATGCTAGTGTGCCTAGATTTTGTAGTTGATCCCATCCTTGATCCATCTGGATCGATTCTCCCTTCTCATGAATATAGCATCCCTGATATACAAGTAAGGACTCCCGAAACAACATCAAATGCATCAATTGGAATAACATCAGCCTTCCAATACATCAATATACTGAGAATTTATCCCAAACTTGACCTTGCATCTTTTTTTACTTGAATTTCAACACCCTTCTTCACCCAACCCAAAGGATAAGGGTGTGGATGCTTGTAAGTCTCAAGACCAAGATTCTTTACCACTACTTCAGAAATCAAGTTAGATTAAGAGCCGGTATCGACCAAAGCATTTACCTTAGTTATATTGATCTGGAATAGTCTACTCATCTCCTCTTCTTGGCTATCCATGTTGGTGGTCATGCATCTAAGCCTCTCGTTTATATCAAAGTAATATTCAATTTCCACCTCATCTTCTATCTTTACGGTTGTCATGGACTTCTTTGAGTCTTTGGTTTAGTTCTTCCGATGTAACCTGAAGCAACTTCCAACATGTAGCGTCAATATGACCATTGATATCATAGTTTTTGAAAAAATTCTTGGAATCTTTACAATTATTTAAAGTAGTGGCATCTTGTTTACCTTTTCCTTTCCACTTACCTTTGTTACTTGTTTGCATATGTTATTTCTTTCGTTAATTTGTCACCTGATTTTCCTTGGCTTTGCTTCTCCTTGCTTATTCTCATCATCTATGTAATATGCCTACACACATGCCTCATTGAGATATTTGGACTTCATGGAGATGACTTTTCTTCGAAGATGAGTGTGAATTCCTCCCAAGTACCGAGTCGAGAATATCCGCATCCTCCAAGTCTCGTATTCAAGCAACATGGCTTTCCTCCGAAACTCCATAGTATAGTCCTACACACTTTGACCACTGCCTTGTCTAAAATACTGCCATTTAATCATTTGGTCAGTCTTGTGGCCAATAGGATAGAAATTAGCTCTAAGTAATTCTTTAAATTCTTGCCAAGATTTCACAATAGGATGTTTCTTCTTTTCACAAGTGGCTAGATGGGTTTCCCACCAAACTAGAGTGTGTCCCTCCATTTTGAGACATGTAAAGGTGATCCTCTGTGCCTCAGTGACATTATGGACGCTAAATTAGACTTCCAATTGTTTTAACCATTTATCAAGCAATTTTGCATCTACTTGTCCTTCAAATCTTTTAATTTCAACTTTAAAAGGAGCATGATCAGATTTTACCTTCTCTCTTGCCATTGAAGTCTCTTCTTCATGCTCTTCCCCATATTCTTCCTCATCATGGCTCCTCCCTATGCCAATTTTTTTGGCTAAGCCTCAAACCATTGATTCCATGGAGTCTTGCTTAACATAAGTCATCTTCTGCAAATCTGCAAGTTCTTCTTATCTTCTAAACATCTTATCCATCATGGTCTCTAGCATCTCGATTCTATAGACCAAGTTCTCTTCCTCAATTTGTCCCCCGAATTCTCTGTTTCCACTTCCTTGTAGAAATATCTAGGATTGCAAGGTAAAGCCTCTTCACCTTTAGATCTCATCACTGTCATACAAATCCAAGAATGAATACCATAGTCCTAGATACTTGTTAGCTCGATACCAAAATGATCTGTAAACTCTCTACTTTGGAATAGTTCACATAATCACAAATAAACGTTGTCCTACTTTCAATTAGAAAATGACAATTGAGCTAGTGATTGAATTACTAATGCCTTAGAACTAGAATTTGCAACGAGAAATAAATCATAACACACATACACCAAGGATTTTTATCTTGGAAACCTCCAGAGGAGGAAAACCAGTTGGGAATGGCAAACAAATCTTTCTTCCCTTTTTAATTTATTGGCCAATTCAAATTATAAGAGATACAAACTTTACAATAAGTGAAAAAGGAAATTAACAATGTCTCACACTTCCTCCCAACTACTTGATTGCTATATTCTCAAATTGTTTCTCCTACAAACTAAAATTCCATCACTTATAACTCTTGCACTCACTCCCATGAAGTCTCTTGCTTCCAATGATCCATTCCTTTGTTCTCCCAAGTATTTATAGCCTTCCCCATGTCCTCCAGTGCACTGGAGGATGGGAAAGGTCGTGACATGGAAGAGACAAAGTCAAATGCTCCAAATTTACATCCATTCATGCTCCATTTATTTTTCTATCTGAAAGTGACAGGACCACCACCCGGTGCAGATCGGTGGTCACAGGACCACCACCTTGGTTGGGTGGCGGTTATAAGATCACCGCCTAGGTTGGGTGGTGGTTTTGTAACCGCCGCAGACTGAGCGCTGGTTCTATTATAATGCAAACAGAACCTCCTTTTCTCCATTTTCCTTCTTTGGTGCTAGCTAGTTTGTTGAAGTAGAGTTATTTTAGGTCCCTATGGATCATGTTTTACCCAAAAGACTATTTTGAATGATCTTGTTGAATTGAGAGGCAATTTTCCTCCATTCTTCGTAATTATTCTTTTATTTCTCTTGTGATCTTAAAATTCTTTTTCATACCTAATATGCAAACAATCATTTACGTTTTCCATCCGCAACATTCTTATCAACACCATCTACAATTATCTTTTCATATATCTTTTTCCTACATGCTTCTCAATAGTATCCAACTTAAGTTGCATTGTCTTGTCCCTGCCCAATTTCCAGCTATAGATTGTACATTTTCATTCTTTGGGAGGTTCAACTTTATTCTCATTTTCAACAAGTTCAATAAATGGAAACTTAGAAACCCACTCTAACTTGAAACTCCTTCCCAAGTCCCATTTTCTTTCCTTTCTATTTCTTCCAGAAATAGGTATCCATTGAGTATTTACCTTAGTGGAATTTATACTTCGTTAATTGTCACTACCATAATTTTCACCTCCAACATTCACTTGGGCATTGGTAGGTGATGTAGTGTCATCTTCATTCAATTGGGTAGGTGGTATAGTGTAAAACTCAACATCATTCAATGGAATGTCTTCAAGGGGAGGCATTTAATTGTTTTTGTCATTGAAACCATTAGGAAATAAAAATGAACACATTCTCATTCGAGTTTCATTTTAAATGTAATCATTATCCCTTGATTGTGATGGTCCTATTGGAGAAGGATGGGTTTCCTTAGATGGTTTCTCAAAATAAGATGTTATTTTTCGAAGGCCAATACCACTACCAGGAGGGGTTGGAATAAATTTTTACCTAAGGCTAAGCTTACCTTTTAAGGTGCCATTTTGCCGAATCAATGAATCCTGTAGAATTAAAAGAAAAAAATATACAACATGTTAAACTAAATGTTATTGATATGTGTGCAAACATCTCAACATGAGAAATGTGTATAAAGAATATTAATGTTGTATCACTTAACATGTACTAATTTTTACAAGAGTGTTACATTAGTATAATAATAATTAGAGCATACATCAAGCAAATCTGAAGATGTATCAAAGGTTTGAGAAGAGAACAAGTAATTTAAAATTTTAAATGATTTGTTGAGCAACCAAAGACACTCTAATGATAAGACACTCTAGTGATAAGAAGTCTCTGTTGTAGCTAATCAAACATGAAATAGGTGATCTCAAGGTTTGTGCTCAGTTTGAAATCAAATTATAGTATGTATCTTCTCATGAAGGACTCTAAGTTCATTGATTCATCCAAGGTATGATATGTCTTTAGTTGATTAATGAAGGAGTCTCGATGACCGAGCTCTATCATAATGTATAGAGGTTTGTCTTGTTGTATAGAGGTTCTAAATGTTGTCATCAAGCCAAATAAGGTGTGCATCTGCTCATGAAGAAATTATTGATTCATCAGAGGTATGAGGTCTGTCATAATCCAATTACCAAGAGTGTTCATCATTTCAAAGGAGCTGAGACAAAATATATGGTCTTCCATTTATGACTCGTTGTGGTATGAGACTATGAATTCAAGGTTGACAATGTATGCAGGGTTCTTTGGCTTAACAATGAAATGTCAATGTGTCAAAGCCATTTACAATATCATTATTCTGAGAGAAGCTTGAATGCTTTGATATGATGTTTTACATGTGATAGAATCATGATAAGGGTATTCTTTGTATAATGTCATGTTCCTACTTGGAAAATGAGTTTAAGAAACTTGAAGGATGCAGGAATTAAAAATATCCTGGATGTTGATGTTTTTCCTTTATATTAAATATTATAGACATGTTTTACGAACTACGACAAGGACCGAAAAGATGTCGAAGATTGATCCCACTTCGCAATCTTCATGGAGGAAGAATAGGTGGTGTAAACCCCTACATTATTTTTTGGAAAATTATTGTTGTGGAGAGATAGATTCCAACTTTGCCTCAACATTAATAAAATTGAATTAGTATTACTATACAAGTTTTAGATGGATTTATAACATGATTTTTTCACATGCAAAGTGCTTGAAGTGAATGTGAAGATAAATAAAGCATTTTTTGCTCCTCAAATTGTTGAAGGAAATCCATGCTTGGAGTACATTCAATACATTATGTTTCCATGGTTTAAAAAGTTTGAAGTACATCATAGTGAGGAAAATGGTGGTAATAAGAAGCATGCTTGTGACAAGATGTCTGTACTTTTCCCATAACTACTATTTTCTATCTTTTGTTTTTCCAAATGCTAATTATTTGGATTTTGGTTCATTGTTGTAAATTTTTTTCCCTTTTACATTTCTTGAATTTTTCATTTTGGACATCTTTGTATGGTCTCTATTTTGTACATTATTATTTGTCAACACTCCGCTAACCTCCCATTCTTGACAAAAACCTCCTTACGGATGTGAACCCCGCGGAATGAGCCACAATTGATATGTTTTTGGGTCCGGAATGGGTCCTAGATTCCGCGAGGTCTATGTCACACGTCATCATTCCATCAGTCTCCCAAGGAAATGTTTCGGGCGAACATGAAACCTACGGAATGTACCACATTTTATATATCCTTGAGTACGATGTGGGATGAGGCAGTGTCAATGAACAGTGATAAATGGTCATGGTATTGGTCGTGGAATAAATGGAAAGTGAAACCGTAGTATATATATTGCAAAAGAGAGAACATTAACAAAAATATTCAAAGAAGATACATTGATAAAGCAAGGAATATACAGAGCAACAAAGCTCGTGGAGATGTATGAAGTGATTTATATATATATATATATATATATATATATATATATATATATATATATATATATATTACATATGAAGTGATTCTCTGCAAGCGGAGGACTATTCTAGATGACATAAAAAATCATAGTGGTTATGAGGATGAGGATGTTCAGGATTTGTAATAACTTACAAAGGTGGAATCGCAGATAAAGTAATGTGACATGAAAGAAAACAAATCTCAAATAGACTGAGGACTCACCTGCAGTAAGTGCTTCTATGATGTAAACTACAATGCACTAGCTGGGCCCTAACAAGACCTAGATTTATTTGAAATTTTGTAAGAAAATTGCAATATGTCGATTCACTAAATCCCTTTCTACTACTTCACAAATACGCAAATTGGAAAATCACAGGAGAACATCACCTCTGTGTATATATCGGGAAAATTTTGGGAATGTTTTCTTGGCCAAATAAGGTTCCGTAGATTTCTTAGATAAAACATTAATGTTTTCAAATCTCGCACGTCGATTTCTTGGCAAAACATTAATGTTTTCAAATCTCGACACGTTGATTTCTTGGTGAAACATTAATGTTTTCAAATCCCTGTGCATCGATTTCTTAGCAAAACATTAATGTTTTCAAATCCCGGTGCGGCGATCATGCGGTGATTTAATATAAAAATATACATTGGGATTGGAAATTCCTTGGCGATTCAGATGGGACAAATTATTGTTTATGGGATTTTTGGGTGAAACACAGCTCTTTGTCATTTCGTAGTATTCACCAAAATCAAATTCCTAGAATTCTACTATTCACCAAACTACAAATATTCATCTGCTAAAATTTTCCCTAGGGTGCTCAATGTTTCTCAAGAGCATGTGATACCAATCAAAATATTAAAACCCGCCCACTTTGGTTATGAAATCTCTTGATAGGCAGATGATAAAGAAAGGAGGTAAGTCAATAAATGAGATAGTTTGAATCATGGTTAGGCTTAGATAAACATAAAGGGTCAACTCAATATCTTTTATAACTCCTAATATTTTGACAATTGATCCATCAAGTTGCAGGACTCCCCTAGAAACTAGGCTATACTCAATGCCTAAAATGTTTGTTATTTTCTTGGGCATTACAGAAGTACTAACTCTTGAATCTATCATACAATTATGCACTAGGTGTTTTCCTACAATTAGAGACATGTAGAAGGGTGGAGGCTTCTTAACTTGAATTACTTGTTCATCCTTTGGTTGACATAGGTTGATCGCACATTTTGGCTTCTCGCATAACAATTTCGGATTATGGCGCTACTTCAAAAATTCTTGTAAGAAATCCCTCCGATACGGAATAGATAAAACATCCCACATTGTCACATTGAGATTTATCTTCTTCATTTGATTGCTAATGTTCAAAGGGATACTCGTGGATTCATGCATCAAATGTGTAGAGGTATCCCTTCTTGTCTGCTTAATCGGTGGATGTAGCACTTTGGATGGCAGACTTTCTTTGCTTTGTGGGTTCTCAATATACCACAAATTTTATTCTATAAAGGTGAAGCTGCTAGATGAATCCAATTGTATGCTTATTTTTAAGTATATGGATTACTTTTATTTGAGATGTGGACTTTACATTGAAGGGGATGGAGTAGACAACTATATCTACCTCTTCTTTGATCTTATATTATCCGCAACTTAAAGATGTAGTTTGTTTAAGTTATCCACAACTTGATTAGCTACACTAAATTTTTCTAGAGTAAAAAACAAAAATTTGGATTCAAAGGTGGCTTGTGATATTTCTTCCTCATTGGAATTCATGACTTCCATCAATGGTTCTTGTTGATTGAGAGAAATTTTTACCATGATGGCCTAAACGACTTGTATACCATTTGGACAAGTGTTCTGAATTTGTAGTTGATTTCATGGAAAACACCATTCAACTTCTTGAATAACATTGTTTTACATTGGGACGAGATCTTTTCTAGGGCTGCGGTAGGAAGAATTTGCTTAGGAGCAACTGTTTGTAGAGGTAGATTTGGATTATGGCCCTAGAACCTACTTGTTTAATTATTTTGGCCATATCTCGATTTGGATACTGATATCTCTGTTGATGATGACCTTGATTGAACATTTGATTAGAATACTTCCCTTGGTTGAAACTTGAGTAATCCCTAAGTATCTAAGCTTTGCCTCTTAAAAGAGATTAATTCATTAGTCAGATTCTTAAGCGAGTCTCTAAAGTAATAAACATCACTTTATCTTTGAGAGGAATAAGATGTGGATGCAGATGATGAGGCAATTGGCTTAGGTATAGGAACAAGACAAGGATAAATATTTTGAGGCACTCAGAAATAGAGGCATAGGCAATCTAGGGGCTATTTTTCCAACTTGAATCAAACAATTTTCAGCCCTAATGGATATTGTATATGCATTAGAAAATATTGCAACACCCATAGCTTGTATCATTACAACAATATAAAAATTTAGAGCTCTTATAAAGTATAAGAAAACACCTTGAGGGGTTGGTCTTAGAAGAGATGGAATTATGTCGCATTTTTTTTGAAATTTGAAGTTGAAATCTACCATAAGCTCATTGGGATCTCTTTTTATAGTTGTTAGTTATTCTAACAAAGAGAAATTATCCGCCTTTTCATCAAATTATTCATAAAGATTTTCTCCAAGCTCATCCCATGTATGAATATAAGCATGTTGTAGACTCTTATACCATTGTAATTTTTTTCCTTTAAAAGATGAGGCTAAGATCTTGATTATTACATCATCTTCAGTGACAAGATGAACTGAAAAAACATTAGCAATATCTAAGATGTGCTTTATAGGGGTAGTTAAATTTTCACCAATAAATAATGGAATGCTCTTTAGGGCAGATATTGGTATGTCATGTTGGGCATTCAAAGCCAAGGACTACCACCATTAAAGGTTATAAAGGGTAAATTTATTTGATGGGCCATGAAGGGAATGTGTCTTAAATTTATTATGGAGAAAGAGAAGGGTCTACTCAGAAGGAGGAGTAGAAATACTTATGTTGGGAGGAGAAAGGGATCTCTGAACTTATCTTTCTCTTCTTCTTCTAGGTGAGAGCTGCAGGTATTCAAAATATTCACCTCTTGCTACGCTCTGTCTTGTTTGTATCCTTCTCATGAAATAGGGTACTAGACTGCTTGAAAACAGTAGATATGAACTTGGGAGTCACTAGATGTGTAGAAAGATGCCTCTAAAGGCTAAAATTCACTAAGATACACACCAATCTTAGGGAACAAAGACCAAAAGTGAGCTATAAGTGGCTCAAACTAATATGTAAACTGACCAATAATTTTTCTCTTGACCACGAACCCTTATAGGAAATTTATTCTTTTACCGAATTCACCCCAAAATAAATCAACTTTAAACAAATACAATGCAAGAATAAGAACCACACTACACAAGGGTTGATAACGAAGTTCATCAAAATGCCTACGTCTTCGGTTCATAAGCTAGCTGAACCAATCCATTATAATGTTCCGAATATAAGTACAAATAAACTTATATTACTACAATGAATGTTTAACCGAACCTGGTGTGTCAATAGGTCAATAGACCCAGCATGGTCTTATAAATTTGCGCAAAGTGTCTCCATGACACCGCTCCTAGTTTGACACCTCATGTTGACCTCCACTCCGGTGCATGACAAACTAACCTTTACACTGTGCTAAGTCGATAAAGTGTCTAATGTTGACTTTCACTTTTTTACACGACAATATAACCTCTACGCAGAACTAAGTCTCCAATTGACGGTGACGGTCATCTTTCACTTTGTTTTACAATCTCCAGCCTCTACACAAAGCTAAGATCAGACCCAGCCTCATCAATGATCTCAATAATGATTATGACCCTCCTCTGTGGCCTCCAAGCAACTAACTTGGTGATACACCTAACGTACTAAGAATAAGAGCTTCAGTTTGAGAGTATGCTTCTCTAGTGTTGCATTACGTCCCTCGGCTTCCAACAACGTCTTTGGGCTCCCGCACGATAATAAGGTGTCAATTTGGCCTTTACAATGATCGGTGAGTTAAAATAATAACTCCCGAATTTTTACAATGCACTTATTAAATAATAAGGCTTATTTCTTCATCTTGCCTATTAAAAATAATAATAGGACTTACTTCTCAATAATTGCATATAATAATAAGTCTTAATCTATCTTCATGCCTATAATACAATAGGTCTTCAATCTTCATAATATTGGCCTTCATATTCCTAAGACCTTCTTCTCTATTCTCCTCCTAAATGACCTTTTCTTCGAATGGAGGAGCTTGTTTGTAATGCAAGGGGGAGTCCTTTCTATAGGGCTAGCTCGGCCCAACTCTTGCATATATGGCTTATCACCATAGCCTATGCCAACCAACTCAGTTGGTTGGAATGTCATGCTTGGGGGAGGTAGTCTAGGATTCAAACTTCCTGACCTACTATTTTTGGCGACCCATCCACTATCGATCTCCATGTTGCCGCCATGTCGCGGTTGACCCTTCTCCGCCTCGTGCCTTGTTGTTATCACACGCCCCGACCCCGCCGCGACCCTTGCCATTGAACCCACGTGTCTCCTTGTCATTGTGTCTGTTGTTGCGCTATTTGCCACGTCTGCCGTTGGTTTTGGTGTGGGTATGGAATAATCCCACATTCATGGTCTAATGGGCGCGCTTAGCCTTATTAAGGCTTTCAACCACCCACATCTCTTATAGCTTCAACCACGTATTCTCACATTTTGTTTTCCGAGTTGGCTTGGCCAAGTTGGGTGGCATGTAGACTCGCCCAAGTGTATTATCTCACCGATTTGGTGGCATAGCTTGGTCAAATCGTCTTTGAGCTTAGTTTGTTTTCTCGATGCAATGTGGCAAGTGGTGACAGCTACGTGGTGGCACGAGAACCCACCATGTGACAAATCCTTAGCTCATTTCTCGAGCTCATTGCATAACTCAACCTAAACCCTTCATGATCTTTCCGAGTAGCTCAATGAGCTTATTATCGCATGCGCATGGGGCCGGTTCCCCCTTTGAAACAAGAGTGGACCCCTATCATTGAAACCCTTTTACCCTTATCAAAGACCAGAGGTTACAAACTCAACCTTCATTTTTTCTCTATGAACCTTGATGATGTTGTAACAACCCATTACCTAACTACAACGTGCCCAATCACTAATTTTCATGTGCTCGGCCTCTGTCCTGCAAATGTCTTGTTCTTACACGAACTACATCTGGAGCATAGGCCTCTGTTTTGTGCATTCTAATAGCTGTCAGAAAGCTCGCAACCTATACTTCCTTAAAGAACATGTTTAGGGAAGCTCTACCCTCCAATATGATCTCCTGATCACACCTCCCCACTAAGGAGAATTTTTATCCCAAAAACCTTCTATTTCCTCTGTTTCTTGGATCCATAACCCAGATGTTGTCTCGAAGAGATCTTTGCAACCAGCTTGACATGATGACCTTCGAACTTATCCTCCTCTAATCATATAATTGGTTTGATCCCTAGGACCTATGACACTTGGGTCACCGCCTTCTAAGTATGCTACTCAAGCCAAATCGGGATGACTAGTCTTCATCCGGTCTTATTGAAGACTTCATATAGAGATTTGATTACCAATGTTTCAAGAAAACACTAGGCATGATTATCCCTGTCAGAAATGTTTACTTACTTGGTGGCTCTAGTCCGTGTCTTCTTAAGACGAGGTAGATTTACGCTTATCTTCATCGTCCTTAACCTCTTGGTGCGTTTATTTTTCTTCCCCCACTAGATCACACAATGGCTATTGATCCACAATATGCACATGGATATGTCCACAATAGCTCTGGGGTTATTATGGGCTCTTTTTGTATTCAAAGAAGACTCAATCATACCTCTTCGGGTTGTCAAATTTTCCTTTTCTCTCATTCTTCTTCGAGAATCGGTATTTTCCCTTATGCAAGCTGATTTAGGAGGACTAGTGGCTTGGGATCAATGCTCGTTGTTGTCTTAGATGTTTCTCCCGCCTCATTTTTACCACTGCTATATCCTAGACCCGCATATCTAGGTCTTTCCTCCACCTAGATAGGGTTAGTTATACCTTGGTTATTCACACCAAGGCCTTTTCCTTCATATCCCATTTTAAAAATCAATTTTGATCCTATACCTCTAGTGTACTTTTTGAATTCACCAAAAGTAGGATTTACATTTTCATGGGAAGGAAATTTCATTGAATCACTTACGAGTGATTATTGGTGGGCGTACCTTTCTTCTCTCACACTTCACCATCTTGCAATGTTGTTAGGAGCACTTCCTTAGCTTGTAGTTCACATTGTAACTATGTGATCACTCCTCTAAGGAATTATGTCTGAGTCTTATACGTGTCTTGCAGCTCTTGCTTCTTTGCTTCCACAAGTTGTAGATGTTTCCTCAATTAAGAATCCTTCTCTATTTGTCGAGTTGTGTCTATAGTAGGTTGACTGATATTGGTCTTTTTCGGTGCCTTTCTATGTTCCACCATTTGACATTGGAACCACCTTGGTGCTTGGTATGGGAATAAATACCAACAATTTTCCTTATCATGCTCATTCATGGAGCAATGTGCACATACCTGAGGACCATCTCATTCTTCTTGGCGATGATGATGCTCTTCTTGCAACCTTGATCGTAGGAGTTCCATGTCGCGTCTTAATTCAACAATTTGACGTGCATGATCTCTCGTCGATGCAAATTCATTATGTGCAACATAGTACCTAGTATCATGAGTACAACGGGCCATAATATGAACTGGTAGAAGTCCATCTCACTGCAACCGTAGGTGACAACCCAATTCTCGATATCAAACTTGCTTGGAGATAACAACTTACAAGTGATATCATGCTCGATACCAAACATGATCTGTAAACCGACCAATATTTTTTTCTTAACCACGAACCCTTATAGGAAATGTATTATTTTATGAATTCACCTCAAAATAAATCAACTTTAAACAAATTCAATGCAAGAATAGGAACAGAGACTACAAAGGATTGATAATAGAGTTTGACAAAATGCCTATGTCTCCGGGTTCACAAACTAGTTGAACCAATCCATTATAATGTTCCAAATATAAGTAAAAATAAACTTATATTACTACAATGAATGTTCAACCGAACTTGGTGTGTCAATCGGTCAATAGAGCCATAATGGTCTTAGAAAGTTGCCTAGTGTCTCCATGACATTGCTCCCTGGTTTGACACCTCTTGTTGAACTCCACTCCGGTGCACGACAAACTAACCTCTGCATGGTGCTAAGTCGAATAGTATCTCGATGTTGACTTTTCACTCTGTTGCACGATAAGATAACCTCTATGCAAAGCTAAGTTTCTAGTTGACGGCGATGATCATCTTCCACTCTATTGGATGGCCTCACCTCTACGCAAAGCTAAGATCGGACCCTCAATAATGATTACGACTCTCCTCCGCGGCCTCCAAGCAACTAACTCAGCGATACGCCCAACATACTAACAATCAAAACTTCATTTTGAGAGTATGCTTCTCCATTGATACATTGTGTCGCTTGACGTCTCTAGGCTCTCGCACGAGAATAAGGCGTCAATTCGGCCTTTACAATGATTGATGAGTTAAAATTACAAATGCCGAATTTTTACAATGTGCCTATTAAATAATATAACTTATTTATTCATCTTGCATCTTAAAATAATAATAGGACTTACTTCTCAATAATTGCCTATAATAATAATAGGTCTTAATCTATCTTCATGCCTATAATACTATAGGTCTTCAATCTTCATAATATTGGCCTTCATATTCCTAAGGCCTTCTTCTTTATTCTCCTCCTAACTCCCTTTGCTTCGAATGGAGGAGCTTTTTGTAATTTTTTTTTTTTTTTTTTTTTGGGGTGGGGGAGGGCACTTTATAAAGGGTTAGCTCGACCCACAACTCTTGCATATATGGCTTATCACCATATCTATGCCAACCAACTCGATTGGGCGAGTTGGTTGGAATTTCAGCATTGGGAGGCAAGTCTAGAGGTTCAAATCGCTGCATGCTATTTTTGGCAACCCGTCCACTGTCGACCACTATCGGTCTCCTCACTTTGCCGCCACATCACAACGACCCTTCTTCTCGCGCCATGCCACATTTTTGCCATGTGTCCCGACCTCACCACAACCCTCACCGTCAAGCCCACGTGTCTCGGTGTCGTCGCGTTTGTTGCTTCTACAATGTTTGGCACAACCGTCATTGGTTTTGGTGTAAGGAATAATCCCACATTCATGGGCTGGTGGGTGCGCTTAGCCTTTTCAAGGCTTTCAACCACCCACATCTCTTGTGGCTTTAGCCATGTATTCCCACATTTTGTTTGCAAGTTGGCTCGGTGGCCAGTGGGTGGCATGTGGACTCTCCCAAGTGTATTAGCTCACCGAGTTGATGGCATATCGCGGTCGACTCTTCCTTGAGCTCGGTTTATTAGCTCGATGCAATGTGGAAAGTGGTGGCTCGAGGACCCACCACATGGAAAATCCTTAGCTCGTTTCTTGAGCTCAATGCATAACTTGACTGAACCCTTCATGAGCTCGATGAGCTGAATATCACACCGCAGTGATTGGGTCCCCCTCCCCCGAAAAAACAAGAGTGGACCCCTTCTTATCGAAGAACAAAGGTTCCAATCTCAACCTTCATTTTTGCTCGCGACCCTTGACAAAGTGCTACGACGACCCATTTCCTAATTGCAACATGCCTAGTCATTATTTTGCATGTGCTCGACCTCTGTCCCGCAAACATCTTATTCTTGCACGGACTGCATTTGGAGTGTATGACCTTGGTTTTGAGCATTCTAATAGGTGTCGAAAAGCTCGAAATTTGTACTTCCATAAGGAACATGTTTAGGGATATTTATGGAAGCTCTACCCTCCAATATGATCTCCTGATCATAAACTATCCCACCAGGCATCCAAATATTGCTATCCCCTGAAGTTACATCCATGTTGAATCTTTCAAATTCAACACCTCAGTGAAACATGGGATGATATCTCAATATGGGACTTGACTGTATGAGACCACCCTCTGGAGAAGACCTTCTTCCTCTATCTATCTATCTAATGCTAACACTACTCATAAGCTAAGCCTATCCTAAGAATTCCAAGGACTAGGGTTAAGAGAGAGATAAATGCATAAAATAAAACCAAGCTAAAAGAGTGGCAATGGCGCCAGAAAAGAAAAGGGATCTCTTTTCATGAAGGGAAGAATAGGAAGGAAAACACAAGATAAGAGGGAAAATACATGCCATAGGTCAACATTATGTAAACCATTCCATTCCACGTATTTTAGACACAAATAAATGGAAACATGCAAACATAACCCACACATGATATGCCAAAAATGAAAAGACAGGTAAGAGACACAATAAAACAAGTAGAGGGAAGATACGAGCCACAATAACAAGATTTTATTGATCAAGAAATACATAGTCCATTATATTATCGAGGAAGAGTACTAAGCACATTACATGTGACCAGATGAATGGTCTACAACACGTGAAAGCTTAGCCACCATTATGACATGGTGACTTTGCAGTCAGGAGAGGATCTTTTATAATGATATCTAAGTTACTTTTTATAGAGAAAGAAGATAAGAGAGAGGGAGAAGATCACGTTGTGCTAGAATGAAGAGGGCCAACCACTTGCCACCCACCAAGGACCATTCATGATTCAATGTTTGCAAACAGACATGGGCGTTTGGAATTGTACGTTATTGATTCAATAGCCCAGGTATGGGCACCATTCATCATTAAATTTTGGTTGTTGGAATAGTCAAGTGCCTAATTCAAAGTAGAAGCGTCTTTTTTGAGTTTCGTGGATTTTTAATGATTTGATGTCATCCCTCTGTCTTTCGTGGCTTTCTGATGTTCTTGTTGTGATTTGTATCCTTACTTTGAATTTTATGGTCTTTTGCAGCTTTCAATAGCTTTCGCATGATCTGCGGACTTATCTGCCTTCTTCTCTTGATCTTGATCATAGTTTAACTTTCCACGACCTCTTCTTGTCTTTCACGACTTTCTGTCTGGTTGATAAACTTTTGGTGACCCGTGACTTTATCTTTGACCTCCACTTTGATCTGCATTACTGCATAACCTTTAGTCTTTGTACACAAGCTTCCTTTCAGTATTGCGGGTTTTCTTCATTCCACGGCTTTCCGTGTTCTGCAACTTTTTCAATTTTACCTTGTTCATGGATGACCATTTGTTTATGAGACATATTAACTTTGCAGGACTTTCTTTACCCACACTTAACTTTTCTAACATTCTTGCTTTGGAGCTTTGCCTTGACTTGTGACATATGTCTCTCTGGATTTGTTCCTTTGTTACGCGGACTTGAATACCCTTGCAGAAAATATCATTCTTCAAACTCCGTGGAACACTAAGTTCCATGAAACCTTTGTGGAAGACTAACTTTTCAACTTCCGTGGAACACTATTTTTGAGTTCCGCAGAAGACTACATTTTTCACTCATGCGAAAGACTAACTTTTTGATTTTTTTGAAACACTTCTATTATACTTGCAATGTTGTAAAGTACTTAACCTTTGTTTTGTGACTTAGGTAAACCCACGGAACACTAAGTTCTTGATATCCGCGAAACTCTTTTTTCACCTTTCAGCGACTTTTCATACAAAAATCACCTAAGTCCTTAACTTGAATGATGTTGTCAAAATAACATCGGTGCTATTTTGGACAACAGTAATCAGCTAAAAGGTCATGAAACACGAGTGGAGAAAGGATGTAGGTGGCCTTTTAAATGGGGCAATACAACCTTAATGAGACGACAAACAAATTTGTAAGTTTAATAACCGAGTTATTGTATAATTATGTATAAGTACATTTATATAAATTAGATTTAATACATCTAATTTTATTATGTAATCATTTTTGTTGTTCAAACATGCTATAACATTCATGCAACATAAGAAGTACACACTACATTCAAATTAATGGGATGGAACATACTTGCATTCAACAAGTGGATCTATGAGAATCACTCTTTGATAAGCCATGTTGTTTAATTAGTTGTTAATCATGTAAATTATAAATGATTTTTTTATAAAAATTATCTTTATATTTACATGTCTAAAGCTAATGGAAGATGGAGGAAGAAGATGAGCGATATAACTAGTATGATGAGGAGGATGATGAGGATGAAGACCGCAATGACAACGATGAGGGCAAAGACTAGCTATTTATATATTTATTTGTTTCAATGTAATTTGGAAGGGATTTTGTAGTATTCCCTCGATCTCATATTTGATTTGAATATGTATAAGTATAATGCACTACTATACAATAACAAATTCAAATTTAAATATACTCTTATTTAATTATATATGACATTGTTATTAATTTTTTTCAATTTTATATTAGACTCTAATTTTTAATATATTCTAAATCTAAAATATATTATTCAAAATATTAATAAGAAAAACATAATATATACATAATTAAACCAATATATTTGTAGATAAATAAAAATAAATATAATATAATTATATTTATATTTATATAAAGATATTTGTAATTATATATATATATATATATATATATATATATATATATATATATTCGAATGATCATTCGAAATAAACTTAAAAGAACACGAAGCAATGGCAGAAACATGAACAATAAATTATACAGGTAGACTTTTACCGAGATTACCTGCTATTACAGGGCAACCGCTCTATAATTCTACACTGCTCTTTAAAAATATACGTATTGATTTCTACTGAGCTTCACTGCTTACCAGTGGAAGCTTCATTTTACAATTCCTGGACATTGGAAAACCAGAATCGGATTCGCCCTTATGCATCAAACTTAGCCTAGGGAAAAATAAATTATAAAATCAATCACACAATGAATTCCCCACATTTCTCAAGCATTTACATGGCCTTTGGACTGGAGCAGGTCCAGGGTTCTCATCAACAACTTGTTCAGCTAGCTCAAATCCATCTTCACATTCTGCATATCCAAATAAATTTCCTTGGTAGCCTCCCACCCTCTGGTATTCACAGCCTTTGGATCCCTCAAATACACATGATCCCGTGGATACTCATCATACAACGAGCTCTCCTCGGGCAAAAGCAAGTACTCCAAATAATGGATTCCCTCCATCTTCATTGCAGGCTCTCTGAAAAATGTCCTGGACGCCCATTCTATTCCCAGCGGAACCACCTGTATAAAAACCGCCCCCGGCCGTAGAAATAAAAAATGCGTCAGTGCTGCGCCATGGACGCCCATGAAAACGTCGCAGGAACTGACGGCCTCGTACATGTCTTTGAGGCCTGTGTTTATGTCGGGCGTCAGAACCATGACGCGAAACCCTAGTTTTTCTGCCATGTTAACAATTTTTCGCTGGTTCAGAAAAACCCTGGAGCCCTTGCGCGCGACGAGCGCGAAGTTCGGCCGGGAGAAGATATACTTTCTCCGTTCGGCGAAACCGTATGCGTTTTTAGCATGTTTTGGAAGTCTGTCATCGTTGTTTGGTAGGGGGAGGTCGCGGGGTCGATTCTCAGGTCTCCGTGGAAGCGCAGGCCGACAATGGCTTCGGTGAAGCAGTGTACGGATCTGGTGTCGGTGTCGTTTTGCATGTCGAGGATCGGGTAAGGCGTGAGCTGGTTTATTATTTCTTGGAATTTTTCAAGCCACCAGGGTTTGTGATCGAGGATTAGGAATACGGGATGGCTGTTGAAGTGGCGGGTGGTTATAAAGAGGGGGACGATTACGTCCGTGAAGTCGTGGAAGAGGTTTCCTGTGTAGCCGCCTGTGGAGAAGACCAGGGCGGGGGCGCGGTGGGTCACATGGCACCGCGGCGCGGCTGAGAGGGTTGTTGGTTTCAGGAAGATTTCTGTTACTGAGGACATTGTGCTATTCTCCCATTTGCGTGTGTAGGGTTTTATCGTTTGCTCTTCTTGCTGTTTTTCAGAATTGGAGACGAGGAAAATTGTGGAAGAAGAAGAAGAAACCTGCATTCTGATGTCGCCTTTGAGGAAGCAGATGTCTGTTCTGTATGAGGATCTGTCGCAGAATAAGGTACTTTCTGTCTCAGATCTCTGTGTTTCTGCAATACAAAATTTATTCAGTTTCGGTCAGATATCTGCATTAAAGTCCGTCACATAAATGTAAAGCCTCTACAAGAAAACACACTGAATTTCATTTTGTTTTTTTTTCAAATGAACATTCGAAAATTTGATTTTCAATATTTCACAAGTTAGGGTTTGGTCAGTTTACAATCAGTCACTACGTTTGATTTTTTCAAGCAACCACTGAAGAAATGCAGGCAGAGTAATATCTTGCTGATTACAGACTGACGTACAAGTTGAAAAGTGCACAATTGTATCAGAACCTCTTTTTAATAAAGTGGTAACATGATTTTAATTGTAATTGTCAAAATCAACTAGGATTTCAGTTCTTATTGTAGTAGAAGGTCCTATGATTAATTTTGAAGCTAGCTACAGGAAATAGTAGAATCTAGGCCTAAAAATAGGAGCTCCATTTTTTTCGCCCCTTAAATTTAAGAGGTAGCTGGATAGGGGTTGGGAGTTTTTAGTTTTTAGTTACTTGTAAATTAGGATAAAAATGCAATGGGCTCTTATAATATCTGAACGACCTTAAAACTGCTAAAATGCTCCTAAATTTTCTCAACAGTACCCACTGAGATATTTATAGAGCCCTTCTTTTATAGGACTATGGCCTAAAGTTGTTGATTTTGGCACGTCTACTACTTTATGTTTGGGCTGGATCTTGAGGCTTCAACCCTTATTTATCTTTAGCCCTTGCTTATTATCGTCCTCTGCACTATCATTTTTCTATCTTTTTAACTGTTTAGTTTGTTTTATGTGAGGGAGAAGATTCTGTCAAAACTCCATTATCATCAATAATTTTTAATCTAAAAACTACCCTATCCTAATCCACTCTGGTAGATGATTATATGCAACCATCATTCGTAACAGTTACCTCTATCTGTCTATATTTCAATCATTTGTATTTAATTGTAATTGGGCTCAATCTCATATTGAAATATAACTGGCTTAAAAAACATAACGTTTGAAAAAGGTTTTTTTTTGAAAAGAATTGAACAGTGGTTCCATTTACTAAATGTTTGAAGTGTGTGTTAAAAAAAATGAGCATTTCTTTTTTAAATTAATTTTTGTTTATATTGCTTGTGTGCAGAGTAGGTTCTTTTCATTGGATGCTTGTGTGTTAAGTGAGTTTTTATAAAAATAAATTGGCAATCAATAAATTGTGTTATGATTGCAATATTTTTAAGAAAAAACTTTCCGTGCGCACTCACAAGTAAAGGTTAATGGCTAAAAATTGTAGTAAGTGATAATAATATTTTACAAATTTTGTTATTAAATAACATCCAATTGACTCCACAAAATTGCCCCGTAAGACCCCACCTCCCTATTTTTGATGAAACAGTAGAAAATATGGTTCTGTGGAGGTAGAAAATATGGTTCTGTGGAGGGACTTTAGCTCTTATTTATTTTTAGAATGATATTATTTAAAATTTTAAAATGTTAAACAGGGATAAACATAACAATTATTTTTATAGAAAATAAATTGCACCTTATCCCAAATGGCAACTTATATTTATAAGACTTTTCTCAAATATTAACATTA
Organism: Taxus wallichiana var. yunnanensis; assembly: GCA_018340775.1. Taxonomy (NCBI): domain Eukaryota; kingdom Viridiplantae; phylum Streptophyta; class Pinopsida; order Cupressales; family Taxaceae; genus Taxus; species Taxus wallichiana. The sequence goes on from CM031239.1 coordinate 998,620,593, forward strand.
ACATTAAAAATCGAATAAGATATAAACAATAAAGAGGATCATTCCTTCCTGAATAACTTCACATTTTACGCAACAGCACCTGTTTGAAAATTTTCAGTTGCCCACCTTCCGCAGAATCATTGTTTAATTAGCTCTTATTAAAGATTCAAATCTTATAGGTCATCTCAAGATTACGTAAAAGACATAAATAAAATCTATTAAGAAAGCGAATTGTTCTTTTGATGTGCAAACACATTCCATGCTCTGTGAAAAACTTACGACTCGAGTTAATATTATATTAAATCATGAAGATTTTCACCCATGTAACGTTTCTAAGAAGCTGACAAATATTCTACATGTTACCCCAGTATTACAATGCATTTTGTAACATCCTAAAATATGGAGTTTATGATCTGCACCTTCAAGGGAGTTTTCGGTCTCTGTAGATGCATAATATTCTTCATCCTTGCCTGTGTTTTTTTCTTCTCCCAGCATCAGCCTCAGGCCACCACTCCCTTGCTTCACTGAATCCCAACACAGAATTGAGACACTTGCATCAAGTAGTTTTTTTAATAGAATGCCATTATATTTAATTAGATATAAAATATTTTTGCATGCCCATGGAGGAGGAGGCAAAGCCTTGTCACCCTAATCATCACTGAAGGGATTTGCTTACATTTAAAAAAACTTGACCTAAATATAGGAAAAAAACACATTTGAATTCTAAAGCAAAAGAAAACTGCACAAACACAGATAAAATTCATACCCACATTGACATTTCTAAAGCAAAAGAAAACTGCACAAACACAGATACATACATACCCACATTGACATTCCTAAAGCAAAAGAATACTGCACAAACACAGAAATACATTCCCACATTGACATCTGAAAGAACTTATATTGCTATTGCCAAAAAATCAAGAGAGACTTACAAACATTTGTTGCATCAGGAGGAAGAACTTTGAGGAGGCACATTGCACAGCCAGCCACGCAGAGAAACAGTGCAGTAATAACAAACAAATGAGTGCTTCTCCATTTTTTTTCCCAAGGAAAAATAGCCATTCCCACAAGCCTAAGTTTCTTCATTTCCCAGGCAATTGTCTTATGCCAATTGCTCTTGCACTGAGCATCAGCCCCCATGAATCTGAATCGCTTCATATCCTTTGTATAATTCCCCTCTGCATTATTTGAAAATCCCATACTGAATCTTTGGTAGTTTGATGGGCTGATTTTTTCTCACATATTCCTTTCTAAATCGACCCTCACCTCATTGAAATTGAAAAAAATAAAAATTAGCAGCAACGTGGCAGGAACTATGTCTGCTGATTAAAATGCTATTCTGACAACCTAACTTACTAAAAACTTAAACAATACAATTGGTGGCTTGCAGGCCTAAACATCAACAACTCCCTCCAATATAATTGAAATTAATAGGAAACATTGGGCAAATGCAGATTTTATTTAGAATGTGCACCTTACTACCTACCGGTTGATGCTGACAGTGACATATATAAACAGTAAACATTGAACTTTGCTTATATGCAGGGCAAATATTTGTGTCTAGGTATAAGAATAAGACATTGCGTCAATAACAATAGAGACATCAAAACTAAAAGTAATGCTAATTTTCGAATTATTAAAGTTCATGCTTTATTAAATTTGTTCCTTTTGAATGTATTCCCAATAATTTTAATTTTATTTTGTCAATTATTTATTGATATCTGTTGGAATAATCTGCCTACTGTTTGAGAAAGAATCATCATTTTTGTTTATTATTTTCATAGGAGAGTTTTAATGAGATTGTTTTTAGGTGCTTATTTTTAGACGAATATTTATTTTAAATCTAAGTGACAGGATTAATTTTGGAGTAAAGTTATAATTATGTATTAATTATTTCTCAACTACTATACAACATATTATAAAAATAAATATAGTTTAAATACAAACGATAAAGTCAAATATACTATTATACTATTAATCAAGACAGTTTTATAGGAAAATTATCAAATTTAAAACCTCGCTCAATTATATTCCACCTTTTGCATAATTTAATGCATGAGATCCCCGGGATTCATTTATTGTTTTGTTTTATTTTGTTGACTATATGAATAAGGCTAGTTTATTAAACCTTTGCCTTTCACATGCCTGGACTGTTCATTATTAAGGAAGAAAACAATATAAAATATACCACACATTGCTCGGAAGTCAAAGCTTCCCGGTGAGGGTAAATATTAGTTATTCACACAATTACTTTATTGTTTAAATTAAGTGCAATCAGTTCAACATATCTAGGGGTGATTTCTAGTGAAGGCAAAGTATAAAGATTCGGGAAGCACAATTATAAAGAATGATACGAAATGGATATTTGATATTAAACTAGGAATTGTATGTGCATGGTGTAACGGATATGTTAATACGGAGGAGCAAATGTGAAAATTTGTAGGAGGAAGCGAGGCGATAAAGGAGATAGAGGGTAGAAAATTATAGGGAAAGGGAAAATGTTGGAAGGAAAATAGGTGATCCTTTTATGTCTCTGAAAACTAGATATAAACAACGTGTCATATCAGTGGACTTTATGCAAACAAAAGGGGGTGCAGACTACAATTTCTCGAGGCTACATATGCTAGAAATGACTTTGAAATAAAGTCCTCTTCAATCAATACTATTAATGCCCAAGTCGACTATTTTGTAGGTAGTATTGTTATCCCTTGTGTTTAAGCATGTAACCTAACAATATATATATTAGTTTCTCATATTCTCGGTCAAACTTGAGGCTTTGTTCACCTTCCTCCTCGCAGAGCATTTTTATGGGAACATAAAGTGCCACTAATAGAGTGTATGTCTTGTGAAACAAAAAGAATAAGAGGATTTAGAAGAAAGATTTGCAGACGAGTCTTCGATTTCACATTTCTTTTTTATTGCGGGCGATTATGTCATTATGTTGAAGAAGTGAAAAGTTTTCAGCACTTGGCAATATAAGACAACAAATTTGCTTTTAAAAGGCTTGGGATTTTGTGCCTTTGACTATATTTTAAAGGAACCTTGAAACGTGCAACATGAGGCGTGGACATCGCGAGCGAATTTGAAAGGGGTGCAACTATTGAAGTCAAGGGAGAAGGTTTACCCAATTAAAAGGCCCCAACAATTCAATTCCTTCCTTTGCCATCAATGATCCTCTTCTTTCTTTTGATAAATCTCATAAGAACTGTTTTCTTTTGCAAACCACATGAAGAAAAAAGGGGTGTAGACTATGTGAAGGACATATGACAAAATATATTGGCATTGGGATCAACAAGTACACAAATCAAGCATCATGAACACGAGATACGATTGCTAAAAACTAGCCACTTTACAACATTGTCGAGTTGTGTCCCAAGTCAATGTTAGGCAAGGTAAATGCAAAAGGGGCAATTCATATCAAACAACTAGCAGTGGTCTACATAAATGACATCAAGGTCGACGACAAAGTTAACAACGAGAGCATATGGAGAGCCCGAGCCCATGTACCCGAACCAAGCCATAAAGAATCAACTTAAAGCCACCAATGAGCTCCCATGGCAAAAAGAACCATGAAAGCACAAACTTGATTTAGAGCAATGCATGCCCAAGTCAAGTAATGAAAATAACCTAGCTCGTGGGTGAATGGCGGGTTAGAGAACTATGCAATTGCCGAGTCAACAAAGAAGTACAACAAGTGGGAGAAATTGCGTACGAGCAAACAATAAAGAAAAACCAAGCCACAACCAAATTGTTTAACACAAGGACCAAGCGTATTATAACCATCACTTTGGTTGAAAGTGCATATACAAAAATTTCGACCCAACATAGACCCAAATCGAGTATGAGCTAGGAATCAAAGAGCAATACCTTACCTTCGAATGACGAGCTTGTCTCAAGGAAACATAGCCTCCTTTCAAAGGCAAGGTCAAACAATATCAACAAAGAAGAACCCAAAGGCATTCAAATAAGAAAACCCTTCGCCGACAAATGGAACCCAACTTGTTGAGCCATGAGCTTGAAATGGAGATGTAATGTAGCCAAGTCGAAGCTAAGAAAAATAGAGTCATAATCTAAACTGGCTCAAACCAAAGCTCCAAAACCAAGATATGGATGCAAGCTCCATGAAACTAAGGCAAACCGAAGCTCCGAAACCCAACTATTGCAGTCATGTGCATAAAGTGAGCTACGAAGCAAAATACAAGCCAAAACGACAGAGTGCAAGTAATGAGAAAACCATAGGTTTCGACAAAAATGGCTACTCAGGGAAAAAATTGGCAAAATTCTCCATGGTCTTCCCAACAAAGTTCCAAAAGCCTTGACATCGAAATGAACAAGTGAGATAAGCTTAGGTTTTTACCCTAACTCATAAGAAACTCGACCAAGGTGAAAAAAATAACCACGGTTAGGTTCTTTTATGCCAAAACCCACGTGAATGAGTAATTTTGAAATGTTTTTAAATGATTACTATGCATGAAGGAGACAACCTTATTAGCCATCACAAAAGACCAATGATAAAATCATACAATGTATGTGTTGAATAAGCCAAAATTATACCTTTTGCACATAAGGACAGTAATTAGCTTTTGCTTTGATTAAACAAGGAAAATTACCTTAATACTTCCAAAGAGGTCTCAGTACACATGCTTATCCTAGGTAAAAAGGCATGTTTGAATAGTGAAATAGTAGTCAATTGAGACAAGGAGACAAAATTAGACCATGCTGAGTATTTTTAGCATTGATGCATTTAATTTTAGCTTTTCCTTTGCTTTTAAAATTGTATTGAGCATTTTGGGGGTGGGTGGGTTGATTTTGTATATATACCTTGCTTGTGCAAATGTGATGGGGGCTCATTATTTTGGTCATGTGCTTAGGCCATGCCAGTTTGTACTACTTCACCTATTTGATGAATAAAGACTAATTTCCTCCACTTGCAGCTTTTTGAAGTGTGTCACAACAATGTATTGGTATGTTTTAGTGAATATTTATTTCCTTTGCATGCTTGTTAGTTGTTACAACACCTTCTTTAAGTTATTGTGAAGCTTTTACAGGTCATATTAAGTGCAAATTTAGTGTATCAATCAACTTGGAAGTGGAAATACACCCTCCCATGCTTGACTAAAAGCTTGTGCATGCCTTTTGTGAGTGTCAAAGTTAATCAAACCACAATTGAAGTGAACCTTGTAGGTCTTTACCAATCAATTAGTGTTTTTGCAGATTTGAGTTCCCAAAATGTTGGTGTATCACCGTATTTTCCCACTTTCGTTCAGTTTGTGTTGTTTTCTATCCCACAACCTTGTCAAAATAGTAGTTTTAGGTGATCCATCAAGGGAACCAACCCGCTTTGAAGGTTTTCCTTAGTCCGAGTCACCACAACTTGGACGAGATCCCATTGTGACCGGTCGAAGTCGAGTCAAATCGCTTGTCTAACACATGAAGTGCACTTCAAACCGATAACAATTTTTGGCATGCCTGGTGGGACCTCAAATTCATATTTTTCATAGTTTTGTCAAGTTTGATTTGTGACTGGTAAAATTTTAGCCTTTTGGAGGTATTTTTCTAACCAGATATGGTTATTTTGTTGGTCCAAGCAAGCTTATTTTTTTTATTTTTAGCACGTGTTTTTCTCAATTTCCATCTTTTATGAGGTCATGCAATCATGATATCAATTCCTTAGTGGAATTCCTCTCTAAGAGTTGTATCAGTCAAATCCACATCCTTTTTACCCATATCCTCCTCCAAATCATAACTATAACTCTTACCACAATGAGTATGCCCATGATCCAAACCTTATAAATCAATATGGTCATCATTACAATCCTTATGTTGTTCAGGAACAAGGTTATGTAGGGTATACAAAACAACAATATGCAAGTTATGGAAGCAATTGCCAACCGAACGAAGATTTTAAAAGCGGTGTTAAAAAATTGGAGCGGAGATGTGGCAAACCGACAATGAGAAAGTACAAATTTTACAAGCTAAACATCTTGGTGTAGAACATCTCTATCAATGGGGAGGTCCTCTACCTAGTTGGTTTAGCCCACAACAAAGAATTGAGGTAATAGAAAACTCTCTCCCTCAATTGCTTGATTGTATTACGTATTTGCAAGCATTAGAGGAAGATAGGCATTAGGTTGAGGAACCCTGTCAATGGGATGTTCCCACTTACCTTACCCATTAAAATCTAATGCCCATTCCTTGTTAACCAATACAACAAATTCCAATTTTTCTAAATGTTGTTCCCTCTCCTCCAAAATCAGATTTTGAGCCCTTACCCATTATCCAAACATTATCAAATCAGGTTGAGACCCAACTCGCCCCTCCTATCTCGTTCCCAAGCCCAATTTGGGAAGGGGACAAAGAAAATTAGTCAAGAGGGGCGATCTATGAAGAGACCAACAAATATGGATATATGGAAAGTTTGAATAATTGGGTTTCTAAGTTTGGGTTCAATCAAATTCCGCAGTTGGAAAAAGAGTGCAAGAAAGAGGTGCAAGTTATGGAGCAACAACAAGATTCAAATCAGCAAGCAAAGGTTAAACAAGATCTTCATCTTTCTCTTGAGCTACAAGGTACAATTAATGTTTTGAATGAGCATGCAAAAGATTCGAGTTTCAAACCAACAGTTTTGAGGTTGTACCATCTTCTAGTTTAGAAAATGATCCAATTACAGTTGTTGATTTACCTGTTGTTGATTTAGAGGATAAAGATGTTCTAACCATGCATGCAAAGCTATCCATAAGTGATTATGAATCAAATTTGGATGGAGAGCGATTTCAAATCCCATCGAAGGAAGGATTAGCAGAATTAGAGCTGCCTCATGACAAAAAACAAGATGATATGAGCCTCATACCTTGTTTGCTACTTGAAGATAATGGCAAAACTAAAGAAGTTGAAGCAAAATTCAACTTATATCAGCTTGTAAACAACCAATTTGAGGAGGACATCAAAGATGGTCGTGTTACCCATGAGGAGCGAAAAGATGATTTCGACTTTTCCAATTACATGGCGGACGGGACAAGGGCCAAGAGGTTGACATCATTGATAAACCAACCATGATGGATGAGGTACAACAATTTAAAGAGCGAGAATAGATTTCAAATCAGCTTTAGAAGGTGCTCAAACATGAAGAAGAGAGCAAGGAAACAAGGAAGATTAGAAAAATCGGTTACCTAACCAACTGTGAGAAGACCATGTCCCATCAGATACTTGGTTGATTTGGTACTAGTTTCAATAGTACCATCAATTGCGCTAGATTTAGAGCACAAAGATGAGCCTCACATTCTCAAAAGTCACCCCCAATACCTCCCAAAACATATTGCAGATCCGTTAGAGGTATTTATCTTATTCTAGACCGATGTTTTGAGCAAGTTTAAGGTGCAAATCATGTTTTCCCTTTCACCATGTGACCCAATTGCCAAGATGATCTCATGATCACATGTTTTGAGAAAAGGAAGTTATTTCTCTCACCCATGTCGAGGCTTTGTTTAGCTTCTGCGTTTTCGATTGGTTAGATTAGGTTAGTGTAGGTTTGATTTTTTGTTAAATAAGTGCTTCCGCACACTCTGCATGCTTCTCCTTGGAGCATGTATGATTTTTCGATTTTAGGAGTTGTTTATTTCCTACAAGTGCAGTTTTGCACATGTTGTTTTTTAGTTTTCATGGAGGATTTTCAGTCTTTTTCAATGCTATTCAACCTTGGGTATGCTGGTCAAGTTTACAGGATGGTTTCAGATTGATATTCATTACTGGAAGTGAGCAAATTCATAGATTCTTGTCAATTAGTAGGCAATCAGTTCAGCATAGTTGCCAAAGATGTTGACAATTTTTGTCAATCATCCAAAAGGGGTATATGAAACGTTCAGGCTCCTTAGGTTTAGTGGCAAGTTGGGCAAGTGCACAAGCAACTAACAACTAGGGATGTTGATCCATGATGCTTATTCCTCACATTAGATGTCTTTCCAGTTTGCACCTTTGTCAAGATCATGCATTGGCCTTTTCAAGCTGCTACAAGGTCGTGATAGAGATGAAAGGGGCATAGAATACCGTAAAAGAACACAATGGGACAACAAGCATTCAGATTGCACATTTAGAAGTTTCAAAGGAAAATATAAGTTGTAGAGGTGATAACTTGTTCGTTTATTAGTTTTAGATCAAGTAAAGGTACAATTAATTTAGCTTATTTTCTTATGATTAAGTGAAATTGCATTAATATGTTGAGTTGTTTACGTTCATTCCACATCATGATTCCTGAAAAATAAATGTAAAAGGAACTTAGACAACTCATAACAGAAAATTATTTCATTTATTCATAAAGAAAGAGTACATTCATCCCACACAAGTCGTGGGATATGGCTATCAAGTAAGAAAATGCATATAAATGGAAAATTGAAAGCATAAGGAAAAAGAAACTTGTCATTCCCGATCTTGAGGCCACTCCAAGATTCTTACTGTTTGCTTCGGGTTTCTTCTTTCTTGTACTGAAAAGAAAAAATCAAGAGAGTTAGAGCTCGGCGTTTTGAATTCTTATGCTACCAACTTTATATGTATATGCATCATCACTTTGCAGGAAAGAAAGAAACAGATATGCAGGGTACAATATTTTCAAAGCACAACTATACACTGTTGCATTCATAGAAGGCTGCCACGGTGTTGCAAATGAGACTCATTTCGGGAAGGAGATTTCAAGACAAAGTATGAAACATATACAAGCAAATTGCAGCCATGCAATAAAAGACTGGATAGGTGTTTCAATCAGAAGAATAGCTCAAGATTACACATTATTGTACATCTAAGCCATATGAATGTAGCAACGAGAAGAGTTCTAAAAGAAAAGACAACTTTCTCACATTATATAGATTGGCAAGATATAGCCATACAAAAGGCAAGACCTCCATAATTGTTTCAAGTGTGAAAGAAAGGAAAACGGTGAGGGAGATATTACAAACTTCATGTTTTGAAAATAATATCAACTGGCAAGAATTGTCGAATTCTAAGCAAGTATGTGTTTCAACGGTACACTTTAAAGCAAAACAGAAGAAACACACCATAGGCTTGCAAGGATGTCATGATAAACTTCAAAGATCAAAATAGTCGAGCATTTACAGATCTAAAGTTAATTGCAAAATGCAATCCTCATCAAGGAACCAAGCATGCTCAAGTCACCCGATGTAAGAGCATCACTCCATGTATATGAATAAGTCATGAGTGCATCAAATTTTGGATTGTCGAGAATGGTCAATAGATCTCAATCGGGTGTGCTAGTTGGAGTCTAGGATATTCAAAATTTTAAAATCTCACTTTCCCTCCAAAATGTAAAACTTGAATATGGAGGCCATTTTGGCTTGGTAAAGTTATTTCATGAAACTTGAAACCTTTGTAAAATGATGGCATGAGGTATATGAGTGTCTTAGGTCCTTTTTAGGTCTAGGAGTCATAATAAGAGTTAGAAAGTAAAAGGTTTGAGCTTATAACTAAGAGGTTTGATGTTAAGCCTAAAACTTTTGCATATGACCAAGGGTCTAGGAGCTTGTATTCGGTTAAGACTAGATGAAAGGACTATATATTGCTCAAGTGTAACTATAATCCTCATTCTTATCTAGATAATGAATCAATACGGGGAGTTTTAAGAGGTTTGAGGAGAGAAAACAAACTCAGTTTTTGTGAACTTTTGCAAGAATTTGGTGTGACTCAGTTTTATAATATATTTCTTGCATGATGTTGTGTTGTTGTTATGCATGTGTGGTGTTATTGATCTCGAATGAAATCTTGAACTCAAAATGATTACAACGGGGTCTAAAATTTAGTATTTGAATGTTGGTACAATGCTTCTTGGTGATTCATGTACATTATCAACCTTGTGATTATGTGAGCATCTCTCGCAGGTCTTGAAGTGCATGGTCTATAAATTGTATTGAGCACATTAAGAGGTAATCCTTGACTAAGGAAAGGGGGTTTGTTGTTCAAGATATTGAAGGTATGCCATTTGATGTTTATGACCTAGCTTAATGAAACCTTGAGGTAGTTATGATGTGAGCAACAATGTGGAACTCTATGCTTGAAATGATGTGGAAACATGTATAGGAGTCCTTAATAGTTGGGAGAGTGGGTGAAGGGATTTCTCAAGTAAATGCCGAGGGTTGAATTCATATCATTGTTATCTTCTATTGTATGATAGGGTGTGTTCTTGGGAAAACCATGTCTTGGACTATGCTTGATTGTTGAACAAGTTGAAAACCTCTTTAGCACTAAACTATACAAATGAAGAACATGGCATCATGGTGGGGAGCATATGAGTAAGTGATTCGAGCATATTAGAGTTTCTCTTTCATGTAAGTTCATTTTTGGTAAGCTGTGAAGGAACTATGATTTCCCTAATATGCAACATAGACTATTTTATTTGTTGGAGGATGATATGTTTGTTCTTTATGAGCCTCTGCGTAAGGAATCCTTGTTCACCTGGTTACTACAAACCCTCCTATAAGATTTGAAGCTATAAATCCAAGTTTAGAGAATTTATAAGGAAAAGTTCTTTCTCGGTCTTCCCTGGTATCTACAGTTAAAATCAAATAGGGCAAGGTAATTGAACTATCAAACTAAGTCATAATGATATGAAATTTGGAAAAAATGACAAATGTGAAGTGTGCAAAAGGATCCAAGAAGAAATTTGATATTTGGATGGTGGAGTTTTGAGATAAAGTTGTCTCATCTTGAAACTTGGAACTTAGGAAGAAAACAATAATGGGTTCCCAAATATCACTTTCTTTTGTCCCGAGGTTACCTACAACACGAGTTATGCATGGCGGTCCTCTTATGGAAACTTAGCTAAGGGTTTAGGAGCAAATTTGCAAAAGGTGAGCTTTAGTAAGTTGTACAAGGAGTTGTACCCTCAAGTTTTGGGGACATATCTAAAACACCAAAATAATATTAAGGGAGTTTATGAGGCCTCCTAGACACCCCTAGAAACCCATACTTATACATGAACCAAGCTTGCATTATCTCAAAAGTAAAAGGACAGTTTGAAGGAGAAAAGGGAAAGTGAAGTTTTGTAATGCCTCATTTTAAATATAAAAAATAAAATAAAAATAAAAATAAAATCCCGTGAATTTCTTGGAGGGGCGCTAGGGCTTCTTAGTAGTTTGTTTTTCTTCCTTTTTGGTCAGAGCAGCCGCCGCCACCATGGGAGCTCTGAGCCTGTTCAGCGCATACTCCAGAGGTTGAAGGAGGCGCAAGAGGTAGGAGAGTGGTCTTGATGCTGCTGTTGGAAGCAGTTTGACAACCATACGTGCAAACCGTGGAAGCATTTGCGCAACACATGAACCGTTTGACTAAAAGCCACAAAACAATGAGTTTAGACGCCCCTCAAAGCAAAAATGGAGGCAGATTTGTGTTTGATTTGTTGTCTGCCTGCGCCAACATCCTCCCAGGCCGATTAAAAATGGGAAAACCCTCGAATCTAGCGAGGACTCCTTCCAGTACGTGAAGACAAGGATTTTGACAGATGTTGCAGTTGCTATGGCATTGGGGACGCTATTCCAGTGTTTGACCAAATGAAAGAACGAACCAGCTTCTCTAGGAATGCGTTTTCTTTTGGCAGCGTCTAGAAGTCATGGTTTTCTCAAAAGACAGTCACACTGTTTCACCTTGCAACAAACAAGTCTCCTACTGTACATACGTGGCACTTTGGAGCAGGGTATAAACAAAAGAATCTGATTTTTTTGTGGAAGTGTTTTCAAGGCGCCTAATCTGTTTGATAGAATGCCTCAAAGAAATGTTATTTCATGGGATGCCATGATGGCAGCGTATGCACAAATTGGTTTTGTTAAAGGCACACGAACTGTTTGACAAAATGATTCAACGAGAGGCATTCTCGTGGACTGCAATGATTTGTAGGGTATGCACAAAATGGCCTTCTTGATGAGGCTTTCCGCCTTTCCAATACAATGCCTGAGAGGGACGTGGTCTCATGGAATGCATTCATTGTAGGATGCTCACAGAATGGGCTTCTTGAAAGGGCCATGGAGATTTTCAAGCAAATGCAGTTGGCAGAGGTAAAGCCAAACTCAGCAACCTTTGTCAGCTTCCTCCCCGCATGTGCAAAAATAAGAGCTTTAGAATTGACCATGGAAAACCATCAAGGCATAGAAAACAAGATGTTTTTGTTTACAATGCAACTTCCTTGATAGACGTGTATGTCAAATGGTGGAGCTGTTGATGCTCGTGATCTGGTTGACGAAGTGCCCAAGCACGAGACTGAACCCAAGCCTGCGGTTTCGACCGGCTTCGTTTTCCAGGCATGGTCCTTCTTCCCTTACCTCTCATAATTCTCGTGTTTTAGTTCTCTTTTGCAACTAAATAGAATTTTAAATTATTAGGATTCTTAAATGCAGTTAAATGTCTTTTCAACTCATTGCAAAACAATAAAGCGTCGTGTCGCAACTCTCGAAGCCATTATAACTCGCCTACTTTAAAACATGAACTATCACCCTCGCTTCGAGATGATTTAGAAATCTCTTACCCTTCTTGACCGCTCCAATATCGTTTTGTTGACCAGACAAATTTGACTCTCCACTGATAAAGTTGACCTTCTCCTTGTTTTAAATAGTTAAATTTTGCAATTTTCGGAGACTCACCAGGTACCCTTCGCCACTCTAGAAACGAGATGTGAAGTTTCATTCGGGTACCTTGGTATACGAGGAGTCACCCTGATTTTTGGTTTGGCCCGAAACGATCATATGACATCCTTTTGACGCCCTTATAGGAGCCCTGTTACACTAGTTTACAACAGTAGAGAGCTGTTAAAACTAGAAAGTTGACTTTCGTTTGGGACCACCAGTTGAACCCCGGAAAGAGAAATCACGTTCCGTCTTCGCAAACCTCTAGCGTTTATACTAGACATATGCATGGAACATTCAGCGTAGGAAAGAGCACCTTTCGGGATAGGTTGGCGAAGCCGTTTTGTAGGCCTCCGATCACAGTTTGACGAGGTCAAACTGGTCCATTTTTGTCTTGTCGCCGTTTGAACATGGTTTTCTAGTTCTCATTCCCGTCGACTCTGACGAATTCTCCTTATATAGGGGAAACTAGTAGGAAGAGTTTCGTTGTGTGTGCATCCGTCGAACGTCATTTGGGACATGGTTTCTGGGCCATTCGAGCTAACTTTTGTCTCTTTACAACTGGGTGAACTACGACCAGTGGCCCTGGAAAACTAGCCGCCAAAGGCAAACCGTGCGCTCTTTTTCAATTCCGTCGATTCTTTATGAACTCTTGGTATATCAGGAACACATAGCAAGTTGATCGTGGAGGGCATCCTCATTGGAAGGTAACTTTTGGAAGCAGTTTCTTAGCCTCCGAGCCTGTTTTGAACGTTTTTGTAATTAGTGAGAAAATGTAAAAGTAGAAAGCTGCGGACCCTCGTAGGGTTGCCAAATCCCCTTTGGAAACTTTTAACACACGTAATTAACTGTTTAAAGCACTATAATGAAACTTGTTGTATGTATTGGAACTTTTGACAAAACGATGTTTTCTCTCTCTCTTCCTTTCTCTTTCTCTCTCCTGGGTTTATAAGATGTAGAAAAATGAAATGCAATGAATACATGTTTCTAGACTTTTTATTTCGATTGGCAAATTGTAATTATGGTCTGATGTAAATGGGAACTGAAAAATGATAATTATGATTGTTTTAGGGTGGATGCCATGCCAGTGATTTATCGCTGATATCATGCTCACGTGGGTTTTGCAGGATGGAAGTTCGACGACGAAAAAGGCGTTGTGTAATTTTATTATTATTATTGTAATTTTTTTATAGGTAATTGTAAAATGAATAACTTTCTAATGCAGTCTCTTGTTACCGAAAAGTTATAAATGAAATTTGTTAATATGCATGATATGTCAGTTTTAGGGATACTTAGGGAATGTGCATCTAATCACCGGTTTGATTTGTTTCTTAGTTGTGTATGGCAAAAAGTGTTTGATTTATACATAGTAAATTGAAATCGAAGTTAATACATTGTAGTACCTTCTCAGTATTTAATAAATGATTAAATTAATTATGGGGTTACCTTCTTACATTGCAGTCACATTAAAGAGTTTTAATGGGAACACTCAACCCTAATATAATATTCGTGCTAACTTGCCTGTATGTGTGATCCCTTCCTACCATATAAGAAATTTAAAAAAACCGAAGAACGACCTTAACCTTTGCACCTGATGAGACCTCATAGGTTAGGTAAATAAAACCCTAGCTGGAGTGTACCGTCATAGTCATTAGGTTTAGCGACATTGTCGTGAACCCATATTTTAGGAATAACATGATCCAACTTTATCCAAAGTAGGCGGTATTCCTTCTAGTTCTGGTAATCACGAGAAGAATGTACTCTCTTCAGGTTCGACACCAGGCTGAGTGGTGAAGACCACCTTGAAAGTCACCTTATGAGTCCTTGTTAGAAGGAATGACTAAGCGGTGTAACCTTCCCATCTGTGGAGTGGGTAGAGATATTACTCCCTTGTATCCTATTTGATTTCCGAGCCTTACAAAATTTGATCTAGAAATTATCTTCATCAGTGAATGGAATCCCTGTTGGATCCAAACGACTTAAATGAAGGTCGTGATATAGTTGTTCTATGTCTTGCATTCTCGTTAGTGAACCCTTTGTCCCTCGTAGATAAATGTCTTGTCTTGGGCTTGTGAAAATTTAGTGCCTTGATCTTTCACGAAAGGTTATAGGGTAAATACATTTTAACCTTAATCACACCTATGATAGAGATTGAAGCCCTGGGTGAAACTGGAATTAAGCTTAACCATGTGCTTCTTTAATATGTCAAACAAGTACTTTCGTAACTCTTACGTTTAAAATGATGGTAATAATGAGATCCTAGTGCGACGCAAAAGTAAATCATATGAGAGTAAAACCAAAATTTGAGGTTGGGAATAATGTCACTGGGAGTCCTTGTGACTTAATTTAAGCAACTTCATGTGATACAAAGAATATGAATTGTCAAATGGTGTGATCAAACTTCGAGAAAGCAAAGGATGTATATATATATATATATATATATAAATATCAAATTTGGAATTCAGCAAGTTATTGTACTATAATAATAATGATAGGGAAATAACAATTTCGTGATCGAAGGATGTTCATGGAAAAAGGATATCTTGAATCTATGTCTTCCTTAATCCCAAGATTTCATCTTGACATCACGTTAGATTTTCTTGTGTAGCAAGAGTAAGTTTTATACATTAAATAAACGTTTGAGAAGCAAAATCTTAACATAAGAATGAGAAAATTAGAATCTTGTAGGCATTTTGAAATATGGAGAATACTTATGTAAGTCATGAAGATTTGTCATAAGGGTAAAGAGCAAATTAAATGGTTGAACAATATGTGATCTGTGAAACGAATTTTTCTGAATCATGTAGGTGGAAAAAGGGAGAAAATCATGCTTACCTAATAAGGATCTTGGAAAGCTAGCCGTAACTAAAATACATTTAAAGTAATGCTATGTCATGGGTTCGTCGTTCCTAAAGTCACGTTTCTTGTGGTTGGGTCTTTGCTAGTATTCATTCGTTGGGAAAAGTGTGGTATCGACATGCCGATGGTCGTCTGCATGTGTCTATGTGAGTCGATGACTTATGTGATTGTCGCATGTGTGTCGAGTTCTGTACTCGGAGCCCTTACTGTGTTGTGTGTCGTGAGCAATGTAAGTCAAAAAAAAATTATCCTGGTATTTTTCTTGTTGTATTTGGGTGTGTAAAATGTGGGCACTACAAGTTTTGAACATTATGCAAGCATTTGAATGAAGGAGATGACATTGTAGGAGGGTTGAGATTAGAGGTAAAGTGTGGAACCAGAGCCAAGTTAAGTTCCAAGCCAAGTGTGGCTAGAAATTGCTTAAGTCTATTGGTAGACAAGAAGTTGACTTCAAGGTAAAAAAGAGAGTTTTAATCACATTCCTTGATTTTTTGGATAAGGATGATTTTGAAGGAATGGTGAAAGCAGAGAGAGAGGGTATATGCATGAGTGGAAGGATGGCTAGTGTTTGAAAGAGCAAAAATATTACTTACTAGTAGCAAATTGACAGTTAGACAAGTTCTTTTAAACATGATAACTAAAGAATGAGGTGATTGGGTTTGATTTTGTTTGATGATTGGATGAAATTGCTTTGGTTTCTACACCAACATCATGCAAGCTACAAAATTCATAATTGAATGAAGGGATATTTTGCAAAACATTTGGCAGGGTTTCGATCATTAAACGGACAATGTATCATAAATCAGTTAGCTTGTAGCAAAGAAATAATGTTGACTACCTAGTTGAATCGAGTAGTGTTCAGCTCAATAAATTCAGAAAATCATATATAAAATGCAAGGAAGGAGTACCACAAACATAATTTTTAGCATGAAGAAAATATTTGTTGTTTCCTACCCAAACACCGTGCATTAATAATTGTTCTCAGGAAACAGATTTCCTAAACTACGTGTTTAGGTTCTTCATCAATAAATATGTGTTCATCAAGAGAAGTAGTGCTACAGGAGCTATTACAGTAATGCATGAATAAAAGGAATCAAATCTTATCAGCTTAGCCGAACAAGCATGCTTCAGTTCAATCTTTAATATATTTAATGATGATCCAACTACAATTATCACTATATCAACTGAAGACAGAAATGCAAGGCTAAACTCTGAAAGGTGCTCATACAAACCATGTATAGAGGAATGGAAAGAAGAGTGAAACTTTCATACAAATTGTCTCAAAGAACTAAAGTAAATATTGAAAACCACGCCATTTTCATAAAGAGATCCTCAAATCAGTTTCAAACTCTAAGCAAAGCATCACATGCATCCACAATGCTTTCTAGGTTTACACAATGAATCACAGATGTATGTATGCAAATGGAGCATCAACTTGTGATTAACGGGAGGCATCTACAATTATGAAGAGAGAGTTTCAGTATATAAGAACTTGCATGTGTTATGTACTAGCCTAGCTAGATCTAAATTATGGAGGAGAGATGTATATACCATAACATTTCAGCCAACAAGGAGGAATGTTTAAGTTTTCCAAGAGGTTACCAAACTTCACAGATAAAATAGCAAGTTACATTATAGCTCAAAGATAGGTTTGAAGAAGTGGAAAGAAGGGAAATGATGTAGCTTTCAGAAAACTAAATGAGATAGATCTTAGCACACATTTATAGTAAAAAACAGAGAGCCCATTATACAATCGAACTACAGTCATGCATTGAAGGGATAAAGAGCTCGTTTGAATCTATAAAACACACAGCCGAAGTTGAAAATTAAAAACACCCAACTATATAAGTGCATAACAAGTTGGCTATATAACATATCCATGAAAGCATTATGCATAAATACAGATCCCATCAACTCATTGAGGTGAAGCACAAAGCAACAAGAAACCAAGTTATGCAAATATACAAATCAAGCATCACGAAAACGAGTTACAACTGCTAAAAAAGGAGCCACTTTACAACTTTGTCGAGTTGTGTCCCAAGTAAATGCTAGCAAGGTAAATGCAAAAAGGGGCAATTCATATCAAACGACTGGCAGTGGTCTACATAAATGACATTAAGGTTGAGCTGACAAAGTTAACAACGAGAGCCTATGGAGAGCATGAGCCCATGTACCCCGAACCAAGCCACAAAGAATTAACTCAAAGCCACCAACAAGCTCACATGGCAAAAGAAATTGCAAAGCACAAGCTCGATTCAGAGCAATGCATGCCCATGTCAAGTAATGATACAAAAGCCACCACAATGAAAACAACCCAGGTCGTGAGTGAATGGCGGGTTAGAGAAATTTACAATTTCGAGTCAACAGAGAAGTACAACAAGTGGGAGAAACCACATAGCATCAAACAATAAACAAAAACCAAGCCACAACCAAATTTTTTAACACAAGCACCAAGCAGTATTACAACCATCACTGGTTGAAAATGCATATACAAAACATTTCGACCCAACATAGACCCAGATCAAGCACGAGCTAGGAATTAAAGAGCAATACGTCACCTTCATAATGACGAGCTTGTCTTAAGGAAACAAAGCCTCCTTTCTAAGGCAGAGTCAAACAATATCAATAGCTCGAACCCAAAGGAATTCAATGCAAAATCCTTCGCCAACAAATGGAACCCAGCTTGTTGAGCCATGAGCTCAAAATGGAGATGTAATGCGACTGAGTCAAAGTCGAGAAAACATAGTCATAATCCAGACTGGCTCGAACCAAAGCTCCAAAACCAAGATATGGATTCAAGATCCATGAAACTAAGGCAAACCTAGAAGCTCCAGAAGTCCAACTATTGTAGTCATGCACATAAAGTGAGCTACAAAAGCAAAATACAAGCCAAAATGGCAGAGTGCAAGTAATGAGAAAACGATAGGTTTCAACAAAAATGGTTGCTGCAGGAAAAAATTGGCAAGATTCTCCATGGTCTTCCCAACAAAGTTCCAAAAACCTTGACATTGAAATGAACAAGTGAGATAAGCCTAGGGTTTTTTACCCTAACTCATAAGGAACTCTACCAAGGTGAAAAAATAACCACGGTTAGGTTCTTTTAAGCCAAAACCCATGTGAACGGGTAATTATGAAATGCTTTTAAATGATTACTATGCATGAAGGAGACAATCTTATTAGCCATCACAAAAGACCAATGATAAAACCATACAACGTATGTGCTGAATAAGCCAAAATTATCCCTTTTGCACATAAGGACAAAATTAGGTTTTGCTAATTAAATAAGGAAAATTACCTTAATACTTCCAAAGAGGTGTACACATGCTTATCCTAGGCAAAAGGCAGATTTGAACAGTCAAACAGTAGTCAACTGAGACAAGGAGACAAAACTCGGACCATGCAGAGTATTTTTAGCATTGATGCATTTAATTTTAGCTTTTTCTTTGCTTTTAAAATTGTATTGAGCATGCAAAGTGCTATTATTGGATTTGTCTCCAAATAGCCAACTTGGGCAAATTTAGGAAAAGCTATTTTGGGAGCTTGATGGGTTGATTTTGCATATATACGTTGTTTGTGCAAAGGTGATGGGGGCTCATTATTCTGGTCATGTGCTTAGGCCATGCCATTTTGTACTACTTCACTTTTTTATGAATAAAGATTGATTTTCTCCATTTGTAGCTCTTTGAAGTGTGTCACAACAGTGTAATGGTGTGTTTTAGTGAATATTTCTTTCCTTTGCATGCTTGTTAGCTGTTACAACACCTTCTTTAAGCTATTGTGAAGCTTTTATAGGTCATATTAAGTACAAATTTACTGTATCAATTAGCTTGGAAGTGGATATACACCCTCCCATGCTTGACAGAGAGCTTATGCACACCTTTTGTGAGTGTCAAAGTTCATCAAACCGCAGTTGAAGTGAAACTTGCAAGTCTTTACTAGTCAATTAGTGTGTCTTATATAGATTTGAGTTCCCAAAATGTTGGTGTATCACCATATATTCCCACTTCCGTTTTGTTTGTGTTGTTTTCTATCTCGCGACCCCGTTAGAATAATAGCTTTAGGTGATCCATCAAAGGAACTGACTCACTGGAGGTTCTCCTCAGTCCATGGCACCCATAACTTGGAGGATATCCTATTGTACCAGCCAAAGTCAAAGTCAAATAGCTTATCCAACAAAGAGGTGCGCTTGGACCGATAACATTTGTCGATTAGCCCAAAAGATAACATATTGTTATCTCATTTTTATGATTGTCGAGAAAAATGGAGATAACCAATAAAAAAAATTAGTCCATCTAAATCTTTTTATCCAGGATCTCCTTTAAAAATGCCTTGGAAAAGTCATTTGTCGATTTTGGATTTCTCCTCACGATTAACATGCAACATTTTGCTCCTTTTCGACTCAAATCCGAATTACACCGTGTTGTTGGATTTCGGGATCTAATTACACCAAACAAGTAAAATTCAAAACACATGCAAAGTGTTTCATGCTTTCAACCCGAACTCCAAATTAAACTACGTGTCATTGGATTTGAACTCGACTACATCGTAACATCATCCCGCCAAAACACATGTTCCTTGCATTCGAACCCAAGCGTGAATCAAAGTACATATCGCCGGATTTCAAACCCAACTAGCGCATCGAACATCTCACCTTCCAGGCACATACAAGATGCCTCATGCTTCCCGATTTTGGATTCTGACATTATAAGACCTCTTTGCGTCAGGTTTTCGGGACTCGACTACAAATGCAAGCACGTCTCTGATTCCAAAGTTAGAGCATTTAATATCCAAATGACGGGTAGGTAGACACACATGTTGAATTATGTGTAATTAATGCTAGGGTTTTATAAATAGTGGATTTTCCATGTCATTTGTACCTTGCGTTTTTTGACACCGCGTGGATTGTTCACTTGTTATCGTACCTCTAAAACCCAAACTGCATTTTTCATGGCATTTTCAATTGTTTCTCTAGATGTTGCATTATTTTCACCTTGAGGTAAGTATGTTTTTCACCTGGGTCATATTTTGGGTAGGTTTTGAGTTTTTCCCCATGGTCTCTTTATTTTTACCCGAGTTAGTCATTTTTCACCATTAGTCACAGGGTAGATTTACTCTTACTTCCATGAAATGAAGTGTTGAAGAATTGAAAGATCAAAATCAAAGTTTTAGTATGTAAGGGTTCTTAATCGGGTTTTTCACATGCCCTAACAAGTTACTTACCCAATTCAAGCAATTCAAACTTTCGGGCTTGCTCAACACAATCCAAATCCCGCAATATATCAGAATTTAACACCTGCTCAATAAGACCAAAAATCCGCAGTGTGTCAGTTTTTTCAAGATGCATGACATCATTCAAACCTTGACTGGATTTTCGAGTTTTCATAGCCGCATAACAGGGTTCTAAACCCGAGTGTCTTCTATTTTGCTTCTAGATAATTTCAGTGATGACTAGTTTCCCATGTTGGATTCGACAAAGGAAGGGAGAGAAAGAGGGGACAAATGAAATGAAGTACAAGTACCTGTGGGGTTCAAGCTCCCTCATACATTGATGACAATTGTAATGCCTCATTTTAAATATAAAAAAATAAAATAAATAATAAATAAAATAAAAGTTTTTAAAATTCAAAAGCCTATGAACTCTTGGTTGGGGTGAATTTAGGGCTCGGGCTCCTTTGGGGGTCGTATTTCATCCTTTTGGTTTTGTTGTTGGAGGAAAGCGCGCTGCCATGGAGGGAGGTGGGGAGAACTCTGAACCACGTTTACTCTTCCACCAGGCCGATTTACATTGCCACACGTTTTGTTTTCCTGATCTGCGTTGAAAGAGGAGATTTGGAGCAGGGTGCGCACATCCATCAAAGCATAATGGAAATTTGTTTTTTTGTTTACTGCCAGTTTTGTTTTCTTCCCCTGTCAGCGCCAAAATGGGGTAAACTCTGTTCTGCGTGGACTGACTCAAGCATAGAAGTTAGAGGATTTCTGTCAGATGTTGTAGGCGCAAATACTTGGGGGGCGCGGTTTCATGATTGCAACTTTTATGGAATATTACTTGTAGTGTACAAAAGACACGGATTTCCTCATAAGGCAGGAACACTATTTCACCATACAACAAATAGGTCTCCAACCTGTTGAGTTTACATTTGCCCAATGCATTTCCAGCCTATGCCAAATGGAAGCATTGAAACAGGGTATGCACATCCATCAAAGCATAAAAGGTTAGAAAAATCATGTCAGATGTTGTAGTTGGAACTGCCCTGGTAATGTATGCAAAATGTGGTAGCATGGACAACGCACGTGAAGTGTTTGACGGAATACCTTAAAGAAATGTGTTCCCCTGGACTGCAATGACTATAGGATATGTAGAAATGAATTTGTTGGAAAGGAACATGAACTGTTGTTAGAATGCCTCAAAGAAATGCGGTCTCTTGGAGTGCCGTGATTTACTGAGAATGTATAATGGAGGGCATTTAATCAATACGAGAGAACCTTGTTATGATCCATGTTGCTCTTAGAGCTTCCTGTGGTATGGTCATCAACGGTGATGGGAAGTTGGAATGAGCCGGTGTCTTTGGTCGGAGCTTGAGTGGAATAAAGCACTCCTTTTGGAACAATCCTCGAAATATTTCAACCAATTTGTTTGTTTCATTACCAGTTATGGATGAGGCTCTTTCAGGCAAGATAAGCTTGATGACGTGTATGCAAAATGGTGGAGCTGAGGACGCTCGTGGACTGGTTGACGAAGTGCCCAAGCAAGAGACTGAACCCAAGCCTACGGCTTCGACCGACTTCGTTCTCCAGGCATGGTCCTTCTTCCCTTACCTCTCATAATTCTCGTGTTTTAGTTCTCTTTTGCAACTAAATAGAATTTTAAATTATTAGAAATTTTAATACAGTTAGATGTCCCTTCAACTCGTTGCAAAACAATATAGTGTCGTGTCGCAACTCTCGAAGCCATTATAACTCGCCTACTTTAAACCACGAACTATCACCCTCGCTTCGAGATGATCTAGAAAACTCTTACTCTTTTGATCGCTTCAATATCGTTTTATCGACCAGACAAATTTGACTCTCCATTGATTAAGTTGACCTTCTTCCTGCTTAAAATAGTTAAATTTTGCAATTTTCGGAGACTCACTAAGTACCCTTCGCAACTTTGGAAACGAGATGTGAAGTTTCATTCGGTACCTTGGTATACGAGGAGTCGCCTTGATTTTTGGTTTGACCCAAAACGATCATATGACATCCTTTTGACGCCCTTATAGGAGCCCTGTAACACTAGTTTACAACAGTAGAAAATTGTTAAAACTAGAAAGTTGGCTTTCGTTTTGGATCGCCATTTGAAACCTGGAAAGAGAAATCACTTCCCGTCTTCACAAACCTCTAGCGATTATACTAGACAAATACATGGAACATTCAGTATAGGAAAGAGAACTTTTCGGGATAGTTTGGCGAAGCCATTTTGTAGGCCTCCGGTCATAGTTCGACAAGGTCAAACTGGTCCAGTTTCGTCTTGTCGCTCCAGAAAACTTGTCGCCATTTGAAAATGGTTTACTAGTTCTCAGCCCCGTCGACTCTGATGAACTCTCCTTATGTAGGGGAAACTAGTAGGAGATGTCTCGTTGCATGCTTCTCCTTCGAACGTCAGTTATGGATGCGGGTTTCTGGGCCCTCGAGTTAACTTTTGGCGCGTTTTTTTAAGCGGGAAACTACGACCAGTGGCCCCGGAGAACTAACCGCCAAACGCAAACCGTTCGCTCTTTTTCAATTCCGTCAGTTGCTATGAATTCTTGGTATATCTGGGGACACGTAGAAAGTTAATCGTGACATGCATGCTCATCGGAAGATAACCTTTGGAAGCAGTTTCTTAGCCTCCGAGCCCGTTTTGTACGTTTTGCAGCTAGTGAGAAAATGTAAAAGTAGAAAGCTGCGGACCCTCGTAGGGTTGCCAAATCACCCTGGAAACTTTTAACACACGTAAATAACTGTTTAAAACACTATAATGAAACTTGTTGTGTGTATTGGAACTTTAGACAAAATGATATTTTCTCTCTCTTCCTTTCTCTCTCCCTGAGTTTATAAAATGAAGAAAAACGAAATGCAATGATTACATGTTTCTAGACCTTTTTATTTCGATGGCATATTGTAATTATTGTCAGATGTAAATGGGAACTGAAAAATGATAATTATGATTGTTTTAGGGTGGATGCCATGCCAACGATTTATCGCTGATATCATGCTCACGTGGGTTTTGCAGGATGGAAGTTCGACGACGAAAAAGGCGTTGTGTAATTTAATTGTTATTATTGTAAAAAAATTTATAGGTCATTGTAAAATGAATAAGCTGTCTAATCTGATCTCTCTTGTTACCAAAAATTTATAAATAAAATTTGTTAATATGCATGATATGTCGAGTTTAGGGATACTTAGGAACGTGCATCTAATCATCGGTTTAATTTGTTTCTTAGTTGTGTATGGCAAAAAGTGTTTGATTTATACATATTAAATTGAAAATTGAAGTTAATATATTGTAGTCCTTTCTCAGTATTCCATAAATGATTAAATTAATTACTGGATTACCTTCTTACCCTGCAAACACAATAAAGAGTTTTAATGGGAACACTCAACCTTAATAAAATACTCGTGTATAGCTTGCCTGTGTGTGTGATCCCTTTTTACCATATAAGAAAATTAAGACCGTAGAACGAACTTAAGCTTGCACTCAATGAGACCTCCTAGGTTAGGTAAATAAAACCCTAGTTGGAGTTACTGTCATAGTCATTAGGTTTAACGACATTGTCGTGAACCCATATTTTAGGAATGTCATGGTCCAACTTTATCCAGAGTATGCGGTTTCCTTCCAGTTTTGGTAATCGCGAGAAGAATGTACTCTCTTCAGGTCTAACACTAGGCTGAGTGGTGAAGACCGCCTTGGAAGTCACCTCATGAGTCCTTGTTAGAAGGAATGACTAAGCGGTGTAACCTTCCCTTCTGTGGAGTAGGTAGAGATATTACTCCCTTGTATCCTTTTGGATTTCGGGCCTTACAAAATTAGATCTAGAAATTAACTTCATCAGTGAATGGAATCCCTGTTGGATCCAAACGACCTAAATGAAGATCATGATATAGTTGCTCTATGTCTTGCATTCCCATTAGTGAACCATTTTGTCCCTCGTAGATAAATGTCTTGTCTTGGGCTTGTGAAAATTTAGCGCCTTGATCTTTCACGAAAGGATTATAGGGTAAATACATTTTAACCTTAATCACACCTATAATAGAGATTGAAGCCCTGGGTGAAACTGGAAGTAAGCTTAACCATGTGCTTTGTTAATATGATCAGATAAGTACTTTGGTAACTCTTGTGTTTAAAACGATAGTAATAATGAGATCCTAGTGCGACGCGAAAGTAAATCATATGAGAGTAAAACCAAAATTTGAGGTTGGGAATAATGTCACTGGGAGTCCTTGTGACTTAATTTAAACATCTTCATGTGTTACAAAGAATATAAATTGCCTTGGTGCGACCTAACATCGAGAAAACAAAAGATATACATATAAAGATCAAATTTGGAATTCAACAAATTACTTGAACTATAATAATAATGGTAGCGAAATAACTATTCCGTGATCGATGGATGTTCTTGGGGAAAAAGCTATTTTAATCTATGTCTTTCTTAATCCCAAGATTTCATCCTGACATCACGTTAGGTTCACTTGTGTAACAAGGTTAAATTCTAAACATTAAATAAACGTTTGAGAAGCAAAATCTTAACATAAGAATGAGAGATTTAAAATCTGGTAGGCATTTTGAAATATGGAAAATACTTATGTAAGTTATGAAGATTTTTCATAAGGGTAAAGAGCAAAGTAAATGGTTGAACAATAAGTGAACTGTGAAACGAATTTTCAGAACATGTAGGTGGAAAAAGGGAGAAAATCATGCTTACCTAATAATGACCTTGGAAAGTTTGCCGTAACTAAAATACATTTAAAGTAATGATATGTCATGGGTTCGTCATTCCTAAAGTCACGTTTCTTGTGGTTGGGTCTTTACTAGTAACCTTCCATTGGGAAAAGTGTAGCGTCGACATGCCGATGTCGTCTGCATGTGTCTATGTGAGTCGATGACTTATGTGATTGTCGCATGTGTACCGAGTCTGTACTTGGAGCCCTTACTGTGTATTGTGTAGTGAGCAATGTAAGTCAAAAAAAAAAATTATCCTGGTATTTTACTGTTGTATTTGTGTGTGTAAAATGTGGGCACTACAACAATTTTGACATTCGTGATACAGAGTTGGGAAATATTGACATGGAGGAGTTTTGGGGAAGAGTTCAGAGTTCTTCACAAACTTCGTGGATGAAGTCAATTTGTGCCAGTGGACCACCTTTAGCAGACTTCCTTCCTCGTATCAACTCAATGTCCTAATTTCATCCTAGCATGTGCCACTAATTATGACTCGAGCTCCCGCTCAGGAACTAGGCAAGGAGACGGTGATCAAGTTGGATAATGATTACTTTGATCAACTCCTCAAACTTCCTAATTTTGAGGAATATGTCGGCACAAGTCTTGATCCACATAGTAAGCACAGGATAATGATTTCGACAATTGCATAAAGCATGTAAATAAGAAATTCTGATCAAAGCTAACCCTGTTGTGTCAAGATTTCCAAAGATGGTTCCCAGAAGTGACTTCAGTTTGGAAATTAGTGACATCATTACACTCCTCAATAGAGTATTCGGGCTCCTAGAATCTAAAGAGTTTTATGGTTGGATGTACCAATTCATTACCATCATAAAGAAGAATGATCAACATTTGGATTGGGGAGTGCTCATCAGTAACAACATTGATGCTCAAATGAAGGCTAGTTCTTTCTACCAACAAGTTTTATATGATGTCCTATGTCATGCTATTGTCGGAATGCGGAATTACTGGTTAGGCTCCAAGGGTAACCGGTCTATTGACCATATCTATAAATTCTATCCTCAATTGAATTTGAAAGGGAGTTTGGAACAATATAGAAGGGTGAATGACGCCTTCTTTTATGAGATCATTTGTAGATTGGACCTTGATCTCAGAAAGTGAAGGGTTTCCGATGAAGCATGGAATGAAGTGTCTAAGTGGGGTGGCATCTTCTTGCAGTTTAGAAAGTTCACATATCTGCAGATTTTTATATGTTAAGAAGCTCCTTTCCGTTTGCCCAGGTATCCCAGTGATAAGATAATTCTCATGGAATTAGTTAGGCAACTCTTAGACTTCCACAAGTTTTAACAAAGCAAGCATAAGGTTGTTGTCTCATTCCCTATCTCAATTGGAAGATACACATGCTCTTTTGTCATCAAGGCTAAGAATGTGATCCATGAATTGCAAGAAAATCTTAAAAAACATATGAAGCCAAGGACAAGGTTTGAATTTTGAGGAGTCCTTAAGGCTCATGGGATGTTGTAGCTTCATGTTCCAAACATTGAAGATATTTGGATTGATCTTAGGGATGAGGTCACAGTCCGAAGAAAGGATAATAGCCAGTTGAATTTAGATGAGATAAGGATGTTAGGTCTCACCGAAGTTCCTGAGGACGCAATCGATAATGAAAGTGTTGTTGAGACAATGTATGAACAAATGGATGGCGATAACGTTGGATTCCCGACAATTGATTGGTCAGTTGTAGAGAAAACATCTATAACAGAGAGGGTCACCCAAACCCTTGTTCGCACTAAGACTTGGTTGATTTCATGGGGTATGAATCTCAAAGAATCCACTTCCCAAAGCTATCAGTCACGTCAGCGTCAAAGGTGGGCCCCTCACATGGGGAAAAGGATAAAGGTGTAAACCCACCTAAAAGGTTGAAATTCAAGTTTGTTCGAAAAGGAGAAAAGTCTCATTCATTGCCATCTACTGCACCATCTTCATCAGTTGAGATTCTTGATTCACCCCCTCCAGCCCAGAGGAGTTCAAGTAAGTATTGTGGTTGATTTGTCTATCACTCCTTCCACTCTTGGTACTCCTTCCCGGCATGTTTCCACTCAGACATCTCTAGTGCTCCCTTCCATTTCTTCTCCTTCTCTCTTTCTTTCCTCTCCACCTCATTCTTCTCCATTTCCATCATCACCACTCGTATCCACCATGGCAAGTGTTTTCTCATCCCTATCTCCTCTTTCAAGCGTAACGAGATTGACTTTGGAGTTACCAGTATCCTCTGGGATCTCAACCTCCATTCCACTTTCTTCACCCATGTCCTCCGCCATTATTACCGCTATTCTCACCACTCCTCCATCTCTAGTCTCCACTTTTCCCATCTGCATGATTTCTGTGGAACAGTCTCAATTCCCCTCCTAGAGGCATCTTATGCTTTGACGCCCTCTTGGTTAGTTGATCAAACCCCAAGAAAAATAAAAGTGATTGTTCCACTTGAAGCATTTGACTTCAGCTCATTGAAGTTGGTGCCCGCTTGATCAACTAAGAAACCAAGACTATTTCACGAATCTCGGTTGATGTGTTAGGTCAAAAATTTGTAGAGATTGTCGTACATGAAGTGGATAAAACTAAAGAAGATATTACAGCTGTAAATTATCAAATCATGAGGGTCGATCTCGGGAAGGTCGCTCGAAGGTTCCTAACAGATGCTCAAAGCGTTGTGGATGTTTTGTGCAAAAATCTCAAAGGGACTAAGGTTTCAAGAGACGAATTAAAGGAAAAGGTTGAACAATTAATGGAGGTTTTGCTCAAACTCTCCGAGCCTTATTAGCAGTAGATAATAGCTCCTACGCCTACCCCCATTCGATTTGATTTCTCATCAGTACCCAGAATGGAAAAGTTCAATGAGAAGGGTAGGGTTGTTGATGAATGGATTCAACAACTTCTTGTTCAAGGAAAGAAGACCCTTAATGATACGGTGAATGTTTTCAACTCTTTGGAGGATGCAAGGAAAGAGGTTGATAAGTTAAATGATGAACTTCTTGAAGAGATTGGTACCTTGGAATTAACTTTGGAAGCCCTCGGTGCTCTTAAAAATATTCCTTTGGAAACTTTGGTTAGGGAGGGAGTAGTTCCAAATGTTGACAAACACTTTCAATTTTGCAAAGCAATTGAGTTTAGAGTCAAGATCCTCAACGAATCTTGTAGTAAACTAAGAGAATCAAGAGATCAATTGCTAGACGCTACTAATGATATTGATGAAGAGTTATCAAAAATATTCACAAAGGTTATGGATGATAGCATGAATATTTTGTCAGTTGATGATTTGTACAAAGTGTTTCAGGAATTGATTGAAAAGGAGTTGCATAGCAGGTGAAAAGTTTGACATGGCAGCCATTGACAAACTAATTCATTGTGAAGGTGTTTTAAGTGCATTGGCCAAGTTCAACAAGAATTTCCAATGGCTTCCAGGGATTGTTAGCAATACGCAGGAGACTTGTGAGGTCCTGAATGAGTACTCTTGTGGACTAGATGAAGAGGAGGTGCAAGAGATAATTCAAAAATTCCAAGAATTTCGTGCCAAACAAGTTGAGCAAGGTGATGAAGAAGACAAGTCTGAATAATGAACTTGTCATGACATTCTTATTTTCAATTTGGCATGTATTTTTCATTATCGTTTCGACATACTTTGAACTTGAAGGTTTGACTTGTTCTCCTACGTGAGAACCAGTCAAAATGGACTCATTATTATTTACTATTTTTAGTATGTTGTTGAACTATTTCCTAATTTCTCTCCTTCTCTTTTCTATAAATGTGAAATGCTTTGGCATTCTTAAGGGTTGGAAAATTTTGATGTGACATTGAAGCAAGGTTGAGAAAAGAGAAAGAATTTGTGTTTTCCTTTAATCATTGAAGAATATAAAATATAGTTTATTACAAACTTTGTGTTGTGAAGATATATTTGGTATTTGAGGTATTATTTTTATGTTCAATGCTTTAAGTTATTCTTTGTTTGGCATATATTGTCTATCAAATATTTTGCAAGTTATTACAATCTAAATCGCGTGTGATTATCTTTTGATCTGTGTTTGCTTAAGAAAAAACATGTTCTCACTTATTCCTTTCTTTTCCTCTTCTATCAAATTACTCTCTTTCTTATCTCTCCTTCTATTCATGAGATCCAAACCCGATGCTTAGATTAGTGTGAATATTGTATATATCTTTTTGTTTTTTAGATTAGTAATAAACAAGGTTCCTCCCCTTCATTTGAGGAGCGATTTAATCCCGTGTACTGTGGTTGAACCTCATATTTTGTCTGTGACAAAATATCCATCAACACATATACACTACATATGTAATCGAGCACAATGAGGTAGTGTAAAGCAACGAAAATGAAACAAAAGAACATGTATAATGTAGTATATGCTCCCAAAGAGTAGTGTTATTGGGAAGGGACTAAGTTGACACCTATCACTACGTATGAATATATGTGTCTTACATCAAGCTCAATATACCTCATGAACACATGTGGGTAAAGAGTATATAAAAATTAAGTTATCTATGAAACCATTATGACAAACAACATGTACAATGAACAAACAAACCAATCAAATCATAAAATAAGTCATGATTTTGTAGTTTTACAAATATTTGAATGTTTTTGTATCTTGTGATTATTTGAATTTTTTTTGTTCTTAAATACGTATATGCAAGGAAGGGGATATCACAAGAGATATCGAATAAGAGCCTTTAAGGAGGCACACTAGACTTAGAAGGTGACGGAGGCCCGAGTCCCATAATTGTTAGAAGATAAGGATGTTTGCTAGAAAAGGTTTGTGGCATTACTCATTAGGAATTACAATAAGTTGTAGCCTAGGGGAAATTCATATTAATCCATTTAAACAATGCATAAAAGATAGAACAAAGCATAACATATAGTGTGTTATTTTTTCCTTGTTACACACCTCCCTCCTAGCATAAGAGACGTTGATCTACGAGGGTCAACATATGGAACACACTCAAGACTGGGAAATTATGGGCATGCCCTTGCAAAAACAGTGGATCAATACCTCTCTTGGAAAAAGGGCACACACATGGGAAGGCACAATGGGAAGTTCACTGCGCCCAAAGGAAATCCCTACACAAGGTTCTATCTCGGTAGGTATTTTTCACCAAAAATTTTGTTGGGAATAGCTCAAGAAGAGGAGAGGAGTGGATGTTTATGATTTTGAGGGTATTTGTTAGTTCGTTACTAGTTCTAGCAAGTGCGAGGAAACTAGTGGCTTGACTAATACATCAGAAAGTCGTTTTGAAATATTATACAAGAGAAACAACATATTAACATTGATGCATATCTTAACAACTACGTGAAATATAGTAAAACATATATTCATCTATGAGTATCAATTTTAGCATGAATGTATAATACACAATATGTATGGGATACAAGATTTAGTCTTAATAGTGGCAAAGTTGATAATAAAAAGTTCATTATAAAGTAGGGAAGGGAAAAAGAGATATACGTAGCTAATTTGTGTAGCTTACTCCAGCTCACTTGAACACCAAGGATTTTGAAAACCATGCTTGTGCTCAAACCAATATGCACGTGATCGAGAACACGAACATGTGTAAGAGTTTGAGGAGAGGTACTTAGAACATCTAGCGTGGTGCACAAAGTCATTGGATGCGCTATATACACTCTCGATCTTCTAGCTGCTAAATGAAGATATTGTATTCAATCAACAATGTGAGTCTTTAACACCCATTCAAACCATAAAAAGACAAACAAAAAAGCTAACTTAGGTGAAGAACATGGATATCCAAGTGAGAAAAAGTGAATGCAAATAAAACTCTAAGAAGATTTTCTATTCTAAATTTCATGACCTTTATAATGAATTTGATCTGGATATTTATAGAAAAACTAGATGAACAATGCTTACAAGCACTAGTGAGGGTAGGCTCTTCACATTATGGATTTAAGAATATAATATTACATGGTTTATGCACAATTAGGTTACATTGAATGCCAAGTTGGCCATTTAGAAGGCTTGTCATTTTAGAAGAACATCCTTTGTAAGAAGGAAGATCTTCATTAAATATTGCAAGGCTCAAAAACAAGCCTGGACATGGTATGCTCGTATTTTAAAACTCCAAGGTAGTATGGTGCGCCTAGTTGCATAAGTAAAATTATTCATTTAAGGTAGGAAATTACCTCTGACATGGTGTGTACATGCACTAAGTTGAGATCTTCTCACAAATTGATGATTTACAGCAATCGATTTTTCTCTGGTTGACTTGGCATTTTTGTTTTGTGCATTTGGTTTGTGGAACACAATGGTGTGCGTAGAATATTTATGCAATAGAATGCACATGTGGACTCTCCATTTTGGCACATGACTCACCTTATGCAATTTCTCCGTGTTGATCAGAATGTGTATCCTTTCTTTCACAAAGCTCTACAATTTATCCCGCATACACAAGGGGAATAAGGGGCTATTTAGTAATGCGTGCAAAAATTAGGGTGGGGAGGAATACTCACAAGGTGAGGACAAATGAACACACATAATTCTAGATCTCATTTGTTTAGTTTCTCAATCTTTGATATGTGGCAAGAATCAATTTTATCATACATGGGAAGCCTTCTGTAACTTAGCTTGTGCCATATAACTAATAGTGTGTTGATTTGTGACATGTGGTGTAAATCAAGGAAGTCATGTTAGATAAACCTTTTAGGCTTAGTTTATTCCTTAGCGCACCGATTGGAGACACATGGCCTCAATCAATGTGAGTACTAGTTTATGCAATATGAACAAGAGATTGGCTAAGTGTGGGAGTGAGAAGTAAGTTCACCAAATTTCGCATGGTCTTGGATGAGTAAAAATGTCATGGAACATAAAGGGGGTCACTAGACTGAGGGTGTGTCTACACAAATATTGTGCGAAGATCGTTTTAAACGTGAAGGTGATTGAAAAAGGAGCCAAACTAAATGTGAAGGATTCAAGGGCACGCGAGGATGGTGAATTCATTGCATTTAAGATTTACACAATGGAACATGAAAAGGACATTTATATAATGAGGGTGAGGGTGTGTGAGAATCATATGGTGGTGTCGAAGGTGTTTCACACAATAAGAGATAAACATATTTACAAAAATGATTAAGGCATGAAATGATTTTGAAAAGGGAATTGCTTATAGGATATAGAAAAACAAGGGTGCACAATATAAATTGCCTTGTGAAAGACAAGAGGTTCTCTAGTTTCATTTGGGAAATTAGGGGTGTGTTATTGACACAACAACATAGTACCTAACAACTACATAATATAAACAATTAAGGAAGATATAGCGAAGAGACAAGAATATAATAATAAACTTGAATTTGTATTACTAAATAAAAAACACAGACATGAACTCACAATGGAAACTAAGACCGATATTAAGGATTCAATATCAACCTTCTATGTAGTGCATTTACATGATTTTATACATTTTGAGGTGATTGTTTATTTATAAGCCCCTTATTCTTCCTTTTCTTTACAAAATATGTTGATCACATTCTCTTCCTATACTTAGAGAACATTACATATTCTATACTTTGTCTTTTATATGCTAGTGACATACATTAGAAATTACACAATATACAATAATATCCAAAATATACTCAAGTCATATTTTAAACCCATATACACTCCCAACACTTTCCCCAACTTAAACAATTATCTTGTCCCAAAACAAAATATCATTCAAAGATTGGGAGGTTTTATCCTTTATTTTTCGTGTCTTTCCAAATGATTATTTCACTGCGCATTTGAGATAGTATGCTCAAATCGACATAGAGGGCATTGTTTAATGGTTTTCATCTTCTACACACTACTTAATCACATTTTCATGTTGTTTAATTAAAGTAGAATTTCCAATAGACTTCCCTTTCGTGTTTTTAGTATGTGGAAACTCTTTCATAGACCACCCTTTCGGGTTTTCAATCTATGTGGGCTTGCTTACAAACATCTAGACAAAAATTTGGCAATGATACTTAAAAAAATTACCTACCACAAAATTGTATTACTCCTTAGCCTATTGTTGTTCATAATTCTTGGTTGTAGTTGGTTGTTGCTAAACCGCGAATGTGGAGGATGGAGGTGGTAAAGCTTTTGTTCCCTTAATTCTTTGGAGCACGATATGAGGGATGACATACTTAAAATAGTTATTCATTTCCTTCTTAGTTGGTAGGAATATTTCCAAGTTTGTTTTATACACATTCCAATCTATGAGGGATTTATTTACTCTGTTAAAGTAGCTTCACAACTTTGACAATGCTTACATGACTTTAAACAAAACATCATGTTTTGCATTTTTCATAGTTGGATCATGTAGAGTTATGACATTTTTATGTCCTAGATCAACCCTTCTATTCAATCCCTCATGTGGTGTGCTTGCACTCTTGTAAAAGTATCATACGACATATTTGTACTCCCATTCTCATATCTGTCACTCACATTGTCTCGATCCTGCAATGTTGTTTACAATGAATTCTCCACTTCTTGATCATCTGTCTCCATTAGCACTTAAGCTTACTTTTTTCCCAAATCATCAGATTATCGGTCTTGTTCTCACTCATGGTAGCCTGCAACATTATGTTCTAGTCAAGGAGCTCAAATGTGATCAGCTAGCCCTATGCTTCACTTGTTAGGGATGCTTGAAATATTCTTTAAAAAAGGACTACATCCTCAAATTTATTCTTTGATTGAATTAATTACAACTTCACTTTGTTCGTAGTGTCCTTCTCCAATCAATTATCCACAAGTTTACTAGCCAAGATGGCTAGTTGTATTTATTTTCTCGTGACTTGTTCACATATTACTTGTGAGACAAATTATGGACAATCATCTTCAATATGCGACTTTAGGTTATGCAATATTTTCTCCAATGTTACTTTGTGTTGGGCCAATTATATTATGGGTGCATATATATATTCTTAAATCTTATGCATCCCTTAAATCTATGTTTCTTGCAATGAAAAATCTTCAACATTAACCTCCTTTGTGATGACCAATGCTTTTGATGTTGTAGTTTTCACACTCATTTGGGTGATTGTGAGGAACTATTGTGCGCACATGAGAGGAAGGAAGAACTAGCTTACACTTTTGCATGTGTTTTTTATTGTGATACCTACCAAAATGTTTTTGTGTATGCTTCTACAATATCTTCTACGGTGGTCGGATTTGAACTAGAGGATTCAATATACATTGCACTATCTTTTGGTTGTAGATGAATCTACACGGTGGCTAGTTTATCTTGAGGAGTGACTACAAGTTGTGTAGTGTCTAGTGATTTTTCCCCCTGTGCTTCTATTTTATTTTAATTTTCTTAAGTATTTGGTTGGCTGAGTGGTTTATCCTTCGTAATCCAAGTTTGTTCTTCTACTTTCACAATGGCTTCAACAATACATTTTTTTCTTCAACTTTTTATTTTACTCCTCCCTTTGTTTCTTTTCCTTTGTCGCTCATTCTTCATCTTCCTTTCTCTTCTCTTCTACTTCTTTCTTCTTATCTTCTTCTTGCTTGGCCTTTTCTTCTTCTTACTTCCATTGTTCTTTTTCTTTGCATTAGTTTGTAATGAGATCTCTTTGTTATCTCGCTTGCGCAATTTCTTTCTTTTGTTGTTCTATTTTTTTCCTTCTTCCTCCCATTTATTTTTGTCTCTAAATTTTCCTTGTTATGAGATTCTCGCCTCTTCTTTTGTATGTGATTTTTCATCCAAATCCTTTGCAAACACTCTTCTTCTAATAATTTCTAGAGAGATTCCTTGGTGTTTTCCTCTTTTTCTATCTTTCTTCTTGATGTTTTTATTCCTCGACATTTGAAGATTGTGTAGTTTACGATATTTGTATTGGGGCTATTTGTGAGCAAGGCATTTTGACCTTTATCTCTATTTGGATTGCTCTACAGTTGTTTCTACTTTCATAACAATTTTTGGAGGAGTGACTTGTTCTTAAGGGGATAGAGGAGGACAAGGCATAATGACCCTTTGTTGCACCATGGTTTTTGAGACCGTGATCTTGACTCTACTATGAGTTTTTAGTTTCTCCCTCTTTTGTGCACGATCTTCTCTTTCTTGGAAATATTTCCTCTCTTCTTATTACACTATGATTAGTTAGGTTAATTCTTTCATTATCAATGAGGCCCATTTGCAATGCATAGATTCCCCAACATTAGAGCTTGATATCTCCTTCCAAAGGCACTCTTCACACTAATTTTTAAGGGCTTTTGTTTATTCTCCTTTTCTTATGTGGTGCTACTAGAATTTCCTCTTCAATGTCATACAATTCAACATATTAAAATATAACTTTTGATGTCAACTCATACCTCCTTTAGTCATTGTTGTCACGTAAATTTGCACCCCTACCAAATCGAATTCAACATTTCAGTGAAAACATGAATGATATTGAAAGTGTGGGGAAATCAAGATCAAACCTTATATGAAAGGGTGGGTTCTGTCACCCTATTTCGTTTGCAACTACTCTAACACTATCTAATCCTAAACTAAGAAAATCTAAGGAGACAGGGTGAGCGAGGAAGAAATCTGAAATAAAAGGGAGGTGATGCACCAAATTGGAAAATGGATCAATTATGGCTCTCGTAGACACATATGTAAACATACAAGTAAAGATTTAAAATATCCACACAAATTTGAAGGGGAATAAGTGGAAAAGAATGAAGGTGTGCAAGAGGGACGGGGTTATTCACATTAAACACAACATTTAGAGGAACAAAACCACACTTGCATTAATATCAAAACTTAACCATTTACAAGAACAGAGACAAGGCAAGAAGACTTCACGTGCAAGTTACGAGAGGTTGAGATAAATATTTTTAATCTCAAAAGGAAGATCTATAGATTTGTATAAATTGAAACCCTATTATGAGCCACAACACTTACATTTATAGAATATGAGAGAGAGGGGAGAAAAGGCCAATCACATCCAGTGATTTAATGAAAACAACCACCTACCAACACTAAGGAATAATCACTACAAATTTCATAGTCCAGGTATGGGCGTCAAGCATCGCTCTAACAACATGCCATCAAATCACCAATACAGGGGAGGACATCACCTCTTAGAAAAAAATTCAGGTTGGTGGAGTGGTTGAGCATCTAGTTTACAACATGCATGGTTTTTTCATGCCTTGCGGACTTCAGATGATTTCAATTTAATCCACGATTTTCTCCTTATTTAGAAACTCCTCAAGTTTCATGGCCTTTATGTATTCCACATTCGACCTACCTTATCTACATGTTGTAGTGTTCATCTTATTTTTCATTGCGGATTTTTTCTTGTGTGGTCTTTATATGTCTCGTGACCTTGTTGACTCTGCCGAATACTATGTCTTTGATGTCCACAAAACAGTAAAGTCTTTGTTCTGTGGCTTCTAACCTTAGTTGTATTCAAAATTTCTTTCTTTTACAACGCGGCATCCCATGACACCTTTTCCTTTCATCACGGATTCTCCTAAGTAGGCTACATGTTTTATTGCGTTGAATTAACCAACTCTGCAAAATTCCATATTTTCCAAGTTCATGTAACACAATATTTTTCATGCCACGAAGCACTAAACCTTTCACACATGTCGTGAAAACTACAACTCATTTTCTTTGTTCCGTGGGTCTTCAATCTAGAGTCACCTAAGTCTAAAACTTGGATAAGTTGTTCAAAATAGCATAGAGTGTTATTTTGGGCAACATTTTGGTGACCTTCAGGGGACATCTTATTGCTAGATGGTCTGATCAATAGCGTTGGAACATCCATTTGCCATGGAGAAATCATTTTTCTTTGAAACCAAATTGCTCTATCGTTCTCTCTGCACTCGGTTTGTGAGATGCAAATGGGACCAACACATGTGCAAAAGCACTTGATTAAAATACCACCACAAGGATTGAGGGAAAGGCACTCAATTGTTGATCAACACACAACAAAAGGAGGTAACCCCTAAAACAACAAGGAAAGGGAAAATAAATAAATAATGAGAAGGTTTGAGATAGATCCCATTAACTCGGGATCTAAAGTGCCTCGCATCAAGTTTAGACAACTCGTAAGAGTTATCCTACTTGCAATCCGTGATGATGTATGGCCCACTCCAAAGTTCATTAAACTTGGAGTGTTTCCTTGGTTTAGCTCTGTATGTGTCCTAATTCGGGGCCAAATCTCATATTTTGTAAGCATGTTCTTTAGCCTTCTTGTCAAACCATTACTTATTCGACCTTTGATGTTCTTGTTATTATATCACGGAATATTACCTCAAATCCTTGTTGTTACTTTGAAATGCACCTTGTGGAGAGTGGTGTGGAATCTCTCCTTTCAGATGAAAAAATGGAAACACTCTTAGACTGTGGGTGACATGTATGTTGGAGTGAGTCTCTAGAGACGGTTGATTCCCCTAGTGTAACCCATAAGACTATTTTATATTCCTAATACGATGTTACTCTACTAAATCCACAAGGAAAACAGAGAAGGAAATAAGGGAAAAACTGAAAGGATGGTGATACATGAGAAATTTTGAGGATCTTTAGACTTATTTGGACTACACATGAACCATGGGAATCGTACAGACCATACACAACCTAAAAATAGATGTCATGTAAGTGTTTCAGAGGAGGGCTTGAAGTTTGTTATAAAATAGAGAAGGGAAACAAATGGCTTTAGAAGGAAATTTGGTGAACCCCGAACAAGATCCTACACAAAACTTAGTTAAACACAATCTATGACCGTAAATTGACATTAAACTGCATAAAGGCATGGATATTAAACTGCAAATCAAGGATAAAACAATTATCATGAGATAAAACCAACTTTAAAACATAAAAATGCACAATAAACATGTTGTAGGAAGGTAAAAATAGATCCTCTATTGATCCAAGAGGTGAGACAAGTACAAAGAATCACTCATGACCCCTTCTCTTCCACTCACAACTCCAAATAACTCTAAAATGATGAATAGAATGTGTGGATATGTTTTACAACGAATTTCATGGAGTTTTATAGAGAATGGAAGAGATGAGAAGAGGAAAATAATGAGACATGCAATCTTGATGCTCAAAATAGCCAAAATACATGCTCAAAAATTATAATGCATCCAAAAATAGCCATTTCATGCCGAAAAATAGATATATGCGCGAAAAAAACAAAACATGTTTGAAAAATAGAAATGGAATTCTTTTGGATGTTTTCCTATTTTTAAGAGCTCATGTTTGATTAAAAAAATCATTTTCATGTTTTGATCTTATTTTAACCTTCCCATGCTCCAAAATTAGAACTTTGAACGAAAACACGAAGCTAAAAATAGATTTTTGGTCGTCCCACATCATGCGGATTTTTCGTGTTACGTAGATTTGTCTTTTCTTTTGGAGCCTCTCATGGCTTTACTTATGTCATTATTCTCATTCCAAGTCCTTAGTTTGTTAATCCCTCATTCAACATATTTTTATAGACTACCATGACTCTAAGAAAGAAAATCCTTTGTCGTGCAGATTTTCTCCACCTCCCACGGACTTCCTCGGGCATCTACGGTTGTGGCTTGCTTTTGTAGTCTTCCACGGAATTTGGTTTACTTTCTCAACACCCATGGGAATTTTTGAAACCTTTGGGTTTCTTTAGCTGTCGTAAACCCTTCTTTGTCTTTCCCACATTCCACAATGTTTCTTTAACCACCCACGGGCTTTTGTGGCCTTCGCGGCTTTGTTCTCGTTTACATCCACGGAACACTAAAAAACCAATTTCACTCGTCTATGACTTTATAACCATCCACAAACCCACATAATATTAAAGCTTCATTTCCTTTGTACCCTGCGGTGTTGTTTGTGTACTTGCAGATTCACCTCAAACCCCGCGACTTCCTATAGACCTCTACGGACTCACTATACCATAACACTAGGAAATAAACATTGTTTATTTCGCAACTTTCCAAAAATTCAAACTTGCATAAATTATTTCAATTGAACATTTAGGAGGAATCATATTATCCCATAAGGATGATTTCAATTTTGTATGTCATGATCTCTAATTTTTCGCCATAGTTCTTTTGATGATTCGAGAGAGGATTCTTATTGGTTGATTCAACCAAGCCATTCCCTTGAGGATAATAATTGGAAGATGTTGAGAGATGAATTCCAAGTTTGACTGCCCATGTGTTGATTCATTTGTCAAGGAAAGATAATGCATTTTATGAGATAATTGTAAGAGGACACTAAACCTTGTGACAAGAATTACATAAAAGTCCAAAATTGAAGTCTCATTTTCCTTTTTCGGGGCTACTTTTTTCCACCTTGTGAAATAATTCATAGCTATGAGAATCCATTTGTGACATACACTTGAAGGTGGGTTAATCATGCCAATAAAATCCAAACCCTATACCATGAAAGGATAATTTACCTGAATGGCTTGAAGAGGAAAAGATTTCAACTTCTATTTTTGAGCAAAAAACAACACATTTCAAACATTTCCTTACCCATGCATGAGCATCTCTAAATAAATTTGGCCAATAATAGCCTACTCTCATGATCTTTAAGGTTGTAGCTCTTGGTGCAAAATGACCACCGGATAATCCTCTATGAAAATCTTCTAAAACATGTTCAATTTGATTTGAATCAACACATCTCAAAAGAATGCCATTTACATCTTTTCTAAACAAAATATTATCAACGAGGACATAAGGACTGTACTGCAATATAAAATAATTTATTTTTGTCTAATCCAAACCTTTTGGGCACTTTCCAGTATGAAGAAAATGGACCATGTCATGAGTCCAACTCTAAGGTAATGAAGGAGCAGTTGTATCTTGACCATTTTGAAGCACTAAAACCTGATTTTTATCATCATGCAAATTTGAAGCTAGTTGCTCACACAACCCTCTTCCTCTTACCAGTTTAGTAACCTTGATGTCAACATCATATTCCATAAATTTTGTAATCCAACCTGCCTTTTCTCATTTAAATCCTTGCTCAAAAGAAATTCTTTAACACTTGGATGAGAAACCATTAAATGAACTTTTTATTTGAAACCAAATGTCTGAATTTTTTGAGACTTCTAATGACTGAAAGGACATGTTTTTCAAAAAAATAATACTTTACCTCATAATCTTCCAATCCTTGACTGAAAAAAGTAATTGGTTGCTCCAAATTTTCATCATTCTGTTGTACCAACATGGTTGAGATTGTGTCAATTTCTCCAAAAGCATATAAAATGAAATCTTTGCTAAAATTAGGATTGATAAGTGTTGGAGCTTGTGAAATAGCATGTTTGATTGCTTCAAAAGAATTTTTCCCCTTTGTTTTCCAACTAAAAACCATGTTTTTCCTTAGCATTGAAGTTAGTGGCTTCACTAAATTTGTAAAATCTGGAATGAATCTTCTGACAAAATTAATTCTACCTAGAAAACTTTTTGCAATGCCTTCTTATGATTTGGCAAAGATAATGACAAAATTGCACTTACCCTCTCTAGATCAATGACAAGACCTTTCTTAGACACAACATGACCCAACAATTTACCTTCATGGAATGAAAAATACACTTTTTTCTAATTGAGTGAAATGCCATACTATTTGCACCTTTCAAACACGTGTCGAGAAGAAGCGTATGATCAGCTAAGCATGCTTGGAAAACATAGTTATATCATCCAAATAAACAAGAACAAAATTATTGATCAATCCTTGAAATGCCAAGTCCATTGCATGTTGAAACATGGCTCCTGCATTTGATAGTCCAAATGGCATTTTCCTATATTTTTACGTGCCCCATTTCGTGATAAATGTTCTTTTAAATTGATCTCCTTCTTGTACCAATATTTGATTGTAACCTGAATAGCCATCAAGTAGTGAAAAATCGTTCGAAATGCTCACCCTTTGCAAAATTCGCTCTGTTGATGGTAGTTGGTCATGATCTTGTAAATATTCCCTATTTAAATATTTGAAATCCACCATGAAGTGTATTCCCCATTTTTCTTTCTTATAGTAACCAAAATTGGAAACATGTGATGAGTGCTTTACAGGGAAAAAGATATTAGCTTTGATCAACTTATTCAATTCGTGTTTCATAAGCGGTTCAATTCTAGGATTGATGGGTCTTTGCTTTTATCTGACTAGTTTTGCATTTAAATCCAATTCTATTATATGTTGATTGGAAGGCGAAACAACACTTTGCAATGTTAGAGAAGGATCAAAATCGGTCTTTCCAGTCAAGGTTGATTCACTTTTATTGATCTTTTATTTGATCTTGTGTTCACTTCCATGGAAGTAGAGGATTTATCCGACTGATTTACCCCACAAAAATCATCCTCTTTCCCATTAAGAAGGGTAACATCATTATGCACCAGTTCTTGAGAAACCTCCTGTTGTGGTAGGGTCGTCAGTTGATGAGTTTTGAGACATGGAAGCATTTTTCACCATAAGTTCTTGATTTAGAACAACAATGGTGCAAGCATTCTCAGTTATGAAATAAATTGCACAGCTAACACCACTCATAGTCTTGTATTAGATTGTTTTGGATAGGTACACTGATTGCCTTAGAGCTGTTTTAGAAGCATTAGAGTTGAATGTTTGGAAAGATCTAGCACTATCTCATTCCCAAAATATTTTAACATGCATCTCAACTCTTGTAAGTCATTTGATTGGCTTAGGTATGCATTATTTGACTTAAAGGCTAAGAAATAGGCATTGAAAATTGATTTATTATAGGTATTGGAAGGTAAGTAGGGGATGAATCTCTCGGAAAAATGGGCACACGCTGATTGGTGTTATCATGCTTGTATAAGACTATTTTATATTTTAGAGTATTGAGTGTCCTTCCACTCATTATTGTTTCATCACATGAATTCAAAACCCTTAGATAATACAAAAATCATACTTTGTAGGCATTACCAGTTATGGAATTATGTCGCAAGTTCTTTGAAATATGAAGTTAAAATTAGACATGAACTCATGTGGTGCTCTCTTGATTTAGCCATAATTTGCTCATAGACATGTTTTCAGTGATGGTGATATCTTGGACATTATATTTAGATATTGATTATATTAGGCATGTGATACATGGCCAATTTAACCTAAATTGTCGCTTTTTCATAATGACATGTAAACAAATATGATGTGGTTGGAACCTAATTATAGTGATGGATATTTGTTGCATGGTGAGACTATATGTCACTTTATCATCTTGTCTAACTTTTGGAATATAATTGTGCACATTGTCGCACTTGATTTCGATAGGATGTTAGGTTAGTTTAGCATGCATTGATATCTTACTATGTCATTTAATTATATTGTATTGGACAGTGCGATTAATAATGTGTGCAATGAGTGCAGTGAGAGGTTTACAGGAGAACGTGGGATCGTGCCATTTACTCAAAACTTGCACAAGCATCCCACGGGCTGAGTCCTAGCCATGTTCACTGTGTAAAGCCCTAGGATAGATGATTATTAATTTTGGGCACTTTGAGTGACCCCAATGTATGTAAAGTATTTTGCTTTGATTTATTAATTTTGTTTAGGGTTGTTAGTAAAGTTGTAAACTTGTTTTGGGAGTTAATAATCCCACCTTCTTTTAAATTGTTGATTTTTGTTAATTAGTCTCTTAATCACAAGGGTTTAGGGTCACATGTGAGACCCTTGGGTGGTCCCCACACCCTCTACCCTTGTGCCAAAATGCAAAACCCGAAATTAGGGTATTTTGGGCATTTTTGGGGACCCCTTTGTAGCTTGGGAGTCCCCCTATCACAAAAATGAGCCCTTGGACCCTACCCAATGGGTAGGGGGGCTTGTTTTCAAGGCTAGAGGGAGTTTTCCCTCCCTTTCTACCCTTGTTTTGTCACATCCATATGTAAGGATGTGGATTTGTGTGTTTATCAAAAGTGTCAACTAGTTTTGTCTTGCTAACATTTAAGGAAATTTGGGAGAAGAGGGCAAAAAGATAATTTTACCCTTTCTCTCTTTTGTTTTGGCATCTTTGACCATGAGGAGGGAGAGGGGTGACACATGTCACCCCCTCATTTGTGAGGATGCTTGCTTGCTCCTCTTCAAATTCTCATTCATGGGAAATGAGAGGGACTTTTTTTCTTTGGATTTTCTTGCTTGGATGCTTGGGTGATTTAGAGCTTGGGATTTGCTTGGAGCTAAGAGTGGAAAACTTGAAGTTAGGAAGCTTTTTGGAGAGCTTTCCTTGAGGTAGGCTCTTAGATCTTATTGTTGTGTTGCTTTATTTTAGTTGATAGATTGATTGTTGAAAATTGTTATTTGTTGATTGAATGTAGCTTGTAGTGTTGTTTGTGTGTTTTTACTCCCTCCATCATATGGCATGATGGAGTTTTGGAGTGTGGGGAAGAGAGGGGATTTTCCCTCTCAATCCTCAAGACTTGATGGCCAAGCCTTAGAGGACCTTATTTTTTTTTTCCTCAATGGTTGAGGTGGGGAAGTTGATTCATTTGGCTTGAATCTCCTTCCCCATCCTTGGTAAGGAAACCCCTTTTGGGGTTTGAAAATCCTTCCAAGGAGGACTGGAGAAAGGGGGAGGAATAAGGAGGGTTTTGTTTTGAATAAGGAGCAATAAGGAGGTAAAGAAGATGTGTTTTTGTGCAAATAATATTGATGCTTAATTTTGGAGAACTTTCTCCTCTCTTCCCCATTTTTGGAGGATGAACATGGGTTCTCCTCCTTGTAAGTTGGAGTCTTGTGTTGTTGTGAATTTTATGTTTGTGTGTTTGTTTCATTGTTGTTTTACCCTTCACCTTGTGCAAGTGTTGGTTAGCTATCCTCTTTCCCATGGGCTTGGGGGAGGCTAGCATGCATCCCAACCTTGGGATAGGCATGTGATGATGCCTAAAGGTTGGGTGGATAAACAAGCTCTTTTCTCCTTGCATGGTTTTGGAAGACATGGAAGTTGGCTCTCAGTTGGAATTGATGGCATGTTGGGCTCTCATTATTCTTATTCTTGTGATACTTTCTTGTAATGTAACCCTCTTCGAATATAGTTATGTAAGAAGTTACATCTTTGTAAATCCTCATTGGTATTAAAAGTCATGTGTAAAAGCATCCTTTTTGTGAATACTTGAATGATGTGGAACTATGCTTGCCCTTTTGGAAGACTCAAACATTAGAAATAAAAATGATTGTAATTAGCCAAAAACTTTCTTAATATGAGTTTTGGAAAGTTCATTAATTTGTGATAGATTTCATCTTGTGAGTTGTTTAAAAAACTTGTGTAAATATAAGATTGAACATCGTTTATGAAACATCCTTAATGTGACAAGTTTTGAAAAGTTAGAAAATGAAATAATATGTGATTTTACTTTCCTTCTTAGGTTATCTTAGTGCTATAATGTTGTATGTATGGTTTTC
The DNA here is from genome assembly GCA_018340775.1 of Taxus wallichiana var. yunnanensis. Lineage (NCBI taxonomy): Eukaryota > Viridiplantae > Streptophyta > Pinopsida > Cupressales > Taxaceae > Taxus > Taxus wallichiana. The sequence goes on from CM031239.1 coordinate 998,665,326, forward strand.
TTTGTATTAAATGGAAGGTTACATATTCTTGTTAAGAATCTCATTGTGAAAAAAAAAAAAAAAGTTGTTTTTGAAAGCACGTCTTTTAATATGGAATATATATATACTTGTAGCTGAAATATATACATTTATTTCTTCATGGCTTACAGAAAAAAAAAAATGGGTTTAAAAATGAATTATTTTGTGGTAGAAGAATTTAATATATAGATTTATTTTTATTTAAAAAAGTATGATTCCAAAAGATTTGTTAATATTGGAATGATTTTAAATTATATATATAAAATATATATTTATATATATATTACTTATATATATATATATATATATTGGTTTTAAATATAGACTTTTATTTATATGCAAGGTGTGTGTATATATATATACTATATTCAATGTTTAGAGTTATATATGTATATATATATATATATATATATATATATATATATATATATATATATATATATAATTATTATAAATGTATTATAATTTTTTTGTTTTTTTTATATAAAAAATAAAAAAAAAAAAAATTTAAATGGGGGGGGTCGGCCCCCCCCCATGTCCCTTTTTTTTAAAAAAAAAAAAAATGAAAGGGGGGGCGAACCCCCCCCCCCACAATGCAGACAGCCCGGTGGGGGCGCCCCATGACCCCCCACCACCACGACCCCCCCCCCCCTCGCCCCCGCGCCGCCGCCGCCGCCCCCCCGCCCCGTGACCTCTCCTCCGCCTCCCCCCGCGCCCGACTCCCCGCCCGCGCCTCCCTACCCACCCGCCCCCCCCCCCTCCCCTCCCGCCCCCGCCCCGCCCCGCCGCCGACCCGCCGCCTGCCCTCTCTTTCACCCCATTCCTCCGCCTAATCCGCCCCATACAAGCAAAAAAAACAAAAAATAATAATAACCAAATAAATATATGCATATTAACATAAATATATGAATAATAAAATGAAACAAAATAAATGAGTATAAATGTATACATATTTTCATAAGGGAATATATAACAAGAAGAATAAGAATGGAGAAAGTAAAATGAAAGAAAGAGATAAAAAGAAAGAGAGGAATATAGATATCTAGGGCAAATTTAGGTCAAATGAGATCTAGGGTTGAGATTAGGCATATCTTAGGGCCCACATGTTTTCCTTCACACCTTTAGCCATGGGAATATTGATGGAGATGGTAGATGAATATTAAAGGGGCGTGGATTTATTTATTATTGTTTATTCTTTCTTGTGGGGGCACTAGTAAAATTAAAATATAATTAAATAATTAATTTCGAGTTAGGGTTAGCAAACAAGTTAGATAAAAAAAAAATAAAATTAAATGGTATAAAATTAGTAGTTACCAGGAAAAGTTACAAAAGATGTATTAGTATTTAAATTAAACACTTAAAAAAAAAAAAAAATTACCTTAAAATTTTAGCCTGTTTAGTGCGTTTTTCGGTGTCCCAGATGGGGCATTACAGTTGGTATCAGAGCTTGGGGTTCGCACTCGCGGACCACTGGGTAACTAATTAAAATAATTAATGTCAATTTTAACACAACAAAATTAACTAAATGAATAAAACTAAACAGACAAAATAAACCACCCACTACCATTAAATTTTAAATTAATAAATTGCTCGCTCACCTCGTGCGCAGGATGGCGCCTAAGCGAGGACGATCAGCCAGAGGTATGGGGCGTAGCGCATCTACGCAGGAGCCGACGACGCCCGATTTTGGGCCTCGGATATTAGAGGCCTTACGCCAGCTGATAGGCGTTGTGGAGCAGCGCCTACCACAGCCACAGGAGACGAGAGTGGAGGCATCTTTGGGAGACGAGGAGCCGATAGGCGAGGACGCGCATTCGGAGCCGCCAGAGCACGACACACCGAGGCGGGAGAGGTCACGCAGCCCTTCCGTTCATCACGAGAGGGCAGCTTCATTCCGTCGTAGCCGATCACACAGTCTCGAGGGACCTTTCGAGGATAGGCGACTCCCTTCGCCTGTTGGACTACATCGCCAGGATCGAGATACAGGCAGTGTGATCCGGATCTTCTTCGCTTGCAGCCACCCACTTACACCGGCTCTACAGATGGCTTTGGGGCTGAGTCATGGCTCCTTAGCTTAGATAGTTGCTTTGGCTTGCACTCTTACGAGAGCAACGTCAAGGCGAGGTTCGCCATACACCTCCTCCGAGACGCAGCAGGCGTTTGGTGGAGGAATGAGGAGCGGAAGCTCCATCTGACCCGAGAGACAGTGACTTGGGAGTTGTTCGAGGAGCGTTTCAGGGCGCGTATATATGTCAGAGCATTTTGTTCAGAAGAGGATCGACGAGTTTCACGACTTACGACAGGATCTCAGCACAAGAGAGCACAAAGATGAGAGCAGGTTCCTGGATCTTCTTCAGTACGTGGATTACCTGCAAGATGAGAAATTGCAGGTTAACAGGTTCATTCGAGGGCTCAATGCAGATATAGCAGGAGCAGTTAGGATGTTATCTCCTCCCACACTTGAGAAGGCCGTTGAGAAGGCCTACTTAGCTGAGGAGAACAGGACCAAGGCACAGGAGCATCGTGATAGGAACAAGAGCAAGTTTCAGGAGAGGATACAGGCATTTCAGAGTCAGAGGTCACGAGGTTCTGCACCACCCCCTAGAGGAGGATTTTGGCCTCCGCCAGCAGCCACGAGGGCTCCACCGCACCCTCAGCGACAGACACAGCAGCAGAGCCACCCGCAGCAGGGGCTAGGCAGACACAGGGATTTCAGAGAGGTGTTTCTAGAGGTGGTTTTAGTGGAGCCAGAGATAGGAGGCAGGGCACTCAGCAGACACAGCCAGCTCGCACTCAGCAGTCTGCTAGGGTTGGACCAGCAGGATCAGTACACCAGAGTACAGGAGGGACCCCATCTCAGAGGGGTACAGGAGGTTGTTTTATTTGTGGATCTCCAGATCACTATGTGCGCATGTGCCCGCACAAACCCAATACCATGGATGCACAGAGAGCTGCTAGATCCGAGCAGACGGTGGGTGACGTAGGACGCGCTCATCGTGTATATGCAGCGGTTGACAACCGCCAGGCCGAGCATCAGGCCACGGTCATTGAGACGACAGGTACTATCAGGGGTATTTCTGTCTCAATACTTTTTGATTCAGGTGCTTCAGATTCTTTTATATCACCTTCTATAGTGGACCAGTGTGGGCTAGTGGTGGCTAGGCAACCAGATAGTTGGCAGGTTGAGTTGGCCTCTGGAGCCAAACTCACCGTGGACTCGTATGTGGAGAGTTGTGTACTTGATTTAGGAGCCTTCTCCACTACTCTTGACCTCCGAGTTATCCCTCTAGGTTCTATATAGGTAGTTTTGGGTATGGATTGGCTCGAGTCTCATCGAGCTAAGGTGGATTGCAGAAATAAGGTCATTGAGTGTCAGGATGATCTTGGGAGTGCAGTTGTTATATCAGGGATGCAGAGACCTATCTCCTTGCGCATGATATCGGCTAAGCAACTCAAGCGGAGCATGCGTAAGGGTTGTCAGTTGTTTGCTATCACCATCAGTGATCGATCTGAGAGCATTCTAGAGCATTCACCCTTAGATGATCATGCAGTTTTGAGGGAGTATGCAGATGTTTTCCAAGTGAGCTTCAGGGTTACCACCCCGCAGAGAGGTGGATTTCACCATTGATTTAGTACCTGGATCAGCACCAGTTTCTAGGGCACCTTATCGGATGATGACTCCAGAGCTTCATGAGCTCAAGATTCAGTTAGAGGAGTTGTTGGATAAGGGTCTCATTCGCCCTAGTGTATCTCCTTGGGGAGCGCCAGTCATATTTGTGAAGAAGAAGGATGGTTCTCTCAGGCTTTGTGTAGACTTCAGATAGCTCAACAAAGTCACAATAAAGAACCGTTATCCGCTCCCTAGGATTGATGACTTGTTTGATCAGATGCGGGGAGCGAGAGTGTTCTCCAAAATCGATCTCAAGTCAGGGTATCATCAGTTGCGCATTTCAGATGCAGACATCCATAAGACAACATTTCGCACACGATATGGGCATTATGAGTTCACAGTGGTTCCATTTGGTTTGACCAATGCCCCAGCTGTCTTCATGAGCCTCATGAATGGAGTGTTCAGGACATTTCTGGATCGCTTTGTCTTGGTGTTCCTTGATGACATATTGATTTATTCTCGTTCCGAGGAGGAACACGAGGAGCATTTGAGGCAGGTACTTCAGGTTTTGAGAGAGCAGAAGTTGTATGGGAACTTGGAAAATGCAGCTTCTTTCGCATGTGCAGATTCAAGATTGGGTCATATCATTTCAAGGCGAGGGTATCTCGTAGATCCCTCTAAGATTCAAAGCTATCTTGGATCGCAGCGCACCCACATCGCCATCGAGGTGAGGAGTTTCATGGGTTTGGCAGGGTATTACCGCAGGTTCGTACAGGACTTTTCTAGGATTGCTCACCCTATTACTTCTCTTCAGAGGAAAGGGAAGAAGTTTGATTGGTCAAAGAAATGTGAGCAAGCCTTTCAGTTGCTTAAGGAAAGGTTAACCACGGCGCCCATCTTAGCAGTTCCAGACCGACAGAGGATTTTGTTGTTTGTACTGATGCATCACTAGAGGGTTTGGGAGTAGTTCTTATGCAGGAGCATCGGGTTATTGCTTTTGAGTCTCGTAAGCTCAAGGACTACGAGCTTAATTATCCTACTCATGACTTGGAGCTCAGCAGCAACAGACATGCTCTAGTGCGTTGGCGACATTTCCTTTTGGGTAGGCCTTTCATTTTGAGGAAAGATCACCGGAGTTTGCAACATATCTTCTCACAGCCAAACCTCAACGCTCATCAACGGCGTTGGATGGAGTTCCTATGTGAGTATGACATGGAGGTTCAGTACATCAAAGGGAAGGAAAATGTTGTTGCAGATGCTCTTAGTAGACGACGACATGTGCTTGCTTCTTTGACACTTCAGTCAGATTTGAGAGGCAGGATTCTCAGCACCTTCCAGAGGACAGATTTTATGAGGGAGCTAAACAGATGTTAGAGTCTCAGGGTTCTTTAGAGGGTAGATATTCTGGGTGTGTTTTAGAGACAGATGGTTTGCTTTGGTTCCACAGGCGCATCTACGTGCCTAAGTCAGGTGATCTGCGTAGCTTCATCCTCACAGAGGCTCATCGAGCCCCATATGCGGCACATCCAGGAGTGAAGAAAATGCATGCCGATCTGAGGAGTTATATTATTGGCCAGGTCTTCGACGGGACATAGCAGATTTTGTTGCACGTTGCCTTGAGTGCCAGAGGGTCAAGGCAGAGCATTCCCATCCCGCAGGACTTTTACATCCCCATGATATTCCCGAGTGGAAATGGGATGTGATCTCCATGGACTTCATAGTCGGACTTCCTATGTCATCTTATCGTCATGACGCCATTATGGTCACCGTGGATAAGTTGACTAAGGTTGCACATTTTTCGCCAACCAAGGTCACCTATAATGCATAGGCCATTGCCAAGTATTTATGGAGGACATTGTTAGGTTGCATGGGATTCCGAAGACCATCATTAATGACAGGGATACTATCTACACTTCAGTATTCTGGACTTCTTTTCAGGCCGCTCTGGGTACTCAGATCAATTTCAGTTCAGCTTATCATCCAGAGACAGATGGGCAGACAGAGAGGGTTAATCAGGTGTTAGAGGACATGTTGAGAATGTATGTCATGGATCAGCAGAGGAAATGGGAAGATTATTTGCATCTAGTTGAGTTTTGCCTACAACAGCTATCATAGTTCCATTGGTATGGCTCCTTACCAGGCTTTGTATGGACGACCTTGCAGGACACCTTTGAGTTGGGATAGACTAGATGACAGGATCATTTGGGACCAGCCTATCTTCAGGATTTAGAGCAGCAGGTTGTGTTGATTAGACAGCGTCTTGAGCAGGCCAGAGCACGCCAAAAGGCATATGCAGACACCAAGAGGACTGATCGTCACTTCTCGGTGGGACAAAGTCTTCTCGAGGGTTCGTCCGCATAAGAGTCCTATCCGTTATGGAAAGGGTTCTAAGCTATCGCCTCATTTTGTGGGGCCTTTTGATATTTTAGAGGTCATCGGTCCAGTTGCCTATCGCCTAGCTTTGCCACCACGCCTTGCACGGGCCCATGATGTTTTTCATGTTTCTGTACTACGTAGATATGTACCTGATGCTTCTCATGTCTTGGATTGGTCGGCATTACAGGTAGAGGACGGAGGACAGTGGAGATTGGAGCCCGTACGCATACTGGAGCACCGGAGGTTGGCCCTTCGGGGTCGAGACTTGGACCAGGTTAGAGTACAGTGGGACCGGTACGACGAGACAACAGCTACTTGGGAGGATGCGATTCCTTTGAGGGCTAGATATCCCTACCTCTTTCAGTGACTTCCAGGAGGAAGTCTAATTTTAGTAGAGGGGGATGTAGTGCCCACACTTTCTATAGCTCAGTAGCTTGTTGTTTATTTGCTCATAGACATGTTTTGACAGTGATTGGTGATATCTTGGACATTATATTTAGATATTGATTATATTAGACATGTGTGACATTCAGGCGTATAGCGCCAATTTAGCCTAATTTCTTTATTGTCGCATTTTCTTGTTATGACATGGAAACAAATGAATATGATGTGGTTGGAACCTAATTATAGTGATGGATAATTGTTGCATGGTGAGACTATATGTCACTTTATCATCTTGTCTAACTTTTGGAATATAATTGTGCACGTTGTCGCATCTTGATTTCAGTAGGATGTTAGGTTAGTTTAGCATGCATTGATATCTTACTATGTCATTTAATTATATTGTATTGGACATGTGCAGTTAATGTGTGCAATGAGTGTGCAGTGACAAAGTTTATGGAGAACGGGATTCAAAGTGCCGCTACTCAAAACTTGCACAAGTAACCCACGGGCTGAGTCCTAGCCATGTTCACTGTGTGAAGCCCTAGGATAGATGATTATTAATTTTGGGCACTTTGAGTGACCCCAATGTATGTAAAGTATTTTGCTTTGATTTATTAATTTTGTTTAGGTTGTTAGTAAAGTTGTAAACTTGTTTTGGGAGTTAATAATCCCACTTTCTTTTAAATTGTTGATTTTTGTTAATTAGTCTCTTAATCACAAGGGTTTAGGGTCACATGTGAGACCCTTGGGTGGTCCCCACACCCTCTACCCTTGTGCCAAAATGCAAAACCCGAAATTAGGGTATTTTGGGCATTTTTGGGGACCCTTCAGTAGCTCGGGAGTCCCCTATCACAAAAATGAGTTTCTGGACCCTACCTAATGGGTAGGGGGGCTTGTTTTCAAGGCTAGAGGGAGTTTTCCCTCCCTTTCTACCCCTTGTTTTGTCACATCCATGTAAGGGATGTGGATTTGTGTGTTTATCAAAAGTGCCACTAGTTTTGTCTTGCTAACATTTAAGGAAATTTGGGAGAAGAGGGCAAAAAGATAATTTTACCCTTTCTCTCTTTTGTTTTGGCATCTTTGACCATGAGGAGGGAGAGGGGTGACACATGTCACCCCCTCATTTGTGAGGATGCTTGCTTGCTCCTCTTCAAATTCTCATTCATGGGAAATGAGAGGGACTTTTTTGCTTGGGATTTTCTTGCTTGGATGCTTGGGTGATTTGGAGCTTGGGATTTGCTTGGAGCTAAGAGTGGAAAACTTGAAGTTAGGAAGCTTTTTGGAGAGCTTTCCTTGAGGTAGGCTCTTAGATCTTATTGTTGTGTTGCTTTAATTTAGTTGATAGTTTGATTTGCTTGAAATTGTTATTGTTGAATGTAGCTTGTAGTGTTGTTTGTGTGTTTTTACTCCCTCCATCATATGGCATGATGGAGTTTTGGAGTGTGGGGGAAGAGAGAGGGAATTTTCCCTCTCAATCCTCAAGGCTTGATGGCCAAGCCTTGTAGGACCTTATTGTTTTTCCCCTCAATGGTTGAGGTGGGGAAGTTGATTCATTTGGCTTGAATCTCCTTCCCCATCCTTGGTAAGGAAACCCCTTTTGGGGTTTGAAAATCCTTCCAAGGAGGACTTGGAGAAAGGGGGAGGAATAAGGAGGGTTTTGTTTTGAATAAGGAGCAATAAGGAGGTTAAGAAGATGTGTTTTTGTGCAAATAATATTGATGCTTAATTTTGGAGAACTTTCTCCTCTCTTCCCCATTTTTGGAGGATGAACATGGGTTCTCCTCCTTGTAAGTTGGAGTCTTGTGTGTATGTGTGAATTTTATGTTTGTGTGCTTGTTTCATTGTTGTTTTACCCTTCACCTTGTGCAAGTGTTGGTTAGCTATCCTCTTTCCCATGGGCTTGGGGGAGGCTAGCATGCATCCCAACCTTGGGATAGGCATGTGATGATGCCTAAAGGTTGGGTGGATAAACAAGCTCTTTTCTCCTTGCATGGTTTTGGAAGACATGGAAGTTGGCTCTCAGTTGGAATTGTTGGCATGTTGGGCTCTCATTATTCTTATTCTTGTGATACTTTCTTGTAATGTAACCCTCTTCGAATATAGTTATGTAAGAAGTTACATCTCTTTGTAAATCCTCATTGGTATTAAAAGTCATATGTAAACTAGCATCCTTTTTGTGAATACTTGGAATGATGTGGAACTATGCTTGCCATTTTGGAAGACTCAAACATTAGAAATAAAAATGATTGTAATTAGTGAAAAACTTTCTTAATATGAGTTGTTGGAAAGTTCATTAATTTGTGATAGATTTCATCTTGTGAGTTGTTGAGAACTTGTGTAAATATAAGATTGAACATCGTTTATGAAACATCCTTAATGTGACAAGTTTTGAAAAGTTAGAAAATGAAATAATACTGATTTTACTTTCCTTGTAGGTTATCTTAGTGCTAGAAATCTGGTTTTCTTTGTATTAAATGGAAGGTTACATATTCTTGTTAAGAATCTCATTGTGAAGAAAAAAAACTTGTAAAATGTATATATATATATATATCTATATTGTTGGTTTTTATATTACAAAAAAAAAAAAAACTGTTTTAGAAAATGAATTATTTTGTGGTAGAATTTTAATATATAGATTTATACTTTTATTTACAAAAAAAAAAGCATGTTAATATAAATCTGGAATGATTCCTTTGAATACACATATAGTTATATTTATATATATTATATATATATATATATATATATATATATATATATATATATATATATATATATATGTTTTGGTTTTAAAACTGTAATTTTATTTATATGGCAAGTGTGTGTGTGTGTGTGTATATATATACTTATTTGTTTAGAGTTATTGGTTATTTATATATATATATATATAATATACAAAACTTATTATAATGGAATTCTTGTTTGTTTTTTTTTAAAACCAAATATAAAAAAAATTTAAAGTGGAGGGTCGGCCCCCTCCCCACACATCCCTTCCTTAAAAAAAAATAAAAAAAAAAATGAAAGGGGGAACGAACCCCCCCACCCCTGTGATCAGCAGGTGGGGGCGCGCCACGGACCCCCCCTCGCCCACCTTCCGCTGCGCGCGATCGCGCCCCCTCCACCTCCGCGCCACCCCCGCCCCTCCTCCCGCCTCCCGCTCCGCCACTACCCCGCGCGACCCGTACCACACGCGCCCCCTACAAACGCGCCGCCCTCCTCGCCATTCCCGCCTCCCCCCCCCCCCTCCGACCTCCACGCCGCCCTCTCTTTGGCCATTCCTCCACCCCAACTGATCCGCCCTACACAAAAACAAAAAAAATAATAACCAAATAAACCCATGCATAAACATAAATATGTGCATAATAAAATGAAACAAAATAAATGAGTATAAATGTATACATATTTCATACAAGGGAAAATATAACAAGAAGAATAAGAATGGAGAAAGTAAAATGAAAGAAAGAGATAATAAGAAAGAGAGGATATAGATATCTAGGGAAAATTTAGGTCAAATGAGATCTAGGGTTGAGATTAGGCATATCTTAGGGCCCACATGTTTTCCTTCACACCTTTAGCCATGGGAATATTGATGAAGATGGTAGATGAATATTAAAGGGGGCGTTGATTTATTTATTATTGTTTATTCTTTCTTGTGGGGGCACTAGTAAAATTAAAATATAATTAAATAATTAATTTCGAGTTAGGGTTAGCAAACAAGTTAGATAAAAAAATTAAATGGTATAAAATTAGTAGTTACCAGGAAAAGTTACAAAAGATGTATTAGTATTTAAATTAAACACTTAAAAAAAAAAATTACCTTGAAATTTTGGTTTAGTGCGTTTTTTCGGTGTCCCGGAAAACGACAATGGTAGTTGTTCCACTAGTGAAAGATGATTTGATTTTCTTCAAATTGACTATAAAACATTTCTCCCATTGATACCATGTACTAATAGAATTTAGTGTCATCCCATGTACTATTGCTTTTCCTTTGAAAGAGGTTGTTAATAACCTGAATGCAACATTGTCTTAAGTAACATGATAAAAGATAATATATTGGCCACATCTTTAATGTGTTTTATGGGTGTAAATTGATTTTCTCTAGTGAAAAAAGGATGCTCTTAAGGGCACACACATGGATATCATCATGTTGTGCAAGTTGCAATGGGTTGCCCTCATTGAAGGGAACAAAATCTATGTTTCTTGGAATGGTCATATTAAGATTTAGGTTGGATATGGGGATATTAAGAAGTAAACTTGTTTTTGTGGATTGGGGGGATATTTAAGATATGGTTTGGACCTTAAAAACAAGTTTCTCTTTGTTGAATTCAAAGTCAACTCACTGAAATCAAATGGAATACTTTTTGTAGATGGTCTAGTTGTAACATTTGGCATGAAATATGCACTGATCTGCGACCAGGATGTGTTTTGAACTTATAGAGCCGCTGAGATCTTTGGATGAATGTGTCTGAAACAATGATACTTTCCAAGAACAATATAGAATCTTTAACAAATTCTCTCTCTCTCTCTCTCTCTCCCACTGGACGTGCAAACAATGTTGTCACTTTGAAATGCGCCCACAGAGAGTGATGTGAAAACCCTCCTTTTAATTGATAAAATGGAAACACTCCTAGATTGTGGGTGACCTGTATGTTGGACTGAGTCTTTAGAAAGGGTTGGTTCCCCTTGTGTAATACCTAAGACTAGTTTTTATTCCTAAGACTACTTTGTACTCTATTGAATCCACAAGGAAAATGGAGAAGGAAAAATGGGAAAACATAAAGGATGGTGATACATCAGAATTTTTTAGGATTTTTAGACTTGTTTGGACCACAGATGAATCGTGGGAACCATACACACCATACACAACCTACAAATAGATATGTCAATGCAAAAAAATCAGAAAAGGGTTTGAATTTGTGATAGAATAGAGAAGGGAAACAAATGGCTTTAAAAGTCAATTTGGTGAACTTCACAACAAGATCATGCACAAAACTTGGTTAAAAATAATATATAACCTACAAAGTGACATTAAACCTGCATAAAGGCATGGAGATTAAACCACAAATCAAGGATAAAATAACGATCACGAGATAAAATCGACTTGAAAACATAAAAATTCACGATAAAAGGCTATAAGAAGGTAAAAACAGTTCCTTTATTGATCCAAGAGGTGAGACAAGTGCAAAGACTCACTCATGACCCCTATTCTTCCACGTAGAACTTCAAATAAATCCAAAATGATGAATAGAATGTGCATAGATATTTTGTACAATGAATTCCATGGAATTTTATAGAGAATGGATGAGAGAAGAAGAGGAAAATAAAAAACATGCAATCCGATGCTCAAAATAGCCAAAACTCTTGCTTAGAAAGTAAAGTGCATCCAAAAACAACCATTGCATGCCTAAAAATAGGTGTGTCAAAAAAACAAAATATGTCCGAAAATAGAAATGGTGTGATTTTGCATGTTTCACTATTTTGAAGAGCTCCTATTTGATAAAAATAAATTCCTTTTCATGATTGATCTTATTTTAACCTTCCCATGCTCCAAAAATAGATATTTGAAAAAAAAAATGAGAAGCTAGAAAAAGATTTTTTAATTTTCCCACACTTGTGTGTAGATTTTCCCATGTTACACGACTTTGTCTTTACTTTTGGAATCTCTTGTGGCCTTACTACATTGTTCTTATCATTTTGTGGCCTTACTTTGTTTATCCCTCTCTCTTTGGATTTCTTTAGACCACCTTTGACTCTAGAAAAACAAATCCTTTCTTGGGTGGCCTTTCTCAACCTTCACGGACTTCCTTAGGCATTTGCAGCTTTGGCTTGCTTTTGCACTCTTCCATGGAATTTGGTCTACATTTCTCAACACCCACAAATTTTTTTATACACCCTTAGATATCTTTAGACTCTCGTTGACCCTTCTTTATCTTTTCCATGTTTTGCGATGTCTCTTTGGCCATCCTTGGGATTTTTCGACCTTCGTGGCTCTATTCTCCATTACATCTTCACAACACCGAAAACCAATTTCATTTGTTTCACGTCTTTCTTACCATCCAAAAACCCATGGAATAATGAAGCTTCATTTCCTTTGTACCGTGACATATTGTGTTACACAACTTCCTGTAGACCTCCGTGGACTCATTATACCCACAAAACACTAGGAAATCAACTTCATTTGTTTTGCAACTTTTTCCAAATGTTCAAAATTGCATAACTTCTTTCCCTTTCTTCATGGCCTTGTGTAGCCACTTTTCATGCATGGTGGCCTCTTTTCTTTTCCACATACCCTGTTTTATTGATTTTGACAACTTTGCAAAAATTCTTTCATACTTCGAGCTTGTGGAACACCTGGTTTTTCTACAACTTTCTTATGTGGTTCTCCCATCCAAATATACCTAAGTTTGGAACTTGAATAAGTTGTCCAAATAATCATGTGAGCTTATTTTGATAACACTCAAGCTCAATCAAATCCTCCATTTTGATTGTTCTTTGATCTTTACCCTTAAACTCTAAGCTGTTGGGCCGAGATCTAATGAAGGAAACTCTAGAGATAAGGGATGTCCGGCTTCTTTACCATACACAACGATGAAGGGAGAGTTTCCAATTACTCTCTTTGATGTGATCTTGTCACCCCACAAAGCATTTTTTACCTTGGTGTATCATTTCCTTTAATTGATCTCTCGATTGAATTTAATTTGAATTAATAAAATCTAATATTGCAGAGTAACTTATTGAAATAAATGATAAAATACATAAATGACACAAGCAAACTAAGATGTAAATATGAAACCCTAAGCACAAGAGATAGATGGAGAGACTTAGCTTATTTATGTTCAATATGAAATTGATCGGACTAGGAAAAGTGTTCAACAGCCTGGGCAAAGTGTCGTAAATTCTTAGTATAGATTATGTAACTCACGAATAGAGGCAGGACATGGGCTCCTAGGATAGGTCAAGGGCACATGGGCGCTGGAGACTACTTATGGGTGTTGGTGACTACACAAGAGATCAAGATCTTCTTTCGGTGTATTACAAGTTCTTCATTGTTCTTTCCTTTTGATTGCATGATAGTCACACTATGATCGCCGAAGGTACCTATAACCTATAAAATATAAATTCACCTACACAATCCCACAAACCACATCAAACCTAAAAAGAAAGATGCAGAATGAGGAGTCAGACTAACCTCGACGAACACCCCGAGAGTGAACTTATGACTAAGCACTGCACTACATCTCAGACTCCATGTAGTTCTTATGAGTGTGTGTAAGAACAATGCCCTAGGATGCCCTTGTGCAAATTGCACTTGATAACAGGTTGTAGCTAGAATGTAGCAATGTAGTAGAATGTGTGGATGCAATAGAATGAACTTCCCCTTATATGAAATGTATGTAGAGTTGATGCAACCCTTGTCCCTTGAATGGGTGTTAATGAATGATTTAGAGTGTTTTAGATTCCTTTTGGATGCAACCTTAGGTGATGATAGTAATGCTTAAGGCTTGGTGATTTATTTTGAAAATATAACTATGTATTTATATGATTCCCTTGTTTGAATTTCATAATTGACAACTTCAAGGTAGACCCATAAGTGATTAAGACTCCCAAAAGATAAAAAAATACCCAAAAGGAGTGAGTAAGGTGAGAAAGGGTCGGGGGCACCTAGAGGGGACAAGAGCATTTGGGCGTTGTTATCCTAGCAGTCTTTGGTGTGTGAAGCCATAAAAGATAAATCAGTAAAATCCCGATTGGGTTGAAGGGTGTGTAAGACCAAATGGAAAGCAAGAAACAAAAAAAGAGGCCAAAGATATTTGTCAATTACTAGTTTTATTGCTTAGGAATCATGTAAATGATAGTATGGTTTTAGGACCGAGAAATGAACCCAAGTGCGTGATTTTTGTTTACAATATCCGTTGTTTTCTTCATGATTATCATTAGGTTCTTATTAGTACAATTTGTCAAATCATTCCCCCGAGAGCAGAATTGGAATAAGACTTCAAGTATATTCCATGTCTAGGAGCCCAATAAGAGATTGTAGAGCCTAGGAAGGATTTTGCATTATCAGAAATAATGGTTCGAGAACACCAAACCTTGTCACAATGTCTTCAATAAAACCAAGTATAGTTGATTCAAGTAGCTTCCTTGAGTGCCACAGCTTCCATCCACTTAGTAAAATAATTAGTTGTTGTCAATACCCATTTATAACCCGCACTTGACATGGGATTAATCATTCTAATAAAATCAAGCCCCCATTGAGAATAGGGTTCATCCGCTTGAATGGGATGAATTGGAAGGAACATCATATTCTTTTTACTAATGAAGAGAGCACATTCCTTAAATTTTCTTGACCCATTGATGAGCATATGCGAACAATGTGGTCCAGATGTATCATGCCTTTATAATTTTTATCATTTTGACCTTTTCTTTGAGAATTTTCCTCCATAGAAACCATTGTGGAACTCCTTCAAGACCTTGTTCACTTGTTCACCCTCAATGCACCTTAACAACACTCCATCAAGGTTCTTTCTAAAAGAAACCCCCAATCAATGCATAGGGAATAGATTGCAATCTCAGGTGCCACCTCTTAGCTTTACTTAAACCAAGAGGATATATGTTAGTGGATAAAAATATAGCCATGTTATCAATCCACTACGATTGTTATGTTGACCTCCTCTATTTCATGGATCCTCTTCATTTCACCTGTCATGTCCCACGGGTTTTCTATGTTTTTTCCTTGCTCCTCTTCCATGAAGAAGGAGGTTTCTTGATTAGCTTGAGCATCAAAATCCAACTGCTCACATATTGCTCTACCTCTTACCAATTTTGTAGCCTTGATGGTCACATCATACTCCATAATCTTGGTCACCCACCCAACTCTCCTTTCACTAATTTCCGCTCCCATAATGAAGTCTCTCACACTAGGGTGTGAGACTAAAAATTTGATGTGGCTAGTGGAAAGCATGCTCTTGAATTTCTTGAGATCTCTCAAGATGGTGAAGACCCGCTTCTCTACATGACTATATTTTAATTCATAATCCTTCATTGTTTGACTGAAGAAGGCCACTCACTAGTTTTTTGAACCCTTATCATTTTGTCGTGTCAAAACTACGGCAATGTTGGCTTCAGCCCCATATGCATAAAGGATAAAATATTTTGAATACTTAAGGTTGTTAAGTGTGGGTGCTTGAGAAATTTCATGTTTGAGCTTGGTAAAAAAAAATTCCTTTCGCGATCCATTTGAAATCTGCATCCTTCTTGAGCATCAAGGTAATGGGCTTGACAAGTCTATCAAAGTTAGGAATGAACTTCCTAAAAATTTAATCTTATAGAGGAAAGATTGCAAAGCATTGTTTTGACTCGATAAAGAGAGAGAAAGGATAGCAGATATTCTTTCAAGGTCAATGGCAATACCATCCTTTGAAACAATCGACCAAAAAAATCCTCGCAGCCACGGGACTAAAAAGTACATTTATTGGGATTAAGAGACACCCCAAATTCCCTACATCTTTCAAATACTATCTCAAGATGGTTGATATGATCTTTACTCTCCTTTGAGAAAACAGGGGCATCATCCAAGTAGATGAGGATGAAGTCATTTATATAACCCTTAAAAGTAATATCCATGGCCCTTTGAAATGTGGCAACAACATTTGACATACTAAAGGGCTTCTTCTCATATTCATATGTTCCTCATTTGGTTGTAAACACGGTCTTATGTTGATCCTCTTCTCTAACCCTGATCTGATTAAAACCTGAGTATCCATCAAGCATAGAAAACCTTTCATCTCCCGCTACTATTTGCAAAATTTGTTCCATAGAGGGAAGCGGATAATAATCCTTTAAGGAGGCCATGTTCAAGTATTTTAAATCCATGTGAAGCATGATTTCTCCATTTTTATTCCTAATAGGGACCAAGTTATCCACTCAATAGGAATACTTGATGGGGAATATAATTTTTCCTCAATGAGTCTGGTTAATTCCTTTCTTATGAGGAGTTCTATTTTGGGATTGGTGTGCCTTTATTTATGTCTAGTTGGCTTGGCATTAGGATCAAGATCTATGGTATTTTTAGTAGTGTCTCGGGTGAAAACCCTTAAGATCTTCATAACTCCATGAGAATACATCATTAAATTTTTGACATAAGGACATAACAACTTGATTCTTAAATTTATCACATACCTTTCCGAGCAAACTAAAACCTTCTCTTGTGTAATTGTGATTGATTGGTAGTCCTCTTGTTTTTTGTTATATTATTTCTTTCTCCTTTGAATTCATCATCATGGTTGAAGGTGTATTTAAGAGTGTCCAACCCTTTAGGAAATTTTTTTATTCTTAGTTGAATGATCTGATCACCATAACCATTATGTAAATCATATTGCAATTTTGAGGAGAACTCAACTTCATTTTAGATTAACTAAGCATTTTTTTCATCATTATCAATGATCTTCCAGATGATTTCATTATTCAGGATTGATGATCTAACAACCATCCTAACATGTCATTCATTTCCTTGATTGAAATCTTCAACCTGGTGAAAGTTTGTGATCCGATGACCGCTAATTGATTTACTTCTTTGTTTAGCCTCCTTGGCACCACTTGAAAGTTCGAAGTGCCAAAACTCTCCAAGTTGTCCCAACGTTGTGTTTATAAGCTTTTAAAAACTTATTCTTGGGACGTACACCTTGCTCTAGCTTGGTGAATAACCAATTTAGTATCCCAAAACATTTGTAAGGCCTTAATCTATCTTTTTCTACTAGAAATAATCCATAGATCAATGTCTCATACTCTACCACATTGTTTGAACAAACAAGTTGCAACCTATGAGAAAATAAGAACTTATTGTGCATTGGAGAGACAAGAATTACACCTTCCCCAACTCCATTTATGCTTCTTGAACCATCAAAAAATATCTTCCATAAACCATAAGCATTATCTACCTTTTCTTTGTGAAGGCATGGGGGATGAAGATTCTTCTTCATGAATGCAATAGTTGCCTACACCATTCTCCACAACTATGTCACAAGGATCAAACTCATAATGCTCCTTGGCCCATTCATCTAACAAAAGATCAAGCACCACACAAGGGGAAGTAGGTTGTTGTACGAAAGATACTAATTCATGATCTTCCTTTTCATGTACCATGCAATTGGATTGGAGAGGAGTATGGTCATAAGTCTCAACATGATAAGAATATATTGGCTCAGCTTTGATGGAAAATCTTGCACCATATCTAGCTCTTAAGAGCGTATGATACTAATCAGAAGACAAATATCCACCAACCTTGGTTGTAAAATCTATTGATAGACAAATGGAAAACAAAGGAGGAAACTCAATAACTGAGATATCTTGAGTTATGGTTAGACTTGGACAAGTATGGAGGGTTAACTCAAGATATTTGATCACTCCTAAAATGTTGACAGTTGATCCATCAAGTTGTAGAACACCTTTAGAAACTAGATTATATTCAATGCCTAAAATATAAGTAATTTTCTTGGGCATTACAAAGGTGTTAGCACCTAAGTCAATCATGTAATTATGCACTAGGTGTTTTCCTACAATTAGAGACATGTAAAAGGGTGGGGGCTTCTTAACCTTGCTTACTTATTCCTCATTTAGCTGGCATATGTGGATGACGTAATTTTCTTTCTTCACGCCTAGTTCAGATTGGGAAAGTTGCTTCAAAGCTTCTTGTAGAAGATCCCTCTGAGATGGAATAGATAGGGCATCTCACATTGTCATATTCATATTTTTCTTCTTCATTTGCTCAAAAATGTTAAAGGGGATACCACGGATTTGTACATCAAAGGTGTAACATTTTCCTTTTTAGTTTTCTCCATCTCATGAAGTTCTTTGGTTGACTTATTTTCTTTATGTCGGGGACTTGTAGTGCTTCACAAGTTTTGTTTGTTCTATGTAATTTCTTCAACAAGCGTGGAGTTCTAGATGAAGCTATATTCCCGCCTAAGTCTATGGATTGTCTATCTTTGAAATGGGGACTTTGCAATGAAGAGGATGAAGTATTCATTTCAATTTGCTTCCTATTTTACCATGTATGATCCGCCACATGGAGTTGTGGCTTGCTTGAGTTGTCCACAATTTAGTAAACCGCACAAAATTCATCAAACCCAAAAACATAAAGTTAGGCTTAAGAGTAGTTTCTTGCGTCATTTCGCGCTAGTATTATTTGTTTCCATCAAATATTATTGTTGATTGAAATAATTTTGCACTATGAGAATTTGTACTTGACGTCATTGGCACAAGTATTCTGATTGTGTGGCTAACTGCATGGAAAACACGATTATGCTTCTTGTATTATATTATTTTATACTAGAACAAGTACGTTAGTTGAGTTAGTGGTAGGAAGCGATTGAGCAGGAGAAACCAATCAAGAGGTAGGTGCGAGTTTTGGCCTTATAATCTATCAATTTGTTTATTTTGGCCATATCTTTGATATTTAGCTCTTTGCAGTTAATTACCTTGATTACAACTTTGGCCGAAGATTTCCCCTAGTTAAAATTTGGGTAATTTCTATAGGATTGAGTTTGTTGCATCTTCAAAGAGACAATTTCATTATATAAGATCTTAACAAGGGATCTAAGGTCATCATCATCATTCTATTTTTGGGAAGGATAGGAAGTGGAAGCGGAAGATGGAACATTTTGCTCGGGAATGGTAGTAAGAGAGGTATAAATATTTTGAGACAATTCAAGAAATAGGGGCATAGGCAATCTAGGAGCTATTTTTCAGCTTGAATCAAACAATTTTCTGCCCTAATGGTTATTGGATATGGATCAGGTAATTGGATAATACCCATAGATTGATCATTACATCTATATCAGAATTCAAATCTCTTAAAAAATACAAGAAAGCACCTTGTAGATTGGTCTCAAAAGAAATGGAATTTTGTCTCGTGTTTTCGAAATCAAGTTAAAATCCGCCATGAGTTCATGGGGGCTCTCTTAATGGTTGATAGTTGTTCTAATAGATATATTTTGTATGATTTCACATCAAACTAATGAAAAAGGGATATTCCAATCTCGTCCCATGTATGGATGGAAGCAGCCACAAGCTCCTATACAATTGAAGTTTTTTCCTTTTAGAGAAGAAGTTAGATCCTCGACTACAACATCATCTTGATAATAAGATGAATCGAACATACATTTGCAACATCATGGATATGATCTCCAAGGATTGTAATATTTTCACCGGTGAAGAAAGGACTACTTTTCAAAGCAGAAACCGGTATATCATGTTGGGCATTAAAGGCCAAGGGACTACCACCATTAAAACTTACAAAGGGTAGATTTCTTTGATGTGTCATGAAGGGAATAGGCCTTAATTTTTTATGGATAAAGTGAATATTCTACCGGGAGGAGTGGAAAGACTTATGGTTGAAGGTGATGGAGATGTATGCAATGATTTTTCTCTTCTTCCCTTACTTCTTCTTCTTGGTGAGAGTTGTAAGTACTCAAAAGGTTCACCTTTTGATACATTATGCCTTGTTTGTATCCTTCTCATGAAAGTGAGCACTGGACTGCTTAATCAATAGATTTAAACTTGGGAGTCTCTAGATGTGTATAAATGTGCCTCCAAAGGCCAAAATTCACTAGGACGCATACCTATCTTAGTGGAGATGGTGTACACCTCATCAAATTGCTCCCACCGAGCGTGTCAAAACTGTTGTCACTGAAATTCACACCCTTGTTGAATCAGAATTCAACATTTCAATGAAAATATGAATGATATTCAAAGTGTGGGGGCAATCAAGATCAAACCTCCTATGAAAGGGTTGGTTCCTCTCACCCTAGTTTGCTGCAACTACTCTAACCAACTTCTACTCTAACACTATCTAATCCTAAACTAAGAAACTCCAAGGAGACAGGTGAGAGAGGAAGAAAGCTAAAATAAAAGGGAGGTGATGCACAAAACTAGAAAATGGATCAATTTTGGCTATAATAGACGCATATGTATACATACAAGTGAAGATTCAAAGGATGCACACAACTTTAAAGGGGAGTAAGTGGAAAATAATGAAGGTGTACAAGAGCCCATGGGATATTCACATTAAACACACATCATTCAAAGGAATGAAGCCACACTTGCATTAATATCAAAACTTAACCATTTACAGCACAGAGCTGATTCAAGAAGACTTCACATGTGAGTTACAGAGGTCATGAGCAAGAGTTTTCTAGCTCAAAAGGTAGAGCTCTAGACTTAGAGAAATAAAACCCCTATTATGTGCCAAAGAACTTAGATTTATAGAATTTGAGAGAGAGGGGAGAAGAGGCCAATCACATCCATCGATTTAATGAAAACAACCACCCACCAACACTAAGGACCAATCACTACAGAGTTCATATTCAGGTATGGACGTTTGACATCACTCCAAGCACACACCATCGATCGGTTTTGTAAGAGGACAGCGCCACTTAGAATTAAATTCAAGTTAGTGGAGTGGTTGAGAGTCTGGTTTAAAATAGTAGTGGATTTTTCATGCCTCACGAACTTCCAATGATCACATAATCACATCCATGGAGGGTAACGTGAAATTGCGAGTATTTTCCCATGTCAACAATGATGTGTCGTATTTAAAAACAGACCTTTATAATGTTTAAAATGACTAAGTCATCTCAACACCTTACAAATTCCAACCTGTACCCCATACTAAAAAAACATGTTACATATTTATTACTTATTTAGTACCATGTGTGTGTCATAAGCTGGCAAGAGTTAAAGTTATCAAGAATCAAAATTTTGCAATGCATACTTCCATCATTTTATATAGGAGTTCAAATATCATTAAGAAAATATAGGTTGAATATGTTGGAACACGGAGGACATTGACTCGCAACACAATGCAAATAAAATTGATGGATGTCGCAGAAGAGAAAATGTTCTACAAAATTGAGTCCTCAATGTTGCTAAAACTTACAAAATTCAAAAGGAAAGACATGTACACATAATCATAATTCCTAAAACTTACAAAAATATTATTTTTAGAGATGCAGTAAAGAGATATATGTCAATTAAGCTAGATTTTTATAACAAACAATTATAATATATGCATGCACAGAGATGGTTGAAAACATAATTCAATATAGGGAGCCAAGCACTAAGGTGTAAGATGGTAGCAAGTTTGAGGTAGAAGCGGAGGTTGAGCTTTCGGTGTAGAAGGGGAATGCCTCAAGCCATTTCGTTTTACATCCACATCCTCCCCGCCTCCAAGGTTTTACAAAGTATCCTTCACCAAAGTGCATGTAGATAGGAAGTTTTCAAATGTATGATCCCTCATGCACACTTTGCCACCATATCATCAAGTTCATCCTCATCCTCTACTTTATTCTCTCCATTAAGAGATAAGAGAATGTCAAAAAAATCATATTCAACATTGTCATTGGAGTTGTGGATGTCAATTTCCTTACAAATTCAATGCTCCTATGCGAAGGAGAGTTTTATTCTGAGTTAAATGCCTGATTATCTTGCCAACATTCACATTGAAAAGACTAAATTAGACCACAATATTTTGTTCTAAAAAATGCACAAGCTCAACAAATATTGGCAAGAGGAAACATCATCTCAAAGATAATAGCCGATTCCAAATCTAAGTTCTTCGTAGGGTAGCGAGTGGTAGAGTCGTGAAAAGAACAATGTTCGACCTTTCAAATTGATGATATGAAACATATATTCTAATTAACTACTCAAATCATAAATGTGGACAGCTGAATTCATCCATACATAAAAACAAATAACCATCGTAATTGTCAATCCTCTATCATGTGTCACAGCTAGACACCTATAAAATAGTATGCATGTTGATAGTTTCGTGTGTTAAGAATATAATGGTCTTAAATCATTATAAATTTGTTTGTGACTTGCCAACACTATAAATCTATTAATTGAATTACCAACACATGTTGAGGATTGAAATCCTAAAATAGTAGTCAAGTATTAAGGTGGAATCATTTATAGGAGACAAAAATAGGTAAAAGTTCTAACATGCATGGAAGTGGGCGTGGCAAATAAAGTATCTGAAGTTAGTCTTCATATTGAGTTGTATTATCCTCTCTTAGTCTTAGCAAAGACCATCACTAGCGTAACACATGGTATTTGAATTATTTATACATTACAACATGGGAAAATGCTTGTAGCCTTTCCATGGCTACAAGCTATCAAAATCATGAAATTTTTTGTATGTTTGATTGATTCATGTAATCTCTCCATTTCAAAATTTCCAGTGTTGTTTTTAAATCTTGTTGAACACTCTAGCAATGGTTTTTTTTGGTTGAATATTATGTATGCAGTCGATATGTTTTCTATTCTCCTAGGCTTATTGTTGCAACACATTTATTTGTGCATCATTTTCCAATAGCCTCCGTAGATTTTTTTATTCTTTTCATTCTTCTAAGATTTTTGACATGGGAGATGAGCGAGGGGTGTGTCGCCACATGATCTTGCCACTAGTGGCGGTGTGCACTTTGCTTCCACCAATCACCATCTCCACTAACCACATGCGCTCCATCATCATTCGCACCAAAAAGCACCCTTTCTCCAAAGTTAAATATTTCCTTGATTTTTTCACGATTTTCTCTCTTTCGTACTTTGTGGCCATCATTTTCAATCTCCCCATCATGTATGAGCTCTTTATCACATTTTTTCATATCCCACAATCATTGCATTCCACAAGCCACATGTATTTCAAGCATTTTGTCAAACAAGTCATGTGCTTCCACATTTCATAGACATTTGCCGGGACACTTCCAATTTAATCATTTGTCCAAAGTCCTTTCTTAGAACTTGAGAGATGTCAATGCCTTGTTTGAACCTCCATTTTTGGCATGGACTTGTAGCATGCTAGAAAAGGGGAAGTGATCGATCGCATAACTTTGTCAAGAAACTCCTCTCTTCTATACAATATCGAAGACATGTTTTCATTATGTAAAATGCTCAAAAGTTTGAGCGTTCGAGCAGAAATTTACCATATTGTTCTAGATAATAAAATATAAATATTTTTTTCCCGTCCATATATTGAAGGCATTGTTCCCCTCTAACGAGTGTTTCCTTTTACTATGACAGTCATAAAAATTTACATGAGCTACTTTGGAGTGTCACAACCACATTGAAGACACAAGTAGACCTACAAGAAACAATCTCATGAAATGCCAAGATGCAAAATCAAAAAGAAGAAAATGGATTTTTGAAAATGACATTGGAGATATTGAAGTGGATATCATTGACAATATAAATAGCACTCTTGAATCTTACCAAAATGGCATTGGGAACAAGTTGAGGACATTAATTGAAGAAATGGTTTTTTAATATTTTTTTCTAAAGGGCGGTGGTCAAAATGCTTTGATAGGAAAATTTGTGGGCACATATTATACGAGCACAAACTGCTTGACAAAATGTGTCAATGAAATGTGCACAGAATAAGACTTTTATCAAGCATATTTTGATTCTTTGCAAGCTGCCATAAAAATAGTTGAATGAGTGGCCATTTCAATTCCTCTTTCTCAAAACTAAAACACATGAAGGTACCAATCGCTCATAGCACCACAACTCAATGTGATTGAAATTTATCTCGTTATCTCACCTAAGTATTGGTAGTATGTTGAAGATATATAAAGTAATTTTACCTTTGAAATATTATTTGGATGAGAAAAAGTATTTTTCGTGTTATTTGAATTCTTTGGTGTCTCCCCATGTTCTTAGAGCACAAATTGAGGAGTTCCATCATCTCACTAAGGGAAAATTTTAAAAGTGAAGTTAATCTCATTAGCGAATTAAAATTCAAAATCTAATATTAAGACATTCAAACCATGTAACATGGATGAACTAAAGCAACAACAGTGGTAAATTTACCAAGATACAAAACCAAGGGACTGCATGATTCATATAAATGACAAAACCCATTGTATCATTGTCTTATGAAAGTATAATTGCTTTTGGAGATATTATTCAATGATAATTATGCCAATCATTTCATGTTTAGACTTTAGTAGGAAAATCTCTACCATTATAAGGCCTCTGAAAATTCTTCTGTAGGAAACTTTCACATTACCATAGTATTTAATTGTCTAGAGTATACGTTAAATATACTTTTAGGCTATTGTTTTTAGTGGGACTATTATAAATTATTTCCAACATAAATAATAGTTGAAAACTTTTGACAACTCGGCTAAAGTTTTCCTACACAAAATTGGAATGGGAAAAGATGAAGAGAATAAGTAGAGATTTTTATCCATGAGTTTATTGTTTAAGAAAAGTACACGGTAAAACAAGGAGAATGAATAATTAAAGAGGTTTAAATTAATAGCCAACAATGAATATTTTTGGATCAAGAAGGCATTATTAAAATATTTGTTTGTCTCTCTACACAATTAAACAAATAAACAAATAAAGAATCTTGACCAATAAAAGGGCACCCAATTCAACTCACTCAATATATCATGCTTTCTATTAGTTCGCATTTTCCAGTACACGCCAAACATATAGGCCATATACATAAGAATATAGGGGACATTAACTCCCGACACACAACCAATCAAAAAAATTGCTCCAGAAAATGCTTAGAGTAATATTAACAAAATTAACTCTTCAACGTTACTCAAAGATTTAGAAAGTAAAACATTTTTACAATATTTACCAACCCAATGTTTTAAACAAGCATAACATATGGCTAGATGTTTTTGAGATGGAAACTTTGCTTCATGGTGTTCCCCTTATAAGGGTGCCACTAAGTGTTATACTATATATAACATTGAGTGACACCCTTATAAGGGGAACACCATGAAGCAAAGTTGCCATCTAAGAAAACATCTACCCTCGACAATGTGGTTAATGACAAGGCCAAAGAGCATGTTGCTTGTGTGTATGGCTATGAGATCGTTGAAGATGATGTGGGTGGAAGGGCATGCCCAACACATTGAGTCGTCGTCCATGCAGGGAAGTCATCTAGTATAAGCGAGGTGGTGTGGATAATTTCTATCGCACATGCCAACCATTCAAGTTCTTGATCTATGTACCCTCCCACAACCTTGCAAGTTGTGATGCATGTCACCAAGCACAATATTTTCCCCCTTCCAATAGAAAATATCGCATTCACTATTGTATCTTTTCAGAAAGTCATGCGCATTACCTAGTGTATTCATGATTTCTATGAGGGGTTTGATGTATTCTCTTCAAGAAAACTCAAAACTATTCGCTCGCATTGTTTTTATTAATTAAGCATTGAGTGATACTCTTATACGAGGAGCAACATGAAGTAGAGATGCCTTCTCAAAGGGAAATATGAGGAATTTAGATAGATCAATGAGAATGTTATGAATTAGGGAGTGAAGAGAAATTAGGTTTGCAACTTGGCCACCCAAAGGTGAATGGTGCAGAGGTTGAGCACCTTCCAAGGAAAAACACAATGACCCACATGAATGGGGTCAAGGTTTAAGTTGTTTATGTGGCACACCACACCAAGTTTGATGTTCAAACTTGGGATCCATGTCATTTTATCATGCCACAGTCTTCACTTCTTTTATGATAACTTGTTTATCACATTTGATTCATCTTGACCTCATAGGTGTGTTCTTGTGCCATATTTGGGACACTCAAACAAATTGTTTTCCTCAAAGACATGCTTCTACACAAGTCTAACACTTAGTGCTCGAGTTCCCTTGTATTTTTCATTCCAAAGCTAGCTCAACCTTAGGCATCCTCCTTCACAGGAATACTCTATCACAAAGATTATTTATTGATACTTACTTATGAGCTCGATCACTTTCAAGTGTTATGTATTACTTATGGCTCAGTCTTTACTTCTTGTTTGGTAAATGCATGTTTCGTTGCACCTTCAATCGATATGATAATCGCAAGTTTGCAATCCTCAATTTTCATTTTTGCATCACTCATGATTGTGCTCAACATAAGCTCTCCTTAAAACATACACAAACATTAGAATCAACACATGGTTTTTATAAGAGCATTGGATATCACGATAGGGTTGGCAAGGCTGCTATATATGTTGATTGTAAGGAAATTACTTAAACATAGAATTCAATTTATAACATTGATAATGACCCCAATCGCCACAAAAAAATATATTACATTTACCAACATAATCGATATAATAATATAAGGTTGTTATATATTGCACTCCTCATCATATTCATTGCATACTAAACTAACAAAAATGTATTAATAAACTTAGTTTCACATTAGACCTTCAACCTACTTATCCATGTACTATAATGACTAAACTATAGTCTTGAAAACTAAATGACAAAACCATGACAAAAATGTAATAACACCTTTTAAGTATTTCAAAAACATTTAAACAATACCTATAAATATTACATAGACACTTATGAGATAAATCATAAAACAATACCACTAAAGAGATAACAATATGGAATTTTGGTGTTTGACCACTCTTTGAGGAATGTGTTGCAACCTCCACCATCCATGTGTTACCCAAGCCATCTCTCATTGGTAATATTATTCGTCACATGGGTAAGCTTAGTGACACTCAAGCAATTGCCTTCACAAGAGGGATGCAATTAAATCTCAAAACTATCATGTGAATATGTGAATTCGAGGAATGAAGCTAAAGTAAAGTGGAACACCATCATTTTCACTTTATCTATGCTTTTTAAGAATGAACAAGCTAAGGTAGGAACTGCAATGGCTAAGTTGGAGTTTGAAAATGCATCAAAATATTAGATGTCATGCAACATATGTTGGTTCTCGCAAGAAAATCATATTTCGACAGACAAAGATGGCCTCGAGTTGAAGTTGTCTAATCAATTGCAAGAAATTTTTGCAAAGAAATGAGCAGTTGGCATTTCCACAATTACAAAACAAACGTCTTTCGACATCATTTTTGTGTGGAAAGGCCACACCAAATTGTGTACAAAACGACCTTTCTCTCGCCATGCATAAGCCATAGGCATCAACCCTCTTGAAATCAATCCCCAACTACTCAAACACATAAACTTTTTGTAACGCCCACATGTTACACACACAAATACAACACTAAATTATCGAAATAATTTATTTTTACTTACATTGCGCAGTACACATGACACTCCAGGAAATCACTTGGGACAACACACAATACATGATATGTTTGCACAAACAATAACCCACATAGGTGACATGAACCATGTGATACACAACAAGGTCACTTTTTTTTAATGATAAGGCACAACATAACGATTCCTCTACAAGAACACTTATAGATAAGGTCTTCCCACGACACGATATTTTAGGATTACACATTTATTACAATCATGTTTCAATCTTTAACTTAAGTTCTAAGAAGGCTCAAAATGTGAGAATCCTACATTCTTTTTTTTCTTTTGCTAGATTCCCTTTACACAGTTTAACATTTAACTTACGGTGTATCCCATTAAATAAGGATCATCTACCTTATTTCAATTACTTGTTTAATTCATTTGTTCGTTAATAGGATATTCATTTACACACAAGGCTATTTACATACACACAAGGCTACCATCCACGACACCACACTTTCCTAGTTTACAATTTCATTACCTCTATCTTTTGTTATTGGCCTTAATTGTTGAAAATCACTTATCATGCAGTCCTTCATTCTTCTTAAAACTATAATATGTTATCCTTACTTTACTTAACATTTCACTTGTAGTTACTCCCTCTAATTTTGCTTGTTTCCCCTATCGCAATAGAAAGATATGGCCTGATTTTTGATAGAAACATATACTCCCACATGAGCCTTTGGTGTTTGTTCTAAGGATTTGTCTTTTAAGTTGCATGTTTTTTTGGTTTTGCAATTTATCTCAGTTGCCACAAGGAAGGTTCACATGAAACCAAGAGGTTTATTAGTTCAAGAGTGAATAGATTACACGTTCTTTTCATATTAGCATTTAATTACTAAGGTTACTCGATTCATGTTTTAAGTAATTACAACTAACTGTGTATCATATCTTCTTCATTTAAATGCTCAGTCATCAAGGTCCTAAGGAGTATGATTCACACTCAACCAAGGTTGGATTCTGGGCAATTAAGTATTAGATGTGTGTTACCAAGAGACATTCAATTATAAATTTTACACACCTTACTAAGGTCACAACTAGAGTGATTGAACACCCTTATCTCCAAAATCATCTTGTAACTCTAGGTACATTCGACACTTCTTGTCAAGTTGACACTCTTGTTTGAGGGGGTTAAAGGGATTCACACTAGTATTCTCATGTGTAGGTATCTAAAACATAGGACCCACTCGAATCATTTACATTCATCTTAAAATGATTTCACTTAATTTGATTTAATTAGTGTATTGAAATTGTTGAGTAACCCATTTGTTAATAAGGACATTTGCATGCTTGTGAGCCTACTAGCTCGCCCTAGGGAATTGCCTCAATAACATGATTACCTAGTTTCACAATGTACATTCATTACGCATTAGGAAAAGTGGAGAACAAGAGGGAATACTCCTTCATTTAGAGGATTATGGTTCACCTTAGGGATCACACATCATGAATTTAGTCCCTCACCACAAGATGGTTTATACACGTTATATGAATGATTTAAAAATCACCTCTCTCCAAGCATATCATCTAATGATTACATTTTCACAAACTAATCATAAATTAGAATGTTGTTAAGTTTCACAACTGACTCTTAATATTGCACCATAGAACCCAAACGATAATTGAGGTTGGGTATCGGGTTCTTTTATGATCCCAACTCCTAAAGGTGACTTCTAAGGTTTGTTGGTGATCTTCACCACTCAACACATGTGTCGTACCAAGAGGGTTTTACACTATGTTGGAGTTTGGTTACCCATAGAGTACTACCTTAAGAAAATCACATTCTCCTTACTACACACAATTTCCAATCCTATCACGGGGACCTCGTTCTCAAGATGAAATTGGACCATGTTGTTCCTAACTAACGGGTTCACAATGACATCGCTAAGCATATAGGCTATGACAATAAACTCAAACTGGACTCTTATTTACTTAACTAGAAGGTGTCATAGAGTGTAAATATTTTAAGTTCATTCTAAGGTTTTAGTTTTCTATGCTACAAAGAGTCACACATGAAGGGTAGTTATACATGAAGTTTATACTAGGGTGGATTGTTTCGTTTAGATCTCTTTATTACATTTTTGAGGTAAGAAACACAACACACCAATTATTTGATCATCAATTACACACTGGAATTGCACTATAAGCTATTAAGTTCAATTTCACTTAACACAATATCCAACTTTTACAATACAAAACTTGGGGATCAAAATAACACCCATGGTTAGATGAACATTCCTTTAAACACTAGCATCTTAAAATTATTACAAAACTTCAATAATAAACCCTTTTAATACTTCGCAAAATGTTAAATTATCCTCTTCAATTGTATATATATATATATATATATATATATATATATATATATATATATATATATTTAACCCCCTTTTACCATATGTAAATTTGAATCAAAAGAACACCTATAGTTAAATGCACGATTCCCAAAGCACCCCTAAAACTAGCATCTCATTCATATTACCAAATTTCAATAATGAGTCTTTACTATAACATAGCAATACATATATATTTTTCCATTAACATACATAAATTATAATAATCCACATTGAATTACATCCACGTTGTTTCACCATCTTACTTGCATCTGCAAAACCATGTGAGCATGAAATCAACAATAAATCGTTGGCATGGCATCCACCTAAATCTAGCATAATTAACGTCATTGGTTTTCCATTTACATTTTAGTAATAATACACACACAACAAGAGAGGGTTAGGGCATATATTCATTTCATTTCTTAACTAAGAGAGGAGAGAGAAAGAGATAAGGAAGAGAGAGAAACACTATTTTCCCAAAAGTCAAATTTCACACATCAAGCCACAAGATAGAGCATCAAATAGTTATTTACAAGTGTTAATAAGTTTTCCACGATAGTTTGCTAACTTGACTGGGGCCCTACAACTTTCTTTTTTCATTTTTCCTGTTAGTTGCAAAATTGCCCAATTTAGGCTAAGACGCTAAGAAATCGCATTCAAAAGTTGTCTTTTGTTAGGCGATGCACAACGGGTAAATTTCATACGTGTACTCCTCCTATATACCAGGAATTCACAGGAACGGACGAAATTTGAAATTGTGAATGGTTTTCAATTGGCAGCTAGGTTTCTGGAGCCACCGATCATAATCAATCTAATTTAACTTAGTCAATAGCGACCAGAGGCCTACAAAACCCCCTTGCCAAACTAGTCAGGAATGCATTTTTCCAAAACTGAAGGTTCAGGCAATTGTCCTTTAAAAATGCTAGAGGTTTGCAAAGGCGAACAAGCATTTCGTTGTTTAGGGCCCACACGGCGAGCGATCTGAAACCCAATTTTCACTTAGCAACTTCCTACAAGTGCTGCAAACGGTGTAAAGGGCTCCTAGATGGGCGCCAAAAAGATCACAGACGATCAATCGAGGTCAATCCAAGGATTGAAGTGACTCCTCACATAACAAGGTACACGAAGGAAACCTTTCCGAAGTTACGAAGGTTGGTTTGCGAGTCTCCAAAATTCGCGATTTATTGGCTTTAACAAGGGAACGGCCAATATATTTATAAGGAACTCAACCTTAACATGTCAATAAAAGGGTATTGTAGCACTAGTTTGGTTAGGAAGTTTGCTAGATCATCTCAAAGTGAGGGTTTAAGTTCATGGTTGTCTACCAAGGAATATTTAATTCTGTAAGTTACGATATAATGTTTTATTGTTTTAAAAACAAGTTTATTTAAAACAATCAAATGTACAATAATCCTATGGTTTAAAATTTTATTTCGTTGCAAATGAAAAACTAAAGAACAAGAATTATGAAAGATAAGGAGAGATGAACCATGCTTGGAGGAACGAAGCCGATCGAAATTGTGGGATTTGGTTCAGCATCTCTAATAGGCATTTCGTCAAATGGTTTGCATGCACCGAACACTCGTTCATTTGCCTTTGCTTGAAAGTCTCTAAATCCTTTTTTCATAAACCCATTATTTTTATGTTTTAACAAAAATTGCAGCCCATGAAACCATACACATCTTTGAAGCATTTAATCAAACAGTTTATGTACCTTCTATACACTTCCACATTTAGCATACATGTCTATAAGGGCAGTCAAAACTACAACTTCCGACACAAATTCTCTCTATTATGCTTTGATGGATGTCCATACCCTCTCCCAAACCTCCTATTCATCAGCTCCCATTTAGGCGCGAGGCTAGGAGGTTGCAAGAAAAAGTTTTCATATATATATATATATATATATATATATATATATATATATATATATATATATATATATTTAATTTGGCTCTAAACACATCGATTGCATTTG
This sequence comes from Taxus wallichiana var. yunnanensis, assembly GCA_018340775.1. Taxonomy (NCBI): domain Eukaryota; kingdom Viridiplantae; phylum Streptophyta; class Pinopsida; order Cupressales; family Taxaceae; genus Taxus; species Taxus wallichiana. The sequence continues at coordinate 998,697,090 of CM031239.1, forward strand.
CTTAAAAGTTTCTAAGGCACATTAACGAACCCATTTTGTGCATATCCCGCAACCATTGCAGTGGTCCACGACACCACATTTCTTTTAGGCATTTAGTCAAAGCAGTTCACATGCCAAGTGCGTGCTTCCACATTTTGCATACATATCTACCGGAGCTCTTGCCACTACAACATCTGACAAAAAACATGTCCCTTACGTATTATGTTGGGACAGATATCCACACCCTGTTCCAAGCTCTCACGTTTTTATGCATGCCTTTCCAAAGCTCACGCACTCCATTTAAAACACATAGACAAGCAGAGGATGCCATGCAGAGGAAGAGTGAAAAGAACAAGTCCTGCAAAGGCATATGTGTGGAATATCAAGCAAGGCACTTCCAATGTCTAAATCTATACAACTACTCCAAATAAAAGATAAAGAGTTGGAAAGCATGTTGCACGGGTTACAAGTGCACTTAGCACAAATGCTTAGGTGCAAAAGACGAAAAATTAATACTGACTAGACAATACACTGTGTGAGCGACTACTAATCTTCTATCTTCTTCACCCTCTCGCATACAAAAACAAAACAATGGCAAGTAGCGATCTGGTTTCCTTCAAAGATAATAGAAACATGTTTCAAATACGAATCTGAGATACACATTTTTTTAAAGACATTCTTTTAAACAGTTCACCCGCCTTGTGTAAGGCTCCTCGTTTTGCATACACGTCTGCCATAGCATTTGCAACTACAACATCTGACAAAATTCCTCTTATCTTTTATGCTTTGATGGACGTCCATTCCCTGATCCAGAGCTCGCATTTGGCGGCACGGTAGGGAGTATGCAGGAAATGTAACCGATCCGTTGGAGATCTGTTTGTTGCCACAGTGAAACAGTTTGATTGTTTCATGAGGAACCCATGTCTCTTGAACATCGTTGTCGCTACAACTATCCAAAAACTACTAAATTTACAATGTGAACTTGGGTTCCAACGTGGTTAAAGCCTCACGGATCTTGATTAAAGTGCGTGGATTACTAAGCAAGGAAAAATGATAGGTCCGAATGACCATTGGGTTGCCCATCTACCACACACCATCAGTCCCGACACTCACTACCTCATGCCATCGAACACATTCATTTCCCCCTTTTTTAAATAATTTAAATTTTTTTTTATGGGGCACCACACTTCCCATATCAACGGTTCGAAGATGTCCATACTTCGACGTCGTCTACAACCTCCTTTCCACTATGGATCCCACTATCGGTTGTCAGCTGCGGAAGGACTCTTTTCCATTTGGAATACGCCTTTTGACATAACAAGAGAGGATGAAGGGTCATATGTCAAAAGTGTAGTCTTTTGTCTTCCATAACAATTCACTTGTAATCCATATCATCAATAGACAATCATCCATGCCCTTCAAGAAAATGTAATCTACGAAGCATTCAAATTAATACGTGTTATTACAATTCTTTATACATTTGTCAATAAAGTATTGTTACAACTTTATACATGTGTTGCATCTATGGATATATGTTTTCATAATTGATTTACTGTTTAGGGTTGTTTTCACATATGGCATATCTCATTTCTAATAGTTTAGAGTCTTGTCCACTAGATATCCTCCGAAATCCAGATTAGCATTATTGTTATTATAGTTATTCTACTCTTAGTGCCTATTTCTCATGACACCATGCCCCATAAATAAAGGTTGTCTATTCTTAACCACAACAATTGCACACTATACCTTTCTAAGTAAAAACTCACCTTGGTTCCTATATCTTCCCGACTTCAAAGACTTAAAAAAGAATACAAAATCCAATATTTATTTTATGAGAAAATGACTAGATGTGTGCAACTCTCTGAACTAATGTATAAATGCTTTGGTAATTGACAAGATCATCCGCTATTATGGACAAGATTAGGCTTTGTCAACGGTCCCAATTCAATGTTATTCTTCGCTTGAGCTTTCTCTATTTATGAATAAAATTAAGTTTCCCAAACTCAAATGTTAGAGAATAGGACATATCCACGTCATATGGCACTATATTGTTCTAAAAGTAGCAGAGATATAGAGAGTTATCTTATAGAGGAAATGAGATCTCTCTACGTAATGGTTAGTAACATTAATGGTTCAAATAATCACAAAAAGCTATTTACTTGCTTTCAAATATATATAGGAAAATACAATGGCTTTTCTTACCGTTTTGCTCAAGACTGCTCAAAACAGACCTGGATAGCAATTAAACGTTGTTATTCAGCATGCATTTATATGCTCTAAATATGAAGAGCACATGAGAAACAACATAAACACATCAGGGCCAAATTTATGTGGTGTCTAACCTTGTTCTGGGATACATCCCACTGGTACAAACATATGAGCACTTTTATTGCTCAAATGGTTATGTACATAGCATATAAAACAAGAATGTGACCCAATATGGATGTAGGGCTTAATGAGAGCTCTCCAGCACTCTTTTGTATGTTGTACACAAACTCCCTTACAAACTTTTTCAGCTTAATGCTCCAAATCTGAATTGTCGGTCCCATCACTCACACAAGCCTTGCCTTTGTGCCTTCACCTTGATGGTTGGGCACTGGAACTGAACAGACACCCTTTGCCCTTCCTTCCAGTAGCTGAACTTTGGTTAAAAAAAAAAATCTGACTTGTCTTTTATTGACCTTGAAGATCCTCCTAGATCACTTAAGACGGACAAATTGAACCCCCACAGAAATCTTGTCGACTCAAATGGGAATGATTTGTAAGAATGGCTTCACAGTCTACAGCATATCCTAATCCATGACAAGTAAACTTCAAACTTCCATTTGTCAGATGTCTCGCATATGTTATGTTAATGTGGACCAATGTGGTTGGACTAGTGGCAAATATTGTTGATCCCCGCAGTAGCTAATTAAATTGCACTAGTGTCGCAAGTTAAAGAAATTGCCTGCACTATTTGAACTATTGGTAAAAAATCAATCCTTGTACCACCAAGATTGAGAAAATGTGGGTACCCTTGATTCACTAATGGGATTAGACTGCTGCTAGATAAGTTTTGAGTCACTTAAATCTGCATTTTTAGCCGTTCAAGCTTCCAGGCTTAGAAACTCTATACGGTAGTAGACAGTATAACGCATAGAATGTAGTGTAATGATAAATCAGACTATAATACAGATCTTTCATGATCAACACAATTTTCAAAAAATATTGATATGTAACTATTACCACATTTTATTCGTAATAAAAATAGGAGTTAACTGACCAATAAATTATCATTGGAACACAGTTGAAACGTGTTCAAATGTTAAACACTAGCTTCTAGAAAATACAAGCAATAAGCCAAGGAGGTCAACTATAATTCTGTGTAGTAAATATCTTGTGTTTATAATCAGCCTTCAGCTAGAGGCTTCAACCTTGTTAGTCTTCTCACACGATCCTTGTCAGTATTCTCTAGCATTCCCTGAAAATTCAATGTTCCAAAAGTTAAATAGGCAGTTTTAGTTCAGCCAACATTGAGCCACAAAAAATTGGAGGCAACTTACCATCCAAACAATTTCATCCAAACAGAGACAAATTTTTCCATACTTCTCGAGGAAGATACGCTCTGTAGGGATCTTTGAGGAGCATGCGTCCTTCACGGATGTTGTTATAGCAAAGATAACTTCTGCCACTGTTACAGTGAGAAGCAACTACTCAGCAGAATATTAACAGATAAGCATTAAAGAATAACTTGATAAAACTGCCTTGAGTGTAATCAATTGATCCATCCACTAAATACACATTTCGATGGGGTAGAGACATCATGAGAATATCTTAAGTAAAAGCCTTGTGAAAATAAAATGGATGATAAATTGAGACACAATGTTACAAATGCCCCTTGAAATGTATCAGAAAACATACAAGCAAGCTCCTCATATTCGTCTTTTCCAACAACATATATGCAGATGTTTCGAGAACTGTGTAGACAATGTAGACAGACCTGCAACACATTTCCAAGCAAAGGTAAATGAGGAGAGTGGAAGATTAAAACCCTGCTTGTGAAAAGCAAGGTGAATCTCTAGAAATTTGCTTGTACATTTCCCACGGAGCTTTTACCAAGGCTTTAGCCCTTTATAAGAAGTTATTTTTAATTTTTGCAAGATCTAGTCTATATTTGAAAATGCCCATAATCCTAGATCATATGGGTTGGTTTTTAAGAACAGATGGATTTAAATGCTTGATTAAATCACACATAAGACAAACTCTAATATAGTTTTAAACAAGATTTAATGGCCCATAACATCACTTCAATACAGTAGCATATGAAATCAAGTACAGATGTACTATTGGAATTCCCTTTGCACAAACATGCATCAGTTTATTGTCAATGATGCAAAGACTAAGCTACTTCCATTCTTTAATTTGGTTGGAAAAGTTTCCTGCATCCTCCTGAACTTGATATACCCGTGGTAGACAAATTAAGTTACCTGACAAAGGGCAGGATAAAACTACTACAGATATCTTAAATACATCTATATGAACTACCCGAGAGATATCTATTTGAAGGTTCTTATTTTGTATTTTTCACTAGCACATCGATTAAATACTCCACAAAATTCTGTCAATTTCCCATTGACTGGTGACAAATGGCATCAATCTAGCTGTCCCATTGTGTCGGTCTTCAAAAAAACACTTCTAGGAAAAATAATGGCCCAAACTCTACTGTATAGCCAAGATATTACTATTTCTTATTGACTTCTAGAAGAATTATTTTGAAGTGACTCAATTGGACATCAAATTTAAGGTCAAAAATAAAAGTGAACACACTTACTCCATTACATCCCAACCCTTGCTTCCATTGTAGAACTATCGGCTTTACATGAAAATTAAGAGTTTCTTTGTCAAAACTCAAAACTCAAAACCACTCAAATGAACTAATGCGCTCTTTATGCCTCATTCTTTGGTGCTTAAAATCAGGGAAGAAGTAACTTGCACATTCTAGAAGACACACAGTTAAAAATTCTACAGAGAAAAGCCAATGGCGATAAATGTTGGGAATATATATATAGCAGTATTTTAAATCTGGAATAAGATCCCCCAAAAGATAAATTTAAGTTTCAGACACCTATGACAGAGACGCAGGAAACAGAAGAGTAAAACTAAACTGATATGCAATTTAATATTCACAAAATAAAGAACATATCCGAGCATGTAAACATTCCCATGATTATCACTCAAATTTTTACCAAAAGATGTCCCAGGACATCATCTACCTCAAAAATCTTTATTCATGTAAAAAAATGTTAAGCCGAGGCTCTGCAGTAAACCAAAATAATGAGGTTCTAAAGGATTAACAAATTTTTAAGTATATGTAGTATTGTTGATGGAAAAAGGAACCCTTTTCATATTTGCGATTCTCAAAGTATCGGCGAACGAGATGGGAGCAGCCAAAACTGTCAAAGGCAGGGTCGCGGGAGAGCAGCATAAGCGTCAAGCTGCGAGGTCAAGCAGTTAACTCCTGCACCCCAGACAGTATGAGTATACAGTCGTCACAAATATCATTGGCTTATGCTCTCATACACATAGGATGAGGCACATTGAATCCTGTGTGAATCAGCAAGATTCACCTTGTGTGTCTAAATACTCCTGGGCAACTGATAGTAAGCAGTACTGTAGAGAAAAGGCTAAAGGAAACCACTTAAAAATCTCTCGACTAGAGTTTGTTCCCCCAACTTCAAAATCAAACGCAATACAACCTAGTCATATTTATATGTTGCATAAAAGACTAAAGTTCAAGTCCAGAAAGTTATGTCTGAATTGGATTTGAGAGAGAACTGCCAATGAAAATGGTCGTTGATGGTACAAAAATCAGGGTATTGTGCCAGCAATGGCACAAGCAAGACAGAGAAATTTGAAGTGAGTGGGGCTAAGAAGAACGGACAAGGATTCAGTTGAAGAACAGAACAACCCAGAGACAAATTCAGCTAAATTTAATAGTTACATGAGCATTAACAACAACAATAACAGTATTATTCTAAATTATGAGAATCGTAAATGAATCTGGAGAAAAATTTAGCTTGTGATTCAGCTGTGTCAGTAATGCTGCAATTTTATGTGTATTATCAGCAAGATTAATGCCCAGTGTAATATCCTACAATTACAACTAAGTTGTTGGGATCATGTTCCACTTGGGTGGTTGTAGCTACAAGCTAATGTTACAGCTGTATGTCTACATGTATACTAGAACTCTCCAAAGCCATGCTCAAGTCGAAAGAGAGGAAGTATGAGGAACTAAAAAGAGACCAAATAAAAGGAAACTACAATAGTCGTTGGGCCTACCAGCTCAAACAATGACAAGAACTTCACAAAAGAAATCTGGGGCAGCTACAAATATCAGAAGCATTGGATTAAATGCGTGAGCTTTTAAGATTGGCAAGTAAATTTTGTGTATAATGTTAATAATGTAGTCCCAATTTCTTGGAATACATATGTGAAATTGAAGCATCATATTGCTTTGTATTCTTTAAAGTTGCAATACTTGCCCTTGTCAAGGTAAGTCAATCATATACTCGGTGTTCTCATGAACATTGAATATAATAGTTCGATATAGTCTTCTGCATGTGACCTGTGGGGCTTATGAACCATAATAGTTACATGCTCAACAGCTACAGCCACCACTTTGACTTTTGAAGTTGTATGCTTTGTTGAAGATTGGCTTTTAACAAGGCTCAATTTGAAAGGATTGATTTAGAATGAAATGACCGTTAGTCTTCTGCATGAGACCTGCAGGGCTTATGAACCATAGTAGTTAACATGCTCAACAGCTACAGCTACCACTTTGACTCTTGAAGTTGTATGTGTTATTGCAGATTGACTTTTAACAAGGCTTAATTTGAAAGGGTTGATTTACAACGAAGTGACCATTGGTTACACTAGTGATGGTTGGGGCAACACCAAAAATGGCATATTTTTTACTCAAATCTCGATACAAGTTTTTTTTACATTTTTGAAATTTTAGTTAACCATTAAATGCCCATATTTAAATGATTTGTGACATCTCCTTCTTGTCCTTCTCATGCAACGAAAATAAACTGTGGCTCCTGAAAAAGCAAAACTATTCCAAAAAAATCTTAATAGAACAAATTTCTTAGCCCCAATAGAGAAATAGAAAATAACTATTTCCTTTTGAATTCAGTTAGAGCCTCAATAAGAAATGGAATATATCAAAGAAGCTGGTTCCTTTTGACAAATTAATCGATCAAAAATTGTTGGGAACAATTGGGAATCATGTTGATGAATCAAGTAATGGAATATCCATACTAATTACAGACCAAATTGGTATCAAAGCAGGATTTGTTCCTTGTGTGGTTTGTGTCATGTGACCATTTTGCAAATTTACACCCATTACCAGAGCAGCTAGTGCTAGTGGAGAAGGTGTCTTTATTTCAGCAAGATATATCCCAAGAAAGTGGAATAGAGAAGTGAGAAGCATGCATCAAAAACATAAGAGAATACCTCAAGATAATGAAAGGAGATTTAGAAATTTGGAAGAGGATGTTGCAAACAATTCTCAATCCACGGGAAGCTTGATACGTTAGGGAATATTATGGAGGCCCTATGGGGAAGATGTGAGTTTATATGGAGATCCCCAAAGCAAACGAAGATTTAAAACCTCAAGAACATAAGGAGGAGCAGCCCCATACCTACCAAGCTCAATCTCAATTTAAAGTGGAGGCCAAGATAGAAATTCAGCCTTTGGCAGGTGAAGTAAATGCTGAGAAACTTGATCATTGGTTAGCACAGTTAGAGGTATATTTCATTGCACATCAAATTAGTGAAGAGCAGCAAATTTCCTTTACAAGATTGAAGCTAGCTAGTCATGCTATAACTTGGTTTAGGAGTTATATTCATTCTTTGGTTCTGAGAAAGCTACCACCAATTTTTGGATGGGATGAATTTAAAATGTATGATTAAAAGACATTTATCATATTTGTTATGAAGAGGAAGGTCTATTAATTAGTAATATTTAAGGCAAATGCAAGGGCAAAATGTTCAGGATTATAAAAGCTAATTTCATAAGAAAGAATTCTTGTAGTGCTCCCTCCGATTCGTAGAAAATTCCATTTGTCGGCCTTTACGGTTTGCTTGGAATTTTAAATCATGTTCGTGTGTTTTGTGAATCCCGTGGGCCATGGAGGCAAGGATACAACTCTTTCAGTTTTCGATTCAAGGTATTCAAAATATTTGGCCTAGCATCTCGGGATGGTCGTTAAATCTCAGACTCGATGTGGTTGTCGTTGTTCGACTGCTTTTGTTGTTATCGTTAAATGTTCCCGAAATCGTTTAAACGCTCCATGGATGAGCCTTCCATTCCCCGCATTGTCGATTTCGTCTTGGAGGGTGGATTGACGATTGTTCGAGGTCCCTTTTTCGTGATCGTGAGATAACAGAAGCAATTTAATAAATTTAAATGTGCGAGATTATAAAATGATTTAACCTTTTTGGAGACTAAAATGATATTACCAAAAGAAAAGAAAAAGAAAATTAAATAAAACTTAAAATATTCAAAACTCCCTAAACTACTTGGGGCTTGGGCCAACCTCATTCCAAGATTAAAATTAATGAAATTTTTGGGGTTCTGTGTGGTTTGTGCGTGAGAGGATTTTGGAAATCCTTTTGGGATTTTGAGGAATTTTGGTCAGGGAATGTTATGGAAATCCCTTGGCATCGTTTTGGGAGCTCTCATGGAGTGAAGGTAGATTATGTTTGCAGGTTTGCACAAATGGATTCTTTGGAAAGGCTTTTGAAGCCTATTGGCAAGATTTGTCAGGTGTTGAAAATTGCAAATGCAAAGGGCAGATGTAAAACTACCTCCACAACCTTAACCTGCATCCTCCCAGCCTGTGCGTGGAGCTGTGAAGCAGGGTATGGACATGCCTAAAAAAATGTGGTTTCATGAAATGCGATGATTGTAGGATATGCACAAATTGGTGTGCTTGATGACGCCTTAGGCTCTTCAAAGAAATGCCTCGACCAGATGTCATCTCATGGAGTGCCATGGTTGCAGGTTTTGCACAAATCAGTTTTGTTGAAACGGCTTGGAAACTTTCAAACAAATGCAATTAGTAGGTGTAAAGCCAGATTTCTCAAACTTTGTCAGCATCCTCCCTGCCTGTGGCAAAATGGGAACTTTGGAATGGGGAACGAACTTCCATCAAAGCATGAAGGAGAGGAAATTGTCAGATGTTGCAGCTCCCCTGGTAAGCGTTTTTGCAAAGTGTGGAAGCATAGACAGGGCACGTGAACTGTGGGGCAGAATACCACGGTGGCAGGAGGCACTTTACACAAAATGGATTTGTTGAAAAATCCATGGGAAACTTTAACAAAATGCAATTAATTGGTGTAAAGCCTGACCCTCCCCCTTTAACCTTTGCCAGCACCCACCTTGCCTGTGCCAAGGAAAGCTTCACCCAAGTTCTGCACAAGCACAAAAGGACAGAGGAGAATTGTTAGATGGTGTAGTTGCTAGTGCACTGGCAGACATGTATGAAGGTTGGGGAAGCATGCGCAGGGCAAACAAGTTGTTTGACAAATTGCTTGAAAGAATTGTGGGCTCGTGGACAACAATGATTGTTGTTAGTTGCGCCTCTTTTGTTTTAGAATGGGCATCTTAATATGTTTGAGCTTAGGGAAATAAGGAAGATTAGGCAGCAGCTACGTTTGAATTGTGGCATTTTGGTGTTGCTGTCTACTGCTCAAGCTTGAACAGCTGGAGTAAAACTCAACTAAGCAGCCCTTGCCACCACTCTCGCTGCATGATCTAGAATGGGAGCTTTGGGACAAGGTATGGAAACCCGTCAAGTAATATTTTAAGTGGATTTTTTCAGATATTATTGGTGCAATGCGAATACCCTTTTTGACATGTATGCAAATGTGGAAGCGTGATCTTGGCACGCAAACTGTTTGACAGAATACCTGGGAGAAGTGTGGGTCATTGGGACCGCCTTTGGTGATCTGATTTGCATTGGTCGTTGGTTGGCCGATCCATGCAGACTTAGTGAGCTCGATGACTTGGTTTGGCATAGATGTCTGCTCCATTGAGGAGCTCGATTGGAATTGAAATGTCTCGCTCAACCAACCCGGTTGTGAGCTCGGTTCTTGCTCGCCTTCCAACTCGTTTTCAACCCAACCATGACTCGCCATGTGCCTCGCCAGTTCGAATAATCAAGCATGGTCATCTTACTCTCTCTCTCCTTGCACGAATTTAACGATTCTAGTTTTCTTATTCTAATGTAGTAGAAAATCATATTAAAGAGGAATAACTTATCGGTGAATTAAATGAAACATAGTAGCTTATAGCACATTTACATTTGTTTTGTACGCGACTAGAAAAGTAACCTGGAATGTTAACTCTTCTCTCAATCTACCTTGTGAGATGTTGGAAAACCCTTTTATCACTTTTGGATACCGAAGCCACGTGGGTGGCAAATCAAACTCGAAACTTAGTAAAAACTACTCCTTGGTGACTTTGTGAAATATTAATAAAACTTGTTTTTAATGAGGGGCAAAACATCTCTATAAACCTTGAAATGAGAAAATTAGACTTTAAATTTGTTTCTTGTCATGTGGAGTGTTACTCCAAACCATGGTTTTCCCTTGAATGTTTCATTTGACCCATTTTTCGACATGCATTAGAAGGCCAGTGGACCATTTCGCAGCTTTGGACAGGTGTTGTCAATTAAAAATGTCGTTTGGTTTTGACCGTCATTTAGGCCCTAGGTGGAGAAATGGAATTCGGCCTCCGCATACCTCTTGTTTATGTCCGTGACAATCACCACCAACCCTTAGATTGGAGAAAATCACCTTGCAGGCTAGTTTTTCGGGTGGGTTTTATAGGCCTCCGGTTGTTGGGCGACAAGGTCAATTAGGTGCAACTATGATTGGTAGCTCCGAAAGACGGACGCCAATCGAACCCAGTTCGCCATTTTGGGTTTTGTCAAATCCAAGTGTTTCCCTATATAGGGGAGTAGGTAAGGATTTGACTCCTTGTGTGTTTAGGTCTCGGGGATTGTTTTTGAACATGGGTTTTGAGCTACTTGCCTAAATTTAGCGCTTTTTGGGAACTTGTAAATAGATGGGGAAATGGTCGTATGACCTTACTCAAGCAAAATATCGATCGAGAAACTTTTTATACACTAACTTATGACTATAGGATACTTCTTTTGATGCTTGTTTTGAGAAGAGTCGATTGTTGAAAAATAGTGCTTTCTCTCTCCTCTCTCTAGATCTCTCTTTATAGCTCTGAAAATGAATTGAAATGGCATTTACATTTCTTACTCTCTTTAGAAGTATGTTAATTATTGTTTTGATTATTATTGGAAATCTATGAAATCGTGAATCATGCTAGTTTGTAGATAGATGCCATACCAACAGTAGTGTTGACGATGTGTGGTTGCAGCTACCTAAACAAGGAGAAGTGCAACATTACTTGTGTCTTCTTATCACCATGCTATCAGAAAGCAATGTAATTATATAGAATATTTCAGTGATATTGTTATGAATAAAATGTATTATTTTCATTATTTCCATGATGTATATGATAGTGTTGTGTATTGGGAAAATGTACTATTTCATACGTTGTACTTTTGCATATTTGACAAATTTTACACTTAGTCGTATTTGTGTATATTTTGTTAAGTAAATGAAATTGATTGTATCATGTTGCTTTGGAAAACGATGTAAAAGAATCCTTTCTTTTAGTGTCTAAATCAGTATAGGAGGATGAAATTAGAACCTTGTCATTTAAAATTTTTAGTGCCATTGTAATTTTGGATATGATTGTGTTGGTAATAATTTAAAATGGCGTGTTTTTACCTATCTACTAGTGATGCATTGACCTAGGAAATTACTTAGTCTACAAAAAAATAACTTGCATTTGTGTGTTTTCTTTTGGGCGAAAAACGACAAACAAACATATAGTTTGAAATATTAATCTTTGTTGAATGCAATGATCCTCTCTGGTAAATCTTGAGTTATGTTTGGCTCCAAATATCTTTCGTAGTCATAGAGACTTAGAGGCACCATTTGTGTTTGTGTGTTCCTTCCTAGGAACCTAGTTGAGAGCATTCGCGTAGGTATGAAAGTGTGTAAAATGCTTTGGTGCAAGGTATAATGTCGCTTTTGTGACATACATGATGACATGTCTAGCTTGAAATCTTATGGTGGTTCTAGAGATTAAACAACATTAGAAGGGGAATATAATGAAAAGTGGTTGGGACCACAAGGACAATTAGGTTATGCATTAATGCACTATTAAATTTTTTTAATTGTAAAGGAAATTTTCAACTTGCCCTTGTTTGATAACGCACCCTTGTGATGTCGGTCTAAGAATTTTAGGTACCGTGGAGATTGCTCGTAACTTAATAAATCTTTCTTATGATGTGAAAGTGGATGTGAATTGATCCACGTGAGAACAAGTGATTGAGTAAACATAGTTTCTCATTTGAGAATCAAAACTTATGATGTGTAAATGTTAAGATAATTCTAATTAACAATCAAGTTATATAATTTATTTGTAATAAGATAAACGAACTAAATCTAATGGAACCCTTATAAGTTAAGTGTTAAACGAAAGTAAGGAAATGTAGTCTAGAAAATAAAAGGGTAATGTGTGTTCCCATGTTAAGTGCTTTTCAAACCTTATAGGTTAAATAATGGAATATGACTATGATGAAGATGTATCCATGAAAATGTGGTGTGTGGAAAGTACCTATCCATGATGTTCATTTTGTGGTTGGGTCGTTGCAATGGACTAGTTCGTTTATAGAAGTGTGGCATTGATTTGCATCTTGTGTTATCCTATTGTTTGCGTGGGTCCATGTTGTATAAGTGTCATTTGTGATGTGGAGTTTTTGGAGTAAGCCCATGTGTTTTCTTGTGAACCTAAGTGGTGTCGTATAGTTGTATCATGTGATAAAAAAATAAAGAAAAAAATTATCCGATATTTTTATTGTTATATTTGGGTGTGTAAAATGTGGGCACGAAAGTTGGTATCAAAATGGAGGTTCATACTCTTGAACCTCTAGGACAGTTTGATGTTGTAATGGTGTATATGTTGTGATGTTAGTCACTATATTCGTCGTACATTGTACTCATACGATACGTGATAGGTTCATGTTGAGAATTGGGGACAAATGGTGATTTTATGACCCCCTAATGTATTGTACTTGCACTTTTGGTGCGTTATGTGGAAATGTTATGTGTTGTAAGTCGTGGAATATTGTTATGTTACCCCATAAATTTTACCATGCATAAGACACTATGGTTGTTGTGCATATGTATTATTGTGCTAGTAATGTAGTTATGTGTATGTTGTGTACCCTACACTAACTGACCCTAAGGGAAGCAATCAGTAAAAGTGTATGTATGGAGTGAGAAAAGTAGACCGTTGACCATTTAACTCGAGTTGAGTACGACCCAGGAAGTGGAGTCTAACATAGACTGAAAATCCACTTCTATTCGTTTGGTATGTATGATGTTTACTCCATGGGAGCCATGCATATTGTGTTGTGCAGACACCTTAAGCTCAGTAAATGGCAACCCGTACCTCTTTATCTCTCTCTGTAACTAGTCTTATAGACAACCTTGTGTGATTATGACTGTGTTGAGCCTTGTGGGAGTTTGGAGGTGATGATTCCGACAGAGACTATGGCAGTACATGATTGTGATCAATTATTATTTGTATTTTGCGAGCTAAGGCTCAATATCCGAGTGTCAGCAACTCGATGAGTACCCCTTTGGTGGCCACGGAAGGGCCACGTAGTGATCGTAATGTAATTTTTTTCTATGTTCCAGATTTTATTCGTAAATTGATCTTATTCTCTTTACTTTTAAAAACCAACAATTTTCTTGGTGATGCATCCTTAAATTTTTGGGCATTTAATTTGATTTTGTGCTAACAAAGAGGCCCTTGCATTACTGTGGTTGTTTAGCCATTTATTTTGCTTAGTTTGAAAATTGTTTTGGAGTTTAAAAGTTTTCTAGCCTAGCCCAAAGCTTGGGAATTGTTGCCACTTGGTGTTTGAAACTGTTTTGAGATGTTGGTTCTAACATTGTGATGTGATGGAATAGGGTCATGGGATCCACCACGGAGTGGTTGGACCTATGGACCCACTTCGTTGTATGAGGGTATGCCCCAAGGAGGTCATGGGGTTGTGCAACATTGAGCTGCAAGTTTCTATGCCACTTGGGTGGAGGTGACGGGGCTCTATGTGCCTAGGGCCATAGGGTGACCTAGCCTCATTAAATGGAGAAATAAGGTGACGGGGCTCTATGGTGAGTGACCCAACCTAGAGAAATAAGGTGATGAGGGCTCTATGGTGAATGACCCGGCTGGAGAAATAAGGTGTGGGGCTCTATGATGAGTAACCCGGCATGGTTTTTCAACACTATGGTTCTTTTCTCTAGTATGAGGCATATGGAGTTGTTGGAAATGTCTTATTCTTATCTTGAGACTATGTTTCATTGTGTAAAAATATAAATTATCCCTTTGTGACATCTTATCATTTGGCATTCTTGCATATCAAGTGAATATATCATTGTATTGTGAAACATGACGAAACTTGTTAAAACCTTCACAGGACCATACCGCCATGAGCAAAAGTATGAAAATGACCTTGTGTAAAACAATCTTAAAAGGAAATGCTTGTAGCCAATCATTCTTACCATGTCTTGCAAGATGAAAATAACCTCCTATACTTGAAAACCACTGATCAATCTTTGTGATGGAAAGATTCTTGTCATGTTAAAACAATGGAAATAACCATATATCATACTCTTTGCATTTTAGTTTTAGAATGTCTTTTCTCTCCTCTATGTATCACCACATGTGCAAAATAAACTATCACCTCCGACCCTTCAACCAATTGAAAACAATGAAAACTTGTTGGCTTATGGTATTTGATTATTTTGGTGTATGACGGTGAATTTTGTTGTTCATGATATTGGGAGGTGGTGGATCGTGCTTGGTACTTTGGGAGATGTTATTACTTGATATTGCTTGGATCACGGATCCTATTTGGGAGTATTGATGTTGATATGCCTTATTGTGGTGTTTATGTGGATCGATGAGTTACTCCTGTGAGTCCTATTATGTACCATGATGTTTGAGGTTTGATGTTCCTCTTTGTTGACATGTGTTGTTGGATCTTATCTTGACACTATGTGGGTACAATCGGGTTTTGAGTCATGTAAAACCGGTTGCATATGTATTACCATGATGCCTTATTGTTTGTTAGGCACGTGCATGTGTTGGATCTATGCTTGGGGCATATGTGTTGAGAATTCTATGTTTTGTGGACTACATGTCTCCTTCCATGGTGGGGTTAGAGGTCTTGTGATGTAAAAGAGTCATGAAAATGTGTTAGAAATGTGTTATGTGGGTTCTCAGTGTTATGTTTTGGACCGTGTGTGATATGAAGGATTGTACCGTTGAGCGCGCTATAAAAAAATAATAGAAAATAAATTAAAAATTGGAATTCTTAACAAGTGATAACATTATGAACATTGAATAGTGAATGGTGCAATCGGTAAAACTGATAATTAGTGAGTACACTTATGGGAAAACACAAGCGAACGTGCTTCAAATCGATTATCAAATTTAGAATTGAATTCACTATGGATTTTAACTGTAAACAACGAAATCTTATGAGTTTTGAAATTAAGAAAAGGATTAATTGAGTAATAAAATCAGGAGAAATGCCAATCTTCACAAAACATTAGGAAATTGAGAAAATTATAAAATGTGTCTAACTTGACGGTGGTTGTGTCTTAAGTGCCAAAGACCCTTTTGCTAAACGAAGCACGCCGTGTTAACTTTCCGTGCTTTCTCATCTCTTTAGTATCTTGGAGTATGTCGCATCGTGGACGATGTTGTTATAAGGAAGGGAGAATGTAGTGCCCCCTCCAATTCATAGAAAATTCCTTTCGTCGGCCTTTACGGTTTGCTTGGATTTTTGAATCGTGTTCGTGTGTTTTGTGAATCCTCAAGTGTTGTGGAGGCAAGGATACAATTCTTTTGGTTTTCGATTCAAGGTATTTAAAATATTTGGCCTAGCGTCTCGGGATGGTCGTTAAATCTCAAGTCGATGTAGTTGTCGTTGTTGGACGCTTTGTTGTTATCGTTAAATGTTCCCCAAAATCGTTTAAATGCTCCATGGATGAGGAGCCTTCCATTCTCCGTGTTGTTGATTTTGTCTTGGAGGGTGGATTGACGGTCATTCGAGGTCCCTTTTTAGCGATCATGAGATAACATAAGCAATTTAATAAATTTAAATGTGCGAGATTATAAAATGATGTAAACCTTTTTAGAGACTAAAATGATATTACCAAAAGAAAAGAAAAAAAAAATTAAATAAACCTTAAAATATTCAAAACTCCCTAAACTGCTTGGAGCTTGGGCCAACCTCAATCCAAGCTTAAAATTAATGAACAATTTTTGGGGTTCTGTGTAGTTTGTGTGAGAGGATTTTGGCGATCCTTTTGGGCTTTTGAGGAATTTTGATCAGAGAATGTTATGGAAATCCCTTGGAATCATTTTGGGAGCTCTCATGGAGTGAAGGCAAGATTATGTTTGCAGGTTTGCACAAATGGATTCTTTGAAAGGGAAGCTTGTTGACAAGATTTGCGAGGTGTTGAAAATTGCAAATGCAAAGGGCAGTTGTAAAACTACCTCCACAACCTTAACTTGCATCCTCCCTGCACTGTGCCTGGAGATGTGAAAGGGTATGGACATGCCTCAAAAAAATGTGGTTTCATAAAATGCGATGATTACAGGATATGCACAAACCAGTGTGCTCGATGATGCCTTAGGCTCTTTAAAGAAATGCCTCGACCAGATGTGATCCATGGAGTGTCATGGTTGCAAGTTCTGGACAAATCAGTTTTGTTGAAACAGCTTGGAAACTTTCAAACAAATGCAATTGGCAATTGTAAAGCCAGATTTCTCGAACTTTGCTAGCATCCTCCTCCGTCTGTGGCAAAATGGGAACATTGGAATGGGGAACAAACTTCCATCAAAGCGTGAAAGATAGCAAATTGTCAGATGTTGTTGTATCTCCCCTAGTAATCGTTTTTACAAGTGTGGAAGCATAGACAGGGGCACGTGAGTGTGGGAGCGAGAATACCACGGTCTTAGGAGGCTCTTTACACAAAATGGATTTGTTGAAAAATTCATGGGAAACTTTAACAAAATGCAATTGGATGGTGTAAATTGTGACCCCCTTAACCTTTGCCAAGACCCACCTCACTTACGCCAAGGAAAGCTTCACCTGTGTTACGCACAAGCCGCTAAGGACAAAAGGACAAAGGAGAATTATTAGATGGAGCATAGGGAAATAAGGAAGATTAGGCAGCACGCATTTCGGTGTTGTTGTCTCGAAAGAAATGCTGGCTTGGACCAATGCATGATGGAGTAAAACTCAAACAAGTAGCCCTTGTTTAAATCCACTCTTCATACTTGATTTTAGAGGCAAGAATGGGAGCTTTGGGACAGGTATGGAAACCCATCAAGTGATTTTTTAAGTGGATTTTTGTCATATATTGTTGGTGCAATTCGAATACCCTTTTTGACATGTATACAAATGTGGAAGCATGATCTTAACAAGCAAACTGTTTCACAGAATACCTTGAGACCGCCTTTGGTGATCTGATTTGCATTGGTCATTAGTTGGCCGATCCATGCGGACTTAGTGAGCTCGATGACTTGGTTTGGGATAGATGTCTGCTCCATTGACGAGCTCGATTGGAATTGAAATGTCTCGCTCCACCAACCCGGTTGTGAGCTCGGTTCTTGCTCCCTTCCATCTCGTTTTCAACCCAACCATGACTCGCCATGTGCCTCGCCAATTCGAATAATCAAGCATGGTCATCTTACTCTCTCTCCTTGCACGATTTTAACGATTCTAGTTTTCTTATTTTAATGTAGTAGAAAATCATATTAAAGAGGAATAACTTATCGGTGAATTAAATGAGACATAGTAGCTTATAGCACATTTACCTTTGTTTTGTACGCGACTAGAAAAGTAACTTGGAATGTTAACTCTTCTCTCAATCTACCTCGTGAGATGTTGGAAAACCCTTTTATCACTTTTGGATACCGAAGCCACGCGGGTGGCACTGCGGGTGCAAATCAAACTCAAACTTAGTAAAAACTACTCCTTAGTGACTTTGTGAAATATTAATAAAACTTGTTTTTAATGAGGCGCAAAACATCTCTATAAACCTTGAAATGAGAAAATCAGGCTTTGAACTTGTTCCTTGTCATGTGGAGTGTTACTCCGAACCATGGTTGCCCTCGAATGTTTCATTTGACCCCTTTTTCGACATGCGTTAGGAGGCCAGTGGACCATTTCGCAGCTTTGGACAGCTATTGTCCATTAAAAATGTTGTTTGGTTTTGACCCGTTGTTTAGGCCCTGGGTGGAGAAATGGAATTCGGCCTTTAGGCCCTCTTGTTGGTCCATGACATTCACCACCAAACCCTAAGATTGGAAAATCAATTCGGCTAGTTTTCGGGTGGGCATACCTCTTGTAGCTTGAGGTCAAAGCAACTACGGACACCAATCGACAAACCTAGTTCGCAAATTTCGGGTTTCGGGTTTGTCCTCCGAGTGTTTCCTGTATATATAGGGGAGTAGGTAGGGATTTGACTCCTTGTGTGTTCGGGTCTTGGGGATTGTTTTCGAACGTGGGTTTTGAGCTACTTGTCTAAATTTAGTGCTTTTGGGAACTTGTAAACAAATGGGGAAAATGGTCGTATGACCTTACTCAAGCAAAATATCGATCGAGAAACTTTTTATACACTAACTTAATGTAGGATACTTCTTTTGACACTTGTTTTGAGAAGAGTGTGATTGTGGAAAAATAGTGTTTTCTCTCTCCTCTCTCTAGCTCTCTCTTTATAGCTCTGAAAATGAACTGAAATGGCATTTACATTTCTTACTCTCTTTAGAAGTATGTTAATTATTGTTTTCATTATTATTAGAAATCTATGAAATCGTGAATCGTGCTAGTTTGTAGATAGATGCCATGCCAACAGTAGTGTTGACCATGTGTGGTTGTAGGTACCCGGACAAGGAGAAGTGCAACGTTACTTGTGTCTTCTTATTAGCATGTTATCAAAAAGCAATGTAATTGTATAGAATATTTCAGTGATATTGTTATGAATAGAATGTATTATTTTCATTATTTCCATGATGTATATGATAGTGTTGCGTATTGGGAAAATGTATTATTTCATACGTAGTTGTACTTTTGCCTGTTTGACGAATTTTACACTTAGTCATATTTGTGTATATTATGTTAAGTAAATGAAGTTGATTGTATCATGTTGCTTTGGAAAACAATGTAAAATAATCCTTTCTTTTAGTGTCTAAATCAATATAGGAGGATGAAATTGGAACCTTGTCATTTAAAATTTTAGTGCCATCGTAATTCTAGCTATGATTGTGTTGGTAATAATTTAGAATGGTGTGTTTTTACCTATCTGCTAGTGATGCATTGACCTAGGAAATCACTTAGTCTACAAAAAAATAACAACTTACGTTTGTGTGTTTTCATTTTGGGCGGAAAGTGACAAACAAACATATAGTTTGAAATATTAACCTTTGTTGAATGGAATGATCCTCTCTGGTAAACCTTGAGTTATGTTTGGCTCTAAACATCTTTCATAGTCCTATAAACTTAGAGGTGCTGTTTGTGTTTGTGTGTTCCTCCCTAGGAACCTAGTTGAGAGCATTCATGTAGGTATGAAAGTGTGTAAGATGCTTTGGTGCAGGCATAACATCTCTTTCGTGACATATATAGATGACATGTCTAGCTTGAAATCTTATGGTGGTTCTAGAGATTAAACAACATTAGAAGGGGAATATAATGAAACGTGGTTCGGGACCAGGGACAATTAGGTTATGCATTAATGCACTATTAAATTTTTTAATTGTAAAGGAAATTTGCAACTTGCCCTTGTTTGAGAACGTACCCTTGTGATGTCGGTCTAAGAATTTTAAGTACTTGTGGAGATTGCTCGTAACTTAATAAATATTTCTTATGATGTGAAAGTGGATGTGAATTGATCCACGTGAGAACAAGTGATTGAGTAAACATAGTTTCTCATTTGAGAATCAAAACTTATGATGTGTAAATGTTAAGATAATTCTAATTAACAATCGAGTTATATAATTTATTTGCAATAAGATAAACGAACTAAATCTAATGGACCCTTATAAGTTAAGTGTTAAACAAAAGTAAGAAAATGTAGTCTAGAAAATAAAAGGGTAATGTGTGTTCCCATGTTAAGTGCTTTTCAAACCTTATAGGTTAAATAATGGAATATGACTATGATAAAGATGTATCCATGAAAATGTGGTGTTGTGGAAAGTACCTATCTGTGATGTTCATTTTGTGGTTGGGTCGTTGCAATGGACTAGTTCGTTTATAGAAGTGTGGCATTGATTTGCATCTTGTGTTATCCTATTGTTTGCATGGGTCCATGTTGTATAAGCGTCATTTGTGATGTGGAGTTTTCTAGAGTAAGCCCATGTGTTTTCTTGTGAACCTAAGTGGTGTCGTATAATTGTATCATGTGATTAAAAAAAAAGAAAAAAATAATCATCCGATATTTTTATTGTTGTATTTGGGTGTGTAAGATGTGGGCACGACAGTTCTAAATGGGCCAAATATGTGTTGGGCATTCATAGTGATCTAAGGAGGCCCATTTTGATGGATAACCTAAGGATATCGATGAAGCCTATGCTCAAGCCTATTACCTTGTCATGTCATCTTCTTTAAATGCTCCAAAGAAACAAGGTGCTTTCAAGCCTAAAGGGAAAAGAAATGGAAAGGTGAGCATAATGATACTACTACTTTGCTCAAAATGCTTTAAAAGGCATTGTGAACACTGTGATGTTGATGGAAATTGCATCTGGAATCACATCCTTTCAAGAACAAGAAAAAGAAGGCTATGAGTTCAATTCAAGAAAAGATGTTGAGTGCAACTCTAATTTCTAAATGAGATAATAGAACACCTAAAGATGATGAGGAGCTATGTTACCAGGGTTCGCTGTCCCCCTCATCTACCCTATCTGATACGTATTTGGTACGGATACGTGTAGGTACAAGTACATATACGCTTTGGATACGCCAGGGTATGTTTTGACGTACCCGGGATGAACCCTGGTGTATCCAAAGTGTATCCGCAGGTTTGGATGGTGGGGGGGCAAAGTAACAGTTTTTTTCTTAATATTGACAAGAAGTCCGGAAGAATAGTAGCTAAGGAAAGAATACGGTCCTATATCCATTGGTGTCTTGATTGAGGTCAACTGTGAGACTGATTTTGTTGCACGAGGGGATATCTTCAAGCAACTAGTAGAAGACTTGGCAATGCAGGTGGTGGCCTATCCACAAGTTCAGTATGTCAGCACAGAGGATATCCCAAAGAAGGTAGTGGAAAAGGAAAGAGAGATAGAAATGCAAAGGGAGGACCTCCTTGCAAAACCTGAGAATATTCGAGAAAAGATTGTGGAAGGGCAGATAACAAAGAGGTTATCTGAGATAGCACTGCTTGAACAACCTTTTATTAAGGATGATAGCATTCTTGTTAAAGATTTTGTGAAGCAGGCAGTTGCACCTTTAGGAGAAAACATTCGAGTCAGAAGGTTTGTACGTTACAATCTTGGTGAAGGGATTGAGAAGGAGACCAAGGACCTTGCTGCAGAAATTGCAGAACAAACAACATTAAAGACATAAGCTCTTACTTGCTTCCATTCAATATTGGTTGTACTCAAGAACACAATTCATTGCTAAAATCTTAAGTATATTGAACGTTTGAACATTGATCCTAAGTTTATTTTTCAAGTTTTGTTTGTATTCATGTTGACATGATATTCGTATATCATATGTATGGCAGCCACATGATCAATGAAAATGTGAAGTCTTAAGTATATTGAATGTTTTGAACATTGATCCTACTATAATTTTCAAGTTTTGTATTTCTTATGGACTAAAAAATGAGTAAAATGAGTATATGTATAAAATATATATATATGTGGGCCTGAACTATCCGAGCCAATGAAACTATATACATACCCACCTCCCACCTATAGAATCTATATTAGAGGGTAAGGGATATAGATGGGGGCTATGCCTAGATAGGGGCCCTCGATTTCTGCAAGCACCCTATAGATCTTTATGGCTAGTGGTTCACTACGCTACGCTATATATATATATATATATATTTTTTAATTTTTTATATATATGTACAGACATATCCAAGACGTATAGTACACAAGGGTTTTTAAAATCAACATATCCAAGTATCAAATCCCTACCCGAACCCAAACCCGTACCCGTTTCTGGCACATAGATGAAGAGAGATTCGACAAAATTGGAAGAGGGTGTTGCAAAGATTTGTTGATTCTTGGGAAGCTTGACAAGTTAGGAAATATTGTGGAGGCTCTATGGGGAAGCTAGGTATTTCTATGGAGATCCCAAAAGAAAATGAAGAGTTTGAAACTCCATACCATGAGAAGGACCAATCCCATATCAACCAAACTCAACCTTCATTTAAGGTGAAGACCAAGATAAAAACTCAACCTTATGAAGGTGAAGTGAATGCAGAGAAACTTGAGTATTGATTAGCCCAATTAGAGGTGTATTTCACTTTAAATCAAATTAGTGAAGCGCAGCAAATTTCCTTTACAAGATTGGAGCTAGCTAGTCATGCTTTAGCTTGGTTTAAGAGTTGTGGTCATTCCTTGGTTGTGAGAAAACTACCACCAATTTCTAAATGGGATGAATTTAAAATGTTTACTAAAAGATAGTTTTATCCTATTTATTATGAAGAGAAAAGGTCTATTAAATTGGTAATATTTTAAGAAAAAGCAAGGGCTAAGTGTTCAAGATAATACAAGCAAAATTCAGAATAAGGCGCTCCAAATGGGAAAAGACGTGTTGGATCGTAACATCCTAATGAATTACATTAGCAGGCTTCATTGTTATCTAAGGAGACACATTTTGTTGGATTAGCATAAGGACATAGGATGAGCCTATTACATTGAGATGGACAAGAAGATGGATTTGTCTTCCTTTTTAAATGCACCAAAGCTTCTGTAGTACCCAAAATCTGGTTCTATGCACTTGGCAATATTACTTTGGCATCTATTCTAACATTATTCCCTTATACATATTAATTGCCTAATTTAAAGCTCCTCCTAGTCTATCCCGCATTACGAATCCACTACTCCACGACTATTCTCCAGCTTAGCACTTCAAGAATCATTGCGCACTTGCCAAGACACATCTGCAAACTGCCACTTGTGCCAAAACCGATTCCAGCCTTAGCCTAGACAAGTTCGTAGGTCTAGGATATAGCGGGTCATGAACCTATCCCACATACTCGCAACAATCATATTTTCAAATGCACAACTTAGCTTAGTCGGCCTAGGTGGTACTTTTGGGTCAGTTGAGTAGGAAATCATTCGAATGGTCACCTATATAAACACATCCACCCTAACTCTTTAAGGGCATCTAGGGATCTCATATCAAAGGCACACTCTAAGAAGGACATTGAGCAAAGCATTGAAAGCACCCATTCCTTAGAGCACTACTACAACAAGCTACTCAAATTCTGAATACATCTCTATTGCTGCCCTAAATCACAATCCATTAGATACAACTGAATCACAAGTCTATTGCCAAGTGTGAGGGCCTACTCGCAGCTTCATCTTCTTTTATTCTATGTTGCCATGAAACAAGTACGGGTACGGGTTCGAAACGTGCAAATGTCAATTTTCAAAAAAAAAAAAAAAAGGGTACGAAACGTTACGGAAATGTCCCTACAATATATTATAAAGAAATTTAACATTTAAATTTATATATATATACATAGTACTCATTTTCAAAATTTTAGTCCATGGACCATAAGAGATAACTGATAAAGCACTCAAAATATTTTGTATTCATTGAAGTTCTAAAGATTCATCATTCAACATGGTTACAATTTCAATGTTTCATATATACATGATTATAATCTAGATTCTAGAATATATCATCTAGATTTTCCTCATAATCATCTCTATGAATACCACTGACAGCTCCACTCCCACTAGCTCCACTATCCATCTCTTGTGTAGAACTTCTCGGATCTTCATCATCAATACCAAGCAGTGAAAGTTGGCTAAGAGTAGTAGAATGAAGCATCAAAGTCACAAGGCTTGGGATCAATATCCCAAAGTTTGTTGGGACCTCTAATATAGCCTTCAGTCTTGTGTGATAGAATGCGTAAATTGAAATGTACATGCACTAAATCCTCAGCCTTCTTCGATGCTAACTTGTTCAATTTGGTTGAGTGGATGAAGGTAGAAATATCTAATTAGTAATAATATTAATTTACTAATAACATAAATTTTTAATTAATAAACAAACTTTTGATTTCATTTTAATATTTTATACCTGTGAGAGGATTTTAATGGCAACTTGGCATCATGGCCATGTACATACCACCACATGACTGGGGTCATGTTGTACTTGTCACATAATGTCTCCATTTCACCCATGCTACCATTAGACGCAAAGACAAAGATCCCCATTTCATAGTGGACCACACTAGCTACAACTGGATCAGGAAAAAGCCTCTAGAATGTTGCCTTAGTTCCATTTGCAACTTCTTGGTCATTATATGGTGGTTGCCTATCAAGTAGCCCAAGTATTTCACTACTATAATATTTGGGATTCAGGGCATAGGCAAGGAGATGCAATGGGGTGGTCATTTTATTCCACCTTCTCATGATCACGCTTTTAACTTGATTGTAGAAGATTTTTCCCTATGCAAGTGTGATCTTTGTCTGCACATCTAATCATGGATAAAATAGGCTCATGGATAAAAAGGCTCGAGCAAGTATTCAACCTTTGCCCACCAATCATCATCAAGTATCAATGATTTTATCTTGATGGCTCGTTTTGTGTTTCCTTGCCTCCACACGGACCAAACATCATCAATCACCATACTGCTTAAGGCTTGTTTTACCTTCACAAGTCGTCTCAAGACGAGCGTGTGAGAGGAAAATCTTGTTTCAGCAACCTATTAAAATAAATTAAAACAAATTAATAAAGTATAAAATTAAATTTTAAAATAAATTCAATTGATAATTTCATAGAAGTTAGAAAATAAAAATTAGAAACTAGTAAATTGTTCCCTTACCTTCAACAACTCCAACCTTGAGAACCTCCTAAAGATAGCCTGGGACATATGATGATTTGTGACAAATATTTGAATCTCATTTGCCTTCGTATAAATTTCCTCTATCCATGGGATTTCAATCTTCTATAGCATCAAATTCAAAGAGTGTGTTGCACAAGGTGTCCAAAATATGTGCTTGTATCTCCCTCTACAATCAACCCTGTTGCTCTAATTTTTTGCATTGTCCATGATGACTTGGACAACGTTTTGAGGGCCCACCGACTCAATAGCCTCAATCAAAATATTAGCAATAAATTGTGCATCTATCATTTTGCCCTCTCAATCAACAACCGTTAAGAACATTCCCCCTTTAAGGCACACTTCAACCATGTTGATTAGGGGTATATTTCAAGCATCTTTCCATCCATCTAAAATAATAGATACCCTTGAGTCCTTCCATGAATCCCTAATTGGTTGCAAAGAAGTATGTATATGGTCCACTTTTTTTCCTCAACAATGATGTTCTAACCTTTTCATAACTAGAGCCTTTGTACCCTTGTGGTGCCTCATTGATACCTCTCACCATTTGTTGCCAATATGGTGATCGTAAACACATTGAAGGGAAGCCCACATGCATAAATGCATCAAGTAACCAACTTATCAACAATTTCTCTTTTCTCATTTGCAAATGCTTGATCTAATGGACCTTTGTTCTCTTTCGTGAGAAGCTCTCTTCCTCTATGGGAGTTTCAACTTCAAGTGGTTGGGTTGGAGTTTGAATGAAAGGATGGTTTGATGGGGTGGGTGGTTTTTCGAACCCCTCCTTTGCAAAGGAATGGTTTTAGATCTAGCTCTTGCAGACTTGCAAGTCAGCCTCCTCTTGCTCTTTCATATATGTCAAAATTTGTGTCTTTTCAACCTTGGAACATTTTCTAATCCTCGTTCTGTTAGCCCCATTAAATGAGCTTTGAGTCGGGTATATGAGGACTTGAAATGCATATTGCAATGATTGCATATCCAAGATCGAGAGCCATTGCCAAGCAAGGTACTCAACACTTGCACATGTCTCCAAAGAGGAGCTTTAGGATCTTGTTTTGTGGGATCCACACCCTCACTTTGGCTTGCTTCCCCATGCCCTCCCCTTAAAGCTGAATGGATGCCATTTATGTTTTTATATCTCAAAGACTCAAAGTTCAAACCTATAATGAAAAATAAAAACAAAAACTTAGAAAACAATAAATAAAATTACACCCTACATATTTTATTCTACTTTTGATCACCAAGTTCACTATATAGGCGCGAGATGAGAGCATACATAGTGTTCGAATTTTTTAATTTAAAAAAACAAAATAAACTTTTTTAAAAATAGCAAAAAGAATTAAACCCTACACATCCTATTCTACTTTTGATCACCAAGTTCACCGTATAGGTGCGAGGTGAGAGCATACATGAGTTCGGATTTTTAATTACAAAAACTAAAATAATTTTTTTAAATAGCAAAAATAATTAAATTAATAAACACTATGCATCTTATTCTAGTTTTGATCACCAAGTTCGCCGTATAGGCGCGAGGTGAGAGCATACACAAAGTTGATTTTTAATTTAAAAAATACAAAAAAACTCTTTAAAATAGCAAAAAAATGAAACCCTACGCATCCTATTTTGTTTTTGATCACCAAGTTCACCGTATAGGCGCGAGGTGAGAGCATACACAGAGTTTGGATGATATTTTTAATTTTTAAAAAACACAACATAGTTTTTATTTTAAAAATGCAAAGGAAATGTTACATTTTATTTTTTACTTTACGTAGAGTTTAAAAATTATTAAATTAAAACTACATATTGATATCATGATCAATGATCATGAATGATGTGTGCATTATGCACACATCATTCGTGATCATTGATCACATTAACATTTTCTTTTTAAAAAAACTTGAAAAAACCTGATTTTTCCTCCTTGAAGTTGATCCCTCCTTCCAAATCTGCTTTTAAACTCCTCGATGCTCTTAGCTCTTAGTAGCACCTCCTAAACTCTTCCTTCAAGTTGCTCCTTGATGTCTCTTTGCTCTTCACAATGCTAAATGTTAGTTTAATGAAAACTGAATTTAGCAAGAGAAAAAAAGAGTGTGATTTAGAATGGACCAAAGATGTCATTATATAGCTTTTAGGAAGTGTCTTTAGGAAGTTTGGGTGGGTAGATTAGGTTTAGGAACAATAAATGTTAGAAATTACTTTTTTATGTTTTTAGCTTTTAAAATGTAAAATTTGGCGGAAACATCCTAGAAACTTCGTACTAGTTTCCGCTTAGAAACGCGTTTCAGCAAGGTTCGGAGGCATTTTCTCGTAACACAGCTTTTATTGTTTATTACTCTTCGTCTCTTCATGGGTTGGGTAGAACTATGTGCAGCTCGATCCCTCTTCGTAGTGTTGGTATGTAGTGCGGGGCTCATCGCATCAATGGGGGATGTGGGAAGGTCTATCCCCCAAGTCCTAGCCCCATTTTTAGGTCATTGGCACAAGAGCTAGGGTTTCGAGTGAAGAAGAGCAATATCTAGTCACAATACATTCATCACATCAATTTGAATCCAAATTCAAGATATTATGACACTAGCAAACTAGATTCCATAAGTTAGAACAAGCTCAAAGCATGAGGGGATAGATTCGTAGCCTAAGGGATACATTCGGCCATAAACGTGTCCAACGCATTTCCAACTCCCCAATTTTATGGGCAACTTGACGACACCCTAAACTACTTTTGCACCCATTTTCAACACCATGTTACACATTTTGAGCTTAGTAGCAGAATCTATTTCTCTAGCCTTAATACCATTATTGTACATCCATTGGCACATTTATTGGCATGATCTAAATTACATGATTTAGGACTATTAGCATTAGTAGTATGTTGTTCTAAATTATATTGTGTAATTACTAACATTAATTAGGCCCAAAACCTAATTACCATATTACATTTTGGTCAATTCGATGTAAACATTAACAAAACACAATAAAGATTGCCACAACCAAATCATATATGCATTTTGGGCACATTGCACAAGTGTTCACACACATCTTCGGGGCAACACAAGACTCTCTCATTTATGGGATGGAGGTTGTATTACCATTAGAGCTTGAGATATTGTCACTACGAGTCTCCCTTGAGCAATTATTTAAGACAACGAATACCATGAAAAGTGTTTGTACCAATTGGAAAAAAAAAAAGGAAAAACAAATGCATGTTGTCGAGCATATGCATGTCTATTAAAATCAATTAAAAAGTGTTTATAACGAAACGGTGCAAGATTAGGAGTTCGAGGTTGGTGACTTGGTATTTAACGAAAACCAATAGAATACAAATGTTGATAAGGATACCAAAGGTAAGTTCACGATTAACTAGCAAGGCCCAAGTGAAAGTTTGGTATGGGGTAAACTAAGCATCAACACTAGAAGAAAGCCTTTGAAAAAATTCATGAACATAATGCACCTATAGTGGTTCTGAACTTGAATTTGAAACTCACTAGTTCACCTATTATTCCCATAGCCAATTGCACTCATTCAAACATTACTCTTGCTTTTGACATTTAATCTTCGATCACTAAGGCATACCCGATGATGCAAGTACATTTATGGGGTTCGCTGTGATTTTTGAGGGAATCATACTTACCCAATACCCCTTCCCCCTTTCTTCTAATGTCTACAACCTATGGCCCAAGGTTGTAACTTTTCATGTTCTCCTTATCCCAAAAATACAAAAATACACAATATAACAAAAAAATACAAAACTAGGACATGTAAGTAACTTGCTTCATTATTACATAGACTTGGATATGCATATAACATGCTTTTGCGGCTTTGAGCCCTACACCAGGGGCAACCTTCCACATTGGGGGCATGCTTATATCAAGGGCATATTACACGTGGAGCTTATTCAAGTTACATCTTTCTACACCTGTCCATCGGTGATACTGAGCTTCTATTGCTTATCTTGTATTGTCTTATATCTTATGATGCATTATATTGTGCTTCATTAAGATGATTACTTCGTTTATTTCTATGTACTGATTTGACATGTTTTATACATATTGAGTTGTTGATCATGATGCATCTATATTGCTTTATTACCTATTCATTGCATGCTTCTATGCTTGTATGGCTACTACCCCAATACCTGCTCCCCCTTTCTTCTAATGTCTACAACCTATGGCCCAAGGTTGGCACTTTTCGTGTTGTCCCTTATCCCAAAAATACAAAAAAAAAAATACAATATGACAAAAAATACAAAACTAGGACATACATGTAGCTTGTTTCATTATTACATAGACTTGGATATGCACATAACACGCTTTTTGCGGCTTCTTGAGCCCTACACCTAGGGGCAACCTTCCACATTGGGGGCATGCTTATATCAAGGGCATCTTACACGTGGAGTTTATTCAAGTTATATCTTTCTGCACTTGTCCATTGGTGATACTGAAGCTTCTATTGCTTATCTTGTATTGTCTTATATCTTATGATGTGTTATATTGTGCTTCATTAAGATGATTACTTTGTTTATTTCTATGTACTGATTTGACATGTTTTATACATATTGAGTTGCTGATCATGATGTATCTATATTTCTTTATTACCTGTTCATTGCATGCTTCTATGCTTGTATGGCTGCCATAGACCTCGGGCTCTTGTTTATGTTCTTACACACTTCATGAGTTGCTGATCATGAAGCATCTATATTGCTTTATTACCTGTTCATTGCATGCTTCTATGCTTGTAGGGCTACTACCCCAATACTCACTCCCCCTTTCTTCTAATGTCTACAACCTATGGCCCAAGGTTGGCACTTTTCATGTTGTCCATTATCCCAAAAAATACAATATGACAAAAAAATACAAAACGAGGACATACATGTAAATTGCTTCATTATTACATAGACTTGGATATGCATATAACACGCTTTTTGCGGCTTCTTGAGCCCTACACCTAGGGGCAACCTTCCACATTAGGGGCATGCTCATATCAAGGGCATCTTACACGTGGAGCTTATTCAAGTTATATCTTTCTGCACTTGTCCATTGGTGATACGAAGCTTCTATTGCTTATCATGTATTGTCTTATATCTTATGATGTGTTATATTGTGCTTCATTAAGATGATTACTTTGTTTATTTCTATGTACTGATTTGACATGTTTTATACATATTGAGTTGCTGATCCTGATGCATCTGTATTTCTTTATTAACTGTTCATTGCATGCTTGTATGGCTACCATAGACCTCGGGCTCTTGTTTATGTTCTTACACACTTCATGACATACACACTTGTGTGACACACGGTGTCTGGCACATACTATTTGACATGTACTTCACACACACAACTATTACTAATGCTGGTCGAGTCGCCATCGCAAAGTCATGTCAATCATCTCATCTTATGGTGGGCCCATCATGTCATGTCACGAGACCCAAAGGATCATTTAGTGTCGAGTCAAGTGTATGCAAACATACTACTATGCTATTCACTATTACGCTTTTAGCTACTGATTTCTATATATTACTGAACATGCTTACAATATGCTTACCCATGAGATGACAAATATAATACTTGTTCTCTAATAATTATATCCAAGGCGTAATGCTTTTACAACCATTTTTGGTATGCTTGCTTTATATGGTTTGCACAATGGATGCTTTGATTATACATATTACAACTGAACTATTTTTTTCTTTTGCATTGAGTGCTACACAGAAACATCACTGACCTCAAAAGGCGGGCATATTGTGGGATTTCTCAGAAGTTAACAAAGATCACAGCCAGCCACAAGGCAAACAGATTGATAACATTTCACACAGTTCAGAGCAAAAATTACATGATTCAACGCAAAGATTACATGATTCAGATCAGATTTTACATGGACTATACAATTCATCATACAGGTTCAGATACAGTCATGACATTTATACGGTTTATATCAGATTTATCACAGAGTTTCAGCAGCTTTATTACAGACACAGAGATCACATTTGGCTTTAGTGGCCCTAGGCTGACATATAGACTTAGACACATTGGTCATATTAATATTAGATTTATATTGTAATTAGAGATGATAATTGGCTCTCTCAGCAGCCAATAGCTAGTATATGGCTCCCTCAGTAGCCCAAGACTGATAATTGGCTTCAGCGGCCCAAGGCTGATCTCACATGAGATATTACATCACCATTAGCATTTCAGCACCCACTCAACATCGGGGCAAGCTCCATGGCACACTTGACAAACAGCACATTGGGGACATGGTCTGGCATGACCAATTGTGTAGTCATTCTATCACATTTTACTTTGCATATTGAGATTTTCATATACTGATTTTACATTACTATTGAGCATTGACACACGCGTTTTTTGCCATGCGGTTGCAAATGTCACGTTGGATTGGTGCATGTACACATTAACAAGTTTTGCACCACCCTCCTATGATAGAGATGCGAGGTTTGCATTTACTTGTTCTTTTCTTTTAATCAAGCATTTGTCAATACTAGATTAAAAGGGAGGCAAATGTAGTACCCAAAATCTGGTCCTATACACTTGGCAATATTACTTTGGCATTTATTCCAACATTCTTCCCATTTACAAATTAATTGACCAACATAAAGCTCCTCCTGCTCTATCCCACATCTTTAGTTCACTAGCCCACGGCTATTCTCTAGTTTAGCACTTTACAAATCACTACACACTTTACAAAACACATCTACAGACTCCCACTTGTTTCAGGTCTGATTCCAATCTTAGCCTAGACAGGTTCATGTGTCTAGAACAGGTTCGGCCATGAACCTCTCCCACCTACTACAAACTTGTCCCTCGTACCTGTAACAGTCATATTTTCAAATGCACAACTTAGCTTGGTCGGCCTAGGAGATCCTTTTGGGTCAGTTGAGCGGGAAATCTTTCGAATGGTCGTCTATATAAACACATCCACCCTAACTCTTTAGAGGCATCTTGGGATCTCATATCGAAAGCGCACTCTAAAAAAAGATATTGAGCAAATCATTGAATGCACCCATTCCTTAGAGCACTACTATAGTAGGTTACTCGCGCTCCGAATACATCTCTATTTCTTCCCTAGATCACAATCCATGAGCTACAACTGAATCACGAGTGTCTATTGCCAAGTGTGAAGGCTGAATCAATGGCTACATCTTTATATTGTTTTGCTCTCCATCTCATCATAGGATGGGGAGAACTACGTGCGGTCCCTCTTCGAAGTATTGGTACGTAGTGCAACATTCATCACATCGGTGGGGATGCGGTGAGGTCAATCCAACTCAAGTCTTGCCACCCCTTTTCAAGTCATTGGCACAAGGGTTAGGGTTTCAAGTGAAATAAAGCAGTATCCAGTCCTAACAGTCATCGCATCAAGTTCGAACCCAAATTCCAGATATCCCTGACAAGCCAACCAAATTCCAGGAGTTAGAACTAGCTCGAACACCAGGGGATAGATTCTAGCCCCGGGGACAAATTTGGCTATGAATCTCCCTCCTCAGGACAAACCTCTCCTACGCACATTTCTAGGTCCTTGGATTTCACAAGCAACTTGACGACACCCGTATCTACTTTTGCACCTAGTTTCAACACTTTGTCACACATTTTGAGCTTCGTAGCATGGTCTATTTCTCTAACCCTAAAACCCTAATTGTACTTTCATTAGCATATATATTGACATGGTCCGAGATACGTGATTTAGGACAGTTAGGATTATTAGTCTAATGATCTAAATTATATTGTGCAACTAGCAATATTAATTAAACCCAAAATCTAATT
The DNA here is from genome assembly GCA_018340775.1 of Taxus wallichiana var. yunnanensis. Lineage (NCBI taxonomy): Eukaryota > Viridiplantae > Streptophyta > Pinopsida > Cupressales > Taxaceae > Taxus > Taxus wallichiana. Next base: position 998,730,089 of record CM031239.1, read on the forward strand.
AACATTTTACAATTTCAAACCAAAAGAGAGAAAAATGGAAAAATAAGTGTAATGATACTGATTACTTTTGCTCGAAAAGGATTCTAAAAGGCATTGTGGGCACTATGATGTTGATGGTCATAAGGATGAAACTTTTTGAAAATCATCCAAAAATTGTATCCTTTCAAGAACAAGAAAAAGAAGGCTATGACTTCAATTTAATAAAAAGAAGTTGGGTGCAGCTCTAAATTGAATGAGAGGATTTCAAGTACCTCCATTTGTAGAGAGGTATGTTTGAGTAACAATAAAGCTCAAGACAGTGAACCTACTAAAATTTTCCATATCAAAATCCAGATTAAGACAAAAGTTGGTGCTTTGTAATTCTTGTTCTCAAATGAATTTGACAAATAAACTTGGGTCTATAACATATAATCATCCTAATCCTCATTTTTTAGAATGGGTGAAGCAAGGAGTAGAAATAGAGGAAACCCAACGGTCTGCAAAGTGAAGTTTGGGATTAATAAACATTTCATTGTAGAATTTGTCGTGGATATTGGACCTCTTGATGTTTGTGGTGTAGGTTTTGTTAGCTCGTATGTGTATGTTAGAGATGTTATCTTCATGAGAAATGCTAACAAGAACCGTTTGGTCAAGGATGGGGAAGCTACAGTATCAAAGCCTATAAAGGAAATCAAAAATCTCCTTCGTAAGTAGCACTCAAAGATTGATTGATGTTAGTGGGAAGTTTGTTTTGCATATTTTAAGACAAGAAAGAAAATGTAGTAGAATACAAGATTTCACTGCCAACAAAGAGCATACACAAATGGAAGATTTATTGCAGCAATTTATGAAATTTTTCCAAGATCCCACAAGTATGCCACTAAAAAGGGTAACTAAGCATGAGATACAATTGTTATTGGATTGTCCTCTACCCAACATTGGTATTTATCAACAATCAGTGATAGAAGCAAATAAGGAAAGAAGGCAAATGCAATCTTTGTTAGATCAAGGTGTAACATGTCTTAGCACTTCTCCATGTGGTTCTCCTATTGTGATTGTACTTAATATTGATGATTTGCGGAGAATGTGTATTAATTATAGAGCCTTGAACAAAATAAGCATTAGGAAAAAGTACTCTCTTCCACGTATTGATAGACTTTTTGGATCAATTTCAACATTCTAAGTATTTCACCAAATCGGATTTGAAATGTGAGTATAACCAAGTGATAATAAAGGAGGATATATGGAAAACAACATTCAAAACAAGGCAAGATTTGTATGAGCTTCCATTTGGGTTTTGTAATGCTCCTTTTACATTTATGTTGTTGATGAATGAGGTTTTGAGCCCAATCATAGACTCTTGTGTCATTGTTTACTTGGATGACATATTAGTTTTTAGCAAAACTTACGATGAACATTTAATGTATCATGTGAAGTGCACGGCAATCACTTGTCTATTTGGGGCATCTGGTTGGAGATGGTTAGTTCAGAATTGATCTAACAAAAGTAGAAGCCATTTTCAAGTGGCCCAAGCCTTCCAATGTGACCAAGACAAGAAGCTTTGTAGGTGTAGTTTAGTACTTGAGGAAGTTTATCAAATCTCTCTCTACCATAGCAACAGCTTTGCATTACATGACAGCAGGTGCTGAGTCTTTTATCTAGGGTAAGAAACAACAAAATGTGTTTGTTGAGTTTAAGCAAAGAATTAGCAATGCACTAGTTCGAGCCATGTCTAATTTGTAACTGCCTTTTGAGGTGGAAATAGATGCAAGTGATGTAGGAATATAAGGCTTATATTTAGCGACAAGTCAGTATCAGTTAAGTACTAACTAATAAACGGTTGTAACCACTTCAGCCATTTTGTAACCATATCTCACATGATAAAATGACGGACACACAATGAACATGTGTGCATTCCAATTTCTCTTCATTTCTTATTTGTGCACATTTTCCAACATTGGTATTAGAGCCCTTGGTGTTCGAAGGATCCGCAAAAAGAGGACACAAACTCAAGAAGAAGACTGAGACGAAATCATGAAGATCGACAAGGGCCTAAAAGGAAGTCATGAGGGAAAAATAAAGGTGGTTTTTTTACAGTCGCAAAAAGGGCGTCCGCCATTATTACTACCATTTTAATGTCACAGATTACCGTTTCTAGAAAATCAAATAAAGTCACCCAATCTTATCTAGGCCACAAAACCACTGTCATTTTTAAGTGCAAAAGGTCATCAACCAATGGTGAAGGTTCGAAAAAAAGACTGGTGCAAAAATATAATCGTGATTTAGGGAAAAAATCGTGCTAAAATATAGCAATGATTTAGGGCAAAAATCATACAAATATGCAGTCCCGATTTAGGGCAAAAATCAGCGAATATACAATCGAGATTTGGGGAAAAAATCATGCAAAAATTGAGTCTCAATTTAGGACACAAAATAAAAAAAAAAGTGAATATTTATCTTGAATTAGAGGGGTATCTGCTGTCATTTCGAGTTTAAAAGAGGCCATTAGGGCACGGAAAATACAAACTTGAAGGGCCCTAAATTTCTAAGTAAATGCCACAAAATCACAGTGAAAGCCAGTGAATGGAGACAAAAATACAGTCTAAAAATATGGCAACGAAGACAGTCTGAAAGTGGCCAATTCTGACAGAAAGGGGACACAAAACAAAGGCAAGGAAAGAGGGCACAATTTTTCTGAAATTAAAATTGGAGTGAAAATGGATGATGAAGTCACTAATTTTAGCCTCATATACAATTTGAGGTCTCTCATTAAACAGCAAGCAAAATTCAATGCTATAATAGATGTCAAAGATGCCAAAGCTATTTTATTAAAAAATTTGCCTTCTACATACAAGGGAAAGTTCAAAAACAAACCAAATGGGTGAAAATTTCGTTGATGAAGACTACGTATTTTAAAGAAGCCCAACACTTTGAAGACAAGAAAGAATCTAGTTTAAGCAAAAACTCGGCATGGATGGCTGCTCGGATAATTTGGGAGTCCGTGTGTAATATCCCGCTAATTAATCCTTTTTAATAGACATTTAATTATTCAAATAAGTATGAAAATGGGAAAATGAGCATTTGTTCGAATAATTAAGTGTTAAATTTGGATGATGGTAATTAGTCATCTAAGTACTTAATTAAAGATTAAGTACTTAGATAACTAAATACCGCCTTTATTATTATAAATACAATTTGATTATGATTAAGTACTTTATATTGTTTTATTTAGATTGTGTTGAGCGTCAAGTCGATTAGGACGGCATGGTCCTTAATCGATATGGCCGCTGCACAACAATGAGGTTGTGTTGGAGCCCATATGGACTAAGGGCAATGTCACTCCTAAGGCAACTTGCGCTACGCATTTAATCAAGGCTTGGAATATTGTTTGACACGTTGTGGTTGGCATTATTGTTGTGTGAATCGTCTTGAGTTGGTGTATGAAGGTAATAACAATAGGGCTTATTAGCCTTGGTAAATTTGCATTGAAACATTAAAGTTAAGTATATTATTTTTAAAATAATATAGTGATGGGGCCATATGGCCACACCCATCGAGTGGCTAAACATTATGATGATTGTTTATTGAGTTCTATTTTAAAATGGTGTTGAACACCATATATGGCTTGGATAATGTTAATTATTGCTAAATCCACTTTAGTGGACAGCTCACGTAGGAGGGCAAATTGTGATTATTAAATTGAATATTAAATTTTTGAAATGGAGAACCCCTCCCCACGAAGGCATGTGCCTCCATTGCCATCCACTTGGCGGTGGGTGGTGGAGGGAAGTAAATACTTGTCAGGGTTTTTGGGAGTTCGTGGAGGAAAGGGGGAAAAGTTGGAGTTTAGTTTGTTGCATTTCATTCGACTTGTAGTTGGAGCTCTAGTCATGGAGGACACTGCCGAATTTTTCTCTCGCATGTGGAATCGATTTTTTTATGAGAAACCCTCTATCTTTAAAGAGGAATGCAATGTGGAGGTGTGGTTTGTTTTTAGATAGTGGGAACTTTTGGCACTCAGGGAAATAATCGATAGGGTTTTCAGTGAGAATCTGGAAGCAAAATCAAAGGCACAAATCAATTTCAGGCAAGGGGTTACTCTTCTTGCCTCACTTTGGTTTTTGACTTATAAAGTGATTGTCTTCTTTTTGTGTGGTTTCATTTTATGAATGGTTTGTGAAAAATATGCTATGAATTTGTTTCTGAACTTTGAGTTCTTTCAACTAAAATGTATCGTTGATATGGGTGTTGGAAAATAGTTGAGAAAATTTTGGTTTTTTTGGAAAAACGAAATAGATGGGTATTCTTGCTTTCCCCTGACCTGCCTTGCTATTTCCTTGCAATTTAATCAAATGTTCATTAAATGCTTTTAGTTATTGTGAAATCGCTTGGCTTTAGGGTATGTGGAAAATAATTCGTGAAGTTTTGTGGGCAATAAACTTGTATTCATACCATATATTCGTATGGCTGCTTGGGTTTTGAAAATGGAACTAAAATTTTATGGGTTTCGAACTTGTATCCTTCAATAATCTTGTAAGGTTGTTTTGTAAAGTATGTGATTCATATTGCGAAGGGTTTATGGAAAATAGTTTGAGAAAATTGTGGGTATGCGAATTAGAGCTTCTTCAATAAAATTGTATGGCTGATTTATTTTGGTTAATATGTAGTAAATGTTTTGATGCAATGTGGGTTTGAATAAAGTGTTGAATAAAATTGTTTGGGGGATCTGTATTCTGAAATCCTAATGATTTCGGGTCGGGTTGTTTGCTTGTGAAACGAATTTATTTCGTTTTCGTAACCTTAGATTTCTTTCTCTATGGCCCAATAGTTTATGGTTCTATATGTTTATCAGTAAATCCTCCCTTAGGGAAAATATACTCCTATTTTCAAGGTGGTTCATGTATTACATGAGTTGTAAGCTTTTAGTTCCAAATTTCACTCTAGTAGGCAATGTTGATATCTTAACGGTCGGCTTAGAATACAATGTTATTCCTTCTTTTATTAAGCATTACGTTTGAATGTTGATCTATTGTTGCAGCTAGCAATGAGGTTTATGGTACACATTACTTGGAATGAAAAGTAGTTGAAATGCTAGTTTCATCTTGTGTTATAAAATTTAAAATGGATACTATTTAGTGGCATGAAAAGAGGAAATTGAATCTACAAATTTTGTTTATTGTTATAGATGCATTAACCTTCTACAGGGACTTTTGGGAAATGTTAATAAAATAAAGGTAAATGAAAGTTGATGGTTCAGCTAGGTAAGTTTATTTCTTGTTAGTTTTATTTTGACCCAAGATCCTCGTGACTCGAGAGGGTTGGATCATTTGATCCATACCTTTTCATTTAATGCATTTACTTCATTACTTGATTTAGATTAATTAAATCTACTTTCTGGAAAAAAATTTAAAAGTGGTAAATATAAGGGAAACTCGGCAAAATTTTGTCGAGTTTCGTATGTAGTCATTTTTATGGAATAAAATTATTTGGATGAATATGATGGCTTGAGAATTATTCTGCGATAATGTTTGTTGCAAAACAGATTTATTTTTCCTTGAATGATAGTTAGCTTAAGTTTGTTGATTGGTTTGATTCATGTGTTGTGTAAAGATAATGGTTCCGACACAGATCGGGAACCTGAAAAATCTGCCAATCGCATGGTTTGCAATTGAAGAAGCGGGAGGTTTGTATGCAAAGTGTTCCTTCGGAAACGCTTCACATATATACCCCACGCCTCTTTCATCGCTAGTTATGGGACTGCTAGAGGATTCTAGCTCCTTATCTATGGCGGAAGCATTACCTTTACAAAATAGTTAGTTATGTGTGATGACTAATCTACTTTATTTGTCAAAAATGTAGTTAAGCGAATAAATTAACTTCTTGTCAGTTCTTTGAGCTGACACCCCCAAACACAACATTGTCGCAGGTTTTGTAATGATGTATGAACAATCTATCACCGGCTTGTGAGGAACGGAGTTAGACTTGAAGATTTTCAATATAAATCATTGATCCTATTGTACTTGTAATTAAGGATTTATGAACTTGATTGGGACAAGATGCCCTTTGTATTAGTACATTTATGGACAAGACTCATAATATATAATGTGTTGGCTGATTTATATATGTCTACATACATTGTCGTATATGGGTTTTGGTAAGCAACAAAGTATATTTGATAAAGTTAAGGTTTCACATATTTAGCTATCTTATGCTTATAATAGGTATGGTTTATGATAATAAAGATATACCTCATATCTATTTGTCTCTCCATTACAATAAAGAGATTATTACGGGTAAAGAAAAAGAATATTAAGTGAGTTATAAAATTGTATTTGGAAGGGTAAGGATGCATGATGATAGTATTAACTTTAAAAGGATAAAAATTTGTCCATGGCAACATATTGGATTAATCTAAAAGTGTTTATGCAATAAATCAGTGATTGATATTTAGTTGGTCAAAGAAATTTGAGACTAGTCAACATTATATATGAAGGAATCTAACAAGAAGTATGATCTAATCTCGTCTTGTGAATCCAATTATTACCTATTAGGATGTAAAGGATATTTAAAAGAACTTATCTTCCTTCATTAAGAAAAGAAATGAATCCTAAGTTGAGATTATCTCTAGCTTTAAACAAGATGTGAGATATAGTCATAATAAAGTATAGATATGACTTTGTTTAATGGATAATGAATCAAGATATACTAAATCATGACATTGTAAGGTTAATAAGACCTGGTGGAATCTTGACTAGGGATCTAACATACCTTTTCTATAGAAAGGCTAGAACGTATGGATAGGGCAGCAAAGTGATAATCACTTCGTGATCTTATCCGTCTATCCAAAGTAATTAGATGTGTAAACTATAATTCACTAAGTAATTGGATAATCCATGAAGGTCATGAACCCTTGTAGGAACTGCTTAATTAATGCACGTTGCAGGCTACCTACGAGTGGCCCATAGGTTGCTTAATGTGGTAACATATTAAGCAGTGGATTGGCCTCCGTAGGTAACCAATAGCAAGCATTGGGGTTCCTTGTACTTATGAAGTTGAACCGTTAGGAATTCAGTAAGTCTTAATAGGTTCACCTACATAAGTTTAATGAATCTAGATAACTGTGATGAGACGTTTGTGAGGTGATGGGAAGACAAGTTTAGATGCTATGTGCACTCGTCTATACTAAGCGTACATAGTACAACTAAGAAACTTTGGCCAAAGTAATGTGTTTGTTGGGTACATTGTCTAATCACTATGATTCCTCAAATCCCGAAGTGTAGGATACAAGATGGAGTTTTACTAAATGAAACTCTAGGTAGACACTAGAGGATCAATCACATGTTCTCACTACCGCAGTGCGGTAAAACCAAGCGAGGCTAAGTATGAACATTCAAACGAATGTTAAGGGTGATCGTGGAGATCAAGGATAACTAACCCTTACAATTTGCACAAGGTTTATCACTATGTTATAGGATGGATTAATTTATTAAGACATGTTGCATAAACTAGCTTTAGCTAGTTACCGATTTAAATATGCAGAGGAATGTCTACTTGCTGTTAATTTAATATGACTTGCTGCATTAACTAGCTTTAACTAGTTATCCGATTTATACATGCAGAGGAATGTCTATTTGTTGTTTGAGAAAAAAATCCTATTAATTTGGGTTACAAATAGTAGGTTGTTACACTGTGGATCTAGGAATTTACCCTTACGAGGGTGATGAGACAACTTGATGAAGAACTGTGGGAGAAACTCAGTATGGATGGTTGTCCAACGATTCGGGAGAATCTGTAATTTGGGAGTTCAAAGAGGTGGAATATGGTTACTCGGGAATTCAGCTTAAGAATTACACCTTTAAGAGGATTAGGAAGGAGTTGATGGATTTCTACTGGTCAAACCACTTGTGATCGAGAGGAAGCTTCTAAAGAATGTGTGAGTCTACTTAGCTCTATTATTTTAATCTTATGTCAATATGTTTGTTTTTGCATTCTATAATGTAAGTCTTAAGAGATATGTTTGTTTTTGCATTCTATAATATAAGCCTTACATTCCTACATCAGAAAGCAAAAACAAACATATCTCTTAAGGCTTACATTATAGAATGCAAAAACAAACATATTGACATAAGATTAAAATAATAGAGCTAAGTAGACTCACACATTCTTTAGAAGCTTCTCTCGATCATAGTGGTTTGACTGTAGAAATCCATCAATCTACTTCCCTAACCCTCTTAAAGGTGTAACTCTTAAGCTGAATTCCAGTAACCATATTCCACCTCCTTGAATTCCCGAGTAAGCCTTAAGAGAGGATGTAGGAATATAAGGCTTATATTTAGCGACAAGTCAATATTAGTTAAGTATTAACTACTAAAAACAGTTGTACCCACTTCAACCATTTTGTAACCATATCTCACATAATAAAATGATAGACAAATAATGAACATGTGTGAATTTTGGCTTCCCTTCATTTCTTCTTTGTACACATTTTCCAACAAGTGATTATGGTGGAAATAGATGTAAGTGATTATGCTATGGGGGCAGTCTTATTGCGAGGAGGTAGGCCATTATATTATGATTCAGCATTGTTTCATGGGTCAATTTTAAATTACTACGTGTGATAAAAACTCATATGCTCTTGTTTCGGGGAAGGAAAAATGGAAGCATTATCTAATGGTAAGAGGAACATTTATTCATACGGATCATCAAAACCAGCGACAAGTCCATATTAGTTAAGTGTTAACTAATAAACAGTTGTAACCACTTCAACCATTTTGTAACCATCTCTCACATAATAAAATGGCAAACACACAATGAACATGTGTGCATTCCGGTTTCTCTTCATTTCTTCTTTGTGCACATTTTCCAACAAGTGATTATGGTGGAAATAGATGTAAGTGATTATTCTATGGGGGCAGTCTTATTGCAAGGAGGTAGGCCATTATATTATCATTCAGAATTGTTTCATGGGTCAATTTTAAATTACTACATGTGTGATAAAAACTCATATGCTCTTGTTCCGGGGAGAAAAAAATGGAAGCATTATCTAATGGTAAGAGGAACATTTATTCATACGGATCATCAAAACCTTCAATATTGGAATCCCGATTAAAATTGCAGCAAGCACGTCATTATGAATGGATGGGTTTCTCACAACAATTCCATTTCGTTAAGTATAAAACATGTGTGACTATTATGTTGTCTAGACCTCCCTTGATTTCAGCTTTGGGCACTATAACTCAGTTTGAGACTTGGTGCATGAGACATATGTTGAGAAATATCAGCATGATAAAATAATTAGGGAAACATTTCGGCAAGAGAAGGCAAAAGTTGCAGGTTTTGAGACCAAGGAGGGCAGTTATCTCCAAAATGGATTACCCTACAAGTTAGGTAAGATTTGTGTGTCTAAGAAAGGAATCAGCTAATGATGGAAGCGCGTACTTCAAAATTTGTGGGTCACATCAATGTGACAAAGATAGTAGCACATTTGCAAAGGTATGTTTATTGGTCAAACATGCAAATTGATGTTGCAAATTTCATAAGCAGATGTGTGTTATGTAGCATAATCAATCATAGTAATACAAAGTTGGGTTTATATATGCCATTACCAGTTCCTTTTAGGCTATGGGAAAGCATTTCTAGAAATTTCCTACAAGGGTTGCCTTTGTCAAAGAAAGGGCACGATTATTTGTTTGTTGTTGTAGAACAGTTTAGCAAGATTTGTGTCCCTTCCATGCAAGAAACTCTTAAGAGCAATTTGCAGCTGAATCATTTTTCACTAATGTTTAGATACATTTTGGTTTTCCGAGTTCTGTCATTTCAGATAGAGATTCCCAGTTCTTGGAAAATTTTGGACTCAATGTGGGAGAAGATGGACGCTGAATTGAACTGATTCACAACTTTTCATCCACAAACAAACTAAAGTGGTCGACAAGACATTGATGCAGCATGAGGGTGTATGATAGGAAGCATCCTAAGACATGGGATGAGAATTGGGCATATATTCAACATTCTTACAACACAGCAATTCATCCTTTGCTACCAGATCTCCTTTTTTGACATGTTTTGGCTACTTACCTCCAAGTTTGTTTGATACTGTGTTAGTGAAGCCACATAGGGAGCATAAAAAGGTGGACTCAGAAGTTCACAAATCCAAGAAATTCATGGAGAATATACAGCAAATACACCTCCAAGTGAAAGAGAGGATAAGGAAGTCTTAAAAATACAAGGCAAGACATAATCAGAAGAGAGTTGAGCATGGGTTCCAAGTTGGGGACAATGTAAGGTTGTTCTTGAGCAAAGAGAGACTCCATGATAAAGCAAAGAAGCTTAAGCCACTTAGGTATGGCCCATTCGAGATTCTAGAGAAAGAGGGAAAAACGCTTTCAGATTAGATCTGCCTCCATATTTGAAGGTTTTTTCCATTGCAAATGTTGAAAACTTACACTCTTTGCGCCTTTTATGCTAGATGAAGAAGGTGTTTTGCTACGTTCCATTGAAGATCTTGCTCCTAGTGGCCAAGAGGAGTTGGACAAAGATGTTGTTTTGCAAATGAAAGAAAGAGCGTCAAGGAGGGGAGTGTTGGCAAATTGGGTTGAAAGGACAATTGCCAAGCAAAGCCAAGTCGTATTCAAAGGATGAAATGGGAAAGAAATTTCCACACCTCATAAATTCCTAAACTTTTGGGGACCCAAAGCCTCCTGACTGAGGAGGTGCAACCCAAATTGGATCATGTAGCATTAGCATAATAATTTAACTAAGCCACTATTCACAAAAGGACTAAGAATGTAACATGAGACATTTTCTAACATTCTTTTTTCTATGAGTTTTTATCATATTCAGAGCTGGAAAAAAACAGAAAATTAAACACTCAAGTGTTTTTCAAAGAGGCATTTTGAATGAAGACAAGAAACAGGAAGAGTAATGGCTGTGAACAGTTTCTCTTTTTCTTCTGCATCTTTCTAGGTTCCCACTCAAGCTTCTTATGATGTGAACATGTATAAATACACCTTTACGGGGTCATTGTACAGCAAGGACATTGTTTCCTAGCAATTCTTTCTTCTTGATTGAGTATCTTAAGTGTTGGGGTGTGATAAGGAAGTGGAATTGAACAAGATGCAAATCTTGTACGGGTGTCTGTGCATGTTGATATTGTAAAGAGTGCCCACGAAGGCCTTGGGAAGGAAATATACCTCTAACACCAAAAAGAGATAGTGGCAAGAGAAGGCAATCTCTCATTCTTCTAGAATTTTTCACACATTGGGTTATCCCCAGGATAACCATCATCTTGTATCATTTTGTTCTTACTGTTTAGCAGTAATTTCTTGCTCTATTTTCAAGAACAGTTCTTTCCTTTCAGTTTACAGCAGTTATCAATTCCATTCTACGACCATTGTTGACTGCTTTATTCAAATAAATAATAAAACAGCATGTTAATGAATAAAGTATAGATGGGAATAATTAAGTTTTGTGTTGATGAATTAAGTAATGGAATATCCATAGTATTAACATATCAAACCAAGACCCTATTTCCATTATTTTGAGTACCTAATTTTTTAATCACGTGGACTCATGAAGTTGATGATAATGGTTGCAAACCACGTGACAGAAAACCTTGTTTGGCATGTGTAGACACTGTTGGAGAAGAGAATTGTTGGAGAAATTTGTGAACGTCTCACAATCTGATGGGAGATTCTCACACAAGTAGAAATTACCTCACGATTTACTGGAAGAGTCTCGCATTTGACAAGATCTTCAAATGTCACATCTCATGTTCATGAAGTGTTTATCTTCTTATCTTCAACCATGGCCTTGAGTAACTCCAGGACTGCAAATGCCTCAGATGAGTCCCTTTAAATGTCAAACAACAAACAATAGAAGGTATAAAAAGGAAAAAAATTATAGCTAGTCAGAAAACGCTGTGTAGGGAGTTTGATGATTTTTAATGTCAAAATTCAATATCAACTGTCTGCAAAAGCAGAGGTCTCAAACAGCATACTCAATGCAGGAAAGGATGAGTACTAAAAGAAGAATCCTAGATAGACTGTGTAGTCGCAAATGAGGATAGGGAACGTGGGTGTGAAGCTCAAGCCCGCTGAGAAAAAAATTGAGGTGCGAAAAATTGAATGAGCTCTGGTAACACTAAGAGTCAAGTGAAGCAAGATGGTGACTCTAAACAAAAATTCACAAAGTGTAGGTGAGACACAAGGACTTGCCAAAAGGAAAGGGCTGAGCTTGGTATTCACAAGCACTGAATATGACAGCACTGCTCAAACTGAGAAAATCCACTGCTCCCACTGTGTAAGCAAATGGTAGTCTTACAGAACTCGCCTAAAGGATTTTGAAGATCATTACCAATCAAAGAAGAGAAGTTACTCTAATTGTTTTCTACTTCTGGACTATTGTAAATTCTTTTAGATATTTTTTTCTAGCATATATTAAAAGTTTGCCTAAATAATGCATAAAATGGGATGTAATGAACACATACTTATGAGATGCTACAAGCAGCTCCTCATTCTTTGCACCTTTGAGATTATCTGCTCCAAGTTTTACAAGGAATGATCTCCAATGCAAGCGCTCCTCTGCTGGAACACCATGGAATCTGCATCCACAAATTAACAAAAAGAATGGTTGAATCTACGATCTTGGCTATTCAACTAAGCCCCTACAAACAAGATTAAAATTGTGTCATAGACAAGACCATTTTAAACATGTGTCAGCAAATAACTCGTAACCAATTCTTAATATAATAAAATTGAAAAATAAATACAGAATGTATCTCATCAACCCATTCCACTTACAACCTTGAATTATGAGGAAAAGTGAGAATCTTAAAACATTAAGTATGATCCCACCATCCTTTCAATATGTTTTAACGGCTGAAATGTCAGGTAATTGTTTTTAGATCATAGACATACAACATACAAAAAAATTGTCTATGTAATTTGAAATTGGGGTGCTAATTACATTTATTTATTTCTTTAATTATAACAGGTAACACCCCAAATGATGGGGTTGTTATAAATAAATTCAAGGAAATTTAATGGAACGCCTTCCCTCCCAAGTCCAACTGAATACCGACAAAGCATCACGAGGAAACCCAGCTCCCTTAGAAGCAGGTGGAATTTTTTGGAATCACAATGGAAGCAGTATTTTCTGGATAAGTTTGGGACTTAGAGTGACAACAAATAACCAAGCCAAAGAAAAAGCTATTTGGTGTGGGTTAGTGTTCACCAAGGCTAATAAAATCCCTAAAATTATCGTAGACACAAATTCTCATGTTTTAGCAAATAATATTCAACTCAACAAGGGATATGGATGATTGGATACTAAAGACTGGTCATGGATATCCAAAGAATTCTGAACTCCTTTGACGGCTTCAAGGATAATGACTTCCCGAGAGAGTGGAACAGGTAGCACCTCCTTGCCGTGCATACCTCTTTCTTTTCAGGGTACCAAAATAAGGGACGATATGGCAGTGGACAGGCTTAGCACAGGCCTCAACCTGATCATTAATGATGAGGATGATACTATACGAGGGAAACAAAAACCTTGCTAGGGGTACCACCTAGGAGCTTCTCTTTTCCCAAAGGAAGGGACTAACATGGGAGGACGAAAACATAAGAAGTATAGGGTATAGTCACTCACATCTGATTTATCTGCTACGCCCTTAATCATATATCTTATATTGGATGTATATAGCCGACTTGTGGCTATCATAACTTCTTATCATTATGTATCTCTTTCATATATGTTATATTATCATAAGTGGGTCGGCCTTGGTGTTGGCCATAGCATAGGAATAGTATATATAGGGGTTAGTAGGTAGTAGTTGATCATCATATTCAGCATTTGAGTCTTATTGTTTGGTTTGGAGGTTGCCCCCTCGAAGTGGCTAAGTTATTCTACTTGCACATTGAGATCATTTATCTGAAATATTGTGTTCATTGGTGTTATATTGCTGCTAATAATCAGATTTATACAAGTAATTCCATTACAAGTGGTATCAGAGCTTGATCTCGGCCGAACTTGCGTCAAACCCTAATTATGAAGGTTCGTCCATATCTCAAAATCCGTAGTAAACTTTCTACAAATTTTTTTGTGGTGTGGCAAAATCAGTCAAGTAAGCTCCTCCAAATTTTAAGAATTTTTGACTTGGTTTGCAAAATTTATAGCGGTTTTATGTTTTTCATAATTCTGGCTACCTAGGTGCAATTTGTGGAATTTTTCGAAGTTATTTACATTTGAAAGAGGATTAAAAATTAGTTTGAGTTCGTTCTTTGAGTTTTTTAAAATTTGGCCGAATTCCTATTGAAATCCCAAACCCTAAATTTTGACCTTGATCCCTAAATCCTACCATTTTGGGGCATCATGGTTGGGCCTTCGACAAGAGGCAAAAGAATCCCATCACTCCGAGTAAAACCCCTGATAAGGATGAGATAATAGTTGAAGAGTTAGAGTCAGAAGGGGTATCTACAGAGTCCTCAGGGTTAGGGTTTACTTCAACGGACCATAAGGTCAACTATCTTGAGTTAGAGTTGCGAAACCTCGAGGGTAGAGTGGTCAACAAAGAAGATGTAGAAAAGATTGGACAACGATTGGAGGATTTCATTAACCAATTTAGTTATAATATTATGGGTCATCATATCCTTCCTAATCAGCCACAACTCATACTCATATTAACCAGTGGTGGATCTTGTGTCAAAGTAATAGACAAACTAGCCAGGGTAGATCTGCAAACATGACCAATCCAAATACAAATACTCTGCAAGCCCATAACATGATTCCAAAAGTGGAAATGCATAAGTTTGATGGAAAGGATCCACTCAATTGGATTAACTAGATGGAGAATTTCTTTGATCTTCATCAGATTCCATCGGGACAAAAGGTTACCATGGCATCATTGTATCTTGAACCTGACCAATTCATTTGGTATCGATGGTTATGTGCTCAAAGGAAAAAGAGTGGCCTCAATGTTACATGGACAGTCTTCACCGAAGAGTTGCAATTGCACTATAGTTCTAGTGTGTCAGAGAATTATTTAGTCAATTAGCAAAGCTAAGACAAACAGGAACAATCAAAGATTACATCCATCAATTCCAAAACCTTTCCTTACGGGTGGAAAATATTCTTGAAGAGAATTTGAATGACTTATTTCTTGGGGGTCTTAAAGAACAAATTAAGACTGAGGTGCATATGTTTAATCCTCATAAGGTTTCAGACTCTATGATCATGGCACGCAGGGCAAAGGAAAAAAAATCCAGAGGAAACAAACTGTCAATAATATCAGAGATCGTAGCACCTTTCCACCATCATTCCCTCGGCCAGTTAGACTGACACCTCAACAAATTGAAGAAAAGAGAGCCAAAGGGTTATGTTTTAATTGTGACAACAAATTTGGACCAGGACATAAGTGTGTTGAAAAGAATTTGTTCTACATTGAGGGGCCTAATGAAGAAGACGAAGAGGTAGAGCCAGAGGAGGAATTAGGAGATCCCCAACCAATAATATCATGCCATGCAATTTCCAGTATTAGCACTCCCCAAACTCTCAAAGTAGTTGGATTCTTAAAAAAAAGAGGGTAACAAAGTGTTGATTGATTCGGGAAGTACTCACAACTTCATCAATCATAAGTTGGCGATACGCTTGAACTGCTTTGTTTATCCATCTCTAGAATGTCAAGTCATGATCGCTGATGGGAAAACAGTTAGTTGTTCAAGAAAATGCCATAACATTAATCTGACCATGGGAGATTACTTGCTAACTAGCAATATGTATGCCATTGACATGGGAGAAGCAGACATTGTGTTAGGAGTTCAGTGGCTTACCACCTGGGAACCATTGAAATGAATTTCCAAGAGTTGTTCGTGCAATTTCAATCGGAAGGGCGGACTTTTAAACTAAAAGGACTAAGAGCAAAGTCCCCACATAGATGGTGCAGAGGGGTTTGTGGCACAGCTATTTTCATTGGAAGCACACCATTCCAATACATTTATACCCACAGATATGCAAGCAATTATAGATGAGCACTCAGTGGTGTTTGGAAAAATGCCCAAGGGTTTGCCTCCAAAAAGAGACCATGACCATGCCATCCAACTAGTACCAGGGAGTCAACCACCCAACATCAGACCTTATAGGTACCCATATATGCAAAAGAGTGAGATTGAGAAGATAGTTCAAGAGATGTTAGAAGCAGGACTTATTCGTCATAGTCAGAGTGCTTACTCTTCTCCTGTAGTGATGGTATGGAAAAAGATGACAATTGGCGCATGTGTCCAGACACACAGGAACTCAATAAGTACACGTTAAAGATAAGTTTCCTATTCCAGTAATTGATGATTTGCTAGATGAGTTACATGGTGTTGTTTACTTTACAAAACTTGATCTTCGCTCTGGATATCAGATTAGAATCAGGGATGAAGATATTCATAAAATAACCTTCAGGACACATGAAGGACACTATGAGTTCTTGGTAATGCCTTTTGGACTAACAAATGCACCCTCTACATTTCAAAGCTTGATGAATTCCATCTTTAAGCCATTTCTTGAAAGTTTGTTTTAGTGTTCTTTGATGATATATTAATCTATAGTAAAACATGGGAGGAACACCTACATCATGTAAATAAGGTGTTGGAAACTCTTGAACAACATCAACTTTATGCAAAGCCTTCTAAGTGTTCTTTTTGGTGTCAAGGAGGTTGAATATTTGGGTCATATTGTCTCTTATGAAGGTGTTAAAGTGGATCCTAACAAGATAAAAGCCATGCTTGAATGGAAGGTTCCCAAAACCCTAAAAAAATCTCCGAGGATTTTTGGGGCTTATAGGTTATTATCGTAGATTTGTAAGGAATTATGGCAACATCGCAGCACCACTCACTGACTTTATTGAAGGACTCTTTCCATTGGAACGAGCAAGCTACTACGGCATTTGAGAAGTTGAAGGAGGCCATGTGCACCACTCTGGTTCTAGCCACCCCATATTTTTCCAAAACATTCATTGTTGAATGTGATGCTTCAGGGTATGGTATGGGGGTGTACTCATGCAAGAAGGTCGACCCATTGCCTTCGAGATTCGCCAATTCAAAGGTAAGAATATATCTAAACCAATTTATGAGAAAGAAATGTTAGCAATACTTCATGCAGTGAAGCAATGGAGACCATATCTAATGGGAAGACATTTCAAAGTAAAGACAGATCATGATAGTTTGAAATACTTCTTAGAGCAACGTTTATCATCGAAGAACAACATAAATGGGTCTCAAAAAATGTTGGGGTATGATTTTGAGATAATATACAAGAAAGGGAAAGAGAATGTAGTTATTGATGCTTTATCTCGGAAGGATGAATCAGCCGAGGCATTGTTGTGTGCCATATCTATATTAAGGGGAGGATTGGATAGAGAGGATGCAAGGTCCGAATGGAAAATGACCTGTGTACACAAAATCTCATTCAGAATCTCGAACAATGTCCAAGCATGTCAGAAAAATTTGTATGGAAAGGAGATGCTTTATGGTACAAAGATATATTATATCTATGTAAGAATTCAATCCTTAAAAATAGGGTTTTATCTAAGCTCCATGCTTCTCCAAGAGGGGGCATTCGCTTCTTAAAGACTTATCATCAAATCAAGCATGATTTTTTTTAGGAAGGGCTAAAAGGGGATGTCCAAAAGTTTGTGGCAGAATGCATGGTTTGTCAAAGAAAATAAGGGCGAAAAAATTAAGTCCCTGGGTATTTTATAACCTTTATCTATTCCTAGCCAGAGGTGGGAAGAGGTGTCCATGGACTTCATCACAGGATTGCCTAAATCAGAAGGTAAAAATGTAATCATGGTGGTGGTGGAAGACTCACCAAATATACCCATTTTTGTGCTTTATCACATCCATTTGTTGCGAGTACAATAGCAACAACATTCAAGGATACAATTCAAAAGCTACATGGGACACCAAAGATTATAGTAAGTGATCGAGACCCTATCTTTACTAGTAATTTTTGGATTGACTTGTTCTCATGCTTAGGCACACAACTAGCTCGTAGTTCCTCTTATCATCCCCAGTTTGATGGGCAAACAAAGGTGGTAAACAAGTGCTTGGAGGGATATCTTCATTGTTTTACGTCAGATAAGCAAGCGAGATGGGTCTAATGGTTACCACTGGCAGAATGGTGGTATAACACCTCCTTTCATACTTCATCTAAATGTCTACTTTCTTGGCATTATATGGGTACCATCCACCATCTATCACTTCATCTTTGAGAGTCCAGCCAAGGGTTCGAAAGTAGCTTGAACATATTCAACACCAACAAGAGGCACTTTCTAGTCTCAAGGAGAATTTGGCCA
Source organism: Taxus wallichiana var. yunnanensis (assembly GCA_018340775.1). NCBI lineage: Eukaryota > Viridiplantae > Streptophyta > Pinopsida > Cupressales > Taxaceae > Taxus > Taxus wallichiana. The sequence continues at coordinate 998,748,402 of CM031239.1, forward strand.
TGTCACAAAACCGCATGAAGCAAAAGAAAGCACCAACATCAACAGTTGAAAGACATTTTGAAGTGGTGATTGGGTTTTTGTGCGTTTACAACCATATAAGCAAATGTCCTTGAAACAACAGAAAAAGGATAACAAGCTTTCACCTAAGTATTATGGCCCTTATCAAGTGTTACAGAAGATTGGCAATGTAGCATACAAACTGGAACTTCCTTCGCTACTCGAATTCATCCAGTCTTCCATGTATCTTGCCTAAAGAAGGTAATTGGATAGATAGTATCAACCCAAACAAGTGTTACCAGAGCTTGATGAAGAGGGACGAATCATCCTGGAACCAGAATGCATCCTTTAGACACGCACTAAGCGATTGAGGACAAGGGTCATCACTGAGTATTTGATCAAGTGGAAAAATCTAGACAATGAAGACGCAACTTGGGAGGATGCAAACTTCCTGCAACAAAGCAGCATCCAGATCTTCTCAACATTAGGGACAATGTTGCTTCGAAGGGGAGGGACATGCTACGCCCTTAATCATATATCTTATATTGGATGTATATAGCCGACTTGTGGCTATCATAACTTCTTATCATTATGTATCTCTTTCATATATGTTATATTATCATTAGTGGGTCGGCCTTGGTGTTGGCCATAGCATAGGAATAGTATATATAGGGGTTAGTAGGTAGTAGTTGATCATCATATTCAGCATTTGAGTCTTATTGTTTGGTTTGGAGGTTGCCCCCTCGAAGTGGCTAAGCTATTCTACTTGCACATTGAGATCATTTATCTGAAATATTGTGTTCATTGGTGTTATATTGCTGCTAATAATCAGATTTATACAAGTAATTCCATTACATTATCACCTCTCACCTAATCCTTCTTTCCTTAATCCCGCATGCTCAACGAGTCGAGACCATCATTATCCAATGAAGTGTCAATTAATGAATATTATGGGGATATTTATTGTTTCAAAATCGTTCCTTGGCTTTTTCATTTTCATTTTTCTCATGGTCACTTCCACTTGGCCCTGTTGACTCGGTAGAAGAGCTTTGAGAAGGTGGGGCAATCGATCCTAAGAAAATCCAAGTTACCTACAATTGAAGAAGCAAAATTAAAAGCATTCTACATCTTAAGTATTCTATAGAAGGTTCACATATGATTCCTCTAATAACAGTCAACCATAAAAGCATTCTGAAGAATGGCAAAAAGGTTGGTGTTCTGTCTTTTTGGATTTGTTCTTTCTGTTGACAGGACTGTAAGGGATGTGAGGGCTATGGTATAATGTTGTGGCATTTTCGTCTAGATGGTTATGTCTGGGTGGCTGTGTGACTAGTTGAGGTGTAGATATAAGGTGGCTGTCAGGTGTTGATGAATGCAACAGTGAAATATTTTTGCTAATGTTTGAGAATTCTGTGTTATGTTGCTATGGGACAAATAATAGATGCTATCCATTTGGCAACCATGTATTCAAGAAGTCTGATCCCCCTCCCTCCACTGAAAGTGAATTCTTGCATGGTTATTCAAAAGAACTTTCAGTCATATCTCGTTGGATGAAAAGCAGGGTATTTCTGGAAAAGAAGAATCGATGCTACCCTTCCCAATATTGCATCAATTTTCTCTATAAATTTCTCAAGGCTATCTCCCTTTTGAAAAGCTTATATACCATAGGAGGCCACCATCTGCTAGAGGCCATAGAGAAGCCTTTCCTAGGTGCCATGAAGGTTATAGAGATGAAACACCTCACCAATATGAGTATAGGAATCCACCTAATAGAAATCTCCTCTCGAGTATGAGCTTGTTGAATGTACAATTGATTGCTTTAAAGGCTCACTTGGAGGCAACTCTCTCCTAGGGAGTGGTGAGGGTTATGCTACTAATGCTAGTGGTAAATGTTGCCCGCCATGGCCCATCCCATGGAATATTTCCATAGGAATCCTTTAGCTCTGCAAGTAAGAGCCCATCTCATGCCTGCCCCACTTCTTGAACTTACTAAGTTTATTGGAATGCCAGGTATAAATCCATTTGATCAATATCAATGCCTTATGATAACACGCATGGATTAGTAGTGTGATGATAACCCCTTGCTCACGATGTCTGTCCAGACCTTGCAAGTGGAAGCCCTTCAATGCTTCCAAGATCATCAATTCCAATTCGATCCATAGTTTCAAGCAGCTCATAGATATTTGCATATCCTTTGATGTTGCTAGGCCATTTAATCTGTGTATTCAATCATTGACAACCATGAAATAAGGTAAAAATGAATCTAACTTTGAGATGGTTTGCCTTTGATGTCTTGCTGTCCATTCCTGTAGAACCAGATTCAATAACATACAACTCTTTGGCACGTTTACCCATACCTTAAGACAAGAGGTCCACCTTGAAGTCCTTAGGCATGAACTTGTTTCTCATAAGAAGCCTTATAAGAATACTTTTAACTAGAAGCATTTGAAATCTGAGTTAGTATCCAACCATCTCCTTTCCCAAATGGATCCATGTCTCATTCTTATTGACACCCTGATCGCAGTTGAAATGCAACTGGCATTGGTGTGTCTGATTCCCTGCAAGAAGGAAAGATAAGGTCTCTCATGAGGTCAATGCCATTAAAAACAAAGAAACTAAGAAAGAAAAGAAAAAAGATAAAGCTAACCATTAACCATCCAAGTTGTGTAGTTGCCGCCATTCTCATGGACACTCAACAGAAAAATATGTAGCCTAGGAATGCTATGATGCCTTGAAAAACAAGGATGGCAGTTCTTTTAAAGACTCCCCTTTGTACCTCCTAGCTTCCAACTAGATTTACTTACCTACTCGTGATGGTAAATCCAAATAGAAGCAAGGAAAGGAAACAAGAGACAATCTTGTTCTTAATCTTCCTCTTCCTCTTATGATTCTTCTGACTCTTCTGATGATGAGTCCAAACATAGAAGCTAAGCTCATTGGTTCAGTTGGTGTGGAGAGGTATGAAATAAAAATGCAACTCGCTTTGGAGAAGTATAAAATAAAAATACAACTCAGTCGGGTCATACTACAACCCCCTGAAATGGTAGTAGAATTGGAATGCCCCAACCCAGACAGACCAAACCCCAAAGTCCATGTAGACTTCTGACAGCATATCCCAACGCATACCCGGCTTCATCGATATTTTGTTTTGTTGGGATTGCAATCCTCATCTGTTGGAATCTCCTTATAGGACAGGTTGCTGATCTGTAAACTCCTAAGATCAATTGCTTAATGGAATTGAAAGAATCACATGTTGTCCTACTCTGATTTTACTTCAAAATGATGAATTTGAATGCTTAGAAAATTAGAATTAGTGCGGTGTGTTGTTAGAAACTTAAAACAGAACCTACAAGCCTGAAATACAAATGCAATCAATTGTGAACAATAAAGCATTAACCATTAGCAACAAATGACACAAAGATTTGGTCTTGAAAACCCTGGGATGAGGCAAAACCAGTTAAATGACACAATTTCCCAACTTCCCAATCTTCGTATGGCCAAAGACAGATTACAAAGAGATTAACAGAACAAGTACACCAAGCATCATGCTATCTTAATCACTCAATTCCTCTAAGTTCCCTTTCTCCTCCTTCAACAACCAACTGAACACCAATTCTTTCACTCTCACACGTCGATGCCTTCATCTGGATCCATACCCCTACTTAACATCCTCAAGAATGTCCTCTCGTGCAATAAAGGGCTCCTAAGCATCTTGGAACTTGAAGAGACTGCCCTATGTCGTTATTGTACCCAAACAGGCTATTGGGACAAAACTGCCAGTTAACACGGACAAGCTGTTTTGTAACCACCACTCTATAAGTACTGGCAGTTAGCACAACCGCTCTTCTTGAAGCGGCAGTTTTTCCACCATACAAGAAATACTTTTAATTGAAACTCTGATGCTGACTGAAACCAGGTTCGATCTGCTTATATGGTGAAGTGGATTATTTTCCCTGATCCCTATGGATCGCACCTCCTTTTGGAAGGCTTCTGGTCCCACAAAAGTTTAGTGGGAGAGGATAAGTGGGAACAACTCTACCATTTTCTCCTAAAGCTACTGTCTTGATTGTTTCAGTGTCATTCCCTTGATGCCAACCTGGCATGATTCCTGCAGTCCCCTTCTAGTCTCTTTGACTCTCGCTACAAGAACATACTCCTTCAATTCCCCTAGTGCATCCAAGACACAATCTTCTACAGCAGGTAGTAATTGTCCTTCTTCATCCAATGTGGATGGCTCATGCAGTAGGTGCAAATTCTCAAAATTTACTGTTGAGTACATCCTTGTGAATGGGGATGATCAAAGCCTAAAAGCATTTTATCTGATCTGCTTTAAGATGGTGAATGGCCCATACCTAGAGGGGTGAGCTTCCTAGCTTGTCCTTGAAGTCTTTCCTTGCTCAAATACAGCCATACCTTATCTCCTACTTTGAGTGTATGCTCCTTTCAGTGTTGATCATGTCTAGCCTTGTACTTGGCTTGAGACTTTCTCCAATTGTTCTTTTACTTTGAAATGGATTTACCTAAACATCTCAGTGAACTATGCTGCTCTTGCAACATCAAGTAGGTTAGTAGGCAAGTAACCCAAACATGCTTCAAAAGGTGACTTGTTTGTGGATTTATGCACTACCTTATTGTATGAGTGTGGGATATATACCAAATACTTTTCCTAAGTCCTTGAATACTTGTTGTAACCTCTAATCAGGTGTTCCAAAGTCCTATTTACAATTTTTGTTTGTCCATCACTTTGAGGATGGAAATTTGAATTTCTTAGGAGCTTGGTATCCATCTTGCTCCATCTGCTGGTCAAAAACTACCCAACGAATTAGGAATCTCTATCTAAAACAATGGACTTAAGCAACCAAAAATGCACCCAAATGTTAGAAAAGAATAACTTTACTGCTTCATGCCCTTTACCATCTTCTTATATGGAATTAAAACACGTGTTTTACTGAATCTATCTTCAACATAGAGATAGTCATGGCCATGCTTAAGCATTTGTAAACCTCCCACAAAATCCATAGAGATACTTTCCCATGATCTATTAGGCAAAAGTATAAGTATATACAATCCTTCTTCCTAACCTTAGGCTTGCTTGTGCAACATAATTGACATCCTCTAATGAATCTAGCTACTTCTTGCATATTGGGCCAATATGCATGCCTCTGCAAATGAGCCAAGGTCTTACAAACACCAAAATGGCTTGAAAATTCAGAAGTATGCTCTTCCCTCATCAATATAAGGCTTTCCTAATTCAGCAAACATATTTTATCCCACTTGGAGAATCCCATCTTTGAGGTAGGGTAGCTCCCTCCTTGCCTTCATTATCAACTTTCTTGACCTGTAATAGCTGGAATGCCTCTCCAAAATCTGCATCCTGTGCGTATGCTTCCTCATGAGCCCCTTTTGTGAAAGACTCAAGATGTGAAATTGTTGCCAAGCTGAAACTTTTTTTTTCGTTGGTGGCCTAGATAACATAACTGCCACAACATTCGTGCTTTTGCATACTTCTACTTGATCCCCAAATGCAATTGCTGAAGAAAACCCGCTAATTTGCAGTGCCTTGTTTGTTGCAATTTTTTTGTGCTTGCAAATATTGAAGAGGTTTGTGGTCAGTATGCACAATAGTTTCTTCACCCAACAAATAATGTTTCCATTTCTTTATTACTTGAACTAGTGTGTACATTTCTTTATCATATACAGGATACTCTCTTATTGCTAAAAAAAATATCTTTGAATGATAATAAATTGGTGTACTTCCTTGCAACAAAATTGCCTCCATAGCATAATCACTCACATTTGTCTAAACTTTGAATGGCTGCTGCAAATTAGGAAGAGCAAGCATTGGTGCATGGCTGATTTTGTATTTCAAAGAATTAAAAACACTATCATGTTCCTTACCCCAATGAAAACTCTTACCACTTGTTGCAACAGTATGTAGAGGAGCTGCAACGGTAGAGAAAGTTGGACACCACCTTTGTCACTCACGCACTTTGATGCCTACATCTATATTTGCGCCTCCTACTTAACATAATGGGAGTGTCCTTTCATGCACTAAAGGAATCCTAGCCATCTTGGAACCTGAAGAGACAGCATCCTCAGCCATCACTGTTCCCGAACAGATGATTTAGACAAAACCACAGGTTAATGCAGACCAACAATTTCGAAACTGCTGTGGCAGTTACGGAACTGCCACTCTACAAATACTGTCAATTACATAACTGCCCCACTAATTACACAATCGCCGCTCTGCCTTTAAGCAGCAGTTTTGCCACCATATAAGAAATGCTTCAATTGAGGCCATGTTGATGATGGAAACTAGGTTTGTTCTGGTTAGATGGTGAAGTGAATTATTTTCCCTGATACCAATGGATCTTTTGCACCTTTGCCGGATCAAAAGGCTCTCGTGAATTATTTTCCTGATCCCTATGGATCTTTTGCACCTTTGCCGGATCAAAAGGCTCTCATGCCTATGAAGGTGTTTAATGGTAGCTGCATTGATCATACTAAGTTCTATGATCATCTATAACTACTTTGGTATCAACAACTCACAACTCGGTTCAACCAGTCAACAATATAATCCCTTGTCAAGGCTAGGTTTTGTGTGATCGGCCTAGATCTTTCATATAACCTCATCCTTGATCAGCCATAGACAATCTCTATGAGAATTGTCCCCTCCGCTACTTTCCAAATTGTGCAGTTTGAGCATGAAGGAAACATTTGCATCATTCAACGCATCATGATCCTGGACCTAGCCTCGGTCTAAATCCATGGAAGACCACAATGTATTCCTAATGTCACTACCCAGGAGAATAATGTCTTGACACTGATTCATGTGAAGGATATAGACTTCACACCTAGCAAGTATAATGTCCCCAAATGCTCCTCTCCTAGTGCATACATGGAAGCATTCACCACTTTCACATCTTCTCGCTCGGCCCTTTCCCTATTTGGTAATCTCTTTGACGATCTCACCATTACCCATTGGGTTACTGCCTTTGTTAGCATCGAAATCAGACAAAGGCATTCAAAGACCCATTTAAAGAAATGAACTCTTCTCCTAAAAAGTCTACGACAGTTGAATGCCAGCTCAAGTGCAACTTCTACAACTCAAAGCTCATCAACTCTTTGATGAGAGGATGGCATATAAAGATCTCATGAAAGCAGCCAAGGCTGAGCATCCTCCCTCTCTTCTCCAACTCTAGTACGAAATTTCCTTCACTCTGCCCTTGACCTTGCTAATGTTGAACCCAACTTCAAAATCTTGGAATTGAGTCCGGAGAAACTTGACAATGAACTTCTTCCCAATCCCGAGTGTTTTGATTGAAGTGGTCAATATTGAAGTTAATCTCTCTTGAAAAAAAGGAGCCCCTTTGTTGAACTTTTATATGAATATACTAATGTTTGCATGGTTGTATGCAGTCATGTAGGAAATGGATCCGTCAATCTCGCCCCACTGAAAACAATGCCCCACATCCCCAAGGTCTCCCAATTAGTTAAAGAAGATATTGAGAAACTCATTCGTGGGGGTTTCATTAAAGTCATCAATTACCCCAAATCAGTCCCTAATAGTATCCCTTTGCTTAAAAGAAATGGAAAGGTTTGCAATTGTATAGACTTTCGGCACCTTAACTTTGTCTACTCAAATGACAATTTACCAATACCTTGTACTAAAAGTATCATTGATACCACCGCCAATTTTGAGATGCTTTCTCTTATGGACAGTGTCTTGAGGTGCAACCAGATTCGCATATCCCCTCATGACCAACCTAACATGACAATCACTGCCCTTTGTACTATATTCTACTAATTTGTCGTGCCATTCAGTTTGAAGAACGTTGGAGTCAATTATCAATGACTCATGACTCGTGTTTGTCACAACCTCATTCATAAGATGGTAGAACAGGATTTGAGATGAGTCCATTCACATTGATTCTTGCCAAGGCCTACAGAATTAGAGACTTTGTCACTCTGGAAAAAGAGTCGAACCCCTTCTAGTCTTAAATTTTTAGAATGAAATCCCACTCAATCCTCTCATAGGCCTTATCAAATCCTATTTCAAAAAGAGCATCTTTAGACCAAACTCCGCAAGCCCAATCAAGGCCTTCCCAAGATCCTGCAAAATTATCAAAGATAAATCTTCCCTTAATAAAACCAGCTTTCTCCTCTCTGACTATATAGGCAACTAAAAGCTTGATTCTCCTAGCCAGCATTTCCACAAGAATTTTGTATCCTCCTACCAGTTCCCTTTTAGGCCATTTGTGGATAAGCTTGAAACGGCATGCATAGACCATGTCTCCCATATTTTTCACTTCTAATAAATTCTTGACACATTTTAAGAAAATGTGGGCAAATCGCATGTCACATTTCCTTGTAGAATTCCACTAGTAGACTATTAGGAGATGAAAATATGTATAATATATATATATATATATATATATATATGTATGTATATGTATGTATGTATGTATGTATGTATGTATGTATGTATGTATGTCTATGTATGACCAAGAGTAGGTCAACGGGACTCGAGAATACATCCGATTACAAATAGAAAGTGCTAGAGTAAAAGGACCCTAGGATCAAAGACTAACTAAATAAAAAAGGAGCTAAAACACTGAAAATCAACGAGGGAGTGTAAACCCAACACAGTTAAGCCTCAGCCCATGTGGTTAAGGTACCAATCCAAACCGCCAAAGAGCATGGGCTGATGAAAGTCGGAAAGATTGGATGCTAGCACCATCATACATCTCTGACCAGCCAGACAACCCCAGCCAATGTAGATTCCAGTAAGGCAAAAGTTCTAAATGAATGATCAAGAGGAGAGTTACACCAGTATGGATCAATTTGACATATGCATCATGTCCATAAATCCATAACCATACAAAGTGTAACCAACTCATATAGATTTTCAGCATAAACATAATAATAACCAGAACCCACAGTAAATAGCAAACACTGGTCTCGAGACCATTTTCCCATCATAAACCATGTATCATAAATTCATTACCCACCCATATGATTAACAAAATACAACAACCATATGATATCATCATATGGTACACAAATTCCCATAGTACATCAATAATGAAAGTACAATTATGATAAAGAAAGTATATGCTCGTAGTACAACTATCATGCACATGTGAAAGATACAACATACAATAATTCGGATATCATCACAAAAGGCTAAAAGCAATAAGGCTCTACTAATTGTACAAAAGGCCTCTGACTTTTGTATAACATGCTGGTCATAATGCCCTAATGAAAAGCTGGAATTGTCTTGCAAATAAGTTGGTAGCTACCATGAAAAACCCTGGCACTTCTCATAAATGAGCATCTCTATAAATATCACAGATCACAATTCCTCGTTGTATCATGCCACAAATAGGAAGTTAATATGCCCTCGGTGTACACCTCACAGAGAGGACATAAGAAATATTTGTAGAGTTTAAAGTTAAATACTAATCCATGCTCTTTCTTCTTACTTTCTCAGTCGTATGTAATGTGATGTTCTTTATAAATAGATTTGGGCCATGCCAAGTATTTTATGTTTTGTCTAATCTATATGTCTCTTAAACATATGGGTCATGCCCAGGACAGTGGAATCATTTTGAGAAACTTCAGAGCAGCTTCTGATTCCCTCTCTCGAAGCAAATAAACCCCCATAAATTTCAACCTTTTTGAGAACAACCTGTTGGAATAACTTCATGGAAGCATCCCGAAAAGGGTTTGAACTTACAAAGGTGAAATTCCTTTGGAAATAATCCTACAAAAATATCCCAAATTTGCACCAAGTCCTCCATATGATTTTCAACAGGGTCTCAAAGTGTTAAAAGCTTCTTCGATTTTTGTTCTCTTCGGGATTGAAAATAGAATTTTATGTGCATCCCCTTCTTCCATCCAATGTACTTCCCCACTCACCTTGTACTCCTCAGATTTTCTGGTTTTAACTTCCAACTCTCTGTATGTATTTTGACTGATTACATCAAATAGGCCCATTTCTAGCTTGTTGCAGTTGCAATCAAACATAAGTTTCAAAGCAGCTTGATACATGCCTATTATCTTGAATAAATTAAAATTATCACTTCACCATTTGTTTACTGTTTACCTAAAAGTGTAAATGTCGATGTTCTTGGCGGCTTTCCCAATAGAGAGAGTGTCAGTATATGCTTGGACTCTTGTAGTTCTTGTTTCTTGAGCTTTGTTAAAATCTATTTTCAATTTTTGTTCTTTTACATGAGGTTTTCCTTTTTTTTCATGTGCATAACCCTTTATTTGAACATCGAAAAGATAGTTTCCAATTTTTTTCTTTGTTATTCATTTTTTTGTTAAAGAGAACATAAAACTTATATTAAGAACGCAGATGAAACTTATAAGAAGTACAAATTTTTTTGCATTCCATGCAAAGCAGATATCTCCAAAGACAGCTAATACAATAACAAACTAGTGAACTCAGTATAGTCCCGGAAAGCTAGAGTAAATCATAGCTGCTGAGAGCAAATGTCCTGAAGCTGAACTACTACTAGCAAACCTAATAAGTAATAACCATAATATATTGTATGAGATATATATTGAATCAAATTAGCTCATACGCCTAATACGTCTAGACATGCCAAAAGTTAGATTGTAAGTTTCCACAGTATGAACTTTGAAGCTAGAATATAACTTATCATGTTACTCTGAAGGTCATACAAAGAAAATCAAATGACACTACAGCAACAAGCTGTATGAGCAGTAACAACTGTTTGCAATGAATAGCTGTCAATTCATCCCTCCAACTGGAGCACTGCTTCATCCTCTTTTACATAATATTGAGAATTCGGAATTCTTGAATGACTGATTGAGGAACTTCTTCAGTTATGGGAACAGCGCAAGGGTTCTCTGCTCCCATATTGTAGGCCAGAAGAAGGAATCCAGTCGCTTTAGTTCTCCAAATCAGAAAGCCTGACATTTAGCTGTTGAAGTGATTGAAATTCTTTGTTATTGATTAATGTCAGGGAAGCATTAAAGTTCTTCAAGACGGTCTTCTATGCTCTTGTAGCATCCTCAGTCTTCCTTATATGATGACCTGCTAAGTCAAACCTTGAGTCAAAATGTTCCCCAAGGGATCTTTTGCTAGTGTGATTACAGTTGTAATATGCTTTAGCCACAATGTAGACATTGGATCTTGAATGAGGCACTGGAAAAGCTAGCAATGCATGATAACGGGGAAAGAGTGGTTGGGGGTTATTGAAAGTACTAGAACCCATTACGATTCATTCTATCTACTCACTTCAGCAGTCGTCAGGTACATCATGACACAATCTCTAGATGACACGTTGTCAGGCTGCAACAGTGGACAACCTTTAATTTCTTGTGTCCAGGATAAGTTAGAGGTATATAATAATATTATTTATAAGGATCTGCCTCACAAACCATAATCTTCCTTGGATTCTGTGTTATACCCTTGGATATGAGGGTTTGTCTCAGGAGCTGTCTTATCTTTAGTCTTTTGTAATCCAGACCAAGGACTCGTCGATGTATGTGATAACATCATTGTTTACAATGCCTTTCTCCCGGAGCGTACTTTATGTGACAAGAGTTGGGATATGGATCAGAGTGGGGTAAGGCATGGTCCCAATTAACCTGCCTCCAATTTGACCCCTTGTTAGAAATAGCATCAGCAACTCCATTTAGATTATGTGGCACATGCTGGGTAGTGATCCTATTAATTTTTATCATTAAACCCACACTATAGTTAGAAGATTGTGTAGCTTCCATGAAATACAGCTTGGTGAAAAATAACCTTGCATTAGTTTAGTAATGAGGCTTGAGTTGCCCTCTGGTATCACTTAATCCAAATGGCATGAAACCAGGCATGCAATTTGTAAGCACCCATACATCTCCTAGAAGTTGTTCGATGTCCGAGGCCTTGCCAATTGTCACCACATAGATCATACTTGCATTTCCATTGTGATTCCCTGATATGCCTCCTGCTGCTAGCATGCCTGGATCATTTTTGGTGGACCCACCAAATCTCACCTTGATTCACAATTTTGAGAGTGGATTCTACCTCATACTATTTGTTAATTGGAAACTTTGCTGTCTAAATGGCAAGTTGAAATTTGACTTTAAGGTTCTCAGAGTGAGGTTTGAAACTTCATAGAATGTTCTTCTAGCATCCATCTATTCTTCTTTATTTTTTATATTTGACCTCTTTAGATTTTAGTGTTTCTTCTACTTATTTTTGAAATTCTTCAATTGTCTCAATCATTTCTTTGTTTATAATAGTCAATTTTTTGGTCCTGACGATGCATTTTTGTTCCTCATCAACCATCTTCACTAATTCTTGTTTGTATGTTTTCTCACACTCCTCCATGACCATGACTCCTTGCTTTTTTATATTATGCCCATAAATTCCTTAATAACGGTTCGATTAAGGTTTTTCATCTTTATATCCTCATCCTTGTTAGCTTTACTCTTCTTTAATCATTTTCATGTGTGTATCTCTATTTGATGCAGATGCTCTTTTATAACAGTGTGTTGTGCTTACATTTTTCATGGGTCTTCCACGTTATAGTATCTGGTGAAATGTTTCAAATCTAGTATTTTGAATAAATGTTGTAATATAATGGACATAATTAACATTTTCCACCTTTATGTTGATATTTGACTGCTTAAAATGACGTTCACCAAATGTGAATTTTTGCTTGTAGGTCAGTTGTTCTGTTGTGCAATTTTCTCACTCCTATTTTACTTCCAAATAAACCAAGTGAATATGATTGTTCTTTGTTCAGCCAATATACAAATATCTTGAACTTTTTCAGTGTTCCTCGTAATGGAATGCTTCTGCCATAAATTGTTTATGTAATTACTCCAAAAATTGTTGCCATGTCGAGGGTCGGGATACAAAGGTGGGGGGCTCAATGGAGAAAAAGAGTGCGAATAATGTGACCATGGAGGGAGTTGACTGCAGGTTCCAGGAGGATCAACAGGGGAAGAATGATGCTGCGAAGGGTTCCGACCGAGTATTGGGGGCGACGGGTTGGTGAGGGAGTGCGGGACAGAGCCGGATGGGAGAAGGTGGAAGCAGATCTGCGCCCTAACCCTAGGGCTCCAAAACGAAAGTGTTTCCGGATGGTGCGGGGGCAAGGCAGGAATGGTGAGAGGAACCAGGGGGGTGGAGATTCAAGCAACCGTGGCTCGGGGTATCATCAGAAGGCTACTTCCTTCAAGGAGGCACTGGAAAATAGGGGCGATTGTTCCTCGGGCAAGCATACAGCTAAAACCCAGGCCTACTTGGTCGATCTAGCCAAGGACATCCCTTCCCTCACTATAGAAAATCCAGAAGTTGAAGAATATTTCAAAAATTTAACACGGGATGTGGTGGTGGGCAGGTTTAATGGATTTTGGCCTTCCTCCACAGCTTTGTACCAGTGGGTCTTCGAAAATTGGACCAATAAATGTGAAATCTCTCTCTGCTCCAAGGGTTTTTTCGTTGTCCATTTTAGGGAACTAGAAGATTACCAGCGGTGTTTGACAGATGGACCTTGGTTCTGGGGACATGCGGGTCTATTCATCACTCCATGGTTCCCAGATTTTAATCTGAATACTTATTCGGTGACCAAAACACCAGTTTGGGTCAAGCTTCCTAACCTCCCCTTACATCTGTGGTATGCCCTGGATATGGATAGAACGCATTCGGGACTGTGTTCGTTTGCCTGAATTTGCGTTGAAATTGATTTAAGCAAAGGATTACCTGATCGAATCAACCTTAAATTTGGTAATTTTCAGCACACCCAGGTCTTAGACTATGAGAATACCGCATTCCGATGTAGACTGTGCAGAAATGCGGGGCATTTGCAAGCCTCCTGTCCCTTCAATAAGAATCAGAAATCTGAAAAAAAAAAGGATCAAAATCTTCGAACGGATGGGGTTCTGTAAACCTAGATTTTGGTTTCTGCATCAAAATTTAAAGATAATCCGTATAATCCTACCTCCGATGGTAAAACGGTTACGAGAAAAAATGATACAGAGATGGGATTTCAGGAAGAACACTTGGTTGGAGGTGGCATAAAAAGGGGACATACTTCAGAAAGTTCGGAATCGGATCAGGATTTTGTGCCAGGTAATTTGATGGCGTTGGCGAACCCCAGTGACCTTGCGCTGGTTATCTCGTCCGATCTTGGAAAATGGCAAGAAGTAAAGAGGCGTAAAAATAAAAAAGGACGCATGGGCAACATTGACGATTATTTTCCATCCCAAGGTGGGAAGTAATTTTAGGATAGTTCTATCTATTGTAAAGCTGGTATGCAACTGTTTTTTGGCTTTTGTAGCCCTTTTGTTTTCCTGAGGATTTAGCCTCATCTTTTTAATAGGGAACGGGTCCCTTCAACCCGCCTTATCAATCAAAAAAAAAAAACAATTGTTGCCATGTCTAGATGCTTATGGCTATCTTCCAAAGTTGATTATTGTCTCTCATATATCAAAGGATTTCCCTTCCAATGAATATTAAAACAGAAACTGAGACCCGTGGGTAGGATTTCCGCACACTTTTTCTACAGGCTCTACGCTCAATGGTGCTCACTTGCTATCTCTACTGTTAAATGATACTAATCAGCAGATATATTTCTCTTGTAATTCCATTAAAGAACTTACATGCGTTGAATCAAGAACAAGATATCCAAAAAAATCTTCTGTTTTTTTCACCATTTATTCACCTGCTCAGATTAATCCTATCCATCATCATAGTATTTGCCATGCCGTCCAACATATAGTGTTGTGTCTTGGAACACAACAATTTTTTTTCACAGAAGTATTTCTAAACCTCTCAAAAGGGTTATCAGACAGAAACATCTCTCCATTTACCAAATGTTGTTGGTGTCATGTTTAGGTGAAAGTAAAACTGCTTGAAATTTTAACAATGATGTCAAATAGTAACTCCGAAGAGAACTCACTACTCAGAAATTTCAAGATACAATTTTGAACTGACAAATCGCAGACAATTTTATGTTGTTCCAAGTCATCTAAGGATGTTCACATACATTTCCACCCAAAAGTTGTTTCAGAACCATATTTAATGTTTACAAGCATTGTAATGAGATTACTTAGATCCATTCAACAATAGGTCGCATAACTGAACACAGAAATAGAACAGTAGCAGTAATTCACAATTATAATAACAGAATAGAACAGGTACTCAATATTTGATAGACAGCAGAACAAAATATATGACTTGGCCACTTCGAGGGGGAAACCTCCACAACCTTACAATAAGAATAGAATACACAATGATGATCCAAGTACTAACCCCTACCTCCTATATATACCCTACTTAGGCTACGGTTAATCTATAAGCCAACCCTACTAACAATATGAAAGCATAGAGAGATGTGACAAGACAAGTTAAGAGATTATGTTAGCCACAAGTCAGCTATACATATCCCAATACATGTAATAGGTTAAGGGCATAGCAAGCATGCTAACTCAGATCGTTGATTGTTAAGGCCTTACATAACCATGATGTCATCGGACCAATTTTGAAAGGCATAGACTGGCAATTTGGTTTTTAATTTTTGAACATCCAAGGAATCTTTTAAAACTTCAAATGTGATTAAAAACTATCTATGTTATCACGTTCTAAATCAGGATTTCAAAGAACAGAGCACACACTTACAGTTGTTTCTTAATGGAAGTTGGGATGCACTACAAATTCTGATTCAGGACAGCCACCATCTAGCTTATATCTATAAAGAATTATGTGTTTGAAGCCCTGATGGCAGTCAGTTTCAAATTAAAATCATATTATTGCAAACCTAATTATAGATATCCAAAATTCTTCCACAATTTGATGGCATTCAATATGACTTGCAATCCAAGGGCAACTTAGCACTGTCAGTAAATAAAAATGAAGAAAATTTTGCAGAATATACTAATGATTTAAATATGAGCAAATAGATATCGCTATGAATAGATACAAATAATCTCTATACAATTTCAAAAAGAAATTTTCTAGCAAAATTTATTTGTCGTTAACCTTGATAGAAATCTTTGATAGAATGCCATCCAAAGTCCCCAAAAAGTGATCCAAATTTCATTTTTATTTTAACTTAATGTGCAAAATAACTTAAGTCAATCTTCCACCATAAGAAACCACAGAAACTTCTTGGAGTCGTCCAAAGGGAATCATAGTAATCAAAAGATTCCAAATATGAAATAGACCCAGATTCTCTAATTGAAAGAACAATAATGTTTAATATAGGGTCTGTGGCAAGCAAAATGATCATATGAGAGAGGAATTAATACTACTGATGGACAATCACCATGTTCTAGGCACAACACTATTCATGTCTTCCTTTTCCATCATTAGTTTGATTGTCATTGCGAATTAGATGAATATTTTGTTAATGGAAGGATTCCCATAAAAGTTGTGTTACACACTATATTCCAGTAGGGATGCAAGCAAAAAGTGATTTGGGTCCTCTTTTGTATTCTACTTTTAATTACTTGGTAGCAAGAACTAAGAGCAAATATGTGAGCTCAAAGGTTACGCCACAGTGGCTGTGAAACTAGGGTGCATAATTTTTGCTTAAGTTCGGTTTCTTGGCAGTTTTTTGTTTTTAAGCATTGCCTCCTTTCCTTAACCCCTTGAGGATGGATGCAGTAGTGCGATCCGAAACCTCTGACAAAAACTATTCTAGGTAGATGAATTCAAAAGGATTTTATGTAAGATGTATGCCTTGAAATCCTTTAGAAAAGTGAACCAGACGAAGATTGCTAAGATTTTGTTATTCGTCTTAAATACAATTGCAGGGGGCAAAAACTCAAATACTGTAATTTATTATGGTAGAAAAATACAATACCCTGATAAAATTGTAAAGACGATTCGGAAGATCCAGATAAATTTTTCAAATTGGATCATGATACGAATGCGAAAAAATTATACCCGGCCTGAAACAAGCTAATGATTTCCCACAGCTTTCTACGGAGAAACACTAATAACCAAAAAAACAATGCCCACTTTCTGTTGAAAAAGCAGTGCGATAAGGGAAATAAATGGGTGAAGAATTAATGCGATCTATCTGCGAAAAGAAAACGGATCTAATTCTACTTTCATTTCACAAAAGAGCTAGTTTAAGCAAAATCTTGAGATTACTAGTGGCAAGGCGAAACAAATCTTACCGTTCGAGGAGGATATTGCCTTCCGCATTGGAAAAGAGTACCGCAAGCAACATTTTGTGTTTTCCTTCTTCACTCTATGAATTTGACACGAGTTTTGATACCGATGACGTTATTGCAAACCAGAGAAGCTGCTGCTCCTACAAAGTTCCGTGGGAGAAAAATACTGTAGCTAGGTAATGACCTGTAAAAATGCTTTGGCTAAAATGAACTCGCGAAAATACTGCACATAATTAATTAAAACATATTTTTGCAACATTTTTCGTTTTAAAACCAAAATGAATATTAAGCAAAATGGTTTTCCTAAAAACGAAATCTCTCTCCGTTTTTAATATCTAAGTTTAAAACCAAAATGAATATAAAGCAAAATGGTTTTCCTAAAATAGAATCTCTTTTTTTTTTTTTATTTTAAACTCTTCAAAGTCATTCATATTAAGAAGACGCGAATCGTCTATAGGCTTTTGACTACTGGACTTTCACCATCTAGGGTGCGGTATTCCACCAAACTCTGAGCGGGTTGGGTTTGTATTACATATAGAATAAGACACGAGACTCCACCCCCCACCCCGATGAGATAGTCCCACCCTATCTAGATATCAAGGTGGACCCGCAAGATCTATCATAGGGGATCTTAATGACTACTTCAAATAGGGTATCGGGAAGCATGATCGTGGAACCTCAATCTCCAAAGGCAATCAGAATGTGACAGCTTTGGATATAGAAGTGATGAAAATACATCTCAATGCGCAGTGGTCAACTATAGCTTTAATGGGGGAGACATTCGATGGTGAGCATCGACGACGTAGAACTCTTGATCTTAGCAAGATAATACAAGGAGATGTAATTGATTCTCATATAGGGAAAACAAGTAAAGTGTACTACACAAACTAGCAATCGTACGTGAGCCGTCTAATGTGAACGCCAAAAGGGAATGGGTGGAGTAAACAATAGTGAAGGGCAAGATGAAAGTAATCGATATGGTGATGGGTATGTCGACATAACATCTTCGTCTCTATAATTTACAACCCACGCCACCACAACCAAACTAATAAATCTCAAAAGGGTATAAATCACAAGATAAATAACACAAATTGTAATATTCAAACCCATCTACCGAATATGCATTGTCTCTCCCATGTGTTGCGCATGGGATAATGCTCGCATCAAACATTGTACTCTCACCAACTTGATCGAATCCCTCCAATTCACTTACAATTGGATTTGCATTTGGATTCAAGATCAAAGGCATCAATATTTGTGTGGATTCAAGCTTACTAACATCTGGCATCTCGCACCATTGACAAGATCACCAAACTTTGCATCTTCCTCGAACCACCCATTTTTGTTTACATGTGGTGGTCAAACATTGCATTGGTCGACTCCAAACTTTATATCATGCAAGCTACATGTGTCCCCATGCATCAACATATGTTGTGGCATGAATGTTTAGTGTTATCCTTTGTGGCTCATTATTCATGTGTGTTTGGTCGTAACAAACAAGAGTTTCACATTTATTCCCCCAACCTTTTCCCCACCTTGTACTTCTCCTCCCTCAAATCCTTTCTTCATCGCCATCTTCCTCCTAATGTCTCCCTCCGTCAAGTTTAACTTGTTCATAACATCCCCTTTTGCATCTCCATTGTATTGTTCGCGTGTGATTGCTAGTTATTAATTATTTTATCTTTCATCTGAAAAATTCCAATGAACGCAATGGAAAACCTGGATGTGTATTAAGTTAAAATTGAATTGTTGATTTGAATATAGATATACTTAGCTTGTTGATCTATTTGTATCATGTAAATAATGAGAAAGTTGTCTCTGACAAGGCAAATAGAGGCATTCTCCATAAGTAGATATCTCAAAAAAGAAGAATGGAGAAATTGGAATAGAGAATAAACCATTGAGTGAGTTCATTAAAGTGATTGAGGTAAATGAGAGGAAATATTGTATACGAAAAGCACATTACTTGGATCATGCCCATCTGTATTTAGGTGTATTGAGAGGAGTCAAGATGGTAACTTGTTTTATAACCATATTCTCATGATGCATGAACCCAACAACCTTGTATAAGGAGGACATCCATCTCAATGCATACATACTGCGAACAAATTTACAACAACCAAAAAATTTGTGACTAAATAAAAGACTACTAACCTGCAATGAATACGACGTATATTCCAAAAAGGTGAGTTAAGGAATGTAACATTTGAAATAATTATATTTGTTCGAGTTTAGAAATACAACAAGGTGGCCCCTTGTATGATGTAAGGACTCATTGGACCATATATCCCACCACATTTGCCCTTGTGCATCAATAGTTCCATTTTCACCTATATACATAAGGGAGATGGCACAACTGAGATCCAACAATCCAAAATCATAGTATGAGAATTAAGGAAAGATCTTGAAAAATCATGGTTATGAACATGTAATCACGACGTTCTCAAGAATTTCTCCATGAATAAGGTTGTCGTGTCTTCCTCCAGTGTGTTCCCTGCCATGACCATGGGAAGCAAGTGGAACAATAGATCAAATTTCTCAAGATTATTGAAATACTCAAATTTGAAGTGGGCAGAGTTCATAATACAATGTGTCTGTTATTATACACAGAACAATAAATCTTTGAGACTTTATTTTTAAAAATCAATTAAATTTGATAACTGAATTTAATAGAATGAATACATCTCAATCTTGACATTTAGTTTAAAATTAGAAACAAAAAAATTGTGGACCCATCCACGAGAGATAATCACACATGTTGTTTTTATATACGTGTATAAACAATTACAACTATATTTACTTGCAGTACTTTGTTACAAACCAACATGAAATCGTGGGAAAGCTCACCCACGGTGCGGGCATTGACCTCTTGTTTACCCAACCAGTACTGATCCAAGTGAAGCCTTTTGGTCCAATTCATTCGCCCTATAAATTTGTGCAGATCCTCTGCCCCCATAAACGTCATAAGTATTTTCCTTAGCCTGTGCACTTCGTCTCCCACAATAATTATGACAGAGCTTTTGAAGACACTTCCAGCAGAAGATGACCACACACTCTGCACCGATCTATTTTCATTGGTGGAAAAAAATGGTTGTGGGCAAGCAAAAAACCAAGGTGCGAAACCGCCTAGGGGCAACTGAAAGGGAATAAATTTATCCTCACCTCGTGGACAATATTCCAAATGACACCATCTATACATGGCGGATGTAACGGTAATATTTCCTGCTCCCAATTTTTATGTGTTTTGCATTAATCATACCAAGTGCCTCTTCTGTTGGTTGTTTATCAACAATGGATGTTATTTCCTCCTCAACTGTTAATGAAACAAATAAATATATATATATATATATATATATATATATATATATATATATATAGACACACACACGCACATGCCCCCTTTTGTTTGTAAATTGAAAAACAAAAGGAAAAGGGAAATTGGGTTCTCTACAAAAACACGCATCGTAGGATTTCTATAAGTGTACATGATTGAAACCACGGAAATTTGCGGCAAATATTAAAGCTTTAAAATTTGCACCAGATGCATTTCCAAAGATTCTTGAATAAATGTGTTAGTAGTTTGTGTTATTTATCATTGTGATTTATACCCGCTTGAGGTTTATTAGTTTGGTTGTGGTGGCATGGGTCATGGATTACAAAAGCGAAGATATTACATCGGCATGCCCGTCACCATAGTGGTTGGTTTGATATTGTCCTCAACTATTGTTTCCTCCATTCCCTTTCGGTTTGACATCAAAAAACTCATGTAAGGATGTTAGTAGAAGAGTACTATTATTATTAATCAATTTGGTCTATGCAAGGGCTCTCATTATATTTCATATAAGCATTTTTTGTGGAAGACGATATTGAAATCGGTTAAGAACATGGTTCTAAAGATTTTATGGTGGCAACAAATAATTTTTCCTTAGTATGAATTTTTTTATACGGCATTGGGTAGGAGTTCGGCCCACTATATATATTTTCTTTAATATAAAGAAGGCTTGTATTCAAGATTGACCACACCGAGGACAGAAAAACTTCGAATTGGGAGGGCGATCCTCCCCCTCCTTCATCGATGGATTCAGTTGACCAAATAGAGTTGGAAGCTCTGACAGTAGCAGAATCATTCTATCCCACTCCCTTTCGATATTAACAAATTTTTGAAAACTTAGGTTGATTCGCCGATTCGAGTGGTTCACAGCTGTGCAAGGTATGGAATGGACTACATCACCACCTCCCGACTTTATCTTAATGAGACACTCTTCACTTTGAACTATATCTAGAAGTTATTTCTAGATAGAGGTAAATAACTTCTACCTAGGTATCTATAAATACATAGTTTGGGGCAACCCCGCCCCCGAACCTTTTATTGCTATACATTTTTTTATATATATTCGTGGTTTTTTTGGCATTTTTTACTTGTGGTTTGTTTTTAAATAATTTATTTAGGCATTTTTACTTGTATTAAGGAATATATATATATATATATGGGAACCGAACTCGGGGGATGGATAGGGGTTCAAGCCCATCTATAGAGAGGGAGGAGGGAATATATATATATATATATATATATTTGTGAAGTTGTTGAACTTAATATTCTTCCATTTAGAACAATTACAAGGATGGAGAGGGAGTATACTTTTTGATTTAAAAGTAATTAAATACCTACTTTGTCTTTATTTTCAAAGTTGTGTATCTTAGAACAACAATACTAAAATTCCACTTTTTTACAACTCATTTGAAAGAGGATGATAAGTATAAACATAAATCAAATGTAAGTTCATTTTTCCTTTTACAACCAAGATTGACAAGAACACTTCAAAAGGGCAGACAATTTATATACTTCCAAGTATTTCCAATTCAAGAATAACACTTTCAAAATGCAAATAAAATACAAACTTCTTGATTAAGTTGCAGATTTAAATGAGTTACATATCCATATAAAATGCACTTACAATTTTTTCCTTTCAACCATTTACAATACATGACTTGATAATTTCATTTACAAGAAGTTCACTTTAAAATACAGGTAACAAAATCCCTCCACACCAAAAGTGGGGACAACATGCTAAGTTGTTACAACATTTTCCTCTCTTTGGTTCCAAATGCACATATATCTTCCTCCAAGAAAGTAACTTGCATATCCTTCTCTTTTCTTCATCTTCAACACAATAACAAGGAAGGGAGCATAAACAACACTCACCTCCCAACCTTAATCCAATGAGAAGGTGAAGCCAACCTTCTCATTGGCCCTTGAGCCCCAACTATGAAGCAATAAAGGATGTTACAACCATGGCATCTCTTTACAACAATGGCTTCAACATACAAACACACATACAATGATGGCAACACATAGACAAACAAGATAAAATCTACAACCATTAACAAGCACATAGGCTCAAATCTAGAGCCAAAGGAGAAGATAAATATGGGAACCACCTCCTTTTACCTCCCAAGTGAAATAGGGGTCCACCCATAATCTTCAAATGTGCATTACAATAGACTCTAAATATTCTTTATCTCTCCACATTTCAAAATACACAAAATGTAGCAATATTTTCCTTTTATCTCCCCATAGGTGGAACACCCTACTCACACTCCCTCCACAAAGCCTCACAACTCCCTTTTATCTCCCCAATGGTCCCATTTTCCTTCTCCCCACACCTTCCTTAAGGTCAAAATCTACCCAATCCATGCATATTCACATACATTCATTCACATTTCAACACAACACACAAACAAGGAAAATAAAATGCAAGGTATAGACCCTACCTTGCCATTGCAAGCACCTTCAATCCTCAAGCAAAAACTTCAAGCTTCTTCCAAGTCCAAGCCAATTCCAAAAGTAAGCTCCCAAGTTCCAAAACAAGTCCAAGCAAAATCACAAAATATGCAAGTGTGTAACAAAACCAAGTAACCCCAAAACTCCAAAATAACTCAATTAAATAGAAAATGTGGAGAGGATGGTGAGGTGGCTCCATGTAGGATGCCACATCACTACTCCTCCAATCCACCTCACTAAGTCAAACACAAGGACCAAGACTCATAAATGGGTAGGGTGAGGTTATGACACACTCAAACTTGCACTCAAACCTCCACTCCATGCTTCCAAGGACACAATTAAGAGGGTAAGTAAAAAGGTGACATTAATTGTCCCTTTTCATTCAACAAATACATCACGAGGGCTAAATTTGGCCCTTACATCATAGGTATGGTTGGTAGGAAGGTTTAAGAGGTATGGGACAAGTTTAACTTGTCCCACAAGCCTCCAAAAGTGGGCTCAAAGCCCAAATTCGAGTTTGGGTACTCTTCCCAAAATAAAAATCAAATCCAATCAAAATCATGAAGGTAACAAGGACTATCTAACCCATTTAATGCCCACATAGTCACATCCCATCTAATTAGCATTACACACATGGTTAATTAGCTTAAACAAGGGTTACACTAACAAGCACAATAAAATGAGGAAACATTACAATTTAATAAAATCACATGCACAACTAAAGAAAATAAATAAAAGAGAAAATAAATAACATTCAACCCATGGTCACATATGAGGTGCTCCCCCATGGAGACCTCCTAACTAGCATGCTAAGAAAAACAACAACACACATATAATGCCAAGGTGACCATGTTGCAACATCCGATATTCTTCCACAGTTAGTCTCTTAGCCCCTTCTTGTTTATTGTGATATAATTTCCGCAAACAACCAAAACAATACCCCTTCGGCCTCAAGGCCATATCAATTACATCAAGCAATAAAACACATACATATCTATCAATTAACATCATCATATAACATAGTTAAATCATCATCAAGGTTAAGAAATTCTATCAATTGTTTATAATTTATAAACATTTCAATTCTACCATTTTCACCAACATCAATGAGATCGCAAGACTAGCCCGATCATCTAAACATAATCAATACGTCAAGAATCCAAAGTGTCAATATATAACAAAGTAATCAACACTAGATCATCATCAAGTACTAAAATATCTATCCATGTCCGCTAGGAGTCCATACAATCCACAATATGAGTCACAACATATCGATAATCAAAATTTCCATACTGTCTATCAACATGCTAACCAAAATATAATAATAATTTCCATGTCTCTAATCAACAATAATCAAAATCATAGTAAAAATGTCGAAGTGGAGTAGAACTACAACTACAATCCATTGGGAGTCCCCTCAATCCTCCATGCAATCATTTAAGCTATACCACTGCTTTATCAATCTACAAGGTATAGTGCCCTTATCTCTGTCATGTTAGTCTTGATTTATATTAGTTACAATTCACATACACTTGTTCTTACTCTCCTATACAAACATCATATGTTCTACTTTCATTTAGTCATTGATCCAATTTCTTAGGATATCAACCAATTTACCAAGGATCACCGTCAATCCCTAATCATTGTCGATTTACCCAATCATTATTGATCGGAGCCCCAATCCCTTTACATTGTATTTAGATCTTTATACATTGCAATATCAACTTTTTCATCCATTATGTCTCCTAGTCTATGTATTTCACCTTAGCATTGCCAACATCCGACTCAGCATCAAACATAGTCTATTTTCTTGTCTTTAGATGGTTGTTTCATGATGAAGTACACCCCATTACAAGCATCTACGATCTCATGATCATGCAACAACCCTTCATGTGGGAGTAGTTTGATATATCACACAAACTTATCCTATGTTTCATTGCCTTAACACCAGAGATCAAGGATATCAAAGAGCAATTGGAGATCATATGCGAAATACA
Organism: Taxus wallichiana var. yunnanensis; assembly: GCA_018340775.1. NCBI lineage: Eukaryota > Viridiplantae > Streptophyta > Pinopsida > Cupressales > Taxaceae > Taxus > Taxus wallichiana. The sequence continues at coordinate 998,773,335 of CM031239.1, forward strand.
AGAAGCGATGGAGCACGCCTAGTTCGAATATTTTCAAGATCTTGAACTAGTCTGCATCCCTAGCTCAGGCCACCTACTACACGGAGTAAGATCTCTCTATCCCTCTTGAATTCTAATCATATTTTCATTATCTTATTTCATATCATATCACTTGATTGTAAACACGATTTGACATCCCTTGAGGAATCCCATTGGTTCTGGGATTGACCTTTTCGAGCAACTTTTAATCATTATCTAATATATGTCTTGTTTAGTTATTCTTTGCATACATGTCCTCTCTTCGGTGAAAGGAGGAGTCTTTAACATTGTTCATGTATCCATTCATCTGACATTACATTTTTAGCACAAGTATCATTAAACCCTACTTTATTTATAGATTTTTTGGTATTTCATATAATATAATAAAACTAAAATTCCCCTCAAACATCCTAGAACACTCGGTGGGACTTTTAATCCCTTTTTGATCAAATTTTATATATTTTTTTCTTTTCTTATCTTTATCATCTAACTTTCTCAGCTTGGAGTGCATCATTTCACTTTTCAAAAATGCGTAAAAAATTAAAATAAAATAAAAAAGGAATAACATAAATCAAGGTATGTCCTTTTCTTTCAGTCCATTGTTTTTCAAATCATTGCATTTGATTGCCTTGTTCTCATCAAAATCAACATTTTTTTGGGTCTTAAAATGAACTTTCATATCTACTTGTCACATAGTCTAATTAGGAGTTAAAAGAATTACATTCACAAAACTCCCTTCACACACAACCAAATCACATATCACATCAAATTTACATCTAAACAATCCTTCCCAGGTGGACCTACTTGGATTTCATCACCAAGAGGAAAAATTTGACTTGGTGTTTTGGCTGAGTATAAACAATTTGGTGGGCAGTATATATCATCTAAGCACCCGACACCCTTATCACCGATGGGACCATGAAGTGTGAGGGGTAGGCCCCAATATCATGCCTCATACTAACACCAACATATATTTTAAACTCACGTACCTTTAGGTATATCGAGGACTCGACCTTAAACTCACCTAAAACTAGCCTTAGATGACCTTTTCTTAGTACCCTTTCATCCATTTTCTCATTTCACACTTTTCTTAAATTAATCAAGATAATCAAATTCTTGTGTGACTTGTTTTTGGTTTTTAAACAACCATTTTTTTTTTTTTCTTCATTGATTGTTTGATTAGTTCATGGTTTTAACTAGAAAACAATCTCATCTTCAAAACACCAATGATATGAAAACCCTCTTCAACAATCCTGGACTCTCTCGAGTCCCATATTCAAGATATTCCAAGCATAATAGATCAATTTTGACAACTTTAGATAATTATCAAGAACCCCACATTCTCCTAGTACACTCAATCCACTACATTAGAGATTCAGATCCATCTGATCCCCCATGATCAATTTTATCATAGTGGTGACCTACAATTTTCTTTACAAAACTTCTGATCTCCTTGGTGGCCCTTAACGCTTACCTTGCCTCCCAAGGTGTCCTCCTATCAACAAACCGAGACCCCTAAAACAATGACCTCCCATTACTAAGTCACCACTTCGATTATTCTGACTCATTGACACCCGATCATGAGCCCATTTATCAAAAAATCAACCCTTATTCCACCTCCATTAATCAAGAACATCAGTCCTCACTTCATCTCTCTATCACTAGTTTCAATCTTAATACTATCTCATCACAAACATAACCAACAAACAACCATCTATCTTCATTCGGTTCCTTCATCTCATCACATGACACACACAAACACCACTACTATGACCACCTTCCATATCCTAGTCCCATGTGCCTCTAATGCTCTCCTCCACCTCTTGAAATCTCACTATTGGTATCCTCTTACTATGACCCCCTTATCACATCTCAACTCGGTTCATCCCATCACAAAACCTACATCCTTGATCTAAAACCTAGTCTTATCTATCCCCACATCTACGCCTCTCATCAATATGAGTTCATCATCACTAGTAGTTACCCCTTTTCACACACTAACATCTATTGCCCCTATCTCACAATATAGTACCATCCCTTCTCAATATATACCACAACCATCACAACCTCTTATCAACACTTTCATTCTTATTCCTTATCAATATATTCAACCCTCACAACCCTTAGTCTCTCAACACACCCTAAATATCCAAACAAGTGTCCCTCTTCATCATAATATCTCATTTACCATATCATTTATACCAACAATCAAACCCACATATCTATAATCAACCTAGCTCGTCATCTTCAAACATTCAACAACCACCTCAAAACAACATCTCACAAGCACTTATGAATAGGATTACAAGCCTTGAAGTCCCACCATGGGTCCTAAAGAGTACCCTTTCATATGAACAAATTTACAACAAACCCATCCACCCATTAGTACCTTTTAAGGCCTATCCCCCACACTAGGAACTCCCAAAATTCATTAAATTATATATAATAAGGAGGACCACAACAACACATTAGGGCCTTTTCATCATGCATGTTATCTCATTTCCCATGACCAAGATCTCATGTTGAGGACATTTCCCATGTCCTTAATAGGACCCACCCTTGACTAGTATAACAACATCCCACAATATTCCCTCTTCTCTTTCACACAACTCATGTAGTTGTTCTTAGAGAATTTCTCCATCAATATTTTCTCGTAAGATCTCCATCACTGATCTCTATGCTATTAAACAATTTAAGATGATTCTATTGTTGCAATTTCATTGCTAGATGGTGGGGGATTATCAATCAATTATCCTTCTCTCTTCCACAAACTGAGTTGATTGAGTTATTTTCTGATCTTGCACTAAACATATATCATCAACCCTCAGATCCAATCCTTCCAGACATTTGATGAAGCCTTTACCATGGCCCCATAAACTAGAGCTTCACACTCTCGAAGATGGTAAGGTTAAACTCAGTCTAAGAAACCAAAACTTGAGTCTTCATTTAAACCTTCTTCTAAAAATGATAAATCTAAAGGATCAAAAAAGTGGGTTGTAAAATCCATGTCTAAAGGTCATTTAGACTCCAAACGAACCCGACCTCAACATAACTACACACCTATTAGGGGAGTCTTATAAACGTGGTATTTAAAAACTTCTAGCTGCATGCATGATTAAACTCCCTCCCATCTTCCATGTTGACATATCCACATCTAAACCCTCATGGTATCAGAGATAATGATTATTGTAAGTACCATCAAGTTTGAGGCCATGAACATCGAAAGGTGTTGTTCATTTAGAAACATCCTTCAGATCTCATTGACTGAGGTGACTTACAACTTGACAATCCAAAATGCACCTCTAAATCAAAACTTGGATGTGTTTAAACAACCTTTTCAAATCATCCCCATGCCTACCAGTCAACCCCAATCTAATGACATGTTAATTCTCATCATACTATTAATACTATAAAGATATCCTCACTTACACCTTCAACACCTAGTGTTTTATGATGATAAAACACACCGAGATCAAATCATTCGACTCTTCCAGTCTTGTCATTGTTACCAAGATCACAAGTCCTCCTACATCTATCACATCCTCTTTAGATCCACCCATTGTCTCTTTGAAAGCCCCAAAAAAGAAACATGTCATAGAAATTTTAAAAATCTCTTTCGAAGACCACATCACTGACACCACATCAGAATCTCAATAATCCCACTACACAATCCACAAATCATTCATCCATAAAAAAATATAAATTATACCACACAATCCTCATACAACCTTACCACAAAATAGGCAACCCTTTCCTTCCATCTTAGGGCCTCATCCCTCATCTAAATTCATGATTACCATTATAGAACCTAGGTCGTTCCTGAATGACACCTAAACATGCCACACAAAACACGACCCCATTATCTCAAGCCTCTAAATCATCAAACAATATATAGATCCCTTCACCCTCATCATCATCCCAGACAACTATGACAGGATACTATACTAGAATCCTCAAAAAATATTATCCAATCATCTACCATAACATTACCCCCTCATATTAATTCATTTGACTCCTAAGGGTGGAATCCCTCTTGGTATAATTATGAAGCATTTTATACATATCAAACACTAGGACACTCCAATGAGGACTATAAATCCCTCCATGCTATGATTTAAAGCCTTGCTAGCAAAGGACTTCTTCCTATAATCCAAAACATCTAGATGTAATCAAACCTAAAATCAAATTAAACAACTCATCAAACCTTTAAAGCTTCTCCTTCTAAACCATCACCCAACACCACATCCACATCCAACAAAAGTAGGGCTTCTCTAGTAAAACCCCACTCCATTAGATAGATGTGTTCATATAACTACAAGAGTGCATGCACAAGACTCAAAGGCCTCAAACCAAAATGGGCCCAAAGTCTCTATCTCCTTTCTCCCCTAAATCACCTAACCCATCATCTTCTAAGGCCAAGGTGTCTATCCTTTCACCCCACACACCCAATCTACCACATCCATACAAAACACCATGTTAAAAACTCCACCAAGCTCCTGTGAAGATGTCTCTCTATGAGCTTGTTCAAACTTCTCCACAACACCGAAAAGAAATGATTGAGGCTCTCTCAATCCATCTCAGTACCATAAAGATGACCCTCAACCATTTTCCAACCTTTTCGGCACTCTTAAAAATTTTCATTATCACCTTTGATGATTCTAAAATCCCATCCTTATAACCTAAAGACCATGATCTTCCACTCTTCATCACCACCCAAATCAATGATACTCTTGTCAAGAGAGTTATGATTGAAAATGACACCAATATCAACATCATATCATCTCATGCTTTCAAAAAATTAGTTACCGACACCATCATTTCCCAGTCACCTATTGTTGTGTTACATGCCTTTAATGACACCATCACCCCTACATTAGGCATGATCATTTTACCCATCAAAGTAGGTGTTAAAATCCTTCATGATAGCTCTTTTATCTTGTAGAAGGAGAGTTCTAGTATAACATGTTATTAGGATGACCTTGGATATGTGTTATGCATTGTATCCCATCAACATTACATCATTGTCTAAAGTATGAACATGAAGGTAAAACCTTTATTATTTGCTCACGACCCAAATCCTTTCAAATCCTATCACATGACTTATAGGCCCAATGATGTGTTCATTCCACTAAAAATTCTACATCCTCAGACCAAGCTTCAACAAGCTCTTCCATCCCTCATCTAAGCTACTAGATGATAACTCCTTTCAAAGATGTTATGCAAATGTCTCTCACTGGGGGAGTACCACCTTCTAGCCCTCAACTCACTCCCTACACCTAAAACATATGGGAGACCAAAAAAAACCTATGTATGAACCAAATGTTAGAGATATTATCTCCTTTGGTCCTCCCCATATGAAAACCAACCTCTTTTATGGAGGGATTGATCATCCTTCCTCACACCATGATAATCAATATCATGCCAAACCATTCACATCTGAACTTCTCATTCTTATACAATCAATCATTTTCCCAAATTTATCTTCATCATTGTACATGGAAAGGTTTTGGTTTAGGATGTTATGAATAAGGCATACATGAATTGGTCTTTGAACTAGTCTTAGAAGCCTCATGAGAAATTTCAAACTAGGCTTTAAAAAGCCTTCCTGAACACTTTCGCAACCACCACACCGAATCCATAGTAGAAATAGATCCATCCTCTTCATCTTCACTGATGACTCTATGGACACAAATGACACCATATCCATTCCTCCTAATTTTTTTTTTAATCAATATGATCACCTTAGACCACTCACTTATCAGACTAATGATGACACTAAGACCCTTCCACTTAGTATTACCCAAAATGGTAGAGGAAGACTCCCCTACCATCAACATTCTTCAATGCCATGATGATGAATCCATCCTATCCTATATATGGGGGTGGAGGACCATTATCTTCAAAAGACTCTACCACATGACACATCTACACTCCTTAATGAATCCACTATTGATGTAACATAGGGAATTCACAAGAACCTCACATAGTCAAAGTTGGTAGTCTTTAGATTCAAAATAATTAAAGGACTTCACCTTTTTTTCGAGCACATCATACGCCTTTCATGGTCATATAGTGACATGCCAGGTATTGATCCTAACATCATTTTGTCCACAACATTTTCACAATTCCTAATGCCAATCCCATCAAGAAAAAGCTATGTAGGATGCATCCTCATGTAGCCCTCATAAAAGAAGAGTTACAACATCTTCTCTCTGCTAATTTCATCTTACCCATTGAATACCCACATGGTGGGTATCTAATATCATTGTACCCATAACCAAATCCACTGAAAGTTACATATTTACAAACTTTTGAGATCTCAATCTCACTTGTCCTAAAGATGACTTCCCTCTTCCTAACATCGATCAACTTTGTTGACCTCATGGACAAAGGCCATGAGATGCTATCTCTTATGGATGGTTTTTTGGGTATAATCAAATCCTCATCATGATAGAGGACCAACATAAGACATCTTTCATTACCCCTTGGGGACCTTTTTTCTACTCAAGTCATGCCCTTTGGACTCAAGAATGCAGGGGCCACTTATCAACATGTCATGACTTATATCTTCCATGATCTCATCCATAAAACCATAGAAGACTACGTTGATGATCTCTTGGGTAATCCAAACATCGGAGGACCATCTCATCATCCTGACATCATATTTTCCCTATCTTATTCAATACTTCCACCTTAACCCGACCAAATGTGTATTTGGTGTTCTCACTAGAAATTTTTTAGGGTTTATCATATCTATAGGGGCATTGAAGTAGACCCTTACCAAAATCAAATCCATCATCGAGATGCCTCCTCCTTCCAATATCAAAAAAACTTCAGTAGTCTCCAAGGTAGACTCAATCAATTATCATCTTTATTTCTTCAACTTTTCAGAACCATATATCACCTTTTCATCATCTCCTCCGAAAGGATGTCCATTTCAAGTGGGATGAAAATTGTCAAAAGGCCTTTGAAGAGCTCAAACAATATCTCCTATCACCACCCATGCTCACACCTCCACGCGAGGGGGATCCATTTTTATATATATATATCTACCACCAACCACCCTTGGATGCTATGTTAACACATGAGATGAGAAGTAGTAGAGAGCAGATCATCTATTTATAAGCCACACACTCTTCATGACTACAAAACTCATTACACCAAAAGTAAAAAGTTGTGTTGTGCCTTATACTTCACAACTTCTAAGCTTCATCACTATCTCCTTAATCATAAGACTTATGTCATCACCAATTCAATCCTCTCAAAGTATATGCATTCTAAACCATATCACAATGATCACATCACCCGATGGCTCATGCTTATGACTGAATTTGACCTAGAATTCATGTCACAAAAATCTATCAAGGGGAAAGCCATCGTTGACCAAATCAAAATCTCCCTCCCTAATAATCAACCACCTCATGAACAATTTCCTAACGAGTCTATCAACACTATCGATCAAGAAAACACTCCCCTCAAAATGACACTCTTCTTTGATGGTTCTAAGTGTCGAAAGGGGAGGTGTCATATCATCATCATACCTCCTTGGGGACTCCTATTCCTCTATCTTTCAAACTAAATTTAAGTGCACCAACAACATGGTTGAGTATGAAATCTCTCATTATGGGTCTTCAAACCATTTTCATGCTTGGTGTTCAAATCCTTGACATCTATGGGGACTCCCAACTTATCATCAATCAAATCAAAGGAACTTATCAATGTAAAAATGAAATTTTAAAAAATAAAAACATTGTTGACTTCCTCTTAGAAGCCTTGATCAATATACAATCAAATAGTTCCCCTCATCCAAAAATTCACAAACACCATGGCTTCTCTTGCATCACTCATCCCCTTATCAACTGAAGATTCCAATTTGTTTGTTTTTGTGCATAGAATCGATCAACCATCTCATACCAATAAACTCCCTTCTGTTAATATTTTCAAAACAATCAATCAGATATCTAGTACACTCAATTCTATGACTATATTTCTAGTCTAAAATACCTATGATCTATCTAAGAATGCTAAAAGATATTTTCTATAACATGCTAACCACTATGTCATCATAGGTGGTGTCCTTTACAAAATGGGTTTGATGGCCTCCTACTTTGATGCCTCAAATCTCATGAATCCACTAAAGCTATCCAAGAAGTCCATGATGCATATGTGGTGGACACTTCAGTGGTTTGGTTGTTTTCCAAATGTGTCCTATGGATGGGATATTATTAGCCTACCCTTAATCAAGATTATTGTAAGTATGTCAAGAAATGTGTCAAATGTCAACAACACTCCAACCTCACTCACATCCCAAGTCAGGCTCTATAACCACCCATGATTTATGGCCTTTTCACAATGGGACTTGACCTCATTGGCCTCATCAACCCTCGTTCATCACAATGACATCATTCTATCATCATTGCTACCAAATACTTCACAAAATGGGTGGAATCTATTCCCCTCATCTCCACTAAAGTTGATAAGATTGTTGACTTCATCCACCATCACATTATTTTCACTTTGGCATTCCTCACAAAATTATCACAGATAATGGAAAATATTTCAAAAACAAAAAGATTCAAAATTTTGTGACACCTACAACATCAAGCTTAGCTTTTCATCTCCTTACTATCCATAAGAAAAATGGTAAAAAAAGCCTCTAAAAAACACTCAACAAAATCCTCATGAAAACCATTGATCAAGCTGACAAGAATTGACATCTCCAAATTCCATTTTCCCTCTTGGGCCTATTAGACTAGCATATGTACTCCTACAGGTGCTACTCCCTTTTCTTTAGTCTATGGATCTGAGTTTGTCCTCCTCTTGAATTCCAAATTCCATCCCTCCATGTGTCCCTTAGAGATTTTCATTTCGATGAGGATTATCATCAGAGAGCGCTTAACACAACTTCAAATTGTTAGATGAATGCCACCTAACAACCCTTGAACATCATCATGTCTATCAAGAATCACATCAAAATAGCATACAATAAACATGTCAAAGAATGTGACTTCAATATTGTGATCTTGTCCTCAAAGAGAATCAAAATGTCACTACTCTGGAAAGGAGTCAATGTGGGAAGTTTTCTCCAAACTGGATTGGTCCATATATCATCACTCATAAATATGGGTCTAGAGCTTATCGCTTAGCCTCCCTTGATGGTAAACCTGAAAAGGAACCCCTAAATGCTCTACACTTGTGGCCTTTCTATTGTTAACACATCTACTTTCATGACATTAGTTACATCAAAATATCATTCCATCACCAATCTATCACCTACTATTGTAATGATTTGGAATTATGTGGTCTCCCATCAGATCAATATCTATATTTATGACCTTAAAGATGAGCACCATGGACTCTACTCATCACATTTTCCACATGGAAAGTTCCTCCTTCAGAAGTAGGAACCCCTAATCATTACTTCCATCTTCCCTTATTTTACCAACTAAAAATATGCTAAGGGTACACATGTGTAGTTTATATACACATCTTTTCCCCTCCCCAAATGGTCTACTAGGCCCACCCTCAAGCTTAAAAAAGTAATGGATGCATACTATAAAAATATAGACTGATCCCTTAAGGAAACTATATCAACATTAATCAAGTATTACCAAATATATAATTGATCCCTCAAAGGACAACTATTAATAAAATATTACATCAAAAATATGCCATCTAAAATCAAAAATAAAAAAAAAAAATTGTAGACCACTCCCTTGAAGGATGGATACCCAATATTATAATGGCTACAAAAGGCTTCCCACATCGATCAACCTTCACATAAAAAGTCAAAATAATCAAAATCATCCTAGGAAAGCTTCCCCATTGATCAACTTTCCCATCAAAAAAGAAAACTTCCCGCATTGATCAGTTTGCACAATAAAAATACAATTGGGGCACAAGCCTATAAACCATCAAAGGAGAGCCTATTCTCCCCATAAAACTACATATGAAACCCTTCCCATGTTGAAAGAAGGTATATAAGTTCATTCCATATATCCATGATCCTACATGTGACTAACTATTGTTAGTTATATGTTAACATTTGTTATAAAGGCCTCAAGTGCATTGTCATACATATTAAATTTACCATCAGATTATATATATCAAATCTAGTTAAAAAAAACATCTTACATTTACTCTTGACCATGATAAAGTGCATTAGAAACATATAAAGATCACTATATTTAAGTCACATCACATCAACATCAAACATCATATCCATACATATAATTTATCCAAATATCTCAAAATCACATCAAAAGCTCATATATAACATCAAATCAAAATCAATCACATCACATGAAGACAAAATCATAATCATATATATATACCTCATCGAAATTTTATACAAAATGCCTCAAAAGGGATCAATACATCTAAGTCATATACAAAATCTACCAACTATGTGGTAAATTAAAAATTAGATAATCTATCACCACCACCACCCCTAGCCTCCCTCTAGTCCTCCATCATGTCAAATATTTTGAGGATGTGTAACACTACCGGTGCTACTCACCGAGGTGGCCTACCTGAGTTGATATGTACTCACTCGCTCTATACTCTACATGTATCGAGGTGCATTTGGGATACGCTCTATCAAAAGATTCTCATATATCACATCTCATCTCCCAAAGGCATGATACTACTCTATAGTCAAAAACATGGAGGTCATCATCTAATTACACTGCTACAACACTCTACCTACAAGAACTAAAACCTATCCTGTATCATTCCCTATCTCCCTATCCTCCACTCACCTGAGGCCTCTGAAGTTATTACATGTATCCCCATACTTTGCCCACAATGTGCCTCCCAATGTCGATGATATTTATCTCTATTGTTGAAAAGTATCACGCTCTAAGTGTTCCCTAATCTCGCTCTTGTAATAGAGCATCCTTCTCTGGTGAGTGGTATCTTACTCCACTAACAACTATCCTCTTTATCCTCAAGTGCATCAAATGATACTGTAATCTACCTAACTCTTCATCATCCTCCTCCTCCACCTCTCCACCCCTCTTCCTCCGCCCCTACTTTGGCTCCTTGGGTCGCTGCCACACTACTATTGTGTCCACCACTCACTAAAACCCTCCACAACCCCAACATCATCATCCACACCTGGGCCTCTCATCCTCTCCTATGTTTCCTCATTGTTCCTCATCTATAAATGCGTTGTTGAGGTCCCTCTCTAAATCATCTCACCGATAGATAATCGGTTCACTAGGTATTTATTGTGGTAACCCAAACTACCTATGCACACTCTGGGAAACTGTACAACCTCAATCATATCTCTCACTCACCCCCAAATCCATGTCACTTGTATAATCCAAACTAACTCCACATCCATACTTGACCATGTAGAAAATCTAACATATGGCCTCCAAACAACATCATCTACAGATAGCCCACTAAGGCGCTCAACATAATAGGCCTCATCATGCTCTACTCTCATCATCTCTCATCTAATCAAATCTCCATCTCATAAATCCCACTACATACTCTTTTGGGTCCCCAACCCTCCAAGGTAGACCTGGTGGCCTCACTACAACATATGCTCATAGGCCCAATAGTGAAGAAGAAACCCCACATCCAAACCAAATCTCCTCCTAGTGACAAAACCCCATAACTCATGGTATACATGTGCTTTAACAAGGTACACCTGTCATGCATACACTGTTTGGTGCTCCATAATCTCAGCTACTACAACTACCAAAGTCCAAGGAAACTTCGCCTCCTCTTGAATCCGATAAGTGCATAACATGAAATGGCCAACATGACCATCGACATCAACTAGTTCCCCGACATATCCCCATCATAGTAGCTCTCAATATGAAAACCCCTATAGTATATCTAATATCTGGGGCATCATCTCCATATAATCTCTTCATTGTCTCCAATGGGCCTCCCATGTGTTAGACATTATCCTCTCTCCCTGAATCAAAAATCTCAAAATATGATACACATCCTCTAGTGTGATCATCATCCCTTATGTGTACGAAACCAGAATGTCCATGTACTTGGGTCCCACCTATCAATGAATCCACCATCAACCCGACATCTCTAGGAATCTGTTAGTAGTGGAAAAATCCCCTAAACCAACATCGATATCAAATGGTCCCACATGCATCTATCACATCACCTCTAATATCCTCTAGCATATCTAGGATCCTATCCCTGAGGTATATCGTATATCTAGCATGTAAAACAAGACAAATCACATCTAATAGTCATTCCATCCAATAAATAAACTAATTGCCATTGATTATTAATCGATAATGATATACACATGTTGATCGACGAAATCATCTTCCCAATCGTTGTTGATCATACGATTGGCGATGATTGGGAATTCCCATCCATAAATTTCCAAAATGTGTAAAAAAATAATAAATAAAATAAAAAAACACAAAAATAAAAACAAAATTACAAAACTCAAATCTACTTATCGCTCTCCTTATTTTTGCCTCTTATGACCACTCCCACTCACCTCCATCTCTCAAAAACCAAAATAGATTTCATAGATCTCTCAAAACATAATTAAAACATAGTGAAAATGAGTCATTTGCATGACCCTAATGACTTATATAATTTTTTATAGGATCACGCTCGATAAAAATCGATCGATGTTGATTGTCTAATAACCACCGACGATCATAAATTATCATCGATCCTATCCCCCTTTACACATTTTATTAAATTTGGTCTCCTAAACCTTTCAACATACACTTCGACACATATCTAAAGCTCATATGCCTTTATTTTGATGCCCAACACCTTTTCAAAACTCTGTTTTTTGACCATACACACATTTTGGATATATGCCTCTAACCCATTGGTCCACATGATTTACACATTCATGCGAGACGTCTCCCATTGGATCCTCTCTTGTAGTAATCTTCCCAAAACACGTGTCTAGGATGCCCACATTAGCATCGCCCCCGAGGCCATATAATGTCCCTACCAAATGTTTCCAAGACTACTACCATCTCTTTATATTCCTCGGGATGGTCATTTTGGACTACAATCAAGCCTTGAAACATATTAAAGCAAACCCATTTACATAATCTAACTCTCTTCAATCCAATTACCAACATAGTCGGCCATTGGTTTGAGGGGGAACTATATCCTCACCATAAAACTGGGGCATCTTCACATTATTATTTTTCTCACATCTTATGCCTACAGACAACTCAACAAAAAGGGAAAATGTAAACATCACTTTTTCACCCCTAGGTGACCCTACACATATTAATCACATTATCATTATTTATACTATTAGTCCTAACCTAATTCCATTATCCCTTAGTCTAATTTACCATCGTAAACACCCATTTACCCATGTAGAATCCCATTTACCCTTCTTAACCACCTAAAACAACCCTAACCTAATATACACTCGACGAATTTTTCATACTACCTACGACGACGTGGGAAGGATTGTTCATAGCCTACTACCATCCATTGGGAGTCCCCTTTAATCCTCCGGTCATCCATTTAAGCTTTGTCACCCGTTTTATCAATCTACAAGGTGTAGTGCCCTTATTTATGTCATTTAGTCTTGATTTATATTAGTTACACTTCACATGCACTCATCCTTACTCTCTATCGGACATCATATGTTCTACTTTCATCTAGTCATTGATATGATTTCTTAACATATTAAACAATTTACTGTGGATCACCGTCGATCCCTAATTACCATTGATTTACAAGATCGTCGTCGATTAGAGACCCAATCCCTTTACATTATATTTAGCTCTTTATACATATTACAATCTCAATTTTTGCATCCATTCAATCTCCTCGGTCTTTGTATTTCACCTTAGCATTTCTGTAGACACCAAAATTGGGTCAAACTCCCTTAGTCCCCTTTCGAGCAGCTAGCTTAAACACTTTACCTAACCATGACCCTCACATCACACATTAATATTAATTTAATCACTTTAATTAAATTAATACTCATCCTCACTTTATTCATTATTTAATTATCTTAATTAAACCAATTTCCACCTCACCTAGACACCTCATTATAAACCTATTTTTAGTATCTATCTACTCACCATAACTAACTAAGACTTAGTTCAACCCTAAAAATCAATGCCTATTATTCCTCTAACCACATTCCTTCTCATTAAAAAGATAACGTTTGTTTTGATCTGTGAAAGATGGATAGACCTAGCCCAAGTGATTAGGAAGATTTGTCATTTTTAGTAAACCTAGGGAATCCCGCCTTAACCGACGCCGGCCAACTGAAACCGTCATCGGTTACCATTTATTCACTTTGGTAACCTTGTTTGGGAGGTTGTCCACATTCTCGAGTTTAGGATCAAAAGGAGATTTGCATGCAAACAAGAACCAAAGCTCTTTTACACATCCAGGTAGCCATAGCCAACATCAAGACAGATCCAAAGGTATCGCTCTCATGGTAGCATTCCAAGAAGCACCACTGTGGCACCAAGCTCCATCCACCGATCAATCATCACCACCACCCAGCCATTGAACCTACAATATTAGTAAGTGCATTTATCACCTGTGTCATTCCATCCTTGTTCTATTTTAAAGGTTTTTGTCATCTTTGTTATCATTTTCTATTAACATCTCCATTCCCCCACCATTCACTTTCTTGCAAACTCAACCCTTCACCACCATACCATTTGATCATCTATACACGACCTTTATACATCTCGAGTGTTCCTAAGATCCCCACAGACCTCACCATTCCCCTTTTTATCTCTATCTAACCTCATACCAATTTCCACAATCAGATCTTATTGAGTTCCTATCATCCGTAAACTGCATCGACACCTTTGCTACCAGGACCATTGTCAGATTCTCTTCAAACCGTCATCGATTATATCTGACTAATACCGGTCTCGTGTTTTGGCCATCCTATCAATAACAAAACCTAATAATCTTCACCCAAACAACCTAAGTGACCCATAACCCGACCCTAACAGTACCAGAACCCTAACCAACTACCCCACCTCCAGATCTAATCATAGCCTAGCCTGTTATGTTAGATTTGTTTATTGTATTTGGATGAGATACCTAAATCATATCAATTATAGTAGGATTCTATTTACTTACGTTATTTCTTGCATTAAATTGTATTTAACAGTGGGTTGACTGCCACCGAGGAAGTATCACACTTCCTGGATCTAGCACACGCTAGGCAACCCACTGACATATATTATTTAATCCTCTTTTTGTGGTCTTGTTGTGTATTTTAGGTAGTTCCTCCTAGCCAAAAGGAAGCTCTCACGACCAAAGCATTGGATCAAGAAGTCAGAACACGTGCAATAACCTTCAACCGACCATTACAACATGTATTCCTCCTTGGCCCACACCCTTATTTGTTTCGTCTAAAAACTTAAAGAAAATGGTGAAACATTTCCAACGTATGACTGCATCAAACATAGTTTGTTTTACTAGATTTTAGCGAAATAAACATTTTTTCTCCCGAACCCTAATCATCATGGATCCTTGTCTCTTATCTATATAGTTATATCTTATCATCGATTTTTCTAACAAATAACTTTACAATAATGTATTGTCTTTAGATGACTATTTTAGGACATGTACACCCCATTACAAGCATCTACTGATCTCTTGATCATGTAATAACCCTTCTTGTGGGAGTAGTTTGACATCACACATGAACTTAGCCTACGTGTCATTGCCTTGAAACACGAGATCGAGGACATTAAATAACAACTGGAGATCATACACAAAATACAAGATGCTGTGAGTAACCCTACCTTAAATATTTTGAAGAGCTTGAACTAGTTGCGGCTCTGCAGCACGGGCCACACTGTTACGTGGAGTAGGATCTCTCTATCCCTCTCGAATTCTAATCATATTATCATTATCTTCTTTCATATTATATCACTTAATTGTAAACACAAGTTGACATCCTTTAAGGAAGCCCATTGATTCTGGTATCGGCCTTTTCGAGCAAATCATTTAATCGTTATCTAAATATTTGTCTTGTTTAGTTGTCTTTGCATATAAGTCCTCTTGCTTGGTGAAAGGAGGGGTCTTTAGCATTTTCCATGTATCCATTCATCCTAAAATTGCATTTTTTGGTGCACGTATTGTTAAACCTTGTTACGTGTAGAGTTTTTGGTATTTTAGTATAATAACAATAAACCAAAATTCACCTCAAATAAAATTCTTAGATTTCTGATATTTGTCTTCATAGGAAACTAGTTTTGTAACCCAATCCTTTGTATAATATCTTAGCCTTTAAAAAACATTTCAAAGAAGATCAAAATAGAAAATCTTAGCCTCTATAAAGTTTATGAAAAAATAGTTTTATTCCATTTTGTTACGGATCATATACCCGGAAATGCCCAAAATAAATATTGCTCCTACACTTCAATATATGTAATGGTCTTGCTTTACCTATATCAGTGGCAATGATTAAATAATCTTTTAGCTCTTTTAATAGAAGGAAATGACTATAAAAATTACTTCATGTGTTGTTGTTATTTACAATAAAATTGCAATTGCAAATCGAGGTAATACCACTAAAGACAAACTACTAACATTGAGTTTCCCTCTTTCCCATTTCAATCAACTAAAAAGCTTATGTACATTGACATCGTAAACCCTTCTTATTATTTTCTCTTATTTCTAGTACCATATTGGGCAAGAAAGTTATCGATGAGAAAAAATGAAAATGTTAAAGCAAACATCAAAAAGATAATCAAAGTATTTTTCTTCAGTTCTCTCTCTCTCTCTCTCTCTCTCTCTCTCTCTCTCTTGACGATTATTGGCACAATAAAAATTCCATCTAAATAATATAAAATAGGTAGCTTATGTTAATCATATACCTTGACCTTTGCATTTGCCTTATACAATGAAGAGCATTATATATCAATGTTCCATAGGGACAATTAACTGGGTATGCCATTTTTCAGAAAAATAGGAGAAAGTGAAAACGACTCACTGTTACATAAACCAACGACTTTGTTTGGAATGCATTTTGTAAAAAAAAAGGAACAAAGGCAAGATTAGGATTTTAAATAAACACCAAACCAAATGAAACATACCATCTATTTTCCCTCTCATGCAACAAGCCTCTCTTTATTTGTCATCACAAGCCACATGTTGTAAACATGCCTTTCGGACGTAATTAATAGAATCATTTTCATTTTTGGGGGGACAAAGGCGGAAGATTTCCACGGAATATATATTGAGATTCTAATCACAAGTTTTATATTGAAGATTTCATTTTTATATTAATTGCGTAAAATTTGTTAAGTTTTTTCGCGATGGTTTGAGGATTTACTTGATTCATTAGCCATAGTATGAACCTCACGATTAGATATGTTCATAAAAATGATACCCACAACATTAATCTTTTATAAAATGGTGTAAAATTTTTAGGCGTTGAAGGATTTCTTATAAACTAAATTCTCATGCTTCAAAAATTTATCTTTCTCTTAACAAAAAAATATGCTCTCAAGGTCCCTAGAAGAACCCCTTCAATCCCTCGGCATCACACCCAACAATTTGATCTTTTATTCCCTTAATTGATATGCCGTTCATAACAACACCAACCCAATGTAGTAGGAAACCCAAAAACTAGAAAAACAATGACATCAAAAGACTTGAATGACCATAAGGACGAGAACCCTAGAATCCTTTAAAACCCTAAGAATGCTAATGGGAAAACTCTAACAATGAGAGAATTGTACGCTTCTACGACCATGAAGAGGAATTCTAGCAAGTCAGGTTCGAACTCCCAACAACTTGTAGAAGTTGTCGTGGAAACTAAAAAGGAACAAGGCAGTGTTGAAACCATAGAGGATGACAATGAAATTGTGGAAATGGTTTTGTTGGAAGAACGAGTAATTCTTAAGAGGGAACATGCTTTTTGATAATTATCATGCATGTGGTGATGTTGAAATTAGGGTTTCTATGGACCAATGTATGAATGATGGTGATTATAATATGTTATCAGAGCTCCCCCAAGATTTCTACCTGTAAACACACCTTTCGATGTAATGAAGGAATGAGAGAGTTCTATAAGGATTAAAGTCATTCCGCCTCTTCAAGTTATATAGGACATATGTTATGTGGAATTGTTGTAAAATTAAACCTTATTGATTAAGAACTTTAGAATGTGAACTATAATGCAATTCTATATAGATAGAGGAGAAGGCGTCACTCTTCTCAATGACCCGACTAAGGGCTTGACTAAAACAATAGTCTATATAGGTCCCTACTATCTTTAGAGGTAAATGAATGTGGTAAAAAAGAACAACACCATTGTAGCATGCCCTAAAAAGAGATGATAGAATACAATGTACAAACTACATGACAAAACACAATATTAACATTATAGGGTTTTGGATAGAAGACCCATTGTGACCCTATAAAACACAAAAGGTGTGTAGACCCTATAATAAATATATCAAGGATGAAACCTAGAGGTACATTTGAAAAATCATATTTATAATATAGAAATCTAAAACAATATCCTTGAGAAAGAAATATGAAACCCGAGCGAGGGAAGGTTGTGTAAGATCAATGAGTGGGTTTACGAAATGATTTACCCTAAATTATAATTAAAGGGTTTCTAATTAAGGTTTAAATATTAGAAATTAATGTGTAATAAGAGTAATAAATAATTGCTTCAACATTCATATTAGATAGTACATACAAAATGTTTTTAAAAAGTTGAATTTAATTATGGCACACTTACTAAATATAGTAAAACATAAGTGATTTAACAAAAAATGAATTTATTAAACCCTAGATGTTGCAGAGTCGCATATGATAAATGACTGATAAAGCATAGATCTGACATAAGTAATAAGCTAGATAAAAATGAAACCCTATGCACAAGAGAGAGGATAAAAGACTTAGCTGATATTCACTAAATCCCGAAGTATGTTGGACTAGAAAACTGGTAAACAAGAGGAGCAAACTGTCATAACCGAACACAAAAAATCTTGGAACTATCGGATGAGCTTGGACTAGGGTGTGCAGGAAAGGACCAGGGCACCTAAGTACTTAGAGAACCACCGGTAGGTGCATGTAATTGCGCAGAACCTCATAAACTAATTTTTGTTGTATCACAAGGTGGTCGCTAACCTTTGCCTTTGGTCACCTGTATGTCATTGGATGATCACAAAATTTGCATGTAACTTTGAAAAACAAATGATATCCTGCTTTGTTATGTGTTTGTTCTAGTCCGATCTAAGGAAATAGAAAAAGGAGATTGAATGCATTCTAATTGTTAGAGGACTATTCATATGCTATGCAAACTGTTGTTGAAAATTGTGCTTTGATATGAGAAAAATTATGTAATTGCCCCTAGTCATAGGCACCCAGGAAATGTCAAGAGCTCCGAAGTGCTAGTGTATGCGTATCTACGGACGTTGGTGTTTATGCTAATTGAGGACCCAAGTCGATTCTGGGTCATTTTGTGGCTGTAATGATGTTCTATTCTTGTATGCAGTGTAGGCTTGTATTGAAGCTCCGAGCTATTGTATGGGGTGGTGATTCACTCGATGTATGCCCCCTCGTTTGGGTTGTATGTGATGTCGCTAGGAGTATGTGGCCCAAAGGAGAGGACCAAAAACTAATCGAGACCGATACCTGCGGGGAGGGAATGCGCATGGTAGAAACCAAGACACATGCAAACAAAGCGGCTATACGCATGTGTTAGTAGAAAAAGTGACAAAGATGTTATAGAAACAATGAAAATTGAGATATAAATGATAATTGGTGCTTAATTAGTCAAGTTCATTTTTATAGTGATTCATCAAAATGAAACAATGCAAAATAATTGTCATTTATGTTTGTTTACCCTTAAATCAACCACATTTCTTTTCTTACACTTAATTGGGCCATTTTTCTATAAAATTTGTTCTACAAAGGGACAATAAAAACCAAATAATACTAACAATCGCACCGTAAAGGTGCAATGGAGACACCGATAGGGGAGGAAACGATTGTTCCAAAACAAAAAGACCGAGGAGAGAAGTAAGAAAGTGTGTAAAAGAAGATGACAAATTGAATAGTGGAAGAACATGACAGGAGAAGAGGAGGGAGGAAGAATGTGTGTGGAGGGAGAAGATATGTCATTAAATTTATAAGGAGCTTTGCGATTAAAGCAATCGTTTTCTTCGATTTGTGCCTTGACACATATGTACCAAGTGCTATCTCGGAGTAGATGTCAAAAGAAAAATGTAGAGCGAGAATCAAAGGTTTTGTAGGCATCACATTATTGAAAAACCTATGAATGTAAGGTGTTGGTGTTCAATAACTTCATTGTAAATAGTCACATTGTATAAAGTTAGGCCTAGAGATTTATGTGTTGTGAGGGCCCAAGCCATCTTTAGTGGGAGATGCCTTCGATACCCATGAGAAATGGGTGTGATAGGAATGGGAATTTTTTTTTGAGGATCCCATGCGCAGTCGGATGTATCTCCTAAATCGAACAACAAAAGAAGGTAGATTTGGTGGACTTGAACCTGCATTGTAGATGATGAATACCAAAATCCAAATGGAACCATCAACAAGGCCCACCTAACCCAGAGGTTAGATGTCAGCATAACCTTTTGCCCAATATAGAGTAGAAATTTATGAAACAATTGGTCATCATCAGGGTCACATGAATGTGATAGTCTTGTGCATTTTGCATTGCAACGTGCGATGGAAGCGTGATCCTCAACATCTCAATACCATTAATCGCTTAATGTTATCGACATCGACGCCGATATAATATGTATTTCGCTACTGATGAATTCAAAGGCTCATAAAATTGCATAAGCGATTTCTTGATTTTCAAAACAATTTGGCCAATTCAACTGACTCTCTAGTGGACAAAAATATGGCCCATGAAGCCATTGAAAAGGTACTAAATGATGTTGAGGTGCAATCGAATGTTGAAGCTCTTAATGATAGCCAACAGAGCTAAGGGCCCCAAAGAAAAGCGTGGGTGTGGAAGATTGTGAACCAGGAGATTCAAAGGACTGGGTACAATACCAATCTATTGATGTCATCTACTCGATCTGAAATATTTCGATGTGCGTCGAACTTTGCACTCATTTGTAACTATCCAATTACTGCTAAATTTACACATTAACTTGTTTTCTAGCACCAATCCGATGGGGACCGCAAGAAGGATGGGCAAGAAATCTAGGTTGATGTTTTGTGTATTTTACCTTTTACACGCCAAAGGGGTAATTGCGAATAAATAGGACATTGCGGGAACTATGCTAAAAGGAGCTCTCACTAATAGTCGTCCCAAAACCAATGCCATTATGGGTTAAATCAGCCCTGCACACAAAGATAAATATGTGGCCCTAATTGATATTAAGTAAAGTTTCAAACCTTATATTTAACAATAAAAAATAAAAATAAAAATAGTTAAGCTAACATTAAAATCTTTAAGCATTTTGAAAATAAATATATTTAAAAGGTATATTAAAATCTTTATCCCCACGTATTTAACAACAAAATAAAAGTTGAGCGGAAAATAAACCCATGTAAAAAAACCCACCAATCAAAGTTAAGAACTTTTCAAAACCCAAAGCAGAGCATGGCGAGGACACATCCCACGCGGCCTTACAAAACTGCCACTTTCCTTGCATTTTTAGAAACCATAGTGTTCGATTGTAGTCGTGCTTCATCGCATGTACCCACTAAATATTTTGAACCGCCGATTTACCGCGACGATGTTAGAAGTTAATTGCTTTGCTATAAAAGGGAACGCCTATCGACATAATAAAACTTAGTCAATTTCTATACAAGTGAAGTGCCCCACATAGAAACTTTAGGACAAATTAGGTTCAACGATCATGTAGTGTGCATTATGGACTACAAACCGACACAACAAGATGTACATGTTATAATGCATACATTACAAGAATGTTAAATTTTAAAATCATGCCAATTGCATTAGAAATAGCTTGGATTTTGAAGCAAAGGCCTAAACATGCACAAACAAATTAGAATTTATGTCTCAAACTTGAAATGACAAAATTTATATTTCAAACTTAAATGAAATTTTTTATGTTTTGTTGGATGATAAATGTTGTGTATTATGTTGGGTTTTTATTTATTACATTGATTAATAACACCATTACATTGATTAATAATGACATTAAATTGGCTATCATTTTCTATTAAGTGGTGACAAATACTATCAATCTAGTTACACTATTATGACAATCTCGAAATAATTTAAGGTTGATAGTCTTTATCAATTTCAAACTTCTTACCTTAGGATTTTTACATACCACAATTATTAGTATTTTCATTAAGTTCCCACTAATTTGTGATAAATGAATCAATTTAGTTGTACCATTGTGTCGGTCTTGAAAAAATATATTTAAAAAAGGGGGGCCAAGCATTACCATATGGTCAAGATATTAGTATTTTAAATTGAATTCTCCATGGAAAAAGAAAAACAATATAAGAGACAAACAAATAGATGTCAAAGTTGAAAAGTGAATTACTATGTGAAGGTTAAATGAAGGTCAAATTTAATATAAAAAATAAAAGTGAACAACTCACTCCCTGCGATTGTAGGAAGGCCTGGAAAAGCAATAAGAGTGCCATAAAAAAATTACAAAAAAATGTTTAAAATATGAAAAACATTTAAATTGCTCTCAATTTGCAACTTTTTCTTTCTTCTTATTTTGGTGGGGTAGATTTGGAGAGTAATATTTGAGGTAAAAATTGCTCATTCAAACCACCAAAATGCAGAGGGAAATTACCCAAAAAAATTAAATTGAAAAACACCATTCTAATTTGCATTTTGTTCATGAAGGGGAAATTTTTGAGAGGGAAATCACATTGAAAACCACAATTCTGGTCTAAAAATAAAAATCAATTACATATATGACTGTGGTGGAATGCAGAAGTCCATCACCAAAATCTCTTCCATTTGGGGCGAAGCGAGGCAGTTAAGAGTAGACATCATCGCCTTCTTTTCGCCAGGTGAAGACATCATAACATGGCACATAGAGTATAATTTGCTTCCATGGCGAAGGGAATATATTTTGTAACCCTAGCATTGGGAAAACTTGTCTCTTTGACGTGGAGCTTACAAATTCACCATAACCAGTGTAAATTTTGGTGGCTAATCTTTGTTAATTCACATATATTTGGCATTTTGAAATCTGGATTTGGCTAATTTCGAGCGGTTAGGTTGCTTTGCAATTTCGCTTAAACTTTTGGCTATAGGGTAAGTTTTTGGGTTGATTCGCCTAACGTTTAGAGTAATAGACATATTTTTATATCTAAATCACCTTTACCACATGCATAAAAGAGAAATTTGGTACATATCGGCAGCCCAATGCTACCATGCGCCGATTGATACCATCTAAAAACATTTCCTTTCAATTAATGGCATTCACCAAGATTTTGAAATTCATTTATAGAAATTTGCCAAATAATATCTATGGTTATCTTTTGGGGGATTCTTAAAATTTACCTTGAGCATGACTAACTATTAATCAAACAATATCGATGTGTATATGGAATTCAAAAGTAGTGATGCTACAAAATCTATATATATAATCTGAAGGGGACAGGGAATCAATAGTCGGCGGGTTACAAAAAAAAACAAAACAAAAAGTATTTATACTAGTAATTGCACTCCATGGGTGCAATGGCTATGCCGATAGAGAGGAAGAAAGGAGAAACATCACGCGAGCAAGTGGGGTGATGAAGAAGGGGTTAACAAGATGAGAATTATAGGGGAAGAGAAAAATGTTGGAGGGAAATTAGACAATCCTCTTGTTCCTTTCGATAAGTCACACATGGATCATGTACCATTTTGGAGAATTACTGGAAGGAGAGAAAGAGGGTGGGATATGCAAATATTTGATGGAACATATGAAGAACATAACTCTAAAAGTAAGTCTTTGTTGTTTAATAATCCCAATGCTTAAGCCAACTTTTTGATGATAACATTGTTATCGCCATAGTTTGAACATGCAACATGTTATTATTTTTTTAATTTTCTTATTTCTCGGTGAAACTCACAAATTTGTTCATTTTGCTCCTAGCCGAGCATTTTCTCTAGAACTTAAACCACCTCCAGTGATGGTTTTCATGAAAAAATGACAAATAAGAGGAATTATAATACATATTTATACAATTTTCTGATTTAACATTGATTCTTTATCGTGATTATGTCATGGTTACAACAAGGACTCGCTTATTCGAGAAAATGGAAAAGAAGCAGATTCCATCTACATCGAAGGGCCTATGGTAAAAATTCTTGACCGTCATTCTTGAGTTCAAACAATAAATGAAAAAATGAATTCATTATTATTATGGCTATTCATGATACCAATCGTCATTAAAATATGGGGCCTAAAATTATATAAATTTGTTTCTGATATGGGACTTGAAGCTAGCATTCCAATGTGAGACCTAAAATAGTATGATGACAATTTTTTTGGACTAGAATTAATAGCTATAATCTTGATAACATGAATTTTTTTGTCAGTTTCTTTGGTTATGCGAGAACACAACATGCTCTAGGACTTCTCTTTAGCCTCACATAATTTTGTTGAATCGACAATGAAATAAGCGAATTTTTTTCAAGGCATTCGCCATCTCGGGATAACAATTTTGTCGATGAAGGGCTTGAGAAGTTATGTCTTGGATTATCTATCTAAAGAAGCCTCACATGTGGCACGATGCATATAATGCAAGTGGATTCAAATGGGATCCAACACAAGGAAGATGGCCACCTTAAGCTGAAATCCCCAACAACACAAATCCATCCTCCGCCATCTCTCGAAGACCACATAAACACATAATCCTCAAGAGAATATATTAACATGTAAAGATAAAAAAGTTTTGAGGTTTTCTAGACATATGTACACTTTACAATTAGAAAACAATCTTCAAAATATGTAAGCAAAACAATTTTAGTTTTTATTTAATTTCAAATCTTTCAAACTTTACTAAATAGATACAAATTTTAAAGCACAAAAGATGAAGACTCATACACATCAAAGCAAGAAAGGTATATTGATAATATCTATTAATGTATGTGTCAACAAACTAATAATTAAAAATCAATCGAATGAAAGTAAGATGGGCAAAAAAATGGCCTTATCGTTACCATCACTACACCCTCTTATAATAAACTCAAATATTAAATTTATTTCAATAAATTTACTCAATTTGTATGCATGAGTTTCAACATTCAAAAACATTCAATGGTTCGAAAACGTATATAAATGTCATTAAAAATTTACATGTCTGTAATCGTAGAAATGATTGTCCTATTTAATGCAATGTTTGTTGAGTATTAAAAATGTCTTAATTGTTGTCAACATCTAAAACCTACTTTTTAACGATCGTATAACTTGTTGAGATTACCGCATGATTATATTACTATGTGTTTTAATAATATCGGTAAAAATGATTTGTTAAAACAATAAAAATAAAAAATAATTAAAAACAAAAATGGTATATTAAGAATAATTTTAGACACATATTGTAATGTCCCAAAAAATTCAATAACTTTAAATATTATTAATAAAGTATTGATTTGGATACATCACATTGTTGGAGACATTTTTTTACTATTGGTAAATGGTTTTGAAGGGACCATACCCTATAGTACAAAAAGGCTCAACATCCAGATAATACATTAACAACAAAGTGGTTTTTTGATATGTGGGGGCCACACCCCAACCAAAAATCCTAGGAGCTAGATATTCAGGAAAAAAACTTAGGTAGGGGCCAACTGCCAACAAGGATCTCGACTAATAATAACACAAAACAACACAACAATGACAAAAAAACAACTAAACAATAATAAAACAAAAAAACAGAGCTAAGACAAAGATTTTTGAAAACTTTCAATGCAATCTTCAAGGCTCTGTAGAGGTTGACATCCATTTGCATTTTGGGTCTTGGTTGCTCTCGGTGATACTCTTCTTTTGATTTTTCTATTCTTCCAAGAAGACTTAGGGATGCCACAAGCCTCACATACCTACTTTACATTAGTTTGGATATAATCCAAATCCACCTTGTGAATAGCCTAGCTGGTTGGAATGCATGTCTTCCACCTGTAAAATCCTTTCCTCCAAATCACTGAGTTGAGTGGAAAGGCTATTCATCTTCTCTTCCAGGTTAGTGAGGGTAGAGGGGTCTAGGTTGGTTTTGAGGCCTTCTTTGATAAGGATATCCACATTCTCCTCTATCCCCTTAAGGGCCTCAACTTGTTGTTTAATTTGAGCAGACAGACCAGAGCTAGAAGCTAGAATATGGGTGGCTTGACTAATTTCTAACAGACTCTCAGCTCCAACACCATCCTTTCCCTTTGAACTACAAAGAATTCTTTTGGTAGGGGAGGATTAGACAAGGGAGCACGAATATTCAGATTTTTGGTGCGAATCCTCAGTTGCTAAGGAGGAGGGGGCGACAGAGGGGGTCATTTGCCACCACATCAAGAAAGAAGTGATGAAGGAGGAAGATCACTCCTTGGTGCAAAGGGAGTACCCTCGTGTGGTCTTGAACCTCTCTAATAGATTTCTCAAGAGAATGCAATATGTAGTGAGGGAAACTAACTTTAACAACATGCCTGAAGTGATTTAAGAGGACAAGATGATGCAAAGGTAGGGTAAAAAATTGACCTTCTAGAGTAATATAACGAACAACCATCTTAACAACCTCATTGAACGGAGGGGGATGGAGGAATAGAGGATTCCCGACTTACCAATTTGTAGAGAATCATTGCCCACTAGGAAACACTTCTCCTCAACATCTTTATCGAACTTGTTCCTGAAAAACTTTACCTCGTCCATGCTCATGCCCGTAATGAAGGAGATCATCTCTTCAGTAATTGTAAATTCTTTGTTTTTGAAATGGACGACTTTGTCCTTCCAATTTTTAGCAAAAGTTAGGGAGATATGGACATCATGTCCCTTAATACGCTGCATGAACTCAGTGAAACCATCTACATTCAACACTTCCCACAACTCCGCATTATTTTTCCACGATGGGTTGCAGATGGGCTCAACCCTGTAAGGCGTTCCCCCATGGTGTAATTGAATCTAGTAAACATAATGACTTCATCCCGAGCGCAATGATAGGATAGTTAAGCCCAAAACCAATGACACAATGAAAATGCAGAGCTTTCAAACCCCACCTTATGAGCTGCAAAATTGAAATAAAAACCCTTCATCGAAGCTAGAGCTCAAAAAGAAATAAAAAGAGATCCGTTTGGAGGAATGAATTCACACGGGATGGAAGTAATCTTGATCATCACTCCACACGTGTCGAGACCACCGCCTTAAAATGATTAAAAAATTAAGTGATTGCGGCTTCATTAACTCCTAACACAATCAATAAAAATATTGATATCATTCTTGGAGAAGCAAAGATGTAAGAGCAATATTTACAAAATGGAAATTTTATTGTTTCTCAAAGGTTTAGAAATAAAAAACATGTGTACACATTTACTATCTCATAAGCATTAAAGAGATATATATTATTCCCTAAGTACTAACAAAAGTGTGTGGCATGCTTATGAGGGGAATGCCATGAAATGAAGGTGTCGTCTCACAAGACAACCAACAAGCCTCACGTTGTTACCCCCGATGTCCACGTTCTCCCTTTATGCACTTGAAAATGCCTTATCAAATCCCAAACTTGTGGGCGTGCATAATCAACTACATATTGAGTGTGGTTGTGGGCTCGATGGAAGAAAAACATTTCATCAACCACATTCATGACTGTGTGAAGAGGATGCATTCGTAGAGTCTCGTTATCTACCATATGCCTACATATGTTGGTCTATAATAATCAAAACAACCATAATCATCCCATCTCACACCATCAAATCTAATGTAAACTCTCCCCACTTAAACAACACCATGTTAGCTATAAGTCCAATGTATTAGACCTAACAAGACAATACAAAAATAAAAATAAATAGATGGTTGATGACATGTCACAGTTCAAATCTTTCCCATAAAGAGTGTAATGAAGCATCAAAGAGAGCATCTTGCCATAACGCGACCAAATAAAAGTGCAATCTTTGTAAATACCACTGTTTATTTTATGTATTTAGAGGCACCATAGAACCTTGTAAATGTATTTACAGACGTTATGAAATGTCGCGAGGCATAATGAAAGGGTGAGATGAATTTGATCAACGCATTCATGTAGAGATTCAATCCTCACCCTCATAATTCTCGACAACAAGCTTGATTCTAATATGGAACATCAATAGTGTAGTCCATGGATCCATATTTTTAGGCATTTTTATAGTTCTCGTTCCTTATGTATGCTTCCACATTTTTGATACATATCTTCAAGGGCATTTAAAACGACAACATATGGCAAAAATTTCCTTTTGATTGTGCTTTGATGGATGTCCATTCCCTGCTAAAAAGCTCCCTTTTTGGCACAAGCTAAGAGCATGCTAGCAAAGGTTGTGGAGCATTGATTTACAACTTCCTATTGCATTTTCTTAAAACTTCTATATATATCTTGTCATCACATAATTATATGGCGAATATCCTAAAATTATAAGCGCAAGGATTTGTGAATTGTGGATTTGTTTATATTATTCTACATCAATTGGTATGTTGTAATGACTTTACTTGCTCCTCAGTAACCTTGTGCTTTGTGCAAAATAAAAGATTCGCACCTAGGGTCCTTTCGACCTCTAATGTTAATAAATACGTCTATAAAAGTCACCTTCCATTAAGTTTTGATGATTGCCTATGCCTTTCTCTAAACTCCCATTTTAGCACGGTTGGGAGGATGGTGGTGCAACTATGAAAAGGGTCGGATGGAATCACATAATAGACTAACATGAAGTAGAGATGTTATCCCACAAGACAATTGGAGGACCTCAAACTGATCCACGGGATGTTGCAAATGGACTTGCCTAAATTCCCACCAGAAAGCATAACCATTGACAATGTATAGGCCTAACAGAAGCGGGTAACATAGCTTCAAAATGTGTAACCCTATTTCCAATATGATCTCTTCATAACATGGGTGCTTCAAATACTAAAATTATGCTATCATGTCCATTCATAAAAGGGGTTTTAATATTACCTAAATAATGACATGTAATAATAGGTTAAGGGGGTTTAGATATATAATGTGTTTTGAAAAAATAAAGAGGGTCGTGGGAGGGGGAGGAGGGAAGAGGAGGAGTTAATAGGTGACATGGATATAACTTTAATACTCCTCACATGTGTTTTGCTTGACCCCGACTTTTCTTCTTGAAAATTTCACCTATCCCGATCTCTTCCATATGGTCTTTATCGACTTACTCGTTCACCGTATAGTTTAAAAACTTATACTTTTGTGTCATACTCTTGGGCCACCAATCAATGACATTTGTCATTGATTAGGAACGCATGCATCACACACCTTCTAAACATTTTGGTTTTCATATCTTCTTTCATTCGATCTCCAACGCGTGGAGAGAATCGGTGTAGCTACTCACCATTGACCTTTCGAGAGATCCGAC